>JARQOC010000010.1:56264028-57464028 GCA_033576535.1 Allobates femoralis | reverse complement strand
GGGGGAGAGGAGAGGCACAGGGGGAAAGGCATAGGGGACACAGACAGACACAGGGGCAGAGGAGAAGCACAGGGGGACACAGAGATAGGGGGAGAGGAGAGGCACAGGGGGAAAGGCAGAGGGGACACAGACAGACACAGGGGGACACAGAGACAGGGGGAGAGGAGAGGCACAGGGGGACAGGCAGAGGGGACACAGCCACAGGGGACACAGACAAACACAACGGGAGAGGAGAGGCACAGGGGGACACAGACACAGGGGGAGAGGAGAGGCACAGGGGGAGAGGCAGAGCCACAGGGGCAGAGGAGAGGCACAGGGGGACACGCAGAGCCACAGGGGGAGGGGAGAGACACAGAGCTACAGGGGGAGAGGAGAGATAAAGAGGGACACACAGAGACGCCGCACATGGGAGAGACCATACATGGGAGAGACACAGACAGCGCACATGGGAGAGAAGGTGCACACAGGAGACAGCACGCACACAAGACACAGTCACCACACACATGAGAGACAGAGACGGCACGCACAGGGGAGACAGTGCACCACACATGAGACACAGAGTCGGTGCACACGGGGGGGGGGGGGGGGGGGGGACAGCACAGACTGGAGAAAAAGGCACAAGGGAGAGACGGCACAGAGAGAAGACATCACACAGGGGAAGACATATACTAGACACAGCGCACAGACACCACTCTCCTGATGCGATAGGCGCAGGAGCAGGGACGGGAGGAGAGACAGAGGAGCGGGGATAGCAGGATCGGGGACAGGAGGAGAGACGAAGGTGCGGGGACAGGAGGAGAGATGGAGGAACCGGGGCGGAAGGAGAGACAGAGGAGCGAGGACAATAAGAGCAGTCACAGGATACGCGCTGACAGAAGGAAAGGTGCAGGAGCAGGGACAGGAGGAGCGGTGACAGGAGGAGAGAGAAGGAGCGGGGACAGGAGGAGAAGGAGAGATGGAGGAGCGGGAACAGGAGGAACAGTCACAAGATAAGCCGTGACAGAAGGAAAGATGGAGGAGAGGGGACAGGACGAGCAGTCACAGGAGGAGAGACAGAGTAACAGGGACAGGAGGAGTGGTGACAGGAGGAGAGACAGAGGAGCGGTGACAGGAGAAGAGACGAAGGAGCGGGGATAGAAGGTGACACGGAGGAGCGGGGACAGGAGGAGCAGTCACAGGATAAGCCATGACAGAAGGAAAGACAGAGGAGAGGGGACAGGACGAGCAGTGACAGGAGGAGAGACAGAGGAACAGGGACAGGAGGAGCGGCAGGAAGAGCCGTGACAGGAGTAGAGACAGAGGAGCGGGGACAGGAAGAGCGGTGACAGGAGAAGAAACGGAGGAGCGGTGACAGGAGAAGAGACGAAGGAGCGGGGACAGGAGGAGCAGTCACAGGATAAGCCGTGACAGAAGGAAAGACGGAGGAGAGGGGACAGGACGAGCAGTGACAGGAGGAGAGCAGAGAAAGAGGCACAGGAGGAGCGGGGACAGGAAGAGCGGTGACAGGAGTAGAGACAGAGGAGCGGTGACAGGAGGAGAAACGAAGGAGCGGTGACAAGAGGAGAGACATAGGAGCGGGGACAGGAAGAGCGGTGACAGGAGGAGAGACAGAGGAGCGGGGGCAGGAGAAGCGGTGACAGGAGGAGAGACGGAGGAGCGGTGACAAGAGGAGAGATGTAGGAGCGGGGACAGGAGGAGTGGTGACAGGAGGAGCAGGGACAGGAGGAGAGATGGAGGAGCAGGGACAGGAAGAGCGGTGACAGGAGGAAAGACGGAGGAGCGGTGTCAGGAGGAGAGGCGAAGGAGCAGGGACAGGAGGAGAGACGGAGGAGCAGGGACAGGAGGAGAGACGGAGGAGCAGTGACAGGAGGAGAGACAGAGGATAAGCCGTGACAGAAGGAAAGACGGAGGAGAGGGGACAGGACGAGCGGTGACAGTAGGAGAGACAGAGGAGCAGGGACAGGAGAAGCGGTGACAGGAGAAGCGGTGACAGGAGGAGAGAGAAGGAGCGGGGACAGGAGGAGCCGTGACAGGAGGAGAGACGAAGGAGCGTGGATAGAAGGTGAGACGGAGGAGCGGGGACAGGAGGAGCAGTCACAGGATAAGCCGTGACAGAAGGAAAGACGGAGGAGAGGGGACAGGACGAGCGGTGACAGTAGGAGAGACAGAGGAGCAGGGACAGGAGAAGCGGTGACAGGAGAAGCGGTGACAGGAGGAGAGAGAAGGAGCGGGGACAGGAGGAGCCGTGACAGGAGGAGAGACGAAGGAGCGTGGATAGAAGGTGAGATGGAGGAGCGGGGACAGGAGGAGTAGTCACAGGATAAGCCGTGACAGAAGGAAAGACGGAGGAGAGGGGACAGGACGAGCAGTGACAGGAGGAGAGACAGAGGAACAGGGACAGGAGGAGCGGCAGGAAGTGCCATGACAGGAGTAGAGACAGAGGAGCGGGGACAGGAAGAGCGGTGACAGGAGAAGAGACGGAGGAGCGATGACAGGAGAAGAGACGAAGGAGCGGGGATAGAAGGAGAGACGGAGGAGCGGGGACAGGAGGAGCAGTCACAGGATAAGCCGTGACAGAAGGAACAACGGAGGAGAGGGGACAGGACAAGCAGTGACAGGAGGAGAGACAGAGGAACAGGGACAGGAGGAGCGGGGACAGGAAGAGCCGTGACAGGAATAGAGACAGAGGAGCGGTGACAAGAGGAGAGACGTAGGAGCGGGGACAGGAAGAGTGGTGACAGGAGGGGAGACAGAGGAGCGGGGGAAGGGGAAGCGGTGACAGGAGGAGAGACGGAAGAGCAGGGACAGGAGGAGCGGAGACAGAGGAACAGGGACAGGAGGAGTGGTGACAGGAGGATCAGGGACAGGAGGAGAGACCTGGGAGCAGCGACCGCAAGATCAGTGACAGGAGGAGAGACGGAGGAGCGGGGAAAGGAGGAAAGACGGAGGAGCGGGGACAGGAGGAGCAGTCTCAGGATAAGCCGTGACAGAAGGAAAGACCGAGGAGAGGGGAAAGGAGGAGCGGTGACAGGTGGAGAGACAGAGGAACGAGGACAGGAGGAGCGGGGACAGGAGGAGAGATGGAGGAGCAGGGACAGGAGGAGAGACGGAGGAGCGGGGACAGGAGGAGAGGTGACATGAGGAGCGGTGACAAGAGGAGCGGTGACATGAGGAGCGGTGACAGGAAGATAGACGGAGGAGTGGGAACAGGAATAGCGGGGACAGGAGGCGAGATGGAGGAGCAGGGACAAGAGGAGCTGTGACAGGAAGAGAAACAGAGGAGTGGGGACAGGAGGAGCGATGACAGGAGGAGTGATGACAGGAGGAGACATGGAGGAGCGGGGACAGGAGGAGCGGTGACAGGAGGAGAGATGGAGAAGCGGTGACAGTAGGAGCAGTGACAGGAGAAGTGGTGACAGGAAGAGAGATGGAGGATCGGGAACAGGAGGAGCAGGGATAAGAGGAGAGATGGAGGATCGGGGACAGGAGGAGCAGTGACAGGAGGAGAGATGGAGGAGCGGGGACACGAGGAGCGGTGACAGGAGGAGAGAAAGAGGAACAGTGACAGGAGGAGCGGGACAGGAGGAGAGATGGAGGAGCGGGGACAGGAAAAACGGTGACAGGAAGAGAGACGGAGGAGCGGTGACAGGAGGAGCGGTGATAGGATGAGTGGTGACAGGAAGATAGATGGAAGAGCGGGAACAGGAGGAGAGACGGAGGAGCGGGGACAGGAGGAGCAGTGACAGGAGGAGAGACGGAGGAGCAGTGACAGGAAGAGAGACGGAGGAGCTGGAACAGGAATAGCGGGGACAGGAGGAGAGATGGAGGAGCGGTGACAGGAGGAGAAACAGAGGAGTGGGGATAGGAGAAGCGGTGACAGGAGGATAGACGGAGGATGGGGACACAAGGAGCGGTGACAGGAGGAGCGATGACAGGAGAAGACACGGAGAAGCGGTGACAGGAACGGAGACAGGAGGAGAGATGGAGGAGTGGGGACAGGAGGAGCGGTGACAGGCGGAAAGATGGAGGAGCGGTGACAGGACAAGCGGTGATAGGAGGAGCAGTGACAGGAGAAGCGGTGATAGGAAGAGAGACGGAGGAGCGGGAACAGGATGAGCAGAGACAGGAGGAGCAGGGACAGGAGGAGGGATGGGGGAGCGGGGACAGGAGAAGTGGTGACAGGAAGAGTGGTGACAGGAAGAGAGACAGAGGAGCGGGAACTGGAGGAGTGGGGACAGGAGGAGAGACGGAGGAGCGGTGACAGGAGGAGAGGTGACAGGACAAGCGGTGACAGGAGGAGCGGTGACAGGAGAAGCGGTGACAGGAAGAGAGACGGAGGAACGGGAACGGGAACAGGAGGAGCAGGGACAGGAGGAGAAATGGAGGAGCGGGGACAAGAGAAGCAGTGACAGGAGGAGAGACGGATGAGCGGGGACAGGAGGAGTGGGGACAGGAGGAATGGTGACAGGAGGAGCGGTGACAGAAGGAAAAGGGACAGGAGGAGCGATGGAGGAGCAGTGACAGGAGGAGCGACGGAGAAGCGGTGACAGGAGGAGCAGTGACAGGCGGAGAGACCGTCGAGCAGGGACAGGAGGAGCGGTAACAGGAGGAGAGATGGAGAAACGGGGACAGGAGGAGTGGGGACAGGAGGAGAGACGGAGGAGCGGTGACAGGAGAAGCGGTGTAGTTCACTCACGTTGACTGAACAAGTTCTGTCAGTCACAGTATGTGAACTACATACATATTCTAGAATACACGATGCGTTAGAATCGGGCCACCATCTAGTACATACTGATAAGTAACTTAGATTGTGAGCACCAATGGAGATAGCAATAATAATGTATGTAAAGTGTTGTGGAATATGATAGCACTATGTAAGCAAGTATAATAAATATAAAAAGTGATGTCTAGGATTTGTAGTATTTAAGGTAAAAATTGTGTGTACCGTGTTAGCCAGTAGATAGAAAAATATTAGAATCTGAGAGTCCTCAGTGGTTGATGCGTTTTAATGGCGAACTGACTCAGTTCGCCATTAAAAGGTACCAACCACTGAGGATTCTCAGATTCTAATATATTTCAGGATTTAAGTATATTTCCAGCAGGTGGCAGCAGTGTTTAACAAGAAACTTGAGTTTGTCACCACTGCTCATGCACAGGTTCAGACTTCATGTACACAGATCTGCAGAGAATGTGACATATGACAGAGTCTGTATGGCAGGACACCAGGGCCATACAGCTCCATATTAATAAACTGACAACAGCTATGCAATCCTGTACAGGCTCGGTGCACCTGCTGTGTGTATGATTTCTTAAAGGCAAAAGCAATGGATATATTAATCCACACTGCTGTGTGATGAATGACACCATAGGGATATATGGATCAACTGGTGGCTTTATTCAATGCATTTCGGAACGTTAATTTCGCTCCTTCCTCAGGAACCCAACCAAATTAAATTGGTAATTTGATTGGTATCCTGAGGAAGGAGTGAGGTTGACACTCCGAAACGCATTGAATAAAGCCACCAGTTGATCCATATATCCCTATGTTGTCGTTCATCACACAGCAGTGCAGATTATCCACATATACAGCTCTGGCAAAAATTAAGAGACCACTGCACAGTTTTCTAAAAATCACCATCTCTGACAGCCATTCCATTCCAGTGTCAGTTGAATTCCAACTAAAGTACACCTCATTCTACTTAATGTGCATCTGATTAGGTGATCACCTGAAACAAATCTTATGTAACAAGATAAAGTATAAAACCATAAAAAAACACTGCTGTGGTCTTCACAATCCTTTTACAATAGGATAAGCTGGATGGAAAAACAAGTGCTAGGAATAGCCCAAAAGTAATTTGAATGAAAAAATAGCTTTTAACCATGCCAAAGGAGTTGAAAAGAAAAGTCTTGAGAGAGGAAAAGAAGGGCTCAATTCTGGCTTTACTGGCAGAGGGATACAGTGAGCGTCAAGTTGCCTCCATCCTTAACATTTCGAAGATGACAGTCCATTAAAACAAGGTCACGCAGCAGACACTGTGGACAACAAAACTACAGATCGGCAGAGGGCGAAAGCTATTCTCCACTGACCGGGATGACAGTGATCTTATTCAAATGTCACTCAGTACCCACAGGATGACATCAAGTGACATACAAAAGGAATGGCAAATGGCAGCTGGGGTGAAGTGCACGGCAAGATCAGTTCGTAACAGGCTCCTAGAGGCAGGGCTCAAGTCACATAAAGTTAGAAAAAAGCCTTTCATCAATGAGAAGCAAAGGAGAGCCAGGCTGAAGTTTGCCAAAGACCATAACGATTGGACCATTAAGAACTGGAGTAAGTTAATCTTCTTTGATGAGTCTAATTTTCAGCTTTGCTCAACACTTGGTTGTCTAATGGTTAGGCGGAGACCTGGAGATGCGTACAAGCCACAGTGTCTTGCACCCACTGTGAAATTTGGTGGAGGATCGGTGAGGATTTAGGGATGCTTCAACAAGGTTGGAATTGGGTAGGTTAATCTTTGTGAAGGACCTATGAATCAAGCCACATACAAGGTTATCCTTGAAAAACACTTGCTTCCTTCTGCTCAGGCAATGTTCCCCAACTCTGAGGACTGGTTTTTCTAGCAGGACAATGCTCCATGCCACACAGCTAGGTCAATCAATGTGTGGATGAAGGAGCACCACATCAAGACTCTGTCATGGCCAGCCCAATCTCTAGACCTGAACCCTATTGAAAACCTCTGTTATGAAATCAAGAGGAGAATGGATAGTCACAAACCATCAAACAAAGAAGAACTGCTTCATTTTTTGTGTTCCAAAAGGTCACCCAAAAGCAGTGTGAAAGACTTGTGGAAAGCATGCCAAGATTCATGAAAGCTGTGATTAAGAATCATGGTTATTCCACCAAATATTGATTTCTGAACTCTTCCTGAGTTAAAACATTAGTATTGTTTCTAAATTAATATGAACTTGTTTTCTTTGCATTATTTGAGGTCTGTTTCTTTTTTATTATTTTGACGATTTCTCATTTGCTGCAAATAAATACAAAGTTTTTAGCTTTGAATTTCGGAGACGTGTTGTCAGTAGTTTATAGAATTAAAGAACAACGTACATTTTACTCAAAAATATACATATAAAGAGAAAAATCTAAGAAACTGAACATTTTGCAGTGGTCTCTTAATTTTTGCCAGAGCTGTATATCGATTGTTTTTGCCTGGGACCACTACACACGGATCGGTGTATTTTGCAGCAGCCATATATACTGGTTGTGCGTTTCCCAACAGAGTTGCTAATTTGGTCACATACAAAATGAGTGGCAAAAGGTTTGCCGATTACATGATGCAGGGAGGGTGAGAGGCAGAGGTGACGATGGCACCGTTTTGCGCTCCTTGCGCTTCAACGGGTCACTAGCTACTGGCAGTGCAGCCCACTTCCTATATAGGAGGAGCTTGCAGCATATAATGACGTACCTAGTAGCAATTGTACATTAAAACAAAGGTAATAAAACCATTCAAATACACACCAGAAAAATTTTAACTGTTAACATACTTGTCTCAATTCCTAATTTTTTACCCTGTCAGGTAAATACTTTCTATACTCATGCACATCGTTCCAGATAAAAATATAAGCCACAGCTGTTCACCTTTTGTTGTGCACCGGTTGCATGGCAACTTGCAGGCAAGCGCAATGGAACGCACTGCTTATTTTGCCCAGAACTACACCTTCCATGGTAAATGCCTCTATATTAATGATAATTTTGTACATCTATGTATGTCATGATTCCGTGCCTTTAACAGTCGGTGTGTATTTGAATGGTTTTATTACCTTTGTTTTAATGTATAATTGCTACTAGGTACGTCATTATATGCTGCAAGCTCCTCCTACATAGGAAGTGAGCTGCACTGCCAGTAGCTAGTGACCTGTTGAAGCGCAAGAAGTGCAAAACGGTGCCATCGTCACCTCTGCCTCTGCCCCTCCCTGCATCATGTAATCGGCAAACCTGAATAAAGTGCAACATTTACCGGTGAGTGCCGTCCATTAGTTGTAAATATCAGTGCTATTCAGGGCTACTTCATAGAAGTAGGGACTAGTTATAATATCAGCCCTTTTGAGGGCTAGGTTAGAGCAGTTCCTATTCATTTTTACCAGGCAGGTGTGTGCCGGTGCTGTGCAAGTGTTTTTCACAGCTTCTGGCCAAATCTAGCTCAGGCAATCCTTTAGGGCAGGTAGTGTAGCACGGTTGTGAAGAAAGCTACACCACCTGTCTTCATTAGCCAATTTTTTTTACTGCAGCTAGTCCAGGCTATTTTTTTGGGCTAGTAACAGTGTCTGGTAGTCAGCAGTGTAGTTCAGCTGTAAAGTAAGTTACACCGCTTGTCTATCCAGTAGCCAATTTTTTACTGCAGCAAGTCCAGGCAATTTTTTTGGGCTTATAGCAGTGTCAGTTACACAGTGGTGTAGCACAGCACTTGTGAACCAAGCTACACCATCTGTTTAGTTCACACTAATTTTTAACTGCACCTAGCCCAGTTAATAGTGTAGACCTAGTAGCAGTGTAATTTAGACAGTGGTGTAGCCCACTGTGAACACGCTACATCGCCTGTCTAGTTCAGACCAATTTTTAACTGCACCTAGCCCAGAAATAGTTTGGGTCTAGTAGCAGTGTCATTTAGACAGTGTGTAGCCCACTTGTGAAACAAGCTACACCGCCTGTCTAGTTCAGACTAATTTTTAGCTGCACCTAGCCCAGGTAATAGTTTGGACCTAGTATCACTGCTTGGCCACTCAGCTCTGCTCCATTTCCATTCTAATTTTTTTTTCCCAACAGAGTTACCAATTTGGTCACATACAAAATGAGTGGCAAAAGGCCTGCTACTGGTGGAAAGGGGAATCGGCGTGGTGGAAAGGGCAAAAAAGTTTGTGTCCGTGGGCTAGGTGCTAAAGCAACAGTAACATCTGCTGAAGAAAGACCATCTTCCAGCCAAAGTAAGATGTCTACTTATTTCCGTGGAGAATCTGATATGATCCCTTTCTTACGGACACGACCATCCATACCTATTGTAGATGAGGCACAAAAAAGCAGGTGCTTGAATGGATCTCAAGTGCTCCATCAAGTGGCCTCTCCTTCACCTCAACTTCAACATCCCAAACCCTCCAGTCCTCTGAAGTATCACCCCAATCACACTTGCTTCCTCCAAGCTCCCAAGTCTCCAGCCGCCCTACTGAGTATGGGGTAACAGAGATGGTTGAGTCTGCAGAGCTGTTCAATCACACTACAGCCTGGGAATCAGAGGTCTGTTCCAAAGCTGCAGTGAGCCAGACGAGGAAATTATCTGCTCTGATGCCCAGAAGCTTTGCGAGTCAGATCCGGGCCCAGATGAAGAAGGTTCTGAGCATAATGTAGACCACCCTTATTCCCAAACTCTAACTCCTCTTGGTGGAAACAATGAGGAAGATGCTGATGATACTCAGCTACCTGATTGGACCGACAACTTAACTTTTCAGTCAGGGCAGGAAGAGGTTGTCTCTGAGGTCGAGGGGTGTGATAATGTGGCACCCCTGCGGGGGATTGCCACAGGACCCACTGGTGCAGGGAGGGATGCACACCGTGGCACACACAGCATCCAACAACTTCCACCTCAGACCTGGAGGGGGAGCCCCACTGGCTGTCCTTAAGCCAGATCCTCTATAAAGATCCAGGCCTGAGGGGAGGAGTCAGCCAGTAGTACTGAAGTCAGTCAGTCGGAGGAAGTGAAGGAGCTGGTTGCTGGGACCAAGGCTGGCCCGGTACCCGGAAGCTTGACCCAGCTGTGCAACGCCCTAGGGAGAGGGACGGAGGTCAGTGGAAGAAGTAGGAAGAAAGAAGAAGGGAACATACCTGGTATCCATTTAGCCCACCCGGACACCGGAGTCCGAAGTTGCTATTCATCTAAAGTGTAGCAGAGAAAGCCTGGACCCACCAGGAGGATCTAGTACCCTTGAAGTTACACCATGTGAGACACCAAACCTGACCAAGCACAGGACCAGGGACCTAAGCAGAGAATAGGGATCCCACAGAAAGGTCCTCATTCTCAATTGTGAAGTAGTACCCCGAGAGGGAGAAAGAGTGGCAAGTTCAGTTACAGGCAGAACTTACCCCAATCACCGCACACACTAACAGAGGAGGCCTCACAACTCTCCAAGGTGAACGTCCCAAGCTGCACCGAAACCTGGTTACCCTCCTGGACCATACCTGTTTCCTGACGTCAGTAAAAAGGTACCGAAACAAAGACTATTGTGTGTGTGTGTGTGCACCTTCTTCACTGCCGCTACCTACAGTGTTCACAGCAGAAACACTACTACTACTCCCCTCATCTACCCCTCTGCCCTGAGGTAAAGCTCCACCTGTGGGGAGCTGTACTACCAAAGCTGCACATCACCTCAGTGGCCGGCCGCAGCGCTGGTAACCCTATTACTAGGTACCACAGGTGGCGTCATGTTACCATTCCCCATCATCATCACCCCCCACCCCGCCATTGAGGGTCCAGGGCACGGAAACCGGGAACCGACCAGCCGTGATCCCCCACCGAAATAACCACCTGTCCCAGTATCAGAGTACCCCCTACCCTGTCGACCGACTCAATAACAATTAGGGTGATGATGAGGTTGGAGATCCCACTTACTGTCAACCCACAGTCAGCCAGACAATGAGGTCAGCAGAGGAGGTGGAGGAGGATGATAGTGACGACGAGGTTAGGTTGCGTCTTCCTGGACAGAGACGGAGTCTGGAAGCATGTCAACAACAGCATCTGCAGCCACAACTCTGCCTTTGAGCAGAAGTCGTGGTGGCTCTGCAGGATGCATGGGCTCTATGCCTTGCCTAGCCTGGGCCTCTTTTGACATCGCCAAGGATCACCCAACTCATGTGATCTTTAAGATTTGTCACCAATCTCTGAGTAGAGGCCAAAAACTCAATAGTTTGAGTACTTCATGCATGAATTGTCACGTGGATATGACGCACAAGTCGCAGTGGGAAGTGTATCGCCTCAGGGTATGGGAACTCGGATGTCTGGGCCCTCAGATTCGGTGGGGGATCTCACTGGTGGCCTACCCAGACCCGAGGCCCCAAGGGGAAGACAGTCGCCAAATTAAAGGATTGAAGATTTTATCATGTGACGCCACCTGTAGTGCCTGGTGACTAGACACCAGCGCCGCCACAGTCCTCTGGAGGGTGATGGTGTTGCGGCCAGGGTGGAGCAGCTCCCTACAGGTAGAGCTAATCCTCTGGGGCAGTGTTGATTTGAGGGATGGAGCTGGGGTTTGGCTAGATGATGGGTTAACGGGATAGTCTCTGTGGGTAGCGGGGATAGGGGGTGAAGAACGCACACACATGCTGTTGAATGTCGCTGGGGCAATGTGACACACATGCCTTGTATGGCTCACGTGTTGAACCTGGTTGTCCAGCAATTTTTAACACACTATCCCCGCCTAGATGGGCTTCTGCAGAGGGAACGGTCGCTGTGTGCTAACTTTCGGCTTCGCATCCCGCAGTTCAACGACTTGCATCGCTCCAGAAGTCTTTCGGCCTGCCGTTCACCGGCTACAATGTGATGTGTCGACACGCTGGAATTCCACTCTGCACATGTTGCAGCGAATGTGGCAGCACCGCCGAGCCCTGGTGCAATACTTTATGATGTATAGCCTGGTCCAACGAGATCCAGAGGTGGGGCAGATCACGCTGCTGGAGTGGTCTCAGATCAAGGACCTATGCACCCTTCTGCACAGTTTTGAAATGGCGACAAAGATGTTTACCGCTGACGATGCCATTATCAGCATGACTATTCCGGTCATCTACATGCTGGAGCACACACTAAACAGTATTCGGAGTTAGGTGGTGGAACAAGAGGTGGTGGAGGAAGTACAGGAGGAGTCCTATGCGGAAAGAATAACAAGATCACCAAGGTCCTCACGGTCGGCAGCACCAAGACGGCAGACGTGGGAGGGTGGGGGAGAGGATTAACGAGGGCGCATGATAGCAGCCAAACTGTTGAGGAAGGTGCAGGAGCCCAGGAAGAAATGGAGGACGAACTCCCAATGGGCATGAAGACTCATCAGATGAGGAAGACCTTGATGACATTTCTGTTGTGCGAGGTTTGGGGGAGAGGGCAGAGGAAGGAAGCATAATTCTCATCTTGCCGCCACCAACACAACAATGACTTGGTCCTCCTGGATGCGCAAGACACATGAGCGCCTTCTTGCTGCACTCCCTGCAACATGAGCCTCGGACTGTCCGAATTAGAAGTAATGCGACTACTGGGTTGCCACACTTAGATCCCCGATACAAGACAACAATTTGTCAAAATAATTCCTGCCATAGAAAGGGACCCACACATGCAGCAGTATCAGCAGAAGCTGTTACACAATCTTAGATCAGCTTATCCACAAAACACCAGTGGTACACAGAGTGAATCTCACAATTCTAACTTGCCAACCGTGGGACTGTCGAGTCATCACTCACACCGTACCAGTAACACCGTATCTGGTGGTAACACCAATTTTGTGGCATCGTTTCACAAATTTTTTAGACCATCGTTTGCAAGGCCAGAAGACACAAGAAGTCTAACACATAGTCAACGCCTGGAGAGGATGGTACAGAGCATCTCCAAGTGAACATTGATGCCATGACTGGGGAACTGGAGCCTTGCTCATTTTGGGCTTCCAATCTGGAAAAGTGGCCTGAGCTCGCCACTCATGCCTTGGAGATCTTATCGTGCCCCTGCACTTTAGCAGAGCGTACAGGAAAACGTTGTCAGCAACGTTATACTTTTCCTCTGATTTTTATGATGAGCTCGCACGTAAAAAAATGTAGCAAATATGCAGTGTGTGAAAGCACCCTTAGGTCTTTAGAGGAACGGAGGGCACGGGTAGGGTGATAGACAGGGAGATGTAGGCGTGCAGAACTGTGGAGGGCTTTGTGGGTGAGGGTGATAACTTTATATTTTACTCTGTAGCAGAAGGGCAACCAGTGCAATGGCTGGCAGAGGGTAACGGCATCGGTGTAGTGACTGGAGAGAAATATGATCCTTGTTGCTGCATTCAGGATGGATTGGATAGGGGAGAGTCATAAGTCATTAAGGAGTTTAAAACTGATTTTGCTGTAAAAGAAATAAAATTGGCAAATTGCAGATAAGAGAGTATGTAACTTGCTTATAAGTGCGTTTTTTGCAACTTGCGACCAGTAACAGAAAATCTGAGACATTTGAGACAGTGTTACAGTTATAGGTCAAAATGTGACAGCAAAACAAATCATTAGATGCAATGTTGCAATGAGTCATTGCGATTAAAGTGTTGCGCAACACATGTCCCCATGCAGCCCTAGATTTATTCTTGTTCTGCCCTAGTTAGCTGTGTCATGTACATCCATATATAAAGTAAAACAGCGCCTCTTCAGCTGGTATTAATCTTCAATGCTTTATTCCATCATTCCCAAAAAACACACGATGTTTCGGTCAGCAGACCTTTATCAAGTGCAAGCTGTGACATGTAGTCATATGACCACACATTTTTCTACACCTAAACCAAGCAGGTCATTCAATCCAGTTATACATGTAGCTATATGACACACAAGGCATTGTGGGGGTAAAAAAGATTGGAGTGAACTGAGGATCATTTTGCTCTGAAGATCAATATCAACTGACTGTGGAGGTCCGAGCTGTGTAACCCCTTAAAAGTGACCAACTATACGTATAAAAGATTTCTAATGATTCAATAGCTTGTATCTCCGCTGGCCAAAAATGCAAATGTTTACGCTTCCTACCCCTACTCTGCTCTAGATGTCACAGTTGTGTCCATTCTTCTATTCTGTTCATGAACTAAGATAAACAAAGCAAAGTGTCAGTGTCTCTTAAACTTTAATCACTACCATTCAGGTGCCAGTCCCTGTTCCTAATAGGCTCTATGCATTAACTACTCATTTGTAGGGACATCAGACTCTTCCCTGACAGCTAAGTGCATGAGGCAGGAAGGCTTTTACTACCCACAGGAGAAGCCCCCACAGAGAGGGGATTCCACCCACTCCCAAACCCCATGAACACTTCCTCCTGTATATACAAGATTGCCAGGAGAAAGAACACGGCTGTGAAATGCGAAGGCACTCAGGTTGCAGCGGCTGCATTGAGCTGATGATGGATGGAGAGTATTTCTTGGCTGAGTGACATGTGGGGATAAACTCCCTATTATGCAGATGTTAATGTGTAAGCCAACCTCATGGCTAATGCTGCTGCTGTAACAATAATCTTGATGAATGGAAAGTCAGTCTGTGATTAGTGTTTAACTCATTGTTTGCTGCTTTGTCGGTCATCTATTATCATCCTGTATCCTGGTTAGAGGCATAGCTAGGGGTTCAACTTGGGGGAGACAAAACATTCAAGTGGGCCCTTAAGCAGGTAACTGTGGAAACAAATAACTGATGCACCCTAATGGTGGGTACAGGGGAACCTAAGCAGTTGATCACGCTATTACTGATAATATATTTATTTACAAAGGCCAATACCGATATTACAGCTGTATAGTGACCATATAGTGGTGGCTGAACATATAAATTACAGTACAGTTATAGATGGTGACACCTTTGAGGTTTTTTCTTATGGAGTTGTTCACTTTTCCCATCTTTTCCATTTGGCCCAGACCGACATGACAACTTCTCCAGCCAGGACTCATATGCAGAGATTACAACAAAGACACATCTGACTCCTTACATTTTCAGTCCCGTCCATCTGCTGAATATGTCCTAATTTTGACCTGCTGTATGGTACAAAACAGGGCTCCTCTTACTGCCCCACATAGTAATGTCACCATTGTCTGCACTACATGGTAATAATGCCTCACTGTGTCCTTTATTTGGTAATAATGCCTCCTTTGTGCCCTCTAGATGGTAAAATTGCCCTCTAAAAATATGAATACCCTGTGCAAGTGCCCTAGAAAACAGTGTCCACATTTCACTTTTAGAAAGTAGTAATGCCTTCTTTGATTGTCACAATACCCTGCGTGCCCCTGTAACAATAATGGTTCTTTAGTGCCAACTTAACATTTAATAATGTCACACAGTATGATGGGCCCACAGCTCCCTCAAATCAATGATCCACATGCTGTATAATGGCCACCACAGTAGACAACACAATGTTTATGTTTCCCTACAGTAGCACCCACATTGTATAATGGCCTTCATAGTAGTCCACACGCTCTGAGGGCCGCCAATTTGTATATTGGCCACCAAAGTAGTTCCAACACTGTATAATGACCCCTAGATTAGGTCTCACATTGTATAATGACCCCTACATTAGTTCCCACACTGTATAATAACCCCCACATTAGCTCTTATAATAACCCCAACATTACCTCCCACACTGTATAATGACCCCAACATTAGCTCCCACACTGTATAATGACCCCAACATTAGCTCCCACACTGTATATGCCCCCCCACACACACAGCAGTGGCATTACTAATGATGGATGGGCCCCAGTGCAAGATATAGACCTGGCCTCCCCCATTCCCACCCCTGCACATTGGTCAGATGTATTGGCCCCTGTAGCTTTCTAAATACTATATACATACTGTATGTGTTGCTCCCCCTTCCCAAACATTATGTAGTAGTAATGTCCCATCCTGCCCTAATGTCCTTTAATCTGGGCCCCTTTATGGTTTATATGTCCTGTATCCTGGTATATATATTCACCATTCTGGTATATATGTTCCCCATCTTGCTATATATATTTCACATCCTGGGCACAGCATGGCATATACCAGATACAAGAATGGGGTGCATATATACAAAGATAAAGCAGATATACATGCATTAAAATAAAAAAACAGCATATACTCATGATGGGTCCAGCTTGGGCAATTCACCCGGGAATCTGATGTCCCTTTACTGCAGAGATTAACAATATCAATGCGCTGCGCCTGTCGATAAATTAGCAATAGCTCCAGGTGGGCCACTGAGATCCCAGGGCCTAGGGCGACCACTCTCTCTTCCACTTGTGGTAGCTACACTACTGATCCTGGTACTGACACTTAATGTTTTTTATTGTAATATATAACAAACTAACATTTTGAAGCTGCAACTAACTGAAAAGAACAAATCCAGTAAGGCTGCGTTCACACATAGCGTATTTCCGACTTTTTTTATTCTGCGTTTTTCCCCAAAAGCACATCTGCATTTCCCGGCAAAGTGAATGGACTTTCACTTTTGCCATTCAGACATTGCGCTTTTTTTGGCCACGCATTTGGGGGAGAAAGTGCGTGTGTAAAAAGAATGAACATGTTGATCCTTTGCGCTTAATAACGCGCCCTTTCTCCCATAGGCGCCATTATAAGGAGTTGAAATACACATTGTCATTCAGATGATGCCTATTCCAGTGCCTATAATCACGAGCGCAGGGGAAAGTGATGTCACACGGGGGAGGAAGAATCCTGTGTTCCTCCCCCCATGTGACATGTCGGGGCTGGAATTTCGCTTTCACAGTGTATCTACATACACTATCTATATACACTGTGAAAGTGAAATAAAAGTGAATAAAAGGTATTAAAAATATCTAAATAACATACTCACCTCTCCGCCGGCTGTCCCGAGACCCGAGGGGAAGACGTCCGATCGCTGCAAGGAGCTGAATGATGTGGTTGGCCAGTAGCAGTCAGCTGATGTGTCACATGACATCATCAGCTGACCATGGCGTGACATCATCAGCTGAGAGTTTACACCGCCTGCCAAAGCTGACCAGTTTGCGCGGGCGGTTTAAACCGCTCAGCTGACAAAATAAGCTGATCGATTTAAACCGCCCGCCCTCCAATCGGTGACACATCAGCTGATCAGTTTGCCGCTAGTCAGCTGATTCAGGTCCTGCAGCGATCAGACGTGGACGCCTCGCATCTCAGGACAGTCATTGGAGAGGTGAGTATTTTATTCTATTATTTATATTACCATTGTTTCCTTTTATTTCGCTTTAGCAGTATACATGCATACACTGCTAAAGCGAAAGTACACATACATGTCACATGGGAACAGGATTATTCCTGCCCCCATATGACACCACTTCCTCCTGCGCTTTTGTGTGAAAAATGCAACCATAAAAAAAGCAGTGTGTGAATGCACCACGTTTTTTTTTCTACCAGCGGTAAATAGCACGACTGCAAAACGCGGCAAAAAGCGCGCCCGCAAAAAAGTGCCGGAAATATGCTATGTGTGAACGTAGCCTAAATGTGAGTCACTGGTCCAGCTGCTAAAAAATTTAAATTGAAACCTTCTCATGTACTGTGAAATGTAATTACATTATGTATATAAATTATCTGGAATAGTTGGGTGACTAATAAATTAGTGACCATCACAGCGATCACCAGGAATGGATATACGGTATTCTCACACCAGGAAATTATCGCTAAACCATAAAATAACTTATCGATAATGGGGGATTCTGATCGCTGGGACCTCTGGCAACCCCATAAGTAGGGTTCCGCAGAGCCTAATCTAGAATGTAGTGTAGGTGTTTCTTGGTCGTAGCTTCATTTACGGTAATTGGGACTACCGGAAATAGTTGAAAACTGTGTTTGGTTTAATACACCAAATTGAATGACACGTGAGAAAAGCTGCACTAACAAGTGCAGGATGAGAACAATATCTATATAATAGTATGTGCACACAACTGTTAAAATAAAGATAATTTGGCCTACCTGTTATCTCATCTGCAGCCAACAAAAGAAAGTGCAAAGTAAAAATGATTTTTAGCCCCAATTGCATCTATTTAAGAAAAAAAAAAAGTTTCTAAACATGGATAAACCATAAAAAGGGGGGTCGAATAAGGGGTGGCGCTGCAGCTGTGGCCACTAGACAGTTGACGGAGATGGACAATGAAGCTTCATAACTAAATACATCTGCTGGCAGTGGTAACTTCTAATCAGTGGTGGTGCTGTGGCGCCCCTATGGTCCAGCCCTGCTAATGGTATTGCATGCATTTCACATGTGTGGTATCATGCTCAGAGGTAACAGGGGAAAGCTTTGCCGAGAGCCCATAATACACCTAACACATCCAAACTCCAGGCCAGGGAAGTGGTGGGCAGAAGAAACCCACATTCAGGGCAGTCCCCATCTACTGGCTGGAGAGAAGAGTTAGGTGAGGGGTGGATGTCAAGAGGAGTGAGTTCCGATAAGGCAGCTGGGTTGTGACTGCACTAAAACCCTCAGTAAAGGGTAAGAACCACAAAAAAGGTGTGTTGTCTGGTCCTTCCGGCGTTCTCCCGGACCCATTTGCAGAGCCATCACCTTGCACGATTACAATCCTCATCTTCCTCCTCAACCCATCCATCTTCTGCACTCTCCAAGGGACCGCAACCCTAACTGGAGAAGGCTTAACATCACGCTGCCACACCATCCTTCCTTGGAAGTTCCCACACCAGCCCCTGGCCACCTACAGGCCAGAACTCCAGTTGGCATCACGACAAACTATGAACTATAATCCTCTGTAAATACCTTCTTTAACAATGTCTGGTCGGGTCACGACCTCCGGGGACCGCCACTGTGAGTACCCTGAACTGTTAACCCCTGGATGGTTACGCACCCTTGCTCCATGAACGCTGCAGTGCCAGCTTTCACACTCCCACCAATCAAATTTTGATGACCTATCCTAAGGCTAGGCCATCAATATAAAAGTATCAGACAACCCCTTCAATTGTGAGAAATTGAAAAACATTGGCTAATAGAAAGTTGCAGAACCTTTAAAGGGATCCTGTCACCTCCGAGAAACCACCTAACCTATCAATACATGTCCTTGCACCTTCCTATTAGCATTATAACCATCCTTCTCTGTGCTAAATGCTTCCTTTCAAAGTTGAAATAAACACTTTGATACTTATTAGGATGACTAGCTGTGAGCCCGATGCAAATGCATCGGGTGTCTAGAATACTATACTTTGTATGAGGATTACCGCAAGCGCGCCGCAAGTGTAACGACTCGCTGGCGTCGACCAATTAGAAGCGCGGCTCAGGCAGCGACTCGCAATGGCCTCGCGGCCATTGCTCGCGCTACCTGACCGGTAAATCGTTAACTTTGAGGCCGAGCCTCTGGTTCGATTTTCGGCCAGCGACTCGCAACGGCCGCTTCGCGGCCATTGCTCGTACTCAGCCTGCGCGAGCAATGGCCTCGCGGCCATTACTCGCGCAAGCCAGCGACTCGCATTGCTCGTCCTCAGCCTGCGCGAGCAATGGCCTCGCGGCCATTGCTCGCGCAGGCCAGCGACTCGCATTGGCCGCTACGCGGCCAATGCTTCGCCGTGCTGACGTCACAGAGTGACATAGCCACGGTCTTTTCGGGTACCCACACGAAAGTGCCTACGGCAATTATATAGTAGATACTGTACATTGCATATGGAGGGGTGAGGAGAGCGGAGGCTGGAGGGGAGAGCGGAGGCTGGAGGGGAGGGCAGAGGCTAGAGGGCAGAGCAGAGGCTGGAGGGCAGAGGCTGGAGGGGAGAGCGGAGGCTGGAAGGGAGAGCAGAGGCTGGAAGGGAGAGCGGAGGCTGGAGAGGATTGGCTGGAGGCTGGAGGGGATTGGCTGGAGGCTGGAAAGGAGAGGCTGGAGGGGAAAGGCTGGAGGGAGAGGCTGGAGGGCAGAGGCTTTAGGGCAGAGGCTGGAGGGGAGAACGGAGGCTGGAGAGGAGAGCGGAGGCTGGAGGGAGAGCAGAGGCTGGAGGGGAGAGCGGAGGCTGGAGGCAGAGCGGAGGCTGGAGGGCAGAGCGGAGGCTGGGGGCAGAGCGGGGCTGGAGGGCAGAGCGGAGGCTGGAGGGGAGAGGCTGGAGGGGAGAGCAGAGGCTGGAGGGCAGAGGCTGGAGGCAGAGGCTGTAGGGGAGAGCGGAGGCTGGAGGGAGAGGCTAAAGGGAGAGCGGAGGTTAGAGGGCAGAGGCTGGAGGGCAGAGGCTGGAGGCAGAGGGAGGCTGGAGGGGAAAGGCTGGAGGGAGAGCGGATGCTGGAGGGCAGAGCTGGAGGGGAGAGCGGAGTTGGAGGGGAGAGCGGAGGCTGGAGGGGAGAGGCTAAAGGGGAGAGCGGAGGTTAGAGCAGGGCGGAGGCAGAGGCTGAGGGCAGGGAGGCAGAGGGGAGGCTGGAGGGGAAGGTCTGGAGGGGAGAGGCGAGATGCAGGCTGGAGGGGAGGAGGCTGGAGGGAGGGAGGAGGGGAGCGAGGCGGAGGCGGAGAGCGAGCTGGAGGGGCGGAGGCGAGAGAGGAGCTGGGAGAGGCGAGCTAGGCGGGCGAGTAGGAGGCTGAGGGAGGAGGCTGAGGGAGGCTGAGGAGAGAGCTGGAGGGAGAGCGGAGGCTGATGGGAGAGGAGCGAGGAGGCTGAGCTGAGGGGAGGCTGAGGGAGGTGGAGAAGGCGGGGAAGAGGGCGAGGGAAGAGCTGAGGGACGAGGCTGAGGGAAGCGAGGGGGAGAGCGGAGGCTGGAGGAGGCGAGCTGAGGGGAGGCGGAGGCTGGAGGGAAGGAGCGGAGAGAGCTGGAGGGGGAGGGAGCTGGAGGGAGAGCGGAGGCTGGAGGGAGAGCAGGCTGAGGGGAGAGCTGGAGGGCGGAGGGCTGAGGGGAGAGCGGAGGCTGGAGGAGAGCAGAGGCTGGAGGGAGAGCGGAGGCTGGAGGGGAGAGCGGAGGCTGGAGGGAGGCGGAGGCTGGAGGGCAGAGCGGAGGCTGGAGGGAGAGCGGAGGCTGGAGGCAGAGCGGAGGCTGGAGGGCAGAGCGGAGGCTGGAGGGCGAGCGAGGCTGGAGGGAGCAGCGGAGGCTGGAGAGAGCGAGCTGAGAGAGCGAGGAGGCAGAGGACTGGAGGTCAGAGCGGAGGCTGGAGGGAGAGCGGAGGCTGGAGGGCAGAGGCTGGAGGGGAAGAGGAGCGATGAGGCTGGAGGGCAGAGCGGAGGCTGGAGGGGCAGAGCTGGAGAGCTGGAGGGCAGAGCGGAGAGCTGGAGGGCAGAGCGGAGGCTGGAGGGCAGAGGGCTGGAGGGAGAGGAGCGGAGGCTAGGAGGGAGTAGAGCGGAGGCTGGAGGTCAGAGCGGAGGCTGGAGGCAGAGCGGAGGCTGGAGGGCAGAGCGGAGGCTGGAGGCAGAGGCTGGAGGCGAGAGCGGAGCTGGAGGGCAGAGCGGAGGCTGGAGGGCAGAGGCGGAGGGCTGGAGGGCAGAGCGGAGGCTGGAGGGCAGAGGCTGGAGGGGGGGAGCTGGAGGTAGAGCAGCTGGAGGGAGAGCGGAGGCTGGAGGGCAGAGCGGGAAGGCTGGAGGGCGGAGCTGAGAGAGCGGGTAGAGGGGCAAGCGGGCTGGAGGGCAGAGCGGAGGCTGGAGGGCAAGAGGCTGGAGGGCGAGAGCTGGAGGGCTGGAGTGGGGAGAGCGGAGGCTGGAGGGCAGAGCGGAGGCTGGAGGGCAGAGCGGAGGCTGGAGGTCAGAGCGGAGGCTGGAGGGCAGAGCGGAGGGCAAGGAGGCTGGAGAAGCGAGCTGGAGGGCAGAGCGAGGCTGGAGGTCAGAGCGAGGCTGGAGGTCAGAGCGGAGGCTGGAGGGCAGAGGGAGGCTGGAGGGTCAGAGGCTGAGGTCAGAGGCTGGAGGCAGAGGAGCTGGAGGGCAGAGGGGAGGCTGAGGAGGGCAGAGCTGGGGCAGAGCTGGAGGGCAGAGCGGAGGCTGGAGGGCAGAGCGGAGGCTGGAGGGCAGAGCGGAGCTGGAGGGCAGAGCGGAGGCTGGAGGGCAGAGCTGGAGGGAGAGCGGAGGCTGGAGGGTAGAGCGGAGGCTGGAGGGTCAGAGCGGAGGCTGGAGGGCAGAGCGAGGCTGGAGAGAGCGGAGGCTGGAGGTCAGAGCGGAGGCTGGAGGTCAGAGGCTGGAGGGCAGAGCGGAGGCTGAGGGCAGAGCTGGAGGGGAGAGAGCGGAGGCTGGAGGGCAGAGCGGAGGCTGGAGGGCAAAGCGGAGGCTGGAGGGCAGAGCGGAGGCTGGAGGGGAGAGCGGAGACTGGAGGGGAGAGCGGAGGCTGGAGGGCAGAGCGGAGGCTGGAGGGCAGAGCGGAGGCTGGAGGGAGAGCGGAGGCTGGAGGGGATAGGCTGGAGGGATAGGCTGGAGGGGATAGGCTGGAGGGGAGAGCGGAGGCTGGATGGCAGAGGCTGGAGGGCATAAGGGAGGCTGGAGAGGAGAACGGAGGCTGGAGGGGAGAGCACAGGCTGGAGGGGAGTGCAGACTCACCGCGCCGCGGCCCGTGCTTGTGCTGTAGGAGGAGAGGAGGGGCGGGCAGAGCTGCCGGACAGGAAGTTCCGTCCTCCCTCCTCTCCGGGCGGACGGCGGGCGGCTGGTGTCAGCACGGGGCCCCCCAGGGGGTGGAGGCAATGGGCCCCTCATGCCGAGTAGCGGGATGACAGCGGCGGTCGCAATGCCCGCTACGCGGGCAATGCCTCGCACGGCGTGGTGACGTCACATAGTGACAAAGCCACGGCGTGCCGGGGTCCGACAAAAACGTGCCTTCGGCAATTATATATGAGATAATGAAGAAGGGGCTACATTCTTTAGCCCTTATGACGTGTTGTTTTGCAGGCTCCAGGATCCACCCTCTCTATCTCTGTGCTGCAGTGATGTGGAGTTGAATGCAGGACTAATGATTTGCATTCTGTGAGTGACAGAGAGGGGGAGGGCAAAGCCTGCACAAGCAAAGCAGCACAGAGAGAGAGGGGGTGGATTCTGCAGCCTGCAAAACACGCCCTAAGGGCTAAAGAATATAGCCCCTACTAATTATAATGCCTAATGAGTGAGTATAAAATAGTTTTTATCCACTTTGACATGATGCTTTTAGGAGACAAAAGGAGTGTGAGATTAGTGATAGGATACTGCAGGGACATGTTTTTGTAGCTTAGGTGGCTTTTTGGAGGTGACAGGATCCCTTTAATTATGCAATGAATACACTTTATTATTACCATACTGGAAACCCTAGGAGTAAATGTAACAATTTTTATGAATCTTGTCTGGCTAAATTGGACACAATATCAGTTGTTCACTTCTCTCCCAGTTAAAGTTATTTCCTGATAATAGAGCAGACTGAAAGCCAGTTCACCTTACATAACCCTCAGATTTGTCTAAAATCATTAACTTAGAGATAATAGGACACCAACATTTTAGCTACGTAGATTGGCTTTACTATGATCTAATATGGGGTACACTTGTGTCCTATAGAAACAGAACATGTGGTGCCGATAACATTATGTTCTATGCACACAGAACAATTGTATTACATGATTCAACCAGGGGTCTATGGGAACTCGGTACCCGGGCGTTGTTCTGGGGGTTGCTGTCTTGGTGGCTGGTGTCCAGGCCCGTAGCCCTGGTTGTCAATTGTAAAATAGGAAAAGGGGAATAAATGTCTCATGACGCCACCTGTGGTTTCTGGTGATGGCACGAGCGCTGCTGTGGGCCTCTGGGGATGATGGATGGGCAGCTGGATGGTATAGCTCCCCACAAGCGGAGCAGAGTCCCCAGGGTTGTGATGAGGTGACAGAGATTTGCACAGGCAGGTGGCTAGGCAGCGGGCCCCTGCTACAGTCTCTGAGCTGTACAGGATCAGGGTTGGAGAAACGGACACACACACTGGAAGTTGTTTCTGTACCTTTACTGGTGGTATTGAAGATACTGTCCAGGGCACACTCCGATGGTCGGGAAAGATGGATAGAACAGGAGAGAGATGGATAGAGCAGGGGAAAGATGGATAGGACAGGGGAAAGATGGATAGAGCAGAGGACAGATGGATAGGATAGGGGAAAGATGGATAGAGCAGGAAGGGAAAGAGGAATAGAGCAGGGAAAGATGGATAGAGCAGGGAAGAGATGGATAGAGCAGGGAAGAGATGGATAGAGCAGGGAAGAGATGGATAGAGCAGGGAAGAGATGGATAGAGCAGGGAAAGATGGATAGAGCAGGGGAAAGATGGATAGAGCAGGGGAAAGATGGATAGAGCAGGAGAAAGATGGATAGAGCAGGGGAAAGATGGATAGAGCAGGAGAAAGATGGATAGAGCAGGGGAAAGATGGATAGAGCAGGGGAAAGATGGATAGAGCAGGGTGGAAGGATGAGATAGAGCAGGGGAAAGATGGATAGAGCGAAGTGAGGGAAAGATGGATAGAGCAGGGAAGGATAAGCAGGGAAAGATAAGAGGGAAGAGATAGAGCAGGGAAAGAGATAGAGCAGGGAGAAAGGATAGGCAGGAAAGATGGATAGAGAGGAAAGATGGATAAGCGGGAAAGAGGATAGAGCAGGAAGATGGATAGAGCAGGGAAGAGATGGATAGAGCAGGGAAGAGATGGATAGAGGGAAGCAGGGAAAGAGGGAGAGGAAGATGGATAGAGCAGGGGAAAGATGGATAGAGCAGGGAAGAGATGGATAGAGCAGGGAAGAGATGGATAGAGCAGGGAAGAGATGGATAGAGCAGGAATGAGAGAAAGATGGATAGAGCAGGGAAGAGATGGATAGAGCAGGGAAAGATGGATAGAGCAGGGGAAAGATGGATAAGCAGGAAGATGATAGAGAGAAAGATGGATAGAGCAGGGGAAAGATGGATAGAGCAGGAGAAAGATGGATAGAGCAGGGAAAGATGGATAGAGCAGGGGAAAGATGGATAGAGCAGGGGAAAGATGGATAGAGCAGGGGAAAGATGGATAGAGCAGGGGAAGGATGGATAGAGCAGGGGAAAGATGGATAGAGCAGGGGAAAGATGGATAGAGCAGGGGAAGGATAGAGCAGGGGAAAGATAGAGCAGGGGAAAGATGGATAGAGCAGGGGAAAGATGGATTCTGAGGGAAAGTAATAAAAGAACAGGATTACAGTAACTGGATGGTGAGGGAAATATGAACACTGAGGTAAATTTAATCAGCCTATGGGACTTGCGGTCACGTGCGGCAAGTGTCGGATCTACCGGATCTGGCAAAACCGCACTTGCCGCATATGATTGCAAGTCCCATAGGGAATGATTTAGGCTTGCTGCAGTCTTGCCGCAAGTGAG
Organism: Allobates femoralis; assembly: GCA_033576535.1. Lineage (NCBI taxonomy): Eukaryota > Metazoa > Chordata > Amphibia > Anura > Aromobatidae > Allobates > Allobates femoralis. The sequence goes on along the minus strand of JARQOC010000010.1, from coordinate 57,439,019 downwards.
CCGCTATGCAGCAGATGCGGCAAAGATGATGAATCTGCCGCAAACAGGTAGAAACGCTGATGTGAAATGTGCCTTAGACTGCTTTCACATCAGCGCTTTCTGCCATTTCGCTGCAGATCTGGCATCTTTGCTGCATCTACTGCATAATGGCTCACTTGCGGCAAGACTGCAGCAAGCCTAAATTATTCCCTATTGGACTTGCAATCATATGCGGCAAGTGCGGTTTTGTCGTTTTTGGAAATCCGACCCTCCCGGAAGCATTTTCCCCCCTAGGCTTATACTCGAGTCAATAAGTTTTCCCAGTTTTTGGGGGCAAAATTAGAGGCCTCAGCTTATACTTGGGTCGGCTTATATTCGAGTATATACGGTACACTTGACATCTAGGTAGGGTAGTACAGTTTCAAAGTTTCGGTGCCCCAGGCAACACTCCATAAATCTCTGGAACATTCCGGGTCCATTACATAGTCCGAATGGCATGCTGTTAAATTCACACAGACCCATGGGTGTAGTAAATGCTGTCTTCTCACGGTCTTCTTCTGCAATGGAGACCTGCCAATACCCACTAGTGAGATCAAGGGTTGAAAAGTAATTAGCAGACTTCAATGCAGCAAGCGACTCTTCTATGTGGGGTAATGGGTAAGCATCTCTATGTGTTATGCGATTTATCTGCCTATAGTCAACGCACAGTCTCATGCTGCCATCCTTCTTTTTGACCAGGACTAGTGAAGGTGCCCAGGGCTGTCGGGAAGCTCTACCCTTCCTGACGACTTGGCCTCTGCTTGCAGCTGTAGGGCTTCCCTAACTGTAGACAAGTTTCTACTCAGCTAGCGCACCTCAGAGCACGGATTGTCCAACTGGTTGGAATTTGCAGCCTGCATATTGTTCTCAGCTGCAGGTGAGGAAGCTGGTGTTACTGGTGCTGGAGCGTTATCGCTGTGCCACCGCCGGACTGCCGCATCAAGTGCTTTCTAAGGGTTGCAGCCCCTTGATAGCCATGTCCTTTGTTAAAGTCTACATCCGGGTGACCTAGGGACCACGGCACACGGTTCTGCTCTCATCTGGTGACCGTAGTCCACGGATAAACTGCTCAACTAGCATTTTTAGAGCTTTAGGGTCCACAGGTGTGCTACAGTCCGCGCTGCCCGGTCATCCAAGGAGTCACACGGGAAACAGTGTTCCAAGTGACCGGGCAGCGCGGACTGTAGCACACCTGTGGACCCTAAAGCTCTTGAAGTACCCACTATAGTTGTGGAGGTGGAAGTCCAGCAGCAGCCTACAAACATTAAAACCAACGCTTTTATTCCAGTTGTGGGAGTCACAACTGGACCAGGTTAGTGCAACCTGTTTACACCTATAAGACCCTATTCTTATTGAGTGATAGGGCACTATTGCGCCTCTGTTGTCTCCCCTTATATTTTATATAGTTTACAACTAGCATTTTGTCCTCCTCCTGCACGCTAACAGGGCTGACCTGTTTCAAAGCTCGCAGCGCCTCTTGCAGGCGCCAGGCATAGTCTCTGATGTCATCCTGCAGCCGCTGATAACAGTGGTACAAACGCATTTGGAGGTCAGTTTAATTGCGGGTTTCAAAAGCAGCTTTCAGTCTATCAAAGATTATAGTTACTGATTCTAGCTTTGCTTCTGACCAAGTTTCAATCTCCCGCTCTGCCGAACCGGTTAACTGTCCCAGTACAACAGTAGTCCTCTCTTTGTCAGTCATTGCATACATATCTAGCACACTGCAGATTTTCCTTTTAAACGCTGACAAGGTGTCTGGCTATCCATCATACTGAGGTAACCATTTACCACCCGGGACATACTGTACAGAGATCGGCATGATCGGGGCTACAGCACCTGGCGGGTAAGGTGTTCTACTGGCTGTGGACATACTTAGTGTGGGCTGATTGGTAGGGTCTAGGAAGGAAGCTTCTTTGTCGCTTGACGTATCTGACATTTTTGCGCCCCCTAGTAAATTACGGCCAGTCTCTATAGAGTTAACTAGGTGATGGCTCCGCAGGCAGGGAGTTAAGTGTTCAGGATTTTCCGGAGTATGCCGCTGCGCCTCGTCAGTACGCGGCAGAGCTTGGCTTCGCACTCTTTCGGCAGTTACGCCCCCTTCCTTCCCACTCGATGGCGCAGTAATGGCGGCCAAATGTTAACAGTTCACAATGCACCGTTAATGCACACAGCACACAATACCCGATGCTACCGGGCACAGCATCCTGTTGGAGACGCCAGAAATTGATTCACCCGGGGCCTATGGGAACTTGGTACCCGGGTGTTGTTCTGGTGGGTGCTGTCTCTGTGGCTGATGCCCAGGCCCGTAGCCCTGGTAGTCAATTGTAAATTAGGAAAAGGAGAATAAGTGTCTTGTGACACCACCTGTGGTTTCTGGTGATGCCACCAGCGCTGCTGTGGGCCTCTGGGGATGATGGACAGGCAGCTGGATGGTATAGCTCTCCACAAGCAGAGCAGAGTCCCCGGGGTTGTGATGATGCGATAGGGATTTGCACAGGGAGGTGGCTAGGCAGCCGGGCCGCTGCTACAGTCTGAGCTGGTCAGGGTCAGGGTTGGAGAAATGGACACACACACTGGAAGTTGTTTCTGTACCTTTACTGGTGGTATTGAAAATACTGTCCAGGGCGCAGTCCGGTGCTTTTTCCTTGGTGAAGCCTCTGACCCCTGTGAAACTAGGCCTAGCCTCCTCTGTGTCTCTGTCACCTGTGTTGTGTGGTGGGAAACCTTAATGTGGACTACCGCTATCACTTCTCCTGTGGTGCCTAGCTCCCTTCTTGGTTGCTGTATAGGTGCCCGGGAGACTGGAAGCTCCTCGCTGAATCGGTGTTTCTGCTGGGCTAGATTGCTCTCCTGCAGACTCGGACGCCGGTGTCCGGGTTGCTTTCTGGGGTGAACCGGTATGGCTCCTCTGTCCCCAGTCTGCTGTTACTTCGTTCCTTTCGCCTTGCCTTCGACCTCACTCTTAGGCCCTCACACTGGCTAGGCTGGTTAACTGTCAACTGGCTCGGGCCTAGCACGGCTCCGACACACCAGGACGTCTTCGCAGTTTTCCTAGCGACTGCACACTCTGACTAACTCCGCCCCCAGCACTGGTATTTATAGGGGATCTTGCTTAAGGCAGCATGTGGAGCTTCCCCTACAGGTCTGGAGTGGAAGGTGTTGGGTGTATGTGGTACCTACTGTGGAAATCCATCCATGTTTTAGGTGGTTCTGTGGCTACCTGTAATGGCAGGGTGCCACATATAGAACAGAAGTACAGTCAGTCTGTATAAACAGGCCATTAAATGACCATCAGCCATTTAATGGCCACACTTAACCAGTCTATGCAAATTAACTCTATTGAATTACAGTGGGGTTAGTTTGCATATGGATCCACTATCCAAACTGCAACACTTGGAATAAAAGAATAAAAACTGCCCAGAAACACAAAAGCAATATGCTTCTTCAATAATGGCTTCTTCAGAAAGAAGATGATTTGATCTCTGGCACCATGTATTGGTTGTAACAATCCTAAGAATCAATATAAACCCTTTAACAAGCCTTCCTGCATGACTTAGGATAAGAAGGATAACAGAAACTCCATTTTCAAATACAGTTTTTGGGGTGTTGCCAGTCCTCAGTGCACAAGCATAGTTGGAGGTTCTTGTACTGGGATCTTAAGGGAAATTCTTTTAAAGGAGAAAGCCTGATCATTTGGAGCATTGCTATGGTTTTTACTTCCTTACAGAAGCGCTTTGTGACACTTCTCCACAAGGAGAAACGTTCCCTATTAGTCACTAGTGATATGTTTTCTTCATGAGGTTGATTGAACCATTTTTATTCTCTGATGTAATTGTAAAACCTTGTGTTTTGTGATACCACATATTAGCCAGCACATAGGTAATTTCTCCTGCAGAGAATCCTAGCCATTGCTATTAGCACAGTCAGTAATGTCTGCTCCAAAATGACTGTTACATATGTATGTTCCATCTGGGCGCATCTGCATTCCACTATTGCCCAATGGGAGAGTTTTGACAATTCATAAATGTTTTAGAAATGTAAAGTTAGATATGTGGCATAAATGGTGTCGGTGCTCTGGCCGCTCTCAAGTATGTGTTCGCGACACGAGCCAATTAAGTCAAGGTACAGGCTCCACAGATCCGTTATAAACGATATTGTGGAAAGGGCGGAGGGGGCTTTTTATCCGAGCACAAACTTGCGTGGCCCAGGGACTAACAATGATCTGCTCTGTGGTAGCTCACGTTGACTGAGGACTGTATTGTGTCAGATTGCTAATTATTAGCGAGCAGTCCGAGCATCTCGCCGGTACTCGGTGCTCGCCGAGCATCCCGAGTACTGGGATACTCGTGCGAGTAATGAGTAGCGCAGAGCATACTCGCTCATTCCTATTTAAGAGCTTTAAAATGGAGCAAAGTTATTAACAACGTTCACAAGTTGTGCAAAATATTAGTGTTTACATTGGCGGACACAGACAGAAAAAGGCACCTGTGCAAACACAGTATATCGGCACTTTTCAGTCCAACAACTCATCAAAATGCACAATTCTACCTGCTTTAGGGGTAGAAATGGGGCCCCTTACCTCTTGGGCCCCAGTGTGGCTGCACAGATTGTACCATGATATGTCTGCCCTTGAGTGTATATGTGCTTCAGGGAGGAGTCGGCGTATAGAACAGCTTAATGAGTTGCACTATGTACAATATAATGTCCATCAATCTGATCAGTTTTGCATAATTTGTTAAATTTTTCATTGCAAATTTATATGAAGTATAAATGCACCTTATGACACTTGATACATTTTCTCTAATGTCTCCAATGTTCTGGTAAATCCCTAAATGGAACGAAATGTTCTACATATCTCTAATGTTATATTGTAAGGTTAGTATGTTTCGCTTGCACAAAATTTTATTCATTAAATATTTTCTACCATTTTTCTGCTGCAAAGTGTTGGTGAGTCCTTTATGTAGCCATGTGATCTGCAAAAATAAATGTTACAAAACCCTCTTGGTCCTGCCAGCTCTCTGCTCCCTTTTCTTAGGCCAAAATGAATGGTCGTGTGAACATAGCCGTATATGGAGTGTTGTCCATTGATAAAAAGCGGACAACACCCAGACCAATGTTGCTCAACAGGGCTGTACAATAAAACATTTTTTTATTATGTGAATTAAATGGCAATGTAGGAAAAAAAAAATCACAGCATGCACTTTTTTCCCCTAAGTATTTCGGATAAGGCTGGCCTGTTCAAATCTATGGGCGCTCTCCTCCCCCATCCCAAAAAAGGGAAAAAAAAGCATTGAATCACGTATGGATCATCGTATAACATCAATATTTCTGCACACCTTGCTTTTTTAAAGTGGGAAACTGTATTTGATCTTATAAATTATAATCATTGCTAATGTATAAAAACTGATGCCATTTGGATTACTATACAGATAAAAATGTCAATTTTTTTCTGGATAAAAATCACATTTTTACATGCACATATGAACGTAGCCTTACAGACAGAAGGAGAGAGGGTGTTGCACACAGATCTCCACAATGTGAAAGCATGTACAGTCTCTTGGCAGGTAGAGAAAATAAATAGGTATGAAAAGACATGAAGAGGAAATAAGTGTAGGATAGAAGCTGTGCTGATATATGACCTAATGAAGTCAGCAGCACCCTGGATACCCACAGACCTCACAGCCAATCTATAATACCGGGAGACTCGCCCTCAAAAATCTGATACTTGGATCAGTATACAAAATGTATATAGGGGATTCTGAAAATGACTGAACACTGAAAATGATTATGTAAAGGTAATCACGAACTATGTGAAAGGTGGTCAAGCTGATCTTTTCCAAGAGGTCTGGCAATTGTTTATACAGTAATAAAAGAAGCTGGTAAAGAAAATGATACACATAGGGTATACCTGTTTCAAATAATGATAATATTGTGAGGTAATACAGCTTAACTTGTGTGGTTGTGAGAGTCACAACCACTTCAAAAACCCGTGATATCCTGACTGTAACGGTCTGCAGCAGTCTCCCACGAGGTAGATCCACAGTAGACTTCTAGATAAAGAAATGGGACTTAGACCGTGCTCCCATCCGAAATAATAAATCTTAGAGTGAAAGTCTATTATTGTGATTTTATTTCTATGCGTTTCAGGGCAAAAGGCCCCTCCCTCAGGAATAATCACAGGTACATCTTTCCTGAAGAAGGGGCCTTGTGCCCTGAAACGCATAGAAATAAAATCACAATAATCGACTTTCACTCTAAGATTTATTATTTCGGACCGGAGCGCGGTCCAAGTCCCATTTCTATATTTTGAAATCTACCGTGAATTGTTAATATAGGACAGGTCAGAAATTTGTGCACAGGCTGTTTATCTCACAGAGAATTCTCTACACTGGATACAATTCTAATAAGGTCTCAGATATGAAAAAAAAAGATATGATTAAAGTTTCCATTCACTGACAGCAAAAGGAAATATTGAACTGAGTGCAGAATTGAGCATGTAAGTATAATAGAAAGCAGAGTTGTGGAGTCGGAGTCATGGAGTCGGAGTCAGTGCAGATTTTGGATGGAAATTGAGGAGTCTGAGTCAGAGTCGGAGTCTGATATATGGCTTACTGACTTCACATCAATGGTTATAGAGTCAGAGTCATGGAGTCGGAGTCAGATTCAGGGAAATTGAAGAGTCAGAGTCCTATGTTTGGCTTACTGACTCCACAGCCCTGATAGAAAGCTACAGAATGTTTCAATATTCAAGTAATCCTTTATGTATTACTATCACTACCTACCTGGACCAAAGAAATGCAGTGGATGTGGTGTATATGGACTTTTCAAAAGCTTTTGATACGGTGCCACACAAAAGGTTGATACATAAAATGAGGGCAATGGGGATAGGGGAAAATATGTGTAAGTAGCTTAAGAACTGGCTTAGTGATCGGAAACAAAGGGTGGTTATTAATGGAACACACTCAGAATGGGTCACAGTTAACAGTGGGGTACCACAGGGGTCAGTGTTGGGCCCGCTTCTATTTAATATATTTATTAGTGACCTTGTAGGGGGCATACAGAGTAGAATCTCAATATTTGCAGATGACACTAAACTCTGCAGGGTAATCAATACAGAGGAGGACAATTTTATATTACAGGAGGATTTATGTAAACTAGAAGCTTGGGCTGCTAAATGGCAAATGAGTTTTAATGGGGATAAATGTAAAGTCATGCACTTGGGCAGAGGAAACAAAGGTATAATTATGTGTTTAATTGTAAAACACTGGGCAAAACTGTCACTGAAAAAGACCTGGGTGTATGGGTAGATGACAAACTCACATTTAGTGGCCAGTGTCAGGCAGCTGCTGCAAAGGCAAATAAAATAATGGGATGCATTAAAAGAGGCATAGATGCTCATGAGGAGAACATAATTTTACCTCTATACAAGTCACTAGTGCGACCACACTTAGAATACTGTGTACAATTCTGGTCTCCGGTGTATAAGAAAGACATAGCTGAACTAGAGCGGGTCCAGAGAAGAGCGACAAAAGTCATTAGAGGACTAAGGGGTCTGCAATACCAAGACAGGTTATTAAACTTGGGGTTATTTAGCTTGGAAAAACGAAGGCTTAGGGGTGATCTTATAATAATGTATAAATATATGAGGGGACAGTACAGAGAACTTTCTAATGATCTCTTTACTCTTAGAAACTCTCAGGGAACAGGGAATAGGAATGAGCTCACCCCTCCTTCTCAGAAGATCCAGTCAGGTGCTGCAGCTGACGGCTGGCCACCGCCCAAGTCAAGGAATATAATGAGGATATGCTGGCACCTTCATCCGATGTAAAGTTTTTACTTTATTATGTAACTCACATTTTTGTTTGGGGTGTACCCCCAGGAGGTTCATCCAACCCCAGTATTACATCATTTTTTGATTTTTGTAATGATAATGCCATGAATTTAAAGTTCACTATGCAGGATCATGGTATCTCTGCTCCCTTTCTTGATTGCACACTTACAGGGGATGCTGGGTCTGGTAGGGTCATCTCTAATCTCTACAGAAAGCCCATATCCGGCAATACATTACTACATGCTGACAGTTGTCATTCTCCTCATACGGTTAAAAACTTACCGGTGGGAGAATTCATTAGAGCCAAACGCATGTGCACCCTAGAGAGTGATTATAATAAACAGGCTACTGACATAGAACAAAGACTGAAAACTAGGAGCTACAAAGGGTGGGTGGTCAATCGCGCCAAAAAAATCGTCGAGAGTAAAACCAGAGAGCAGTTGATGGATTGCCATAAACAACATAATCAGCATCTCTCATTTCAAAATAGGAAACAACCCATTACCTTTTCTACCCCATTTAGCACTGATTACAACGGCATCGTGGACATTCTACATAAATATGTTCCGATGCTATATCAAGATACATCATTGCGTAAGGTTCTAAATTATGGATTCAGGTGCGTTGCTAGGAAGGGTCGCGATCTTGCCAGTTATATATCACCGAGTCTCTTTAAACAAAGTGGATTGCCACAGCAAACCCACTTGGCTACGATACACTGGCAATTTTAAATGTGGTCAACCTCGTTGTAATCTATGCAGGTACATGAAAAAAACAGATGCATTCCAGGATAGATCTAGCGGTAGAATTTATAAAATAAAAAATTACATTAACTGTGCAACCACTTTTGTGGTTTACATGGCCTCTTGCATGTCCTGTAATCTAGATTATATTGGTTGTACCAGTCGGCCTCTAAGAAAACGTATCTCAGAACATATATCAGCAGCCAACCCCTCATCCTCAGGAAATAGACGCTCTAGGTCAGGCTTATCTAAGCATTTTTCTGAATATCACGGTGGCGACACCAGTAATTTGTCTGTTAAAGGATTGGAGGTGGTGAGGAGCTCAGTACGAGGAGGGGATTGAATCCAAGACATGTTAAATCGTGAAAGTTTCTGGATATTATGCTTGAACAGCAGATTTCCAGGGGGAATGAATTATAGGAGCGATTTGATGTATATTTTATTAATACAGGTCTTTATATCAGGACAGGCTCCTATTGTTTCTTCCTAATCCAGGTTATATCCAGTACATCACACAATTGTGTATAATATTTTGCACTAAGTGTATCCCCTCTCTCTGTACATTGCCATTATTTATTTAATCTATTGCTTGGTTTCTTGTGTATATACAGTTAGGGTCAGAAATATTTGGACAGTGACACAATTTTCGCGAGTTGGGCTCTGCATGCCACCACATTGGATTTGAAATGAAACCTCTACAACAGAATTCAAGTGCAGATTGTAACGTTTAATTTGAAGGGTTGAACAAAAATATCTGATAGAAAATGTAGGAATTGTACACATTTCTTTACAAACACTCCACATTTTAGGAGGTCAAAAGTAATTGGACAAATAAACATAACCCAAACAAAATATTTTTATTGTCAATATTTTGTTGCGAATCCTTTGGAGGCAATCACTGCCTTAAGTCTGGAACCCATGGACATCACCAAACGCTGGGTTTCCTCCTTCTTAATGCTTTGCCAGGCCTTTACAGCCGCAGCCTTCAGGTCTTGCTTGTTTGGGGGTCTTTCCGTCTTAAGTCTGGATTTGAGCAAGTGAAATGCATGCTCAATTGGGTTAAGATTTGGTGATTGACTTGGCCATTGCAGAATGTTCCATTTTTTTTGCACTCATGAACTCCTGGGTAGCTTTGGCTGTATGCTTGGGGTCATTGTCCATCTGTACTCTGAAGCGATGTCCAATCAACTTTGCAGCATTTGGCTGAATCTGGGCTGAAAGTATATCCCGGTGCACTTCAGAATTCATCCGGCTACTCTTGTCTGCTGTTATGTCATCAATAAACACAAGTGACCCAATGCCATTGAAAGCCATGCATGCCCATGCCATCACGTTGCCTCCACCATGTCTTACAGAGGATGTGGTGTGCCTTGGATCATGTGCCGTTCCCTTTCTTCTCCAGACTTTTTTCTTCCCATCATTCTGGTACAGGTTGATCTTTGTCTCATCTGTCCATAGAATACTTTTCCAGAACTGAGCTGGCTTCTTGAGGTGTTTTTCAGCAAATTTAACTCTGGCCTGTCTATTTTTGGAATTGATGAATGGTTTGCATCTAGATGTGAACCCTTTGTATTTACTGTCATGGAGTCTTCTCTTTACTGTTGACTTAGAGACAGATACACCTACTTCACTGAGAGTGTTCTGGACTTCAGTTGATGTTGTGAACGGGTTCTTCTTCACCAAATAAAGTATGCGGCGATCATCCACCACTGCTGTCATCCGTGAACGCCCAGGCTTTTTACAGTTCCCAAGCTCACCAGTCAATTCCTTTTTTCTCAGAATGTACCCAACTGTTGATTTTGCTACTCCAAGCATGTCTGCTATCTCTCTGATGGATTTTTTCTTTTTTTTCAGCCTCAGGATGTTCTGCTTCACCTCAATTGAGAGTTCCTTTGACCGCATGTTGTCTGGTCACAGCAACAGCTTCCAAATGCAAAATCACACACCTGGAATCCACCCCTGACCTTTTAACTACTTCATTGATTACAGGTTAACGAGGGAGACGCCTTCAGAGTTAATTGCAGCCCTTAGAGTCCATTGTCCAATTACTTTTGGTCCCTTGAAAAAGAGGAGGCTATGCATTACAGAGCTATGATTCCTAAACCCTTTCTCCGATTTGGATGTGGAAACTCTCATATTGCAATTGGGAGTGTTCACTTTCAGCCCATATTATATATATATAATTGTATTTCTGAACATGTTTTTGTAAACAGCTAAAATAACAAAACTTGTGTCACTGTCCAAATATTTCTGGCCCTAACTGTACATTATATAGATGTTTATGTTTTTGTATCTTTGCTGCTATCCTTCATGTTGTAATATAAAGTAGTTCCTTTGCATTTTAGTGAACTCTTTTCTAATATTCTATGAGACCATTCAAGTCATTGTTTTTACTTAACCTATTCAGGTGACACTCGTTTGTAATTTCACAGGTGTAATGTTCTTTGTATATATATTGCATGTTGTCTTGTTGCCTCTTTGTCATTGATAAAGATTTTTATCGAAACGCGTCTGACGGGGTATGCTCAGCCACCAAGATGCTTTTATTTTAATGTTGTGAGTTACATAATAAAGTAAAAACTTTACATCGGATGAAGGTGTCAGCATATCCTCATTATATTCTTTACTCTTAGGCCTGAGACGGGGACAAGGGGGCATCCTCTACGTCTGGAGAAAAGGTTTAATCATAATCACAGACGCGGATTCTTTACTGTAAGAGCAGTGAGACTGTGGAACTCTCTGCCACATGATGTTGTAATGAGTGACTCACTACTAACATTTAAGAAGGGCCTGGATGCCTTTCTTGAAAACTATAATATTACCAGTTATATATACTAGATTCTTTGATAGGGCATTGATCCAGGGAATTTGTCTGATTGCCATATCTGGAGTCAGGAAGGAATTTTTTCCCCCAATGTGGAGCTTAGTGTTGCCACATGGTTTTTTTTTTGCCTTCCTCTGGATCAACATGTGAGGCTATGGGTTGAACTAGATGGACTTAAAGTCTTCCTTCAACCTTAAAAACTACTGTATGTTACTATGTTACTATGTTACTTCAAGAGGATCTATATTGCATTTATTTGACACTACCGTAAGTCATCATAGTAAACCTCTTTCTTCTGCCGCTTCTACATGCATTAAACAGAGCAAATAGAACACAGGAACAGTTTTCAGAGTCTATTTGGGATTAGACATGAGAACACACAAATCTGGATGGCAGCTGTATCCACAAAATGGTAGGAGAGATGTAATCCAGTCTATTTCCTAAATTTGATCATGTTGTTTTTTTCTGCATTATAGTAATTAAAATCGATTGGGAAAACGAACAATAGCTTTAGTTATTTTTTTTTCTTAGTTTTGGATACCCTTGCCCATGTTGCTTTGCCAGGCAAGTGTAGCAACTCCTTGGTTTGATGCCTCAGACAGTCTTGATACTAAGTACATTGGCTTTGCTCGCTGCATTCAATAATAAACAGTGGAAACATTGAGAAGACTTTTTTCATGCCCTGGGGAAAGTTATTCTAGTTAATGGGGAAACTTAATTAAAAAATACTGATACTTTATTACACATATAAGGGCAACAATTTGACACAGCGTGTGGTTTATGTCGGGATTCGTGCCAAATTGTCTAATAAGAAAAGCTGCCTTTGTGTATTATTCACATGGAAAAAAAATGTGAACTAGTTTGAAAGCAATGAAAAGATATCAATGGTATGACAAGGTATTTCTTGCCTCCCTCCAGGTGTAAATTTAACCCTCTAACCCTCTAATAGCTAAAAGACAAAGTGACACCTAGATCCAGTAGCTGAATGAGTTTTTATTGCTTCATTCACATGGTCAAATTAGGAATTAGTATAAACTTCAAGTTCCTAGTACCGTATATACTATGTACGTGGCAAACTAAAGGGACTTCTGTATCCCTCTGATCTCACACATATTATTTCCGTAAGATTCCAGTAGGAAAACAATTGTATCATGTTCTAACAAATGTTGTACAATAGAGATATTCCTCCCATAGAACTATTAATATCTAAGTTATATAGCATTGTGCGGGGTTAAGGCCACCAAACACAGACTATTGTCTCTCGAACCCACAGATATCGGCAGGTTCAGCCATTAGTCTGATCTTTAAGGATGTCTTTAATAAGCAGCCCATTTGTCTTTGTAGGAGTCATATTTGTACATTAATCAGACAGACATACTGATTGACTGGCGTGATGCTTCGGTAATCGCCAGGCAAGGCTGGGCCTTGGCAATGGAACACACGCCCCAGCCATCTCCTCAGTTCAACAGTCCTCAACACAATCACAGTAGTCAAAGGACAATGCAGACATTGAGTCCAGTAATTTTTTCAACAGTTTTTTACTCAAACAGTCTCATTTAACATGTGGACAACTCCTAGAAGGGGTCATTCATCTTTATATAATTTATGGAGTACTGCTCCCTTCGTTCTGATATCTCTACGCTCTCGCCCACTCCATCATGCCCCACAGTAACTCACTGTAAGCTCATGTAGTCTCTCTTAGCTCTAGCCCTATCCCATCCACAGGGATGCGTCCAAAGGAACAATTATGGCAACAGTTAGGCAAAGTTCCTTTCCTGCTAGCATTGTGAGGACCCGTTCGCCCAAGTCTATATGAAGTCCACTGTAACAAGTACTGGAGAGTTTAGTTGTGTCCCGGGGGCCCGCTTAAGGCGAAGGAGGTAGAGTACCAATGCAGAGAGAGATATGTGGTGCCCCTGCGGATCCATCGCCACAGAGGTACTGCACCCCAGGCAGAGGTGTAGTACCCCACTCTTGGGTAAGGAGGGGACACTGACCAGTATACAGACATCCAGGACAACACTACAGCACCCCAGGTCAGGGTTAGGGCGAGATTGCTCCTGTGGGAGAGCACAGTCCCTGATCCCGCCTGGAGGGGAGGAACTAGAGTAGGGGGGTTTGGTGGAGAGCAGAGCTTAGGGGAGCATCCAGAAGGGAGTGAAGTCGGGAAGGACACACGTTAGTGACGCAGGACACGTGACAGAGGGTATAAAAAGACAGTAGAAAAATCTCGAAGACAGTTGGTGGGTGGCTGACAGGAGCAGTAGGAGTAGCTTGTCAGAAGAAGAACAACAGCAGAGCGAAGTGTCCGAGGGACTGGAGCTGCTGGGAGCTCGTCCTAAGACTTAGGAGAGACGAGACCTGACAGAGGAATTGAGAGAGAGAAAGGGGTGCTCCTGAAAACAGGAGGGGTCCCAGGGGATCAGGTAGTGGGCAATCTACCCGGGAATGCCCACATCCGCACCAAGTGAGACCGTGTGAAGGGACCAGGCTGTGGAGTATGGGTACTGGGCCCCAGACTAGTGGAGAACAACCAGGCTCAGCTAGCTACACGGAGGCTGCGGTATCTCCAAGTGCTGAAGCTGAAACCGTGCACATCTGCTGAAAAGGGGGCCACATAGGGTCCAGGGGACTGAGAGAAAGAGAGAAGTTGCCCTGGCTCTGTGTGAGCGAGGCGCAAGGCAGGAGGGCGAAGCAAGTGCAGAGTGAGACGACCGTGAAAGGACTGAGGAAAGCGGTACCAGATAAGTGGCACTTCATTGCCTGGGAGTAGCTGGATCCCCTCCTGCGAGAACTCAGAGCTATTCCCTGACTGTCCCTGGAGTACCCCTACATAGGGCTCAGAGCGGGTGAACACTAGTCAACCCGGCTAGCAACTAGAAAACACACAATGGAAACATACAAAGTGGGGAAGAGATACACTTTGCTTTAGCAGATCCAAGCAGCAAACCAGCAGGCTCCAAAAAACACTGCTTTGATCCAAGAATCAATCAGAAACACCTGAGGCTATCACCAGCAGTGCATCCTGGGAGTCAAGGGAAATATATAGGCAGCTCCAAGGTAAGGAATCAGCTGGGTCCTAGTGACCTCCAGCTTTAACTAAAAGGAAAATGCCTCTTAAAGCGACGGAGACATTTTTTCTTTAGGATGTGGACTGTTTGGCCAAACACTGGGATCTTCTGCGAGTGACCTCTACAGTCTCATCCTTGCCTCCTGACACACCCGTGACAGTTTTCTACTGTACTGTTCTGTTACTTTTCATTGAAATCCCATCTGCAATTATAATGGGAAAAAACTCTTGTACATAACAGTAAGCATGAAAATTGCAAGATAATTAATATCAATATAAAAACATTCAGTGTTATGTCCAGGGCCGTATTTGCCCTTAGGCACTGGAGGGCATATGCCTAGGTCAGCGGGCTGCAGGGGAGCGGCACCAAGACAGGCAGAACATTTTCTATTTTATTATTTTTTTTACTTTTTCAGGGGGAATGTGCGGGGGGCGTGCACATATCCATTAATACTTGTGGGGGACAAAGAGGGAGGGAGCTGACTGACTCCGGAACTCCCAGCTGCTTCATTTCCAGGTTCAGGAGTGTGCCAGTCAGCTCCCTGTGTCAGAGGAGCTGCAGCCCGCGGCTCCTTGCAGTGACATGAGATCATCTCATTACACTGCAGCAGAGGAGGAAGGAGGCTGGATGAAAACACAGGAACCAGGATAAGAGAAGGGGAGCTGAGTATGCTGGATGGTGGTGGGGGAGGGGGATAACATACATGATAATGGTAGTGAGGGGAGGGGGATGACATACATGGTGGTGGTGGGGGAGGGGGATGACATCCATGGTGGTGGCGGGGGATCACATACATGCTGGATGGTGGTGGGGAAGGGGATCAAAAACATCCTGGATGGTGGTGGGGGATGGGGATCACAAACATCCTGGATGGTGGTGGGAGAGAGGGATCACAAACATGCTGGATGGTGGTGTGGGAGGGGATCACAAACATGTTGGATGGTGGTGGGGGAGGGGATACAAACATGGTGGTGGGGGATCACAAACATGCTGGATGGTGGTGGGGGATCACAAACATGCTGGATGGGGGAGGGGGATCACAAACATGGTGGGGGAAGGGGATCCCATACATGCTGGTGGTGGGAGGAATAGGATCCCATACATGCTGGTGGTGGGTGGAGGGGGATCCATACATGCTGGTGGTGGGAGGAGGGGGATCTCATACATGCTGTTGGTGGGAGGAGGGGGATCCCATACATGTTGGTGGTGGGAGGAGGGGGATCCCATACATGCTGGTGGTGGGAGGAGGGGGATCTATGCATGCTGGTGGTAGGAGGAAGGGATCCCATACATGCTGGTGGTGGGAGAGGGGGATCATATATATGCTGGTGGAGGGGGATCACATACATGCTGGTGGTGGGGGAAGGGGATCACATACATGCTGGTGGTGGGAGGAGGGGGATCCATACATCGGTGGTGGGGAGGGGGATCATCATACATGCTGGTGGTGGGGGAGGGGATCCCATACATGCTGGTGGTGGTGGGGAGGGGATCTCAAACATCTGATTGGTGGGAGGAGGGGATCCATACATGTTGGATGGTGGGAGGAGGGGGATCCATACATGTGGTGGTGTGGGAGGAGGGGATTCCATACATGCTGGGGTGGAGTAGGGGGATCACATACATGCTGGTGGTGAGTGAGGGGATCCAAACATGCTGGGTGGGGGAGGGGGATCCCATACATGCTGGTGTGGGAGAGGGGATCCCATACATGCTGGTGGTGGGAGGAGGGATCCCATACATGCTGGTGGTGGAAGGAGGGGGATCCCATACATGCTGGTGGTGGGAGGAGGGGGATCCATACATGCTGGTGGTGGGAGGAGGGGATCCCATACATGCTGGTGGTGGGAGGGGGGATCCCATACATGCTGGTGGTGGGAGGAGGGGGATCCCATACATGCTGGTGGTGGGAGGAGGGGGATCCCATACATGCTGGTGGTGGGTGGAGGGGGATCCCATACATGCTGGTGGTGGAGGAGGGGATCCTATACATTCTGGTAGTGGGAGAGGGGGATCCAATACATGCTGGTGGGAGGGGGATCACTTACATGCTGGTGGTGGAGGAAGGGGGATCCAATACATGCTGGTGGTGGGGGAGGGGGAACCATACATGCTGGTTGGTGGGAGGAGGGGGATCCCATACATGCTGGTGGTGGGAGGAGGGGGATCCCATACATGCTGGTGGTGGGAGGAGGGGGATCCCATACATGCTGGTGGTGGGAGGAGGGGGATCCCATACATGCTGGTGGTAGGGAGGGGGATCCCATACATGCTGGTGGTGGGAGGAGGGGGATCCTATACATTTGGTAGTGGGAGGAGGGGGATCCAATACATGCTGGTGGTGGGGAGGGGGGATTCCCATACATGCGGTGGTGGAGGAGGGGGATCCATACATGCTGGTGGTGGGAGGAGGGGGATCCAATACATGCTGGTGGTGGGAGGAGGGGGATCCAATACATGCTGGTGGTGGAGGAGGGGGATCTCATACATGCTGTGGTGGGAGGAGGGGGATCCCATACATGCTGGTGGTGGGAGGAGGGGGATCTCATACATGCTGTGGTGGGAGGAGGGGGATCCCATACATGTTGGTGGTGGGAGGAGGGGGATCCCATACATGCTGTGGTGGTGGGAGGGGGATTCCATACATGCTGGTGGTGGGAGGAGGGGGATCCATACATGCTGGTGTGGGAGGAGGGGGATCCCATACATGCTGGTGGTGGGAGGAGGGGGATTCCATACATGCTGGTGGTGGGAGGAGGGGGATCCCATACATGCTGGTGGTGGGAGGAGGGGGATCCATACATGCTGGTGGTGGGAGGAGGGGGATCCATACATGCTGGTGGTGGAGGAGGGGGATCAATACATGCTGGTGTAGGAGGAGGGGATCCCATACATGCTGGTGGTGGGAGGAGGGGGATCCCATAATACATGCTGGTGGGGGGGAGGGGATCCCATACATGCTGGTAGTGGGGGAGGGATCCCATACATGCTGTTGGTGGGGGGGGGGATCCCATACATGCTGGTGGTGGGAGGAGGGGGATCCCATACATGCTGGTGGTGGGAGGAGGGGGATCCCATACATGCTGGTGGTGGGTGGAGGGGGATCCCATACATGCTGGTGGTGGGAGGAGGGGGATCCTATACATTCTGGTAGTGGGAGGAGGGGGATCCAATACATGCTGGTGGTGGGAGGAGGGGGATCCCATACATGCTGGTGGTGGGAGGAGGGGGATCCCATACATGCTGGTGGTGGGAGGAGGGGGATCCAATACATGCTGGTGGTGGGAGGAGGGGGATCCAATACATGCTGGTGGTGGGAGGAGGGGGATCTATGCATGCTGGTGTTAGGAGGTAGGGGATCTCATACATGCTGGTGGTGGGAGAGGGGGATCACATATATGCTGGTGGAGGGGGATCACATACATGCTGGTGGGTGGGGGGGAATACATACATGCTGTTGGTGGGGGGTGGAGGCTAACGCTACAATTTGAAGATGGGGTGACTGATGGAAGCTGACACTACTGGCTGGGGATGGGGCTATAGACAGGGGTTAGGGTGGGTATTACTATAGAATAGTTTTTAGAGGAGCTATTATAGTATGATAAGATTTATCAGGCGGTTATTACTATACATTACGGCTGAGAGGGGCTGTTAGGGTGCGTTCACATGCTGCGTATTTGCTGCATTTTTTAAGCGCAAACTTATCACAAATCAGGAGTGGGTGATTAAATCCAGAAGTGGTGACATTTTCTATTATAATTTTCTTCTGATTGTTCCAATTCTGGTTTGTGATGCGCTCGCGTGTAAAACAATGCAGCAGATACGCAGCGAAAAAGCAGCGTGTGAAAGTACCCTTATTACTGTAGAAGGGGGTTTAGAGTGCCTTACAGAGGGAGGAATAATGCAAGGGACATGGATGGGGGACAGTGTGGGGGGCTCAGTACAGAGTGGAGTAATGAAGGGGACACACTATAAAGAGTGGGACAGTGTAGGGTCTCAGCATTAGGTGTGAGGTAGCGTGTTGGTCTCTGTATGGAGGGTAGTTCAGTATAGAGGGGCAGTGAGGGCACAGTATGAAGTTGGGGAAGAAGGAGCAGCATGATGTGGGGACAGTGTGGAGATCATAGTTCATAATTGAGGAAGATGTGGTAGGTAGAATTTATAAGGGGGACAGTGTGGAGTTTGTTTATTAGGGGTCACTGTGACGGTCATACTACACAAGGGTGGATGGGTGTTGGCCATAGTATATAAGGGCAGATGGTGGGGCAGGCAACCCCTTTAAGCTAAAAGCTGTATATGCAGTCCGATTTGGACATACCGAATCGTCATTTCCCTGACAGTCATTAGACTAATTAGTTGAACCTGTCTATCGCTAGGTTTGGCCAACTTAAGTCTGTATATGATTACCTTAACTACTATCTGAAGGTGGATATATGTGTGTATTGGTGAATCCTTTTAGTTTTTAAAGCAGAAGAGAGGTTAGGATACATTGGCGTTTTTGTTTTATTTCTTCTCTTCTAACATTTTTTGGTTGCTATTTTTTTTTAAATTGACATAGTATTAAGCCAGACTAGCCAGTTAGTAACTTCCTAGCTATAGCAGCCTGAAAAAAGGGATTTTTGTGTACTCACCGTAAAATCCTTTTCTTTGAGCCATCATTGGGGGACACAGGACCATGTGTTATGCTGCTATCCCTAGGAGGCTTGACACTAAGTGAATTCTGAAAGAAACAGAACATATTGGCTCCTCCCCTACAGCATACACTCCCTGGCTGGGCCAGGCCCCGACCAGTTTAGTGAGCAAGCAGTAGTAGAATGAGTATAAACAATGGAGTACAACCAAAGTTAACATGCCAAACTCAGAAATAAAAAAACAGAAAAAAGCAACACCCGAAATGGGCAACAGGGTGGGTGCAGTGTCCCCCAATGATGGCCCAGAGAAAAGGATTTTACGGTGAGTACAAAAAATCCCTTTTTCTTTTGCGCCTCATTGGGGGACACAGGACCATAGGATGTCCGAAAGAAGTCCCTTGCTGGGAAAATAAAACCCGTAACCCAAGAAATGAGACGCCCCTGCACATAAAAAAGAAAACTCTTATGTGGAGAGGTGTGCCACAGCCACCTGTAGCACACGTCTGCCAAGGCTTGCGTCCGCGAAGCCCGATTATGAACCTTATAGTGTTTGGCGAAAGTATGTAGGCAGGACCAGGTTGCCGCCTTACACACTTTATCCGCCGATGCCTGGTGCCGAATAGCCCAAGATGCTCCCACCGCACGAGTGGAGTGTGGTTTTAAACCGCTAGGAATGGGTACGTTCCGCAGCCGATATGCTTTTTGGATGGTAGAACGTATCCACCTAGCCACCTAGTGGCTTAAGACATGCCCTTTCTGTGACCTTCCGGAAGGACAAAAAGATTGTCCATCTTACCGAAGGGGCTGTTCTTGAAACACAGTATCTCAGGGCTCTCACTAGATCCAGGGTATGCAGAGCCCTCTCTACGCGGTGCACCACAGCCGGACAGAAAGATGGAAGGATGATATCTTTGTTGAGGTGGAAGAGGAGACCACCTTTGAAAGAAAAGAGGGAACTAGACGCAGTACCTCATTATCTTGATGAAAAGAAAGGAACAGCTCTCGGCACGAGAGTGCCACCAATTCGGAAGTACTAAGGATGGACATGATTGCCGCAAGCAAGACCACCTTCCAGGACAGGAGAGTGAGAGAAATCTCTTTCAGAGGCTCAAAAGGCGATCTCTGGAGTGCATCCAAGATAAAGTTAAGGTCCCATGGCTCTAACGGTCTTCGGTAAGGGGAACCAACCAAGACACCCCTTGAATAAAGGTTCTAACTTGTGGACGTGTCACAAGTTTGCAGAGGTAAAGGAATGAAAGAGCCGAAATCTGGCCTTTCAGGGAACTAAGGGCCAACCCAGAGTCTAGTCCCGACTGCAGAAAACTGAGGATCACCGGGACTGAAAAAGTAAAAGGGGGGTGACCGTGGTCTTTGCACCATGAAAAGAAAATCTTCCACGTACGATAGTAGATACGTGCAGGAGCTGGTTTTTGAGCTCTAATCATGGTACCAATGACATCAGGTGAAAAACCAGCCTGAGTCAACACCCAGATCTCAATGGCCACGCCTTCAAATTCAGAGCCCTCAAAACTTTGAGGCAAATCTGACCTTGAGATAGAAGGTCTGGGCAATCTGGTAAGTGCCAGGGAATGTCTGCGACTAGCTGAACTAGGTCGGCGTACCAGGCCTGTCTGGGCCAATCTGGAGCTATGAGGACGACCAGGACTCTTTCGGATTTGAATTTTCCTCAGGACCTTCGGAATTAAGGGTAATGGAGAAAAAATGTACGGGAGACGGAACTGGCGCCACGATTGCACCAGTGCGTCCGCTCCGATTGAAGTCGGATCATGAAAGCGAGCCATGACAACCGGCACCTTGGCGTTTATTCGAAAAGCCATGAGGTCCATGTCTGGTGTCCCCCAGCAGTGGCAAATCCTGTGGTGAGGCCCTAGCGACTGAGAAAGTCCGCCGCCCAATTGTCCACTCCCGGGATGTGCACTGCCAAGATGATGGACCCGGACGACTCGGCCAAGATGAGAATGCTTTCTACCTCGCTGAGAACCCTACTGCTGCGGGAGCCGTCCTGGTGATTGATGTAGGCCACTGCTGTCGCATTGTCCGATTGGACACGGATGTGACGACCTGCCAGGATTCTGTGCAAACAACGTAGAGATAGGGCTATGACCTGTATCTCCAGCAGGTTGATTGGAAGCGTTGACTCCTGTTCGGACGGACCAACGACCCTTGGCAGTATGATGACGATAAACCGCCCCCCAACCCAGGAGACTGGCTTCAGTGGTGATGACTTCCCAATCGACCGGAAAAAAGGACCGGCCCTTGGATAGAGTCGTCGGGCACATCCACCATCGTAGTCACCTCTGAACCGAAGGGGTCAGGGAGAATACCCTATCCAGTGAGAAGGGACTCCTGTCCCAGGTCGTCAGCAGGGACATCTGTAGGGGCATAGGTGAAATTGAGCGAATGGGACTGCTTCTATTGCAGCCATTATTTTGCAAGAACCCTATCACGTAACGAATGGAGTGCAGGGAGGATCAGAGCAGGGTGTGTATTCCCCGACGTAGGGCTTGAGCTTTGTCTCGAGGAAGGGTGACTAACCCCCAAGATTTCTTGAAGACCATGCCTAGCAAGGTGATAGACTGGGCAGGAATCAGAGAGTATTTTTTGAGATTGACTAACCAACCCAGTCGCGAAAGAGTGTCCATGGTTATTTGGACACTCTCCCATGGACAGCTTTTCCAAGGATTGGGTGAGGAATAGTGCCAAGTCTGGCCGGCTCGGAGCACTAGTTGCTCCGGCATCGGTGATGGGCTCCTGAGTTTCTGTGGGGAAACAGACCTGGCAGTGTGGTGTGACCGCTCAGAAGGGCCAGATGACAGGTGACACATGATTTAGACGTTTGCATGTTAATAAAGATAGTGGCACTCCTGCTGCAATCAACTTAAACAGGTTGTATAGAGGTGCTTTAGTAGAGCTGCTGTGGGTGAGGGCTTTTTCTGCTATCCTTAAGAGATTTTGATGGCTCTCGAGCCCTGCAGCCTAGGGTTCCACTCTTACCAGAAAAGAGGAGATCCCCACCTTTAGCAGCCCGATGGTCCTGTTTCCCAAAGACTGGTACCGACCCGAAAACCACCTTCCATAACACCAGCGGTGAAGAAATGTCCCTCAGCTCCACTGTATATGACCCACCCCAAGGCCTCGGGCGTTATAGCAAAGGGGAATGTCACGGGTGGCTTGCCTGAGCCCGTGACCCTGGTGGTCGCTGAAAAATGTGTAAAAATAAAAGGGGAAAAAGGATAAATAAACTAAAGTCTTGTGACGCCACGATGTCTGGTGATGGCATTGGCACTGCTGCAGACCTTCGAGGATGATGAATCGGCAGTCAGATGATAACGCTTCCCGTAGATGGAGCGGGTTGCCCGGGGCAGTGTGGTAGGATTGGGATTTCACACATAGAGGTGGCTCTGCAGGTATAGTCTCTGGGTTGGACAGGGTCAGGGGCTGGAAGAATTGACACACACATGCTGGGTTCTTTTTCCAGACCTATTACTGGTGATAAAGCAGGCACTGTCCAGGGTACACTCCAGGTGGTCGGGAAGCACTTCAGGATTTCCAAACCCGATGAGTTGTGAGGCCTTCTTGTCCCTGTCTGTGTCTGATCTGTCTGAAACCCTGGCCTGACCTCTCCTGTGCTCTTCACTTGTATGGCAGGCATTGAAAACCTTTTGCTGGGTACCGCTTCTCTCCTGCTGTCCCTGGCTCTCTTCGGTGCTGTGCCACAAGTGTCCTCAGAAAGCTAAAGTCTCCTGGTTCTTCGGTGGTTTCTCTGCTGGGCTGTCTGACCCTTGCGGATTCGGACTCCGGTGTCTGGGTTGCTCCTGGGGTGAACCGGTATGGCTCCTCTGCCCCCAGTCTGCTCCTCGCCTTGCCTCCTGCCCTCACTCTTGGGTCCTGCACTGGTTTGGCTTCCTCTGCGACGGGCCTAGAGCGGCTCCATCCACCAGGTTGTCTTCCTCAGTGCTGCTTTGCACTGAACTGTTCACAGTCCGCTCTGGAACTGCACTCTCTGCCTAACTCCTCCCCCGGGCCTGAATTTATAGGGGACCTTGCCTGAAGGCGGCAAGTAGAGCTCCCCCTTTAGGTTTGGGGTGGAAGGTGTTGCATGTGTAGGGTGCCTGATGTGGAAATCCCTCTGCGCATCAGGTGGTTCTGTGGCTACCTATACCGCAGGGTGCCACATATACAAAGAAAAGAGCGCAGGGAGCAGTGTTACCTCACGCAGGAAACGGAATACACGGTGGGCGGGACCAGGAGCTGAGGGTCAGATTCGCGCCCAATGTGACTTCACATTGGAGGCGTGTGATGGAACCCCGCATCATCAAAGGGACCGGCCAAAACTGAGAACCGCAACTAGGCCAAAGCCGGGGCCTAAATTTATTGCCGCGGCCAGGAAGCTGAGGTGAAGAAGTAGATTGGCGGTGGTCTGGAAGCCTAATGTGTAAGGTGGATTGTTAGGGAGCCCTCCGCCATAGAGAAACCGGTGTGGGGAGCTACACCGGCACCGGGTGTCGACTTACCTTGGAGGTCTGTCGCGGTCTCACAAGATGAAATGACTGCCAGCAGCGCTGTTCATGAGCAGCAGTGTTGCCTCACGCAGAAGAATATGCTGCTCAGTGGGACCTCAGTGTGACTGTGGACTGTGCTTTAATCCTGCAATTCAGGCCCTTTTATAGGAGGCTGAGGAGGTCTATAGCATCCCACAGGAATGGGATGATGGGCATACAACAGGAGCAGAGGGGATACGAGGAGGCGACACTCCACGTGCCCTTCTGTTGATGGCTGGGAAATCAGCTCTTTTAAAGGAAATCGTCGCTCTTGATATCCATGAAAAAATGTTAAAAAACAAAAAAATGGCATATCCCTTAAGGTACCTTTACACGCCGCGACGGCAGGCTGGATACATCCCGCTACTTCACGTGCACGAGCACGCTCAAACGGTTACAAACGGTCAACGCATCACCTTTACACGCCGCGACAAGATGCGCTACGCCACGCTACATCTATAGCTAGCTACATCGCCGGGTGTCTCAAGTAGCCAGCTGTAGCTCATTTACACACCGCTACAACCAGCTATTATGGGCGTACCTGGTGCAGCAGGGACAGCACATAGGTGTGCTACAATTGTGGATTACGAGACGTCCGTACGCTGATAGGACAAAGCAATAATACCATGATTGGCCAGGCATCGCAGGAGGCCGATTAATATTTGACGCTCGAGCAATTGTGTAGTGTGACTCGTCGGCTCCTTAAATATGCCGCCCTGTGCGCCGACAACCAATCGGACCGCACCATCTTCCACCAATGATCGCACATGGGGTGCGGTAACACGGAGCCTAGGTGACGCCTCAGCTACATTGCAGCTACATCGCAGGCTGTCCCGAGTTCCCTTCCGTTGCTTCTTTACACGCTGATACAGCGCGCTACCATCGGCGTTGTAGCCATCAGTTTTCGAGCAGAGCTAGGAAACAGATGTATCTGTTGCCGGCTGTATCGTCACGTCTTCAGACGCCGCTACGACGGGCTACATTGGCGCTACAAGCTACATTTGTAGCCTGTAGCGGGATGTATCCAGCCTGCCGTCGCGGCGTGTAAAGGGCCCCTTAGAGATCCAACGGAGCAGAAGGGAATTCGTGGAGGCGACACTCCATAGTCCCGCCTGTTGGTGGCTGGGAAAGCAGCCCTCTTAAAGGGGGGCTGTCACCCACCTAAAAACCTCTTCTGTAGAAAAAAAAATAATAAAAAAATAAAATTGAAAATAAAAAAGATATGGGTCAGTAGACCGCATCTGCCTCCTACAAAAACTAAGCTTAAACTGGTCGGGGCCTGGCCCAGCCAGGGGCTGTATGCTGTGGGGGAGGAGCCTATATGTTCTGTTTCTTTCAGAATTCACTTAGTGTCAAGCCTCATAACCCATGGTCCTGTGTCCCCCAATGAGGCTCAAGAGAAATGGTGTTTCAACCGTCTGCTGTCTTTGAAAACCTGAACGTGTTAAAAGACGCTCAAAAGACTGAACGTGTGCACAGCAAGTGCAGATGTTCATTCTTTTAGCGTTTTAATTAGCGCTTTAATTTAAGTGTGTTAGAGTACATCTGCCTTAAATAGATGCTGTGTGCAGAGACTCAGTGTGATATCAGTAAGGGTCCCGTCACACTTGGCGACGTTCCAATGATTCCGACAACGATACGACCTGGTAACTATCGCTAGAACGTTGCTACGTGGTCACTGGTGAGATGTCAAACAATCAGATCTACTCAACGATGCAGCAACGATACGGGGTCCCATATAACGACCTCGGCGGTTGTTGAGACGCTGTCACACAGCAGCTAGTCTGAATACTCAGACCTACGTGGCTGAGTTCTGAGTCGCCAACGAGGTCGTTGTTAAGGTGTCAAACACACCAATGCATGCTGACCAGCGGGAGCCCAACGATCAAAAAATGGTGCAGGCCATTCCGACACGATCGGCGATGTCACAGCGGGGGCCCGGTCACTGCTACATGTCAAACATACGAGATTGCTGGCGAGGTCGCTGTTGCGTCATAAAACCTGTGACGCAATAGGAATCTCGCTATGTGTGACAGGGGCTTAAGGGATGTGACCGCTAAAAGTGCCTAGAGCAGCATGAAGGCCCTGGTTATGTCTTTTTATGAATATGCAATATCTCTAGACTTAATGTTTTACACAGTGCTCTGGCAATCTGCGGGTTACTCCATATAAATGTTCATGTTTATTGTGGCCTGTAGTGTAAAAGCAAAGCTATTGTTCTGCTTCTCAACAGTAATGCCACTTTCCACATTCCTATGCACATTAAAAAGCTATGATTGCTCGTCTACAGTCCCAGGAGACTTTGCCTATTTTGTATTCATTTATTTATACTACAGAGCTGAATATCCATCGTTTAACAAAATTTTTTACTATGTTCATTTCTTGTTTGTTTTTTTTCAATGCTAGAGGGGTGTTTTAAATATAAGTCCCCTGACCCATGTCTTATACTTATCCTCTGGTATATAGCCATGCTGCTAGAATCAAGGAGATATCAAACTTCGGATGATATAAATCCTGGAATCATAGCTAGGGTTTATTAGTCAACGAGTTTCAGGGCTCCAGGACCCCTTCCTCAGGACAAACCAACATTCAGTCCTTAAAATCCTTTTATTTTTGAACATTGTTAATAGAGCATCAAAAGAGCATCAAAAGAGCATAATTTCTTATTGGATCAGGTAAATATACATGCAGTGAGCACTTTGCAGCAATTTAGAGAACACAGCTGTCTGGTAACAGACAGCACTCTTCAACCTTATAGGTCTTTTTCTGGGTCCTAGAGACCTAAAGAACATCTTTAATGGTACCTTTACACGCCGCCACAACAGGATGCATACAACCCGCTACAGGCTACAAATGTAGCTTGTGGCGCCAATATCACCCGTAGTAGCGGCGTCTGAAGACGGGACGACACAGCCGACTACAGATACATCTGTATCCGTGCACTGCCCATAAACAGATGGCAACATCGCCGATTGTAGCGAGCTGTATCGGCGTGTAAAGAACCCACAGAAGGGAACTCTGGACACCCGGCGATGTAGCTGCAATGTAGCTAAGGCGTCACCCAGGCTCCGTGTTACCGCGCCCCATCTGTGATCATTGGTGGAAGCTCCTGCATGACGATTGGTAGTCGCTGCATAGGGCGGCATATTTAAGGAGCTGACCAGTCACACTACACAATTGCTCGAGCGTGCTGTATTAACCAGCCTCCTGCGATGCCTGCCCAATCATGATGTTCTGGCTTTGTCCTATCACCGTACGGACGTCTTGTAATCCACAATTGTGGCACGCCTATGTGCTGTCCCTGCTGCACCAGGTCCGCCCATATTAGCTTGTTGTAGCGTTGTGTAAATGAGGTACGCTGAGCTACAAGATGGCTACTTGAGACACCCGGCGATGTAGCTAGCTGTAAATGTAGCGTAGCGTAGCGTACCTTGTGGCGGCGTGTAAAGAGGGTGCGTTGACCGTTTGTAACCGTTTGGCCGTGCTCGTGCACGTGAAGTAGCGGTTGGTATCCATCCTGTTGTGGCGGCGTGTAAAGGTACCATAAAGGTTGAAACGTACTGTCTGTGACCATACAGCTGTATTTTCTGGTCCAATAAGAAATAATGCCCTATTAACAATGTTTAAAGAATAAAAGGATTTAAAAAAATGCTGCATTAAGGGTTCCCGAGCTGGACTTCATATGTTCTGTTGCTAAGCAATTGCAGGAGCGTGTGCCCCCCTCACTCCGAGCGAATCCCTGGCAGATGACCGGTCCGAGGAGAGACTACTACCTGGGTGAGCTGGCTACAAGTGACTGTTTAACATTCAATCCTTATCCTCTGGTGGTTTCACCTTTTATTGCCGTTGATCCGGTTCCATGGTGCCATCTTCTGCCCATAATTTCTGACTGGACAGAGTCATGCTGTCATGACTCATCTCCTGTCAGCGGTACCCAAGCAGTGTCACTGGCAGAATGCAATCATTTTCACTGTACGGGGGATATTTAAGCATCTCTCTGCATAACACATACGATCACAACTGTGCAGTGTTGAGGTTCCCTAATGGCCCATGTAAAATCAAGGAAAGGTAAAGAGAAATACCTAACAAAAAAGTGTGAATCAACTGAAAATATGTCTTATATTCTAGGTTCTTCAAAGTAGCCACCTTTTGCTTTGATTACTGCTTTGCACTCTCTTGGCATTCTCTTGATGAGATTCAAGAGGTAGTTACCGGAAATGGTTTTCACTTCACAGGTGTCCCCTGTCAGGTTTAATAAGTGGGATTTCTTGCCTTATAAATGGGGTTGGGACCATCAGTTGTGTTGTGCATAGGTCTGGTGGATACACAGCTGATAGTCCTGCTGAATAGACTGTTAGAATTTGTATTATGGCAAGAAAAAAGCAGCTAAGTAAAGAAAAACGAGTGGCCATCATTACTTTAAGAAATGAAGGTCAGTCAGTCCGAAAAATTGGGGACACTTTCAAAGTTTTCCCAAGTGCAGTTGCAAAAACCATCAAGCGCTACAAAGAAACTGGTTCACATGAGGACCGCCCCAGGAAAGGAAGACCAAGAGTCACCTCTGCTGTATATGATAAGTTCATCAGAGTCACCAGCCTCAGAAATCGCAGGTTAACAGCAGCTCAGATTAGAGACCAGATCAATGCCAATGAGTTCTAACAGAAGACACATCTCTACAACAACTGTTAAGAGGAGATTTTGTGCAGCAGGACTTCATGGTAAAATAGCTGCTAGGAAACCACTGCTAAGGACAGGCAACAAGCAGAAGAGACTTGTTTGGGCCAAAGAACACAAGGAATGGACATTAGACCAGTGGAAATCTGTGCTTTGGTCTGATGAGTCCAAATTTGAGATTTTTGGTTCCAACCACCGTGTCTTTGTGCGACGCAGAAAAGGTGAACGGATGAACTCTACATGCCTGGTTCCCACCGTGATGCATGGAGGAGGAGGTGTGATGATGTGGGGGTGCTTTGCTGGTGACACTGTTGGGGATTTATTCAAATTTGAAGTCATACTGAACCAGCATGGCTACCACAGCATCTTGCAGCGGTATGCTATTCCATTCAGATCGCGTTTAGTTAGACCATCAGTGGCGTAACTACCGCGGTCGCAGCTCCCCGGGGGGGCCCCGTGCCCCGTGCCTCCAGCCGCCCTCCGCGACAGCGCTGGAAGAGGAGTGGAGGGAGGACAGGAAGTGACAGAAGTCACTTATTGCAGCCGCGCAGCTGTGCCCGCCCCTCCACTCCTCCACAAGCCGGCAGGCAGAGCAGGTATTCGCGCCGGCCGACACCGCTAGCACCCAATCCCCCCCCCGGTCCTCACCCGGCCAGTACCGTTAGCACCCAACCTCCCTGCTCCTCACCTAAGGGGCCCTGGACTGCAACTTGCACCGGGGCCCGCGGCTCTGTAGTTACGCCACTGTGGACCATCATTTATTTTTCAACAGGACAATGACCCGAAACACACCT
Organism: Allobates femoralis; assembly: GCA_033576535.1. NCBI lineage: Eukaryota > Metazoa > Chordata > Amphibia > Anura > Aromobatidae > Allobates > Allobates femoralis. Next base: position 57,409,871 of record JARQOC010000010.1, on the reverse strand, counting down.
CCAGGCTGTGTAAGGGCTATTTGACCAAGAAGGAGAGTGATGGGGATGACCTGGCCTCCACAGTCACCAGACCTGAACCCATTCAAGATGTTTTGGGGTGAGCTGGACCGCAGAGTGAAGACAAAAGGGCCAACAAGTGCTAAGCATCTCTGGGAACTCCTTCAAGATTGTTGGAAGACCATTTCCGGTGACTACCTCTTGAAGCTCACCAAGAGAATGCCAAGAGTGCACAAAGCAGTAATCAAAGCAAAAGGTGGCTACTTTGAAGAACCTAGAATATAAGACATATTTTCAGTTGTTTCACACTTTTTTGTTAATTAAATCATTTCACATGTGTTAATTCATAGTTTTGATGCCTTCAGTGTGAATCTTCAATTTTCATAGTCATAAAAATAAAGAAAACTCTTTGAATGAGAAGTTGTGTCCAAACTTTTGGTCTGTACTGTATATATCTGGTATCGGAGCATTCAGAAATGCCCGATCTATCAATATATAAAATCAATTAATCAAATCTTTAAATTGCGTAATGGAAAAATGTCCAAACGCCAAAATGACGTTATTTTGGTCACAGCAACATTGCAATAAAATGCAATAACGGGTGATCAAAACATCACATCTACCCAAAAATGGTATCATTAGAAATGTCAGCATAAGGCTCAAAAAATAAGACGTTACACAGCCATAGATCCTGAAAATTTTGAATGTTACGGGTCGTGGAAAATAGTGACAAAAGCACGATTCTTTTCTTTAAAAGATTCTAAATTTATTTTCACCTCTTCGATAAAAGTAACAAGTTTGGTATCTACGAACTTGTACCGACCCGAGGCATCATACCAACACGTCAGTGTTACCATATAGTGAAGATGATGAATAAAAAACCCAAAAAACATTCATGTCAGGTTTTTTTGCAATTTCACCACACTTTCAATTTTTTTTCCCCATTTTCCAGTACACTATATATATGGTAAAATAAATGTCATTCTAAAGTACAACTCGTCCCACAAAAAAACAAGCCCTCACATTGATGGAAAAATAAAAAAGTTATGGCTCTTGGAAGAAGACAAGGGAAAATAAAAAACCAGAAAATCACCTGGGGGTGAAGGGGTGAAGGTGATGTACCCCCAGGCTATGGGGTACTCGGGAACTGGGCGGGTGCTGTCAGGGATCATGGTAGTCGTGACCCGGTCCCATGGCCTGGAATCAGTCCAGAAAGGGGTTGTTTACAGGGGATTTGTCGTGAAGCCACCTGGGGTATGTGGTTAATAGTACCACCGCTGTTGTATTCCTGCTGGGGACGGTGACTTGGAGCAGCGTGGATGGTAAGCTCTCCTCAGGTAGGGATGAGGGTCCCCAGGGCAGGAATAGTGATAATGGATGGGGCTTTGTGAGGGATTGTGCTGGGTACAAGTCACTTACTTCCAAGCTGCAGCTTCTCCAGTCAGTGTGCAGGGCTGACAGGCTGTGGCTCCTCAGGTGGGACTTTTCTGTGACGCTGCAAGTAAACAGTCTAAGGCAAGTGTGAGCTTACTTTACTAGATGTTTTCACAGCAGTTTCACAGTTCACACAAGTTACACTTAAACACTTCATCACTGCTCCGGGTTACTCAAACTGTGCAGCTCAGGTAGCTTTTCTGTCTTGCTCCCTCAAAGTCCTTTCAGGCCCTTCTCTCAGTGTTACGTAGTACCTCACCCATGGGTTCGGTCTGGTTGTCGCGGACTCACGGGTGAATATATTTCCCTTGCAGTCAGGGTCACCAGTCCTATTATGACGGCTGTGTTCCTAGTCCTTGGTGGAAACTTGGCTGCAGCACATAAAGTCTCTGCCCCACACCGGTGTGTCTTGTGATTAGGGTATAGACAGGGCCGGACTGGGACCAAAAAGCAGCCCTGGAAAAAAGATCCCACCAGCCCACACACTATATCACCCATCAGCCCCGATCAGTGAAATTTGCTTTTACGTTGTCATGGCCTCACCACTTTCTTAAAGTCGTTATCTGAAGAGCCACATGTGAATGGTGCAGCAGAGGGAATAATCACCCACAGCTCCATTCACATGTTACTGTTCAAAGCCACGTTTCTAAGGATTGTGGGGACCCAGCGGTCAAATCCGCAGCGAAGGGAAAGTCATCACCTATACAGAAGAGAAGTGATGACACCATATTGGTGATAATCAATTTAAACAAGTTAAATGCTAAAAATCACAAAGTCCAATACCACCTCTCTGACAACAGGACAGGAGAAGTGGTACTGTGCAGAGTATATATACAGAATAATACAGATACTGAGGATTACACCCAGTACACAGGACAGAAGTGGTACTGTGCAGAGTATATATACAGAATAATACAGATACTGAGGATTACACCCAGTATACAGGACAGGAGAAGTGGTACTGTGCAGTGTATATATATATAGAATGATACAGATACTGAGGATTACACCCAGTACACAGGACAGGAGAAGTGGTACTGTGCAGTGTATATATACAGAATAATACAGATACGGAGGATTACACCCAGTATACAGGACAGGAGGAGTGGTGCTGTGCAGTGTATATATACAGAATAATACAGATACTCAGGATTACACCCAGTATACAGGGCAGGAGAAGTGGTGCTGTGCAGTGTATATATACAGAATAATACAGATACTGAGGATTACACCCAGTATACAGGACAGGAGAAGTGGTGCTGTGCAGTGTATATATACAGAATAATACAGATACTGAGGATTACACCCAGTATACAGGACAGGAGAAGTGGTGCTGTGCAGTGTATATATACAGAATAATACAGATACTGAGGATTACACCCTGTATACAGGACAGGAGAAGTGGTACTGTGCAGTGTATATATACAGAATAATACAGATACTGAGGATTACACCCAGTATACAGGACAGGAGAATTGGTACTGTGCAGTGTATATATACAGAATAATACAGATACTGAGGATTACACCCAGTATACAGGACAGGAGAATTGGTACTGTGCAGTGTATATATACAGAATAATACAGATACTGAGGATTACACCCAGTATACAGGACAGGAGAAGTGGTACTGTGCAGTGTATATATACAGAATAATACAGATACTGAGGATTACACACAGTATACAGGACAGGAGAAGTGGTACTGTGCAGTGTATATACAGAATAATACAGATACTGAGGATTACACCCTGTATACAGGACAGGAGAAGTGGTACTGTGCAGTGTATATATACAGAATAATACAGATACTGAGGATTACACCCAGTATACAGGACAGGAGAAGTGGTACTGTGCAGTGTATATACACAGAATAATACAGATACTGAGGATTACACCCAGTATACAGGACAGGAGAAGTGGTACTGTGCAGTGTATATATACAGAATAATACAGATATTGAGGATTAACCCAGTATACAGGACAGGAGAAGTGGTACTGTGCAGTGTATATACAGAATAATACAGATACTGAGGATTACACCCAGTATACAGGACAGGAGAAGTGGTACTGTGCAGTGTATATACACAGAATAATACAGATACTGAGGATTACACCCAGTATACAGGACAGGAGAAGTGGTACTGTGCAGTGTATATACAGAATAATACAGATACTGAGGATTACACCCTGTATACAGGACAGGAGAAGTGGTACTGTGCAGTGTATATATACAGAATAATACAGATACTGAGGATTACACCCAGTATACAGGACAGGAGAAGTGGTACTGTGCAGTGTATATACACAGAATAATACAGATACTGAGGATTACACCCAGTATACAGGACAGGAGAAGTGGTACTGTGCAGTGTATATATACAGAATAATACAGATATTGAGGATTATACCCAGTATACAGGACAGGAGAAGTGGTACTGTGCAGTGTATATACAGAATAATACAGATACTGAGGATTACACCCAGTATACAGGACAGGAGAAGTGGTACTGTGCAGTGTATATATACAGAATAATACAGATACTGAGGATTACACCCAGTATACAGGACAGGAGAAGTGGTACTGTGCAGTGTATATATACAGAATAATACAGATATTGAGGATTATACCCAGTATACAGGACAGGAGAAGTGGTACTGTGCAGTGTATATACAGAATAATACAGATACTGAGGATTACACCCAGTATACAGGACAGGAGAAGTGGTACTGTGCAGTGTATATATACAGAATAATACAGATACTGAGGATTACACCCAGTATACAGGACAGGAGAAGTGGTACTGTGCAGTGTATATACAGAATAATACAGATACTGAGGATTACACCCTGTATACAGGACAGGAGAAGTGGTACTGTGCAGTGTATATATACACAATAATACAGATACTGAGGATTACACCCTGTATACAGGACAGGAGAAGTGGTACTGTGCAGTGTATATATAACAATAATACAGATACTGAGGATTATACCCAGTATACAGGACAGGAGAATTGGTGCTGTGCCGTGTATATATATATACATATATACATATATATATATATATATATATATACATATATACACACACTATCTGCATTGTTATATATATATATATATATATATATATATAACAATGCAGATAGTGGTATAATACATACTATTCATGATATGGTATATTATATACTACACACCACAGAGCGCACACTATAAACTACAAAGTATACACCATACACTGCATGTTATACAGGACATAGTGTACACTGTATACACAACCTACACTAGATAGATTTCATTATATACCACATAGCATAAAATATATATCAGCATGTATTCTCTATATACCATACATTATACATAGCACAGTATACACTTTCTATATGATTATGTACTTTACCTTGTCTTCTGCACTACAATACGTTACAGTGGATGCGATACATGATATACTCTAATCCAGGGTTCTCAAACTCGGCTGGGTTGGTGGGCCGCACATAGAAAAAAATTGATATCGGAGGGCCGCATTACTAAGTGACATTTTTAGTAATTCCAGAATTTTTCGCTTAATGTAGTAATGATCAAATCCTGATCTCCTTTTAGTTATGTCCCCACCATGGTTCCCTTCTTGTAGTAATGTCCCCGTTCTGGTCCTCATCTTGTGTAATGTTCTCATCCTGGTCTTCCCTTGTAGTAATGTCCCCATCCTAGTCCCCTTCTTGTAATAATGTCCTCATACTGGTCCCCATCCTATATTAATGTCCTCCACTATGGTCATTCTTGTAGTAATGTCACCATCTTGGTCCTCATCTTGTAGGAATGTCCCCATCCTGGTCCTCCTCATGTAGTAATGTCCCCAATCTGACCGTCATCTTGTACTAATGTCCCCATCCTGGTCCTCTTCTTGTAGTAATGTCCTCATCCTGGTCCTCTTCTTGTAGTAATGTCCTCATCCTGATGCCACTTTGTAGTAATGTCCCACCTGGTCGCGCTTCTTTTTGCGCCCCACACACACAGTCTCTCATACACACTCACACACACACGCTCATACACACTCATACACACTGACACAAACACACTCATACACACATACACACTCTCACATACATACTCTCATACACACACACAACACTCTCACACACGCACACTCATATACACTCACTCTTCTACACCCACACTCTCATACACACACTCACTCATACACACACACACACACACACACTTTCTCATACTCACTCACACACACACACTTTTACACAGACTCTCATACACACACACACTCATGCATACTTTCATACATACACTCATATACACACACACTTTCTCATACATATTCTCATACACACACACACTCTCATATACACACACACACTCTCATATACACACACACACTTTCTCATACATACACACTTTCTCATACACACTCATATACACACACTCTCATACACACTTTCTCATACTCACATACACACACTTTTACACAGACTCTCATACACACACACACTCATGCATACACTCATATACACACACTCATATACACACACTTTCTCATACATATTCCTCATACACACACACCACTCTCATACACACACACTCTCATACACACACACACACACTCTCATACACAACACTTTCTCATACGTACACACTTTCTCATACACACTCATATACACACACTCTCATACACACACTTTCTCATACACACACACACTTTCTCATACTCACATACACACACTTTTACAGACTCTCATACACACATACACACACATGCATACATTCATACATACACTCATATACACACACACTTTCTCATACATACTCAGACACTCTCTCATACACACACACACACACACTCTCTCATACACACTTTCATACACTCTCTCTCTCATACACACACTCTCATACACACACACACACACACTTTCTCATACACACACACACACGCGCACTCACACACACACTCTCATACACACTCTCATACACACTCTCATACACACAGGCACACTCTCCCTCACACACACACCTTAACGATGCCAGGATCCACTGTGCAGGGGGGCGCCACGGTGCGCTGTGTAAAGGGTCACCGCGGCACGCTGTGTAAGGGGCCGCCATGGTGCATAAAGCTGGGGACTGCGGCTTTATTATCACTTCCTGCGGCCGCTACGACAAGCTCCGAGACTCCTTCCTCAGCTACATCAATGGAAGCTGGTGAGCCAATCAGATCACAGACCCGCAAGTGACGTTGGTGTATGACGTCACTTGAGGTTTCTGATTGGATGACGTCACTTGCGGGTCTGTGATCTGATTGGCTCGCCAGCTTCCATTGATGTAGCTGAGGGAAGGAGTCTCGGAGCTTGTCGTAGCGGCCGCAGGAAGTGATAATGAAGTCGCAGTCCCCAGCACACTGCACCGTGGTGGCCACCTGCACAGTGAATCCCGGCGTCCTTTCATTGTCCACGGTGCCGCGGGCCACACTTTGAAGCCCGGGGGCTGCGTGTTTGAGACCCCTGCTCCACTCTATACAGTATATACACTCTCCATATTACTATACCACGTGTTGTACAGTACTGTACTTTTCCTTATATACTACCATATATTATTTACTATGTTATATGCTGTTTACTAGGCATTACATAGATTGTATTATATAATGTATCCTATGCTATATAATAGACATTTTGTAATTTTTATTATTATTGATCTTGTTATACTTTGCACATTTGATATTAATAGATGTTGTACACTACTATCCCTTATACTGTTTATATACAATATAGTGTATGTTATTTAATTTACTCCATATTGCATTACATATTTGCCATACTAGATGTATAATGCTATACACTATATACTTATAATAACTTTTGTGCTCAGGCACACAGACAGATTGAAGCTCCTGGGTACAGAGTAAAATGTGACTTTATGTGATACATGTGCTATTCCTCCTAGGTTCGGGTATGTAAATCATGGTCTGTAGTTATACTCATATTCCCAATGCTTAGGCTGCCTTCACACTTGTGTTTGCAAGCGCAGCGTACCGAACGCAGCCAAACGCTTGCACACTGCGTTCCTATGTTTAACATGTGAACGCATGTGCCTGCGTTTGGCTGCGTTCGGTTGCGTTTGCGTTCAGATGCGTACAATTTGTGCGCCCTCCGAACGCAGCCTGATGCATTTTTTGTGCAGTCGCAGCTGATCGCTGCTTCAAATCTCCCGTGCCGGCATCACCTATTCGGTGTCAGTGCGGGAGATTTAAACAGCGGTCAGATCAGCTGTTTCTCCCCGCTGACACCTGCGGGAGATCAGCTGTGGCTCTGCATGATCTTCTGGTGGCCGCTGCTGATTAGCGGCGGCCGCCGGGAGAGATTTCAATGAGATCCGCAGCGTTCTCCTGTGGTGTCATGCAGAGGACACTGTGGATCCATTGAAATCCATGCATTGTTTGTCTGCTTGCGGGCTCTTGCAGATAAAACAAGCGCCCGCGACCGCACAAAAAATGCAACATGCTGCGTTCGGAGGGCGCACAAATTGTGCCCATCTGAATGCAAACGCGGCCGAACGCACGCACATGCGTTCCCATGTTAAACATAGGAACGCAGTGCGCAAGCGTTTGGCTGCGTTCGGTACGCAGCGTTCACAAACGTTAATGTGAAGGCAGCCTTAGACTGGTCTATGAAGCAGAATTATTCCTGCAGCCATGAAAGATTTCACCTGGGTGTAAGAACAATGATCACAGAGAGTTAATAGAGTCCAGGGTGTATATACTGCCCTCTGTACATGTATCTGCAGGGATCATATTTACATTGAAGTGTGGCTGCAGTTATGTGCATTAATAATGAATCACATATAGGTAGAAGGCAATCAGATGTGTATGGGGGAGTGATTACTGCAGGCTGTGCAGGGCAGGGGAGCCTGCTATTCCTCAATGGGGGGAAAATTAGCCTCCCTGCCCCCCATCCCCATCTTCAGGGCCATGTGCTGTGTATACTTACTGCTCCTCCTGTGTCATCCTCCTGCCTCCAGGCTCGACCTCCTCCTGGCCCCCATGTCATCCTCCTGCTCCAGGCTCGATCTCCTCCTGTGTCCTCCTGCTGACTCAAAGCTCGTCCTCCTCCTGGCCCCCATGTCATCCTCCTCCTCACTCTGTGGTGACGTCCTGCACCTGCAGTTTGCTGAGAATGAGGACGTCACTGCACTGCACCGACTCTCTCTCTGCTCCTCTCTAACACAGGGAGCTGATTACAGCTCCTCTGACCCCGGAAACGCAGGTGCTGTGTCTACATGGATGGAGGTGTGGCCCCCGACCCCGCACACACCCCTTCCCCTCTTCCTCCCAAAAAGACAGATTAGTTTGTCTAATAGAGGGGAGGAGAGGGTGCAGAGAGTGCAGGCAGGCAGTGACAGGACTGGGGACTCCGGTCTGCATCTGTGCATGATGGCCGCCCACCGCACAATGACTTACAGCCTACCTACGGCCGGAGGAGCAGGAGCACCGGCCCCCGGCCACACCCCCACCACCGGCCCATAGGGAGAAGTCCCGGTAGTCCCGCCTACCAGTCCGGGCCTGGGTATAGAATCCCCAGTCACCTCTTCAGAGCCGGTTCTCTGGTGTTGGCCTAGTCCTCCAGTGTCCCAGGTTCAGATATTTGGGCACACCAGGCTCCTTCTGTCTGTCACTGCGCTAAGTGTTCCTCCGCGCAGCATGGGTCTATCTGGCTGCCGGGCCCTTGTCCTCCCACCTTCCTTAGCTGTGGGGTTTCTTTCAGTCTTTCCCCTTCCCGTCGCTTCCAGGCTGTGAAGTAGGCTTTCTCTCTAGGGGTCTGTGCCTCACAGGATTCTGCGTCTCCAGGGAGCCCGAATCTGTCTGGGAAGTCTCTCTCTGTTCTGTTCTCAGTCTGCTGCAGCTTTGCAGCTGCCTTCTCACTGTTCTGCCTCTGCTCTTTCTGCTCTACCCCTGTGTGTTCCTGGGTTTTGTTTAGGTCTCTCCACCCACTTTTTCAGCGCCCTCCTACGTTCCACCCACTGTGCTACACCCGCTACCCCTTTCCCAACCTAGAGTCCTAGACGTAGGGTTGGTGTTTGTGCGATGTGGGTGTGTTTTGCAACCTTGCTTACTTGGCTGCACTTCCCTCTTGTGGCCACCTGGTCGCGGGGGCACCACGAAGGGGTAAAAGCTAATCTATTTCAAAAGCTGCAGAACTTTGCATTATGCATTGATTAAACTTCTTTTTTTTTCACCTTCACAAAAATCTACTAAGCCCACGTTCCACAACAGTGGGCAGCATTGTATGAAGAGCAAAGCTCTGAAATAAAAGACAAACATCCTACTGAACATGGGAAGTTGACAGACAAACCAGATCTCTGAAATCACTGACAATCCAACACTGAGAATGATCACTTTGCAATTACAGTAAAACATATTTATAATGGGACTTTTCCTCTGCTGGTAACTGTTCCTTTGACTTTTGGAAGATATTAAATTTCCCACTTTAGAGCAGTTGCCAAAGCTGTGGTTTTATGCTCAGTATTCACCAGAGAGAAGGAGAGAGCATGTTATACAAGAAGCCCTAAAAAAGACGTCTTTGTTCCACCTTCAAAACAAGAAAAGAAGCACAATTTAGGTACCAGTGTTAAAACGTCTGATGGTCTGAGCAATCCAGACAAGGATGTGTCAGTCAGAGGTGGATTTCAGGAGACGCTCATTACTGGCTGCTATTACCGCAGTCATAAAAACTCAATATCTGAAAAGAAGATTTGTCATTTCAAGTAGCTACTTCACAACTTCATTAGCTCAATTGGCCAATGCCATAAAGAACCTGTAATGGATCCTCTTAGCATGCTGGCCATGTCTCATGTGTCTTCACATGTTGTGGAACAAACAAGTATATATAACACTGACAAACTGCACAGGCTGTAATATGGGGGACTGGTAGTGGCGTTACTTGAAACTAATGGACGACGATGCAAAAGCCCCAATGGGGCCCCCAATTATTGCATATTTTTAATAGTATTGGTTATATCATATAGGCCAAAGGGACTTTTGGGGCCCCCTAGGGCTGCACGGCCTGGGTGCAATCGCAAACCCTGCACCTATTGTAGTTACACCCCTGGGTGCTGGGACCACAAAGAGGAAACTTGCAAATGATTAAAATGGTTGAGGGGGTTGAGGGATTGTAACAATAAGGAAACGTCAATTGAGTCACCTGAAGGCTGAATGGAATCAGTGAGGTAAACCTGGGTCTTAGGCTGCGTTCACACACAGCGATATTTGTGAGGATGTGCTTTTGGTGCAAAACTGCACCAAGAGGGCATCCTCACAGAATGCAGCGTTCTATGTGAGAACCGCCTGCACTTCTCCCCTGCGCTTTATACTTACCTTGCTGCGCTCCCTCGGTGACCGCAGGTGTCTTCTGAGCCCCCACCGCCCTCAGTGAGCGTGGGCTCTAGGACCCGGAAGCACTATGTGACCAGTGATGTCACCTGGTCACATGGAACTTTTAATGTCCTGCACTAGGTCCTGTGGTACCGGGGTGAGGACCGATCACCGTGGGAGCATGGTGAGGTAAGTAAAAAGTGCGCTGAAAAAAGTGCAAACAATTCACTTGTTCATTCATTTTTTGGATGCGCTTTGCAGAGCAAAGTGCATCCGCAAAAAGACGGAACATGCGAACACAGCTGTGTTCACGACATTACGCAGCGTTAAAAAGCACAAAATATGCTGTGTGTGAACACAGTCTTATACAGATAAAGGACAATACAACGATGGTCGCTGTAGATTGTTCAGTTTACGAGGTTCTGTAGGTTTATTCTGTTTTGTTACAGCAAGCAGAGATGATGAAAATAGTGAGATGAGATAGGAGAAGAAGAAAGTGGAGAAAATAAAAGGCAGCAAAAATGGAAAAATAAAGGAAGAGAAAAAGAAAATTGGAAAAAAAAATGGGAGAAATATAGTGAGAAAAATAAACTTTTTTTTTATCATACATCAAACAGGAAGGGAAAATGTGCAGCCAAGTGATTGAAGAGGGGGAGTCACTGCTTCCTGTCAAGGTGCAGACCACAGGATAGTCTTGCAATGGACCAATGGAGTTTAAAACTGTACATTTGCCTCATTTTATTTTGTTAAACCCTTCCTGTCATTTGCATTTTTTTTTTCCAAGTTGGATAACCCCTTTAAGTATTTCATAAATATATAAATATATAATTGGAAGTTCATTCAGGATTCCTTTAGATTGTGTAGTACAAATAACTTGGCTTGCTCTCATTCTATCAATTATAATACATTTTCTGATTAGTATCAGACCCTGAAAGCTTCCAGAATGTTGGTAAAATATTTTAATAGGAAGGAAAGTGAGTGGCTTGTATAAAGCTGTCAAAACATTAAGACAAAAGGTGATTAAAGCAAACTATTCTTCTCGACTATAGATACGCTCCAGTTCACAGCTTGGTCACTCTCCAGGTTTGTGCAGCTGTCATATCATGTATTGAAAAGAAATACATTATGACCCATGCATGTTGGTACATTTATAGTTGTATGGCTTCATAATCCAGTTTGCATAGAGATACATTTTCCACAATTCTGTATAAAAAATGTAGATGATATGTCCCCTCACAGAGACATCATACATCAGCAGAGTGCCTATGGGTATGTAAAATGGTCAATAAAGCTCAGTGTTGTGCCATACAATGGGTATGAGGCTGCAAACATATCAAGTTATTACCAATCTGCTGGACAGAGGATACTGTAACTTGCTGATCTTTGGAGATCCAATCATTGGGACCAACACCAACCTAAAACATTGGAAGTGTCCCATGTAAGTAGAGCGAAGGACGCATATTTGCACCATCACCTACATTCACTATCAGAGATTGCTTTACTGATTCCTACAGTACCATTATTAAGGCATAAAGTGATGATGGGCATCTGCGGCCATTTCTCTTTTTACACAAGGCACTGCAGACCTTGGTCTTTGTGTTGGGCACGTGCCTGTAAGGACCCCTGGTGATCAACAAGATATCACATTTCCAGGGAAAAAGTGATAAAAAAAGTAATAAGTGTAATTTCCAGTACAAACAGAATCTTAAGAATTCTATCGTCAGATAGACCTATCTCTTTCCCCTTTGCACAATGTTGCACTGTTCTGCAGCAGAGGTAAGTCTTGCGAAGGTGCCCAGACAGCTAAGTATTCAAGTGCCTGAGGATGGGTGGACAGGGAACACCCAACTTCTTTCAGGACATCATCCTGATAATGGAGATTTACAACATTTTCATAAGCGGATGCAGCTGAAGAATTTAGGATGTGTTACATCTCAGTTTTTTTATTATTAATTAGCGTATGTAAATCCATCAATCTCTATGCAGATTGTCCCTTTACCAAAAGAAAGAAATGTGTCTATAGTGCCTCCTATTGGATGTAGCAATAATTCAATGTAGAACCCTTCATACAGACAAAGTAACGGTTTGGTTTGGAAAGAGTTCTTTAAATTGTGTAGACTAATAAAATCCCCCAAGATACACAGCTGGGAAGACCCTCTAGGCCAGCACAGGTTACTCTACTACTCTATGTTTATATTTCTCCATCTGTGTTATCACTTTAGCATTCAAGGTGTTTTATCGTCAAGGGAACCTGCCATAATTTTTCTATATTAAACCGCCCCAAATGTGTTTCAAATGATGCAATGTGCATGACTAACAAATGGTTTTCTTAAAAAACAAACAAAAAAAACACAATTCCACATATTTATCTTTAAAAAAAAGACTATCAGCTGATGTGAATTCAGTACATACCTTAATTTTCAGTCATAGGGGAAGTGCTTTTTCTTGGTTCAGTCACTGTTAATCAAGATCAGTCACAATTTTTTTGTTAACTTAATCACACTCGTGCATTGCAATTGATTGCCATCACCACAGGTCCTTTAACCACCACTTCTCCAATGCTGAGCACTGAACATTATTGTCATATAGTCGTGACATTCCCACAGGCCCTTCACCACCACTTCTCCAATGCTGAGCGCTGAACATTATGGTCACATTGTCGTGACATCACCACAGGTCCTTCACCACCACTTCCCAATGCTGAGATTTAGCCATTATGGTCACATAGTCGTGACATCACCACAGGTCCATCACCACCACTTCCCCAATATGGAGCTCTGCCCATTATGGTCACATAGTCGTGACATCAACACAGGTCCTTCACCACCACTTCCCCAATGCTGTGCTTCACCCGATTATGGTTACATTGTCACAGTTCTGGGGTGTAACATGTGTTTTTAGGAACACTGTGACCATGTGACTTTAATGGGCAAAGCTCAGCATTGGAGAAGTGGTGGTGAAGGACCTGTGGTGGTGTCACCACCATGTGACTGTAATGGTGTGCAAAGAGATAACTGTCATTCACTGATTTGGTTCACTCACTTTACTCAAAATTCAAAAATAAGCAAAAAAAATACTGCCTGCAGATGGACTGCATTTCCAATGTGACAGGTTCCCCTTAAGATTTGAACTTAGCTTTATGATTGAGCAACATGTACTCTAAACACACTAGGCTTACCCTTTCCAGTCCATCCTTAATGCAGCAGCCAGGGTCACCTATCTCACTAACCATTACTTGAATGCTTCCGCTCTGTACCAGTCACTGCACTGGCTGCCCATACACTCTAGGATCCAATTCAAATTGCTTGTTCTCACCCACAAAGCTCTTCATAGTGCAGCACCCCCTACCTCTCTACACTCATCTCTGTATATCACCCCACTGATTCTCTTTGCTCTGGAATCGATTTTAGACGAAAGGCCCAGTTACACAGATAATTATGCAGAGATTGTTAGCAAATCTTGGTTGCAGTGAAATCATGGACACATTGTTCCATTTGTACACGGCCACAAAATGGAACAATGTGTCCATGATTTCACTGCAACCAGAGATCTGCGAACAATCTCTGCACAATTATCTGTGTGTGTAACTGGGCCTTAACATCTGCACCAATCAGAACCTCCCACTCCTAGCTCCAAGACTTTTCCCAAGTTGCACCAATTCTCTGGAATGATCTACCCCAAAAAATTAGGATGATCCACAATTTATATGGTTTCAGGCGCTCCCTAAAAACACATCTTTTTAGTGTGGCCTATCAAGCTCCCTAGTCGTAGTCATTTAGACATAGCCTGTTCACTCCACCAGACTCAAAAGCATCACAAATAATGGATGGTGGCCACTTAAGGGTACTTCACATGCTACGATATCGGTAACGATATCGTTGAAACGTAACACTTTTGAGATCGTTTGAACGATCTCATTTGTGCATCGTTGCGTGTAAACATACAATCTTCAAACTACAAATCGTTGGATCGATCATCAAAAATTTGAGATCGTGACCTCAAATCCGTCGTTCGTCGTCCAATTAACATTCTGTGAACCTGCCACATCGTTCAGTGGGACACCTTTTTGAACGATGTTGTTCATAATTCTCCTAATCCTGCTGCTTTGTAAAATCGTTCACTAGTTCCTCTCGAAGTAGCTGGCGCGTTGCCAAATTTTAAATGTTAACAATATCCATGCGTGACAACGCACTAACGAAGTCGAGACAATAGCGGTCACGTGACATCGCTAATGATATCATTCAGCGATATCGTATCGTGTAACGGTACCTTTATGCAGCTCTTATCTATTCCCCATTCCTGAAGTTGGCTGGATCATCATTGTAAATAAGCACCTGTAACTTGCATCACCCCCACCTCATTGTAGATTGTAAACTGTCATGAGCAGGAATGTCATTATTTTGCTTTAATAATTGTATTTTTTTTACTGTTACTTATGAATGTTTGTATATGAACCTCTAAATTGTAAAGCCCTGCAGAATATGTTGGCTTTATATAAATAAAGATTATTATTATAACACATGACAATAAGTGTTTGTTAGTATTTCTATATAAAATGCTGTTGGATGAAATGATCCTTTAAATGTTTCCGGTCATTTACTATATTTTAAGCCTGAATAAAATCTGGGTGGTATCTTCATAACAACCTCATAAATAGACAATGTAGCTCCAGGAGAATTTACAGACTTCTGAGAAATCATGTGTAACACAGTCCCTCCCATATATAACATTTACATTCTCCACTAACCCGGGTAATTAAGCAGATACTAATGAACATACCTAAACTGAGGAAAAGTCATACAAGACATGGAGGACAGCTCAGCAAGGCCGGTTGGTGGTTGCAGGGTCGCACATGACTATATTTGATGGGGACGATCATGAATTATTCACTGCCATCAAATATTTATGAATTGGACTGCAAGTGAAATTTCAACTGATCCGCCTCATGGTTAACGCAAGTTCAGGGCCCCAGACGTGTCACCGGATCTGACTGTGCTTTCAACAGTACAGAAATTGGGTACAGGCCTGTGTATAATTACACAACTGGTTAACCTTGTCTGCTGGCAGCAGAAGTCATGGAGGTTCGTTGAATTCAATTAGCAGAGTTTGAAAAATTTACAGATATTTTCTCCAAGATGGAAAGACGGTCGCCCTCTGTCCTCAACCTCCCAGTCAAACATCAGGTTGCAATAAAATCTCTAGATTTGGCCGACATTAATCTAATGCGTATGGCCAGCCTTATGGCCACTTTACAAGTCCCGATATCGGCATCCAACTCTGATAAAAAGTCACGTGGTTCATGCGTTGGCCCCGATATCGTTCGTGCGTTGTATGGTGTAAAAGTCCAACGCGATGCAAGATCGATGCCAAAACGATATTGGAAGAAATGAGCAGTCTCTCCAATGGCCCGATATTGGATAGACAATGTGGCCAGATCGTGCTGTGTGACAGCCCAACTACGATTTGGAGTACAACTTCACCTATTCTCTCCCATGTTAAATGGTCGTTCCTGGGTCGCCCGTACAAGGGGGCGTAGACATCGCAGTTGAGTTGCCTGCCGATATCGCGCTGTGTAACATCTCCTATGCAATCTTGGAATTCTGCCCAGAAAAAGCGCGCTCCCGCATCGTTGTATCCAACATCTGACCGATGTTGGGACGTGTAAAGTGGCCATTACACAGAGAATGTATCTGATGGGGTCCAGATCATTCCTTATCATGTGATACTATTTAAGTAGATAATAAACTTTATTAATACAATCAATATACCTTTATGGTAAAAAATAACATCTTGGCCACTTTACTAATACCACGGCTAGTAATCAAATGTGCCAAGGTAATGAATGATTAAAAATACAAACTATATTTATTTCTTCCTGATGACACAATTTAACCTCACTCATTGATCTAAAACTGAACTTAATGGTCATTTAAGGCTACTTTCACACCTCCATTTTTTTAAAAATCCGGCACAGATCCAGTTTGTGAGTAGAAACAGAATCCAGTAAAGGATGCTGATTTTGCCCATTCACTTTAATTGGTGTCCGATAGTATCCTATCCCAGCAAGGACATCTGCAAAGTGTTTGTATGTTCTCCCTGTGTTTGCATGAATTTCTACCGTTATTCTCCCACATTTCAAAGACATACTGATAGGATGTTTAGATTGTGAGCCCCAATGGGGATAGTGTTGCAATTGTATGTAAGGTGCTATGGAATTAATAGTGCTATATAATTGAATAAATATTATTATTATATCCTGTTGCATCAGGCTGCGAATGGATCAGTTTTTTTCAATTAGTGCAAAAAAAACATTTCATGTAATGATTTTTGGACCAATTATAAAACTTTATCCAACTGGATCCAGCATGATCCTGCATCAATTATAATGGAAGTCAATGGGTGCCGAATCCTGTTTTACCGGATCATGCCGGATCCAGTAAAACCGAATTCGGCATGCCTACTGAGCATGCCTGGAATCCTGCAGAAAGCCAGTGGGTGGTGCCTATAAAAAAGGATCCGGCAAAAAAACAGACAATAACAGACCGAACCGGATGGTACTGTTCCCATTTTAATCGGATCAGGCAAACGGATCTGGAAAACAACAGAGTGGGTATCATTCAGTTAGGCCGGCTTCACACCACGGCAGAGTCCGGTCCGGAGCTGTCAGCACACAGAACCGGAGGGCCAAATGTGCCCTCCAGTCCAGTGTGCAGCTGCAGGCAGCTGCCGCTGCTGATGAATCAGGACCGCGGCTCACGGGGAGCTAGCCACGGTCCTGAAACAACAGCGGCGTGCAGCTGCAGGTGTCCGGTTCCTGGATCCTCCCGGACCGGGGCACTCCGGCTCCATAGGCTCCCATGTTAGGGAGCGCCGAATTGCGGGATACGTCAATTTGGGGAGATTTTTCTCCCTGGACACAAAAACGTTGCAAGCAACGTTTTTGTATCTGGTGAAAAAAGCTGAATTCTCCCGAATTCTTCCGGAGAGATGGAAACCGGATGGGAGAGAGCTGCCATCCGGCTCCATCCAGCCCCATAGGATACTTCGGGGCCAAAATCCGGTTCTGGGCTGTCTGGTTTACACCGGACAGCCCCGGATCGGATCTTGCCGCGGTGTGAAGCCGTCCTGAAGTTTATTATTGTCCGTTAGAGATCCATTTTTTTAACGGATCTGTGCCGGATTTAAAAATACAGAGGTGTGAAAGTAGCCCAAGTTATGCCTCTTTCAGAATAGATAATTAAAAGGGTCCTGGTATAAAAAAAAGTTATCAAGGCAACATCTTGTAATACAGGGGCGGACAGATCATTGGTTCCACCTGTGTGGCCCACAGGGCCCCAAGAGGTAAGATGAAAAGAGAGAGAGTGCAGACCCACCAACTTGCAGGGTAAATGTGAAATAGTATGTTTAGGCTACGTTCACACATAGCGTATTTCTGCATGTTAATGCAGTGAAACGCAGTGCTGTAACAGATCCCAGCAAAAGCTATGGCTTTTGTTGAAATCCGTTCACATGATCCATCATTCTGCGGATGCACTTTGTGCTGCAAAGCACATTTGCAATAAGAGTGACCATGTCAATTCTTTGCACCTTTTTCTGTGCTCTTTTTACTCACCTTGCCGCATTTCTACGGAGAGCACTCCTCACACGGGCGCCATAGGACCTTGTACGGGACCTTAAACAGCACTATGTGACCGAGTGATGTCACCGGTCACATAGTGCTGCAGGGTCCAAGAGCCCGCACTTGCTGCGGCCCGGCGGGCGATCAGAAGACACTGCTGGAGGTCACCGAGGTAGTGCTGCGAGGTAACTATAAAGTGCAGGAAGAAAGTGCAGGCCGTTCACACACAGAATGCTGCTTCTGTGAAGATCTGTTCTTGGTGCAGTTTTGCACCAAACCGGATCCTCACAAAAATGCTGAAGTGTGAATGTAGCCTTATTGTACTCACAAACAAAATGAAAATGAAAAGAAGCCCTTTTATTAAAAGCAATGGATTAAAAAATGTCCATGAAAAACTGCCTTATGGTAACAGAAATCTCTGATCCAAGGTTTCGCTAGAAATATGGGCTTACTCTAGAGGTGGATTATGGATGAGGCTTAAAAATGAAGATTTACCCATCTCCACTTAAAAGGAAAATAAATCCAATTTTAATGGTGGTGATTGAGCTGCATTCCCATTCTTGAGAACACTGATTATATCCTGGTTTTGTAACGCAACAAATTATTTTCATTTTTAGTAGTATGGCTGTATAGTGGCTTTTCAGCAATACAAATGATACCTTTATTGTAAAAATCCTATGTGCCAGTTCTGAGATATTCAGGATAGAAGAAGCAAAGCTCACCATCCATGCCAAAGACAGAAAACCAAAAGCACTTACAGGACGCAGTCAGAGCCCAATTGTGGAGCAAGCCCAGCTGCTGGCTGATGAGTCGCCTCTACCAGCAAAATGTGGGAGGCGACCTGCCATGCATACACTAGGCCTGCATAGAGCACCATTCACACTGATACATATGATGCAGAGTGTCTGAAAGCCACCCAAACCGCTCCGCTGCCTGAGCATTGGGCCGGACAGTACGATGCCTCTGCACCACTGGATGAACGGCGCCCCTATGGGCCCACCTGCGCCCTGGATGGATAAAAAAGTGCAAAAGTTTTTTATATGATAAATAAAAAACCTTTATAGATGGGATTTTGGTTCATGTGTTGGCCCAAGACATTTAAGCTGATGACCCACGATCAAGGGATCCCATGCTCACCAGTCCTAACAAAATTGTACAAAAACACTAGAAAAAAAGCAGCATCAGAAAAACTCACCATCCATGCCAAAGACAGAAAACCAAAAGCACTTACAGGACGCAGTCAGAGCCCAATTGTGGAGCAAGCCCAGCTGCTGGCTGATGAGTCGCCTCTACCAGCAAAATGTGGGAGGCGACCTGCCATGCATACACTAGGCCTGCATAGAGCACCATTCACACTGATACATATGATGCAGATGTCTGAAGCCACCCAACCGCCTCGCTGCCTGAGATTGGCCGGACCAGTACGATGCCTCTGCACCACTGGATGAAACGGCGCCCTATGGCCCACCTGCGCCTGGAGGATAAAAAAGTGCAAAAGTTTTTTATTAAAAAAAAAAATTAAATGATGGGATTTTGGTCATGTGTTTGCCAAGACATTTAAGCTGATGACCCACGATCAGGGATTCCCATGCTCACCATCTAAAAAATTGTACAAAAACAACTAGAAAAAAAGCAGTCAGAAAAACTCACCATCCATGCCAAAGACAGAAAACCAAAAGCACTTACAGGACGCAGTCAGAGCCCAATTGTGGAGCAAGCCCAGCTGCTGGCTGATGAGTCGCCTCTACCAGCAAAATGTGGGAGGCGACCTGCCATGCATACACTAGGCCTGCATAGAGCACCATTCACACTGATACATATGATGCAGAGTGTCTGAAAGCCACCCAACCGCTCCGCTGCCTGAGCATTGGGCCGGACAGTACGATGCCTCTGCACCACTGGATGAACGGCGCCCCTATGGGCCCACCTGCGCCCTGGATGGATAAAAAAGTGCAAAAGTTTTTTATATGATAAATAAAAAACCTTTATAGATGGGATTTTGGTTCATGTGTTGGCCCAAGACATTTAAGCTGATGACCCACGATCAAGGGATCCCATGCTCACCAGTCCTAACAAAATTGTACAAAAACAACTAGAAAAAAAGCAGCATCAGAAAAACTCACCATCCATGCCAAAGACAGAAAACCAAAAGCACTTACAGGACGCAGTCAGAGCCCAATTGTGGAGCAAGCCCAGCTGCTGGCTGATGAGTCGCCTCTACCAGCAAAATGTGGGAGGCGACCTGCCATGCATACACTAGGCCTGCATAGAGCACCATTCACACTGATACATATGATGCAGAGTGTCTGAAAGCCACCCAACCGCTCCGCTGCCTGAGCATTGGGCCGGACAGTACGATGCCTCTGCACCACTGGATGAACGGCGCCCCTATGGGCCCACCTGCGCCCTGGATGGATAAAAAAGTGCAAAAGTTTTTTATATGATAAATAAAAAACCTTTATAGATGGGATTTTGGTTCATGTGTTGGCCCAAGACATTTAAGCTGATGACCCACGATCAAGGGATCCCATGCTCACCAGTCCTAACAAAATTGTACAAAAACAACTAGAAAAAAAGCAGCATCAGAAAAACTCACCATCCATGCCAAAGACAGAAAACCAAAAGCACTTACAGGACGCAGTCAGAGCCCAATTGTGGAGCAAGCCCAGCTGCTGGCTGATGAGTCGCCTCTACCAGCAAAATGTGGGAGGCGACCTGCCATGCATACACTAGGCCTGCATAGAGCACCATTCACACTGATACATATGATGCAGAGTGTCTGAAAGCCACCCAACCGCTCCGCTGCCTGAGCATTGGGCCGGACAGTACGATGCCTCTGCACCACTGGATGAACGGCGCCCCTATGGGCCCACCTGCGCCCTGGATGGATAAAAAAGTGCAAAAGTTTTTTATATGATAAATAAAAAACCTTTATAGATGGGATTTTGGTTCATGTGTTGGCCCAAGACATTTAAGCTGATGACCCACGATCAAGGGATCCCATGCTCACCAGTCCTAACAAAATTGTACAAAAACAACTAGAAAAAAAGCAGCATCAGAAAAACTCACCATCCATGCCAAAGACAGAAAACCAAAAGCACTTACAGGACGCAGTCAGAGCCCAATTGTGGAGCAAGCCCAGCTGCTGGCTGATGAGTCGCCTCTACCAGCAAAATGTGGGAGGCGACCTGCCATGCATACACTAGGCCTGCATAGAGCACCATTCACACTGATACATATGATGCAGAGTGTCTGAAAGCCACCCAACCGCTCCGCTGCCTGAGCATTGGGCCGGACAGTACGATGCCTCTGCACCACTGGATGAACGGCGCCCCTATGGGCCCACCTGCGCCCTGGATGGATAAAAAAGTGCAAAAGTTTTTTATATGATAAATAAAAAACCTTTATAGATGGGATTTTGGTTCATGTGTTGGCCCAAGACATTTAAGCTGATGACCCACGATCAAGGGATCCCATGCTCACCAGTCCTAACAAAATTGTACAAAAACAACTAGAAAAAAAGCAGCATCAGAAAAACTCACCATCCATGCCAAAGACAGAAAACCAAAAGCACTTACAGGACGCAGTCAGAGCCCAATTGTGGAGCAAGCCCAGCTGCTGGCTGATGAGTCGCCTCTACCAGCAAAATGTGGGAGGCGACCTGCCATGCATACACTAGGCCTGCATAGAGCACCATTCACACTGATACATATGATGCAGAGTGTCTGAAAGCCACCCAACCGCTCCGCTGCCTGAGCATTGGGCCGGACAGTACGATGCCTCTG
This sequence comes from Allobates femoralis, assembly GCA_033576535.1. Lineage (NCBI taxonomy): Eukaryota > Metazoa > Chordata > Amphibia > Anura > Aromobatidae > Allobates > Allobates femoralis. The sequence goes on along the minus strand of JARQOC010000010.1, from coordinate 57,387,669 downwards.
CACCACTGGATGAACGGCGCCCCTATGGGCCCACCTGCGCCCTGGATGGATAAAAAAGTGCAAAAGTTTTTTATATGATAAAAAAAAACCTTTATAGATGGGATTTTGGTTCATGTGTTGGCCCAAGACATTTAAGCTGATGACCCACGATCAAGGGATCCCATGCTCACCAGTCCTAACAAAATTGTACAAAAACAACTAGAAAAAAAGCAGCATCAGAAAAACTCACCATCCATGCCAAAGACAGGGCGCAGGTGGGCCCATAGGGGCGCCGTTCATCCAGTGGTGCAGAGGCATCGTACTGTCCGGCCCAATGCTCAGGCAGCGGAGCGGTTGGGTGGCTTTCAGACACTCTGCATCATATGTATCAGTGTGAATGGTGCTCTATGCAGGCCTAGTGTATGCATGGCAGGTCGCCTCCCACATTTTGCTGGTAGAGGCGACTCATCAGCCAGCAGCTGGGCTTGCTCCACAATTGGGCTCTGACTGCGTCCTGTAAGTGCTTTTGGTTTTCTGTCTTTGGCATGGATGGTGAGTTTTTCTGATGCTGCTTTTTTTCTAGTTAGAAGAAGCAAAGCCATATGCAAATCAGGATAGGAGTGCACTGGGAGGGTGTTGAAGCACATGGTCTGTTTCTTTCAATCATATTGGCACACCCCTGATGCACTTCCATACTGATTATGCTTCTATAATAGATTTTTCATGACTGGGTCAATGGATATCTGTGAAAAATTGTATCATTTTTTTTTAGGGAAAAGTGACTATGCAGCCACACCAGTACCTCGATATGTTAAAAAAATAAATAAAAATGTGCAGATAGGTTCCCTTTTAATCACTCAAATAGATAACCTAGTGCCCTCCAAGTCTAAATGCCAGTCCAATATTTAGAGTATTTCTTGCATTGTAACATCTGCTGATGAGTTTTCCTCATAGTAAAGTAGAATCAGAAAAATTCAAGGAATGCAAATAAAGTTTCGTTTAATCATTTGTTTTTCTACATTCACAGCATCACCACTAATTGTAGGTCATACAGAATATTTTGGGTTTTGTGTCTTTGAAACCCAACATTACACTTCTCCTTGGTGACATCTACAGATTTATGAAAAGTCAGTCCAAATAGATGTAAAGAAGAAAAACATGTTAGGTCAATGGCTATTACTGTAGTCTATTGCTGTGGTTTGGAGGCCAGTTGAGAGTCTGCATATGGCGATGAGTGAGTCGTAAGATATTCGGATAGCTGTAACTGAATACTTTGAAATGTTTAAGTATTCGGATCCAATTGAGTTCCCCATTGACTTCCATTGGACGAATAATGAAACAGTACAAAGTATTCGGTTAGAGCTATCCGAATATTTTACTACTCGCTCATCACCATCTGTATATTCACCCCAAGAGGTCTCCATCTAGATGAATTACTGTGGTCTAGCTTTACTTGCACCTTGTAGGAAATTTAAGAGTCTGCAGAAGGATCAAAGCCTCTATATAAGTGAGTAAAATAAATAAATATATTGATAGATACTGCCGATATGTAGGTGGTTTATGTAACCGTCTGACATAATTATAGTCCAGCCTTTGAGACCTACATAACTCCTCCCTGTATATATTTCCATTCAGATATGCAGATCATCTCCATGCTGCTGATTCAATTAGATTTTGACAACTTAATAACAAGTTATGTTGGTTTTACCTGGAAGTAGAGGAAGGATCTCACATAAGTCTGAAGATAAACTCCTTCTGGCAGTCTAAAACAGAAAATATGATGTTTCAATTGCAAACCCTGCTGCATTATGTAAAATGAATTTTTAACATCAATTATATCAATGTTAACATTTATGGGAAATACAATAAAAAAAAAGAAAGAAAATTGTTTTGCTTATACAAGCATGAACGTACACTTTTGTCAACGTGGTTTTTACGGTTTCAACACACCAAAAATAAAACTTAAAGGGGTTGTCTGGAATTCAGTATTGATGACTTATCATTAGTTTAGGTCATCAATGTCTGATCAGCGGGGGTGGCATTTCTCAGTGCTACTACAGTCCTGAACAACACTATGAAGCTGCACAGATCTCCAAAGTGTATAATAGCTGAAACCGTGTACAGCACATCCGCCCCCTATTCGACTCAACGGGGTGATTAGTTCCGGAATGCGGCGGCGCACCATGAACAGCTGATCGGTGGGTGTGCTGGGTGTCGCATCTCCACCAATCAGATGTTGATGACCTGTCCTAAAGATAAAAAGCAAGCAATGCACATTTTATATTGTATACTATCCTAGATAGTGATGGCTCCCCCTCCCTTTGTTTATCCTGAAGATAGGTCATGAATGTTAAAACCCTGGTCGACCCATTCAGGCAAATTGTTAAAAATTTCTTGAAAATACATTTTCTATCTGTTTTGTATATGCAGCACCTGTCCAGATTCATGTATCTTCATTGCAACAGTCTATGAACATGTAATCATTTGTATAACCTGTTTAAACTGTCCAAATCAAGACAGTAAATGACTGTTGATGAGGTACGTAGAAGCTGATCAGCTGTTTTATAGCCCTTTTAGACAGGCCAACTGTGTTTCCAACGTGCATAGAGCGAACATTAATAAATTGAAAAGGCTGCCATTGTTCTCCGCAGTTCATGTGTTGTTTGCACAAGACAAGGTAATGCCAAGAACAATGATTTTTATCCTGGTGTTAAAAATATTTCACCTAACAAACTAATGATTTCTTTCATTCATCAAATAACTTCAGATTAAGGACCTGCTGAAGTACAGCAGTAGCACAAAACAGCTGTCGTCCTCATACAGTCCTTGAAACCACATGTCCACCTGCGATGTCTTTTAAGTGACTGTGAATAAAGAAGTGATTTTATGCAATGTTGAGTACCACCTGTATATTTTTTTCCTCTCCTTTGTGGAGTACACTAAAAAGTACAACTTGCTGCGGCTTTTCAGAGAAAAAAAAACATACTTTAAAACCTGCCGGGGACCCGAGCCACTCTGGAGACTAGTCTGACAGGTGGTTCCCCAGCAGCTTCTCCCTACCGGCTGGCCTGGATTGACAGGTGTCTGCGTATGTGAACCACAGGCAGCGAGAACCCGCCGGGGAACCGCCTATACGAAAAGCCTCCTGTGGCTTTTAAAGTATGTTTTGCTCTGAAAAGCTGTAGCATTTGAGAGTCAAACATACCTGGCTGAAATGATACAGAAAGTGCCTGATACATGCTGCCCATGGATCTGGCAGCATACATTAAAATGTCAGCTCCCCTTTAAAATCTATTAATTATGCACAGCACAGTGACTGTGGTTACCACAGCAGCTTTGCAGCACTGGAGTCCTGGGTTTAAATCTCACGAAGGATGACATCTACAAGGAGTTTGTATGTTCTCCCTGTGTTTGGGTGGGTTTCATCTGGATCCTCTGGTTTCCTCCCACACTCCAAAGACATAAGGTTATGGGCGGCTACGGTGGCTCAAGTGGTTAGCACTGCAGCCTTTGCAGCACTGGGGTCTTGAAGTCCTGGGTTCAATTCCCACCAAGGACAATATGGACAACATCTGCAAGGAGTTATTTCCCCGTGTTTGCGTGGGTTTCCTCCGGGCACTCCAGTTTCCTCCCACATTGTAAAGACATACTGATAGAATATTTAGATTGTGAGCTCCAAGAGAGACAGCATTACTCATGTATGTAAAGTGCTATGGAATTAATAGGCTATATAAATGAATAAATTATTATATAAGATAGGGGATATAAATTGTGAGCCCCAATGGGGACAGTATTACTGATGTATGTGACCCACCCCAGGGCTGGGCGTTATAGTTCACGGGAGATGTCACGGGGCCTGTTGCCCGGTCCCATTGCCCTGCTGGTCGCTAAAAATGGGGAACAGTTATAAAATAAAAATAGTGATGCCACCTATGGTTCCGGTAATGTTATGGCGCTGCAGGATTGTTCTTGGTGTGATGGTAGTGTAGCAACATGGATCCCCGCGGCAGTAGTGGATGATGGGAGTTGTGAAACAGTCTCTTATTTACACAGAGACGCAGCTACACCAGTCTGTGGCTCCTCAGGTGCAGGTGAATAAAGTGCAACACACAGTTTGTAACTCTGAACAGTTCTGGCAGTTCTTCAAACACAGTCTTTTTGGCTCTGCCTGGCCTGGGTAGTTGCTGAAAATTAGGATGCCGCACTTGGGTCCCTCGGTGGAATGCCTGCTGTTCCTGTCCGGTCCCTTCCTGCGCTCTCTCCTGTCTCCCTCAGCGCCTCCACATGCAGAGCCTGAAGACAGCTCCCACAGATCCTCTCTGAGCGACTCCTCTCCAAGCCCTCGGGATCCTATACGGTGCCTTTTTCTGGGTGCGCCGGGTGTCGGCCACGACTTCCTAAAGAAGCTCTGGCCTCCAGTTCTGTAGCTTGAGGGTGAGCACCCGTACCGCTCTTGGAGCCGATCTTCCATTCCGGGACTGAATCCCTCTGGTCGGTAGTCGTACCATTTCTGGATTCGGGCGCACCACAACACCTGATGCCCCTAGGGTCCCTTTCGGTCCTGACCACTCCTCCTCCGTCGCCTACTCCTCGCTCCTCAATGGAGCTCTTCCTCTCACTGTCTGTCTAAGACTCCTCCCACCCACACATTTTTCTACCCTGTCACTTCTCCCATGGGACTGGGTCCTCCTTACAGCGGATCCACCCACAGTCCCCTACCTAGGGTGTGTGTGGATGCGTGTTATGAGGGACCTTTATGCAGCATCCCAATTCCTCAGCCACAGGAATGCAACACACTCTTTTATGGGTGCAGTACCCTTCTGTGGCGTCCTGAACAGTGGGGCGCCACATATGGAAAGCACTGTGGAATAGCGCTATATAGGTAAGTATTGTTATTATGAATTAAATATAAAACAAACCAAAAAATAGTGAAAAAAAGTAATCTTCCAGAATCATTTTATTATGCACCACTGGAAATTTAGGTAATGAAGAAAATAGACATATATTCTAGTCTGTAACTATAATACTACGGTATTATTACATATTTCAAGAATCAGATTGAATGAATGAATGATGGTGCTTGCTTCAGCAGCCCATATACTAAAACTGGAATGATACAGAGAAGATTAGCATAGCAAGGATGACACGCAAATTCGTGAAGCGTTCCCCTACTGCCGAGTAAACACACCTAACACCCATACCTTCCCACCACCTCTCTTTGATCCCAATGGCTTCCTCTTTACTTTTCTAACCTCTCTCTTCCCTGGTTTTCCTTTTTTTTGTCTTTTTTCTCTCTATCTAGGACATAGTGATGAACAACTCCTTTTTGTTACTTATGTGTGAACTAGTTCCTACTGGTGCTAAACTGGCCCTAGCAGAAATTACTGATTCTGAATAAAGGCCCTGTAACACACATAGATATTTGTGCAGAGATTGTTTGCAAATCTCTGGTTGCAGTGAAATCATGGACACATTGTTACATTTGTACACTACCACAAAATGGAACAATGTGTCCATGATTTCACTGCAACCAGGGATCTGCGAACAATCTCTGCACAATTATCTGTGTGTGTAACTGGGCATTAATATTGACCTTCTTGGCGTTTGTTATGCTAGTATAGATCTGCCTTCCATTAGATTTTACTCAACATGTCGTTACAATTTCTGAGAGGGACCAATCCCGACTTGTTGGTTTGTCTATTAAAATTGCACCTCTAGGAGTTGCACCCCTCTTTTATTCCCTTGAACTCACACTGCTGTGTTCTTTAAAATTGTACTTCTATTAATTTACATGGATATGTTTCTATGTTTGTACCTCTTTTGGCATAATTTTCACTAAAAACAACATTGAAAAGAAAAGAATGAATGAATGATGGATGTAATAATCCGGGGATATCGTTTTGTACATTAGTTATTTATTACATTTACTAACATTGTCCATTAGAAACCCAAAATTACTGATCTTGAAGCAATGAAGTACAATAAAAAATTATATTGTGGCACCGTGTTAGCCAGAAAAATCTATGTGAATACTACTTGGGCATCAAAGTATTTCCATTGATCTGGAAGCAGAAATACGACTCATCTCTGAAGTTCTTCACCTGTCTGTGACTCTGGGAACTGTTCCCAATAGCTGAGTGGGGCAGGGACTTGCTGTCTGTGTATTGGAGTTGGCTGATCCCAGTAGGGGCGTGGAGAGCTGTGTGTCTGGAGGAAAAGCAGCAGACTGAGCTGTGCTGGTGCAGAGGGAAGCTGGCTGACTCCTGGAGGCACACAATGCACTTCATACAGCTCTATAGTTCTGATTGCGCACAAAAAAAGTTATCCTAGCAAAGCACAGCAAGGAGTAAGACCCTACGGCTAGCCCTGCACTCCTGTGGACGCCCAACGCCTGATATTTTAGTAGGAGCAGCGATCTTTAAAGGACTACCCAGGCTGAATAGTGGAGGTCTCCGCTGGACTTTGCTTTGCGACTGCACTAAACTCTATGGATTATAGTTGTATTTGCATATTCTCCAAGAGCAAATTGTGATCCAAGCTGGGAAAGAGATGGAAAGCGAGGAGGAGTGGAAGATTTCTGTCTGGTTATGTGAAGAGGAGAAACTTGTCTCTGGACTCACCAGGCGCACAACTTGTGCAGATGTGGTCAAGGTCCTGTTGGATGATCACAATGAGAAGCAATCTGTTGAGGACTCTATGATACTGGCCCCAGCTCAATCTTACTGTATTGTGGAAAAATGGAGAGGGTTTGAGAGGATCCTTCCAAACAAAACTAAGATACTGAGACTTTGGACAGCTTGGGGTGAGGAGCAGGAGAATGTGAGGTTTGTGCTGGTCAGGAATGAGGCTTCTCTGCCCAATATTGGACCCAGAAGTGCCGAAGCTAAAGTGGTTCTCAGTAGGGAAAGCCCGTGTCCCTTTAAAGGAGCCACCAAAGCCACCATGGCCCTCAACCAAGAGAAACAACGTAGGGTGGTAAGGAAAGCTTTCCGAAAGTTGGCCAAGATGAACAAAAGGAGGCAAGAAACTTTGTCCAGAGAGTCCACTGCAGTGGAGAAGATGGAGACTCTGGTCCATCTAGTTCTGTCCCAGGATCACACCATACGACAGCAGGTGCAGAGGATTAAGGATCTGGACAGGGACATAGAGAGGTATGAGGCTAAAATTCACTTTGACAGGATGAAAAGACATGGTGTCAATTATGTCCAAGACACATATTTGGTTGGTGTTGTTTCTGATAAGGGATGTGACATCAAAGCAGAAGACAATAGTCCTGAAGAAGAACTTTTTGTAGACTTTGAGGACTATGCTCGGAAATGTGAGGGAATCTTACTGCTGCAAGATCAAATAACCCAACAGGAGGCTTTGATTGAGCAAATTACCATCCAGATCCAAGAGGAACTAAACAAAAGGTGGATGGATAGGCGTCAGGAAGAACTGTCTTCAAAAGACCAAGACCCTAATACAGCAATTGCAGATGAAAGAGAATGTGAAAATGAATTGCTCCTTCAGCAGGAGAGGGTTAAAACTGAGCTCAGTGCCAGTCTCTACATAGGACTGAGGTTGAACACAGACCTGGAGGCTATCAAGGCGGATTTGGATTACTCCCAACAAGCATGGAGTGAGAAGGAGAAAGAATTACAAAGTCTTTTGGACAACCTTGGTGCCTTAGAAGTGTCAGAGACTCATGATAAAAGCGAGGAGCTCAGGCCAGAGTGCTCACAGGTTGTAGAGAGGACATGTAATGAGGGCTCAGGAGTTTGGGCTGAAAAAGCTATGGGCCCATGTACTAATTCTGAAGGGAATGATGAGGATTCAGACACAGGATTAAGCTCCATGCACAGTCAGGACTCTGACTCCACACCAGTCTGTGAATCCTTGGTATAGCAGACATGACTTAAATACAACACTCGGGGTTCACAAATGCACACTAGGGTCGGTTGTCACAAAGGTCTTTTTTTATGAACAGATCGCTATCTCTATGTAAACTTTCCAATATTTATCACTTTTGTATTTGCACATGAGAGGCCAACACATCCTATCGACCCCTGGAAATGTTTAGCTGGATTGTATTAGATTTATTGTTAAGGTCCCGCAGTATCTTTGTTGCACAAGCATCACAATATGCAAGGCTAATTCTGACAGGCCCAGAAAAAAGCTCTGGGTTTTCTTTGTAAAAATGATTATTTTTTAAATAAATATATGCAAAGTTTTAGTTATGTGCATGTTCTATTAATGCATTGGCTTTAGGGACCATAAGGTGATCTGGGCTCCAGCCATTAAAGATTATGAGCCCTTTATATACATTTGAGTAGCACCTGTCACTTGTATATTCTGCACTTAAACACAGTGACTAAAGACCCTTATACCTGAATGGTCAGTCTACCCTAAGCTGATTTTTGAGGTTTGCAAACTGTTTACCAGCCCACAACACTTCAGCCAAGGTAAATAATACATCCTCATTATTCCTTTAGTTACATGTCCTGTTAGTTTCCAAGTTACAAGCTCTGTTTGTTCCAGTAAGTTAAAGATCTCTGTTTCGAACACGAGAATATAGTGCTGGAGCCAAGTGTTTATTCCCATGCACTGAATATTATATTGTAGTTACTGTGCAACAACAGTCTCCATGTACTAGTGCATCTCAATGAATTAGAATATCATCAAAAAGTTAATTTATTTCACCAATTCAATGCAAAAAGTGAAATGCATATATTATATTGAGTCATTACAAACAGAGTGATCTATTTCAAGTGTTTATTTCTGTTAATGTTGATGATTACAGCTTTCAGACAATAAAAACCCCAAAGTCATTATTTCAGAAAAGTAAAGTAGGGAGGATGAAGGCTCAAAAACTGTGCTGTCGTATTCCACAAGACATCAAAGGGTGACTATAATATTATTTTATTAGTCAATGTCTGGGAGCCCTGAAACATGGCATTATTACATTGATTTTTGATAATATTCTAATTTATTGAGATGCACTAGTATGTGAGAGTAAATGGCATATTTTGTACATGTATTGTAATTGACAATGTGGTCCTGGCCGCTACTGTAATATATGACTTATTTAAAAATCTAAGGTTTTGTGTATTTATTTTTTTTGCCAAGGTGGTGACTAGCCTAGAATTGTTTTCTTAATCCCCAGACACCGTCTCACTGATTCAGCTAGTGCAAAATATTACTTAGTACTGTACTTGCAACCAGTGGCACATACAGACAGAAAAGGGCCCCAGTGAAAGAAATGTATCATTTGCAGTCGATCAATGAGAAATGATGTTTGGTACTGGGGTTGGATGTGGCCCCCTTATCTCTTGGGCCCCTGTGTGGCAGCACAGGTAGCACCAATGATGCATGCCTTTGCTTGCAACCCACTACTTTCAAGTAGTGTTGAGTCCAAATTTGTACTGTTCTACCTCATTAATACTTCTAAACTAGAGAGTGGCTCAGATCAAGTCTGTCATTGATCAGTGCAATATATCCCATAACATGGTTGGCAGGACCGGATCAGGACAGTTTCTTGCATGCAATGTTTTGTTTTGCACAACTGACGCATTGATTGTGCTTAAATAAACACACTAGGAAATTGGTGATTTATTAACTCCAGTAAGGTTATGTCCAAATATTTCAGCTCTAATAGTTTAGACGTCTGTGCGGTTGTCCTAGAATGCTGTATTTGTTGTAATGCAGGGAGTGGGTGTCTAAAGGATAGATAATGGTGAAGTGTTTGGGTGGTCCAGCTCATTGGCAGTGTGAAGAGGGACAATTTTGGAGTGAGCTCTTTGTTCCTGCTGCAGTCGATGACTTTTTCCTGCTCAGAACTATACTTTGTTTCACAGGGCTTAGTAAAGAATAGGGTCATTTGGATAGTACAGATCTGGCCATATGCAATAAATGAAAATTCCTGGGCTCTGAGTGTGCAAAGCTCATGCTGTAGATTAGCTGCTTGAATGCAAGGTCAGGAAAGTACAGTGCTGACCGCTCTCTTCTGAAATGATTTCGCATTATTCATCTTTAACCAGTTAAGTGCTGATGAGGGTTTGTGTCAGACATTGTATGAAAAGGCCAAATATGGTATAACATAAATCTTACACCAACCAGCAAAGTGTTCTATAGGACGGCTTTCGTATAACGCATTATATTGTGACATAACTCGAATAGACAGGGGTGTAACTTCACTAGGAGCAGTTGCAATCACACCTTGGCCCTGGAGCCTGAAGGTACCGTTACACGGGGCAACATCGCCGGCAACTCACGGGAGCGTGCACGTTTTGGGCATTTAGCCAAGATTGCTATGGAGATGCTACACGCAGAGACATCGCCAGCAACGCAGCTGTGATGTTGAAAGCAACTTTCCCTGCCAGGGTTAAACTCAACCCAGCCAGCGATCATTAACATTGCAGTGAATAGGGGAAGTTGCTTTCAACATCGCTGTGGCGGTGTCACACAGAGCGATGATAGCAGATAGCCCGAGCAACATCGCCAGGTTTACCAACATGTTGGTAAACCTGGCAACTCCGCTCAAGCAACTTATCACCGTTGAAATCACTCTGTTACACGGAGCAACGCACTAGTGATGTTGCTTCAACTTCGCCACGCCCCTGAGTTGCCGACGATGTTGCCCCATCTAAGGGTACCTTAAGGAGTCCCGAAAGTCCCTTTGGCCTATAAAAAAAGACTAATGTTATTAAAGATTATTAATTGGTGGCCTTGTTGGAGCTTTAGCATCGGGGCCCATGAGCATCAGGTTACGCCACTGTAAGTAGATCCAGAGATGTAACTCCTGATGAATTAGAGCCAGTGGCCCAGTATTCCCACATTCAACCTTTCATTATGTATTACCAAATGTCTTTTGTTTTAATAGTGTTGCTCTCTCTGCTGTAAATAAAAAAGGAATCGTTGTATAATGAGACGTTCTGCAACTTTTTAATTGACTTTGAATTTATAAGAAAACATTTTTTGGTGAATTGAAAGGGAACCTGTCGCCTAGTTTAGCCCTTCTAACCTATCACAACCTGACCTTGCAATTTCTTACTACATTACTAACCATCTCACTCTGATCTAAATGTGCATTATAAAAGTGCAAAACAGTGATTCATAAACTTACATGTTCCTATCCAGGTGGGCATTTCTAGATGGCAGGCCGTCAGGTGCGCAGTCTCTCCGTGTCCACTTTCCCCCTGCTGCAATCACACCCCAGTGAGTGTGATCATTCATTCAGGAGTGCCGTCTTATTTCAAATTCCCGCCTCCTTCTTCCGGGTATGACGCGCTGCTGGCCGAGCTTCATGTCCGTTCCTGCGCAGTGTGGTGGGTGTATTGGGGTACAGACTGGCTCCAGAGCATGTACAGTATGCATTCCAAAGCCGGCCTGTACACCCAATACCCCTCACAATGCACCAGACTGGTATTGACGCGCCGCAGCGTAATACCTGGAGGAAGGAGGCAAGAGTTTGAAATCAGAGCACACTCCTGAATGAATGATCACACTCACTGGGATGTGATTGCAGCAGCGAGGCGGGGGAAAGTGGACCCGGAGAGACTGCCCACCTGACGGCCAGCCACCTAGGAATGCCCACCTGGATAGGAACATATAAGCTTATAAATCACTTTTTTGCACTTTTATAATGCACATTTAGATCAGACAGGGATGATTAGTAATATAGTAGGAAGCTGCAGGAACAGGTAACATAGTAACATAGTTTTTAAGGTTGAAGGAAGACTTTAAGCCCATCTAGTTCAACCCATAGCCTAACATATTGATCCAGAGGAAGGCAAAAAAAAATCCATGTGGCAACACAAGCTCCACATTGGGGAAAAAAAATTCCTTCCTGACTCCAGATATGGCAATCAGACTAGTTCCCTGGATCAACACCCTATCAAAGAATTTAGTATATATAACTGGTAATGTTATAGTTTTCAAGAAAGGCATTTAGTCCCTTCTTAAATGTTAGTAGTGAGTCACTCATTACAACATCATGTGGCAGAGAGTTCTATAGTGTCACTGCTTTTACAGTTAAGAATCCACGTCTGTGATTATGATTAAACCTTTTTCCTCCAGACGTAGAGGATGCCCCCTTGTCCCCGTCTCAGGCCTAAGAGTAAAAAGATCATTAAAAAGGTCTCTGTACTGTCCCCTCATATTTATATATTATTATATAAGATCACCCCTAAAGGTACCGTCACACTCCGAAATATCGCCTGGAGATCATAAAGGCGATATGTTGCCCCGGAGCAATCTCCGTGAAATTGCCTCACGGTTGCGGCGTGTGATTGTGGAATTTCACGGCGATAAATCGCCTCTCGCCTGATTTCTGAACAGTGGTCAGTAATCAGCCGCAATCGTTAAGGCGATATTTCCGTGTTGTGGCGTGTGATAAAGCGATAGTGATGGAAAGAGCATTGCCTATGATTTCCCGTAGGTGTGCTTCAGCGTGCTGGAGTCCGCACCCAGTCTGAACTAATTGGTGTGGTCTACTGTGTTCCCATTGGCTGTCAGTTGACACCGCGCCATATTTGAAGAGCTGTCCTTTCAGCACCACACACATCTTCTGAATGCAATGGTGTTTGTGCGGGATGTAGGTACACTTCAGTGTGCACACAAATACTGGCAACTCTGCCATGGCGTGGACCAATGCAGGCACATATGTGAATAGTGTGGTTTGCATCTTGCCGCCATCACCTACAGACGCACACATAGCCATTCTTTAGTGTAATCCACTGTACTGCACAAGACCGCTCCTGTGTGATGCTTTGGCGCCTCGAAAGTGTGTTGCAGGAGCCACAATTTACGACACGAGCGTGTACTTGGTACAAACTCGGAGAGACAATGGCGTCATGTGTTAGCCAGCCTTCCAGAGCAGGCTGACCAACTGTTGCGTTGTCCAATGAGTGTGTATAGGGCGTGGTGTAAACCACTGTAGCACGCCTATCTACTCGCCCACCTGAACATGTACGCCCACATTGCCTTTGACATTGCGGCGTGTGAAGCGGCGATGGAATTAGGCAAGATTGGTTCCGCTGTAGGTGAGGTGATTTCCAGAGCGACACATCGCCTTAGCTTCAGGGCGACATTGTGGCGTGTGATGCCGCCATTGGCGATCTGAGGCGACCAAGAAAATTAGGAGCGCACACGTTAGATAGCCGCATATAGCCAGGCGATATTGCGGCGTGTGACGGTACCTTAAGCCTTAGTTTTTCCAAGCTGAATAACCCCAAGTTTAATAACCTGTCTTGTTATTGCAGACCCCTCAGTCCTCTATTGACTTTGGCCGCTCTTCTCTGGTGGCTCTTCTCAGGTAGTGATAGGTTAGGGGCTAAACTAGGTGATAGGTTCCCTTTAATCTCTGCTTACTGTCAGTGAATGAAAATATTCTTGCCTAAATCCAGACATGAAAACCTTGTGCATACTTAATTTTTATAACAAATGAAACAGCTAAAATTGTATCTTTTAAAAATTTTGCACAACTTTAAGTTGGCATTTTTACACCAGTCCAAGCCAGCTTTGTCAAAATGGGCAGGGCTGGGGCGGGACAGGCTGTGACAAAGCCCATCCAAGTTTTCGCCACTTTGTTGTACATTTCTGGCATAATTTACACCATTCACTGACTAAGTGGTGCTTAACTCATTCATTAATTTTCAATAAATTAGGTGCATCTTATTCCTGTGGACCCGTTCATTTTGACTAATGTGCAAAATTCCATACTTCGTGAATTCTGCCCTTTATCTACTGTGATAAACTCTCCACTATTAGACATATTGTGTCTGTAAAGGTACCTTTACACACCGCTACAACAGGATGGATACAATCCGCTACAGGCTACAAATGTAGCTTGTAGCGCCAATATAGCCCGTAGTAGCGGCGTGTGAAGACGGGACGCGACAGCCGGCTACAGATACATCTGTTTCCGAGCACTGCCCAATAACAGATGGCTACAAAGCCGATTGTAGCGAGCTGTATCGGCGTGTAAAGAAGGAACAGAAGGGTTGTTCCTACACCATGCTATGTAGCTGGGGCGTGACACAGGCTCCGGGTTTCCGCGCCCCCTTCAGCGATCATTGGAGGAAGCTCCTGCGTTGCGATTGGTTGTCGCCGCACAGGGCGGCATATTTAAGGAGCTGACGAGTCACACTACACAATTGCTCGAGCGTCAAGTATTAATCAGCCTCCTGCGATGCCTGGCCAATCATGGTATTATTGCTTTGTCCTATCACCGTACGGACGTCTCGTAATCCACAATTGTAGCACGCCTATGTGCTGTCCCTGCTGCACCAGGTACGCCCATAGTAGCTGGTTGTAGCGGTGTGTAAATGAGCTACAGATGGCTATTTGAGACACCCGGCATGTATCTAGCTGTAGATGTAGCGTAGCGTAGCGCACCTTGTGGCGGCGTGTAAAGGAGGTGCGTTTACCGTTTGTAACCGTTTGGGCGTGCTCGTGCACGTGAAGTAGCGGATTGTATCCATCCTGTTGTAGCGGCGTGTAAAGGTACCTTAAGGGTACCTTTACACGCGGCTACATTTCTAGGGTGGCTACAGGTAACTTACTGGTTGCAGTGAAATCATGGAGAGATTATTCCATTTGTACACAGCAACAAGATAGAACCTTGTCTCCATGATTTCACTGCAACCAGTAAGTTACCTGTAGCCACCCTAGAAATGTAGCCGCGTGTAAAGGTACCCTAAGGGTGTTTTATCGTTACACTCTCGTACACATTCAGTGTACCCCCATCAAAACAGGATGTATGTATATACAGAGCCATTGACTTTAACTCCTTGCCGACACAGGACGTTGTACAACGTCCTGGGCCGGTAAAGGGTTCTTTGATCATATCAAAGCACTGACATCTCAGCTGATCTCATCAGCTGAGATATCAGGCTAACAGCTCCAATCGGATCCCGGATCCAATCGGCGCTGTTAACCCCTTAGATACTGCCGTGAATCTCTGACAGCGGGATCCAAGGTGGCCGCGGCAGGGAACGCGCTGTTCCCCGCCTGCTCCGGAGATCCCGCGATACTATCACAGGATCTCCGGCACGCTCATGTGACAGCCCGGGGTCCTGGCTAGACCCCGGATGCTGTCAGAGCACAGTTTCCTGCTGTGGTTGGCAGGTGCTGCCAACCACAACAGGTCTGCGATTCTCGGAGATACAGATGAGCTGCAGCTCATCTGTATCTTCCAGAAGCGATCGGACTGTGCAGCAAGGTGCCTCTTAATGGGGCAGTGTAAACATAAGAATTTTTTTTAAAAATCAAGTTTTTAAAAACCTGTAAAAAAAAAAAAATATATATAAAAGTTCAAATCACCCCCTTTTCCCCCAATCACAATAAAAGTAATAAAAAAATACATGTTTGGTATCGCCGCGTTCAGAATCGCCCGATCTATCATCATATTAAATCCGTTAATGAGAGATGTAAACTCCGTAACGGAAAAAATGGTCCAAACGCCAAAATTCTGTTTTATTGGTCGCCGCAACATTGCTATAAAATGCAATAACGGGCGATCAAAACTACGAATCCCCCCAAAAATGGTATCATTAGAAATGTTCATTCAAGTCAATGGTCCAGTCGGCGCATCCTGTTTTGCTGGGGGTTTGGATGAAAGCCCCAACTGGACCACTGAACCTATAGGAGAACGCAATGTGAAAGAACCCTAACAGTATGTTTCAATAGAGGATATCTGTCGCAGATCCGCCACAGATCCCGCTACTGTTGGGATTGCAAAAAAAAAGTGCATGTGAGCCATTTACTTCACCTTTTGTATTGCAAAGCACAAAAGTCGCGCTGACATCGGAAGCAGATGTGGATCCAAAATCTTCAGACAAGCATTTTAATGGTGGATTTGGTCTGAGAATCATTATCTGATATCTGTCTAAAGGCACCGTTACACGGGGCAACATCTCCGGCCACATCACCGGCAACTGAGGGGCGTGGCCAATTTGCGGCAACATTGCCTGAGAATCGCCATTTATAACAGGGTGATATCAATGGCGATAGTTGCTTCAGCAACATCGGCAGGTTTCAGGACAATGTCCTGAAACCTGGCGATGTTGCTCAGGTCATCTGACTGCATGTCTCCTTGTCTGACAGCCCATCAGCGATGTTGGAGAGCGGCCAAAAAAGTACGCACTCCTGGGAGTTGCTGGCGATGTGGCGGGAGATGTTGCCCCGTGTGACGGTACCTTAAAATCAATGTCCAGTACGAGTTAAGATTTTTACAATCTGAATAAAAGGGCAAAAGCCAGTCCTAGACAAGCTACCTGTCCCCTGTTGTATTTGTTCAAGCATTGTTTTGCTAACAAATCAGAACTGGACCACACAGTCAAGAAATTTTCTAAACCTTAACAAACACACATTGTTTGCAGAAGTATAAGGTATTAGGCCAGAGAATTTGGCCTGGCTGAAAGGTGCTATTAGTATTGTAACCATATAATCTGCATTGATGGAGTGTAACTTCTTTGGTTGGCTTGAGTCCAGTAACTAATTAGAGCGTTGGTGGTTTCCATGGGATGAAAAAGAGTTAAAAACGTGCTTTTTCAGCTTACTCCACAAATAGAATTACTTTGTCAATGTAAGGGCAGCTTCTTGGCCAATTCCACCGAGGTCTGCTACATTTTATGCTTGCACAACATAATACAAAGCTGCAACAGTATTGTAATAGGAGCAGCTGATATCAGTCACAGAATTTGGCATCCCCACATGGGCCACAACATAAGCAAACAGCAATGAAGATCATAGATCTAGGGCCCCTTTAGGGACGGATTCCCACAACTTGTGTTCACTGGAGCTTGTACAATCTCTGTCTGGAACAGCACATATGGGATACGCTATTCTATGGGATATGCAGATATTCATGGAGTTTTAGTATGTCTAATTTTATTGGGTTAAGCCAAGAATAAAATATATTATGCCTGGAATTTGCACAGCAAGCCAAGGTTGAAATCAGCAATGTTCCTCTTGTACTTTTTTTTTTTTTTTTTTTTAACCTCTGGAGGCAAGTACCTCCAGAAAGTCATATATCTACTCAACACTATCAATGACAAAATCCAATTTGGCATTACAGTGGTACGTCACTCACACCAGGACCTAATTGGCCTATGAGAGCGACACTGAGCAACACATACTCTTTGTCAGGATTATTAACAACACAGAACACTGAGTACCATGCATATGAAATGTGTTTTATTAGAGAAAATTTTTTTACCGCCATCTGTTTTTAGAACAGGATAGAGAAGGGTACATCAAACAATAAAGGTACCTTTACACGCCACCACTGTGCCTAGCAACCGGTATCAACAGCACGTGCACGCACACGTTTAAACGGTTGATGCCGATTGCCGATGCCGCATGTACACGCCGCCATTGCGTTGTCAACTGAAGGTATCTTTGTTCCCTCAAAGTTCTGACAGATCCTGCAGATAACTTCCTGTTGAATACCTTCGCTGCTTCACATGCCGCTATCCACAACGGAATATGGGCGTACATCTTTCGCGCCGCAGTACATAGGCGTGACAGAGTTGTGTATTCCGTGACGCTAATACGCATGATTGGACAATGCATAGCGTCATGATTGCCAGCCTGCGCAGGAAGGCTGGCTATTACATGACGCCATTGCAATTGTGTAGTGTGAATGGACAGCTCTTTAATATGGCGCCCTGTGCAGGGACAGCCAATCGTAACACAGTAGCCCCCACCAATGATCGCTGATGGGGCGCGTATCCATGAGGTTGTGTCACGCCCCTGGGAATTCACTAGACAACGGAAATTCCATCCCTGTGCTCAGTTTAGACGCCACTACCATGGCAATTGTGCCTTTGTGTTGCCTTGGGTTTTGAGCACGCTCAGAAACAGGTATCCGAATCAACAGCAGGTATCGTGATCAACTTCCAATTTATACACCGCCATTTCGTAGCAATTTCATGCAACAGACACAAAAATCCCCAATGCCAGGCAGTTGCTACAACCCAGTGGCGGGTGTAAAGGTACCTATAATGAAAACAGAGTGAGTTTATCACATACGTTCATGGAGGAAAGTATATGGGGTACACTCTAACACATTAGATTTCATAGTATAACTGAATTCTACCCATGTACAACCAGGTAAATGTATCAGTGTGCCCAAAATGGTAGATGGAGGTTTGGTCAATAGTGAATCAAAGTGCCATAGTGCATTGATATAGTTTAATTAGGAACCTAATTACTGGGTGGGTTCCTAATGGACACCGCTTAAACCATCTTATTTGCAGTGATTTTCAGTCGGGAAGTGTAAGGGTATGTGCACATTGGACGGTTGTGCATCATTGCAGACCGTCAGAAAACCGTGTAGAATTTCAGGAGCTGAAATTCCTGACCTCAGCAGTGTTCATCGTTTTTTTAGCGTTTTTTAACGTTTTGTGTGCGCTTATTAGCGTTTATACAGATTTTCTGGGCGGTTTTCTAGCGGTTTTCTTGGCGTTTTTAAGACTGTTTTTTGTGCACTTGTAAGCTCTGATACGCTGGCTAAACGCTCAAAAGAAGTCACAAGCTCATCTTTGAAATCCCCTGGAAAACCGCTGAGAAAGTGGAAAGGAGAAAAAAAAAATCGTTCTAATGTAAACAGCGTTTTCTGAAATCCATAGACTAGCATGTTAATCCAACTGCTGGTTAGGATTAACATAAATTTACATAAAACCGGCGGAAAACGCTAAAAAACAGCTCACAAACTTACAATGTGCACATACCCTAAAGGGGTGATTGTGGGGTACTCTATTAACTCCTAGTCTTAATTTACTTAGTGCTGCCTGGGTGATTGGAGCAGTGGGTCTAGTGATATATTAGGTTACTAAACTATATTAATGCACTATGGTACTTTGATTCACTATTGACCCAACCTTCATCTACCATTTTGGGCACACTAATACATTTACCTGGTTGGACAGGGGTGGAATTTACTTATACTGTG
The DNA here is from genome assembly GCA_033576535.1 of Allobates femoralis. Classification (NCBI taxonomy): domain Eukaryota; kingdom Metazoa; phylum Chordata; class Amphibia; order Anura; family Aromobatidae; genus Allobates; species Allobates femoralis. The sequence goes on along the minus strand of JARQOC010000010.1, from coordinate 57,368,753 downwards.
AAATCTAATGTGTCCGATACTTTCCTCCATAAACTCATGTGATGAACTCACTCTGTTTTCATTATTGTTTAGTGTACCATTTGAAAACCCCCCTTCTCTATCCTGTTCTTTTACCGCCATCTGCTTTTAGGAATTTTTCTAATAAAACACATTTTATATGCATGGTACTCAGTGTTCTGTGTTGTTAATTATCTACTCAACACTATCTGGCTATGTGCCCATTGGACATTTGTAATACATTTTTGGGGTTGCATTTCTGCAACAAAAAAGTATTGACCACAGCATTTACATTCAAGTCTATGTGATTTAAAAAAGCTGTGCCGACATGTGCGTTTGTGGGTGGTGTGTTTATGCTGAAGAAAATGCTATGCTCAAAAATGCCCATGTCAATTAATTTGGGCATTTTTGGGATGCGTTTTACCTATTGACTCCATTCTAAACCCCACAAAAAAGCATCACAAACAGATTGGTATTCACACAGTCTTTGATGCTTTTTTACTACGATTTCCAGAGCAAAAACGCTCCAACACCTTCCCCGGCAACTCCACTGTGAGCCCCAGCGATGTCTTCCTTCCAGATACCGGGCAGGATCTGCATGAAGTGATTTACAAGACCTATGCATGTGACTTAGCCTGAGTCACATGGGCAGGTCCTGGCAGTACCATACCCACAGGTCCTGCTGATGCCTGGAAGGAAGAAATCAGGGAGGGTAATAAAGTGTGTATGTGTCCCCTTATTTGTGCTGAATTTGTAATGTGCACAAACAAATATATTTGCGCTGCTTTCCTTTTTTACACAGCTGCGTTTGGGCCGCTTCACACTGCGGCTGATTCGGTCCGGGGCTTTCCGGGAGGACCCAGACAGCCGCGACCGGATCAGCACACAGTACTGGGGGGCTAGTATGCCCTCCGGTCCGGTGTGCAGCGCACGCAGTTCCCGCTGCTGATAAGTCAGGACTGCGGGCGCCGCGGTCCTGACTGTCAGCGGCTGCAGCTGTGTGCGCTGCACACCGGACCGGAGGGCATAATAGCCCCCCCAGTCCTGACCGGATCGTGCCGCAGTGTGAAGCCGCCCTAAGTGCAGCTGAAAAAAGTAGCACAAACGTCCAGTGGGCACATAGCCTTAGAATAACTCATCGATATCCCTTGTTCTACATGACCAAATGCGAATGTTGTTTTAAGTTTATTGGGAGCTTTAAGGGGAGTTTATCGTCAGAAAATGACGTATTGTTTAAATCAGGTTTTTGTGTTCTTTGTATTTCAAAATAAAATGGTTATGATCTTTATTAAAAAAAATAATTAGTATCCTTATAATTTTTACATTGGCCACAGGGGCTTTTTTAGACTGATATTACCTGTTTTCCAGGAAGAGTTAGAGCAGTAGGCCACTCTTGTAAGATTAGAGCAAAGCTCCATATTATCAGTATCATCAGAGGCAGAATTACAATGATAGGTAACACCTCTATACACTGATGACACAGGATCCAACGATAACAACAGGGGATGTCATAAATGACCCTGGCTGGGATCTAACCATTGTGGCAATGTACAATTGTTACATCCCGAAACGTCAGAAAATAATGTCTACAAATGACCTTCGTGGAAAGTGTCAAAATAGCAAGACTACTTTTTACTTTAATACAAATGACAAATAAATAACTCAATCAATGTAACACAAAAGCCATTGCACTATGTATCTTCCAACTGAATGATTCTTCGGCCGATCAATCGGCCACAAACCATCTCAGTGGTCTGTCACATACGCAGGAGCTCTCGCTCAGACGAATGATCTTGTGTTCTCTATAACATACCTGATGCCAGACACACTGCCAGCGGCTTATTTGCATGTGATCAAAAGGATTGGCAGTCCGAAATCAGAATTAATTTAATATAGTGAAGTCTCACCTATCATAAATTCACATTAGTGTTCTCTAGAAATAATTGCAGAAGGATGATAGGATGTGAATACATTATAACTTTTATTAATAGATTAAAATAGCAATGTGAGTGGCAATTATACTCAGGTGAGGCTGTTAATTAAGCTATAATCTTATGCCCAAATGTGTGCATTATCATATGCAGCCATTAAACCCTGATATATTTAATGCAAACAAAATTGCTAGACAAAGACAGTAGCTAAACTTCCCTTTTATCATTTGACTACCATTATATTAGGAATGATAATGTTTAATGTATGTAGAGTGCTATGGAATTAATAGCGCTATATAAATTAATATTATTATAATAATGCATGATAATATACATATTTGGCATAATATAACTAAATTAGCAGTGTCACCCCAGCATAATTGCTAGGATATAGTGCAAAAAATTACATTTTATTCACATTTTATCATCATTTTTCATTTCCCCATTACAGCAATCTTCAGTCGGAAATCAGACATACTGGTCCTTAACTCCCCCATGAATCAATTGTCTGGGCTTCCATACTCAGACTGTTGGCTGAATCTGTCAATATTATATGGTTTGGCCAACAGTCTAATGGTGGGTTTACACGCAAGGATATCCTTGAAACGTCACAGATATGTGATCGTTCCAAAGATATCGTTTGTGCATCCTTGCGTGTAAATGAACGATAAAGGATGAAAAGATCGTTAGATCGTTCATCCAAGATTTGAGATCCTGACCTCAAATCTATCGTTTGTCGTCCAATTAACGTCAGAACGATGGGCCACATCATTCAGTGTGAAGCCTTTTGAACGATATCGTTCAAAAGACTTCTATTCCTGCTGCTGTCATTTTATTAAAAAGCTGTAATAAATACATTTTTAGGTAGTGATTTTACATGTAAAGGCGCTCCTGCACACAGAGCTGCAGGAGCGGCTATGAAGCCGGTGTTTAAGGATTAATGTTATTGAGCTACATGGCCCCAGAGAGTGCCCACACTTCCTGGAGCCATGTAGCCCCCAAAACATTGCCAGCGCAGGGGTTAATTAATGTATTTAGCAGAAGCCGCACTATGTCGGCTCTGCTATATTCATTCATTAAAAACCGGCGGTTATTAAGCCGGTGTTTAATGGTTTAATAATACTGAGCTACATAGCTCCAGAGATTGGCCACACTCCCCTGGAGCCATGTAGCCCACAACATTGGCAGCTCATGGGTTAACCTAGCTAATTTGCAGAAGTCGCACTCTCGGCTCTGCTATAATCCACCTTTAATCCTGCTGTAAAAGCCAGCGGCTACTGTCATTTGACAGTGCGCCGTGAAAATTTACTAAAGAGCTTCCTGAATAGGGAGCTGTCCAGGGTACTAACGCTAAATGCGTTCAGCCAGCGCACCGCAGTTTCAATGTGTGCGGGCCATAGCTATTAGTGCTAAAGCGCTCAGCAGCTCTGAGAGCGATGGGTACTGAACGCTTTTAGCGTTACTACCCTGGACAGCTCCCTGCTCAGGAAGCTGTTTAGTAAATTTTCACGGCGCACTGTCAAATGACAGTAGCTGCTGGCTTTTACTGCAGGATTATAGCAGAGCCGACATACTGCGGCTTCTGCAAATTAGGTAGGTTAACACCTGAGCTGCCAATGTTGTGGGCTACATGGCTCCAGGGGAGTGTGGCCAATCTCTAGGGCCATGTAGCTCAGTATTATTAAACTATTATACACCGGCTTAATAACCGCTGGTTTTTAATAAATTAATGTAGCAGAGCAGACATACTGCGGCTTCTGCAAATTAGGTAGGTTAACCCCTGAGTTGCCAATGTTGTGGGGCCATGTAGCTCAATAACATTAACCCCTTAAACACCAGGTTTATATACCCGCTCCTGCAGCTTTGTGCCGACAGGTACCACAGAGCTGCAGGAGTGGCTTTACATGTAAAATACCTAAGTGCATTATAAAATAAAATTCTATTAAGGACTTTTGCATACAATAATGTGCCAGTGCTGCTATCTTGTTTGAGCTGCTGTCAAATGGGTTATCTGGGACAGGTTTTTTCATTGTTTTATTGGGCTTGGGGCTTACAGGAAGGTAGTTGCTAACTACCTGCTTGTTCCGCCCTGCGATGATCTATCCCAATTTAGTGTGGTCATGGAGTGCTCCTGGCGACTGTTCTTCCAGTGACGACACGTTGACAGAGCAGCCTTCTCTTAATTTCCGCTCTGTTGATGGGGCATCACAGCCGATGTCATGCTGATTGACAGCCGTCTCTCCACTGCCTAAATGCAGGGAGCTGGCTGTCAACCAGCATGATATCAGAAGTGATACACCATCGCCAGAGTAGACCAGAAGATAAGGCACTGCTCTGTTGATGTGAGGTCAAAAAAAGCACAGGAATCACCACCTGAGCTGCGAGAGATCTTAGCAAGGCAGAACAGGAAAGTAACGTAGTTAGCAACTACCTGCTCATAAGTTCTCAGCTTGATAAGAAAAAATTTACCTAAGTCCCGAATAACCCCTTTAACAGCAGTCAGAGATATGCTTTACAAGAGCCATATGGATCAAAGCAGAATTTAATCTGGAGATAAATCATTATTTTTAATGGTACAGTGTTATGGGCAGAGGTCTCTGTGCAGATAGGGGGACGAGGTAAGTTCTGTCCATCATCTATTGTGAATTTCAGGTTCTGTGTTATTTACATATAGGTGCAGAGACCACTTATCCAGATGAATCTGAACAATAATGATGCAAATTTTTTTCCAATAAAAATACCAATTTAATTTTAAATAGTAAAAAATATAAATACAATAGACATGGATATGCCACAAAATGACTCGCTCAGGGTATGGGGACTCAGATGTCTGGGCCTCTGCTGCTGTTGGGGTTGTCACTGGTGGCCTGCCCAGACCCGTGGCCCTGGTGGTCTGCTTTTGAAAAGGGGTAACTGAAATGGGAGAAATGGAGTTTATAAAGTTCACGTGACACCACCCGCAGCTTCTGGTGATTGAGCACCAGCGCCGCTTCAGACCTTTGAAGGGTGGTGGTATAGTGGCAAAGATGGTACAGCTCCCTGCAGGTGGAGCTGGCCATCCGGGGCAGGGATGCACCAGTGGTAGTGGGGGTGCTGATGAGGAATGGAGCAGGGAGTTGGCCGGGCTGCTGGAAGACAGGACAGTCTCTGGGGCTGACAGGGACGCGGGTAAGGAACTGACACACACTGGTTGTTCTTTTACCTTTTACTGGTGTAGTTGTAGGTGGATGTCCAGAGCACTGCCGAGTGTTCGGGATGCACTTCTGGGTCTCCACAGCGAGTGAGTATAAGGCCTCCTTGTTACTTTCTCTGCGTGTGTGAAGTCCCCGCCTTTGTAGAACTTGGCTGGCCTCCTCTACTCTCTCTGTTCACTTGTGCTGTTAGCGGGATACCCTCGCTCGACTACCGATGCTCCTCTCTCTGCGCAGATGCCCGGGAGACTAGAGTCTCCACGGTGTACCCGCATTTTCTACTGGACCTCGTGCTCTCCAGTAGATGCGGACTCCGATGTCCGGTGTGTTGCTTGGGGGTGAACCTAACGCTGGCTCCTCGGTCCCCACTGTCCTTTCTCTTCTCCTTACCTTCCGTCCCCACTCTTGGCCCTTGCAGGACTGCTGGAGAGGCTGCTCGGAGTAACTGGCTCGGGCCTAACACAGCACTGACCACCAGTACGTCTTCGCAGCTCTTGTAGCGCCTGCACACTCTAACAAACTCAGCCCCCAGCACCAGTTTTTGTAGGGGATCTTGCCTAAGAGCAGCAAGTGGAGCTCCCCCTACTGTGCCGGGGTGGAAGGTGTTGTTTGTGTTTGTATACCCACTGTGGAAACCCATCCATGCTGTAAGTGAGTCTGTGATTGCCTGTGTTAGCAGGGTGCCACAGATACACAGAGAAGACAGAAAATGCTCAAAGGGTTGGGGGTGGGGGCAGACGGCAATGGACTGACAGAAAGTAATGCTTAGACACCACAGTTTGTCAACAGCAAGCCTGGAAAGGCAATATCAGACTCCAAATATATATGTGTACACAGCAGAGCAAGTTATGATTAAATGCAGCTACAATTAAGTAAAGGTTACAACAACAGCAGAAGACACAGCAATCTGTATAGGAACTAGAGGTCAGTGTCCAATATATAGCAAATGAGTATTCCAATGAACATGCTGTGAATAAATATCAGTAGACTACAAAACTGTTCTGCTCATAGTAGACACTAATATCTGTAGGTGCACGATCAAAGGAAACAGGAAGGTCAGTCTAGATGTTTCATAAGGCATCCAACCTCTTAACAAATGATCTGTACTAAGGTGAGATTAATCAATATTAATCAACAATCTTTGCATTTATTTCCCCTACTGCAGTACCCCCATATCGACAATAGTGATCAAAAACACACCATACATAAGGGCATACAGACCTTGGTGCTAAGCCCTAGGGAAACTGTCAGCTCCACCACGCCAGTGTCACCCCCACACCTCACCTCGAAGCGTTTCGCCAAGATGCTTCGTCAGGAGGCTGAGGTGTCCTACAAGGGTGCATTAAATAGAATAAACCTTCTGATGTATTCCCGACTATGATAATAAAGATGACTGCTGAGAAGCAATCTCTACAGAAGAGGACGTATGAGCTTTATATTGGACTTAGTATCCAGAGTAAAAGTTACAAACATTTGTAACAAAAAAAAAGAAATTACATTATTCGATTTGAAACGATGGGTAATTTTAAGATGTCACATTTCTTTTAAACTTGCATATTGCATAGCCATCCCTTAGGATAACATCTGAACTATTCCTGGACCTTGAAGAAATGCTCATTGCAGAAGAAGTAGAGTTTCTAAAAACATTTACATTCCTGCAGTGTTTGTGTCGCGTCTGTATTCATTACTTGTTGATACGTGTTCTATTGTAAATCTATTGTTTTAGCCTATGTGAAAACAACCACAGAACAATCTATTTCAGCAATGCATTTTTGTCTAGATACCGTTCTGCTAGCAGCCAAGATCTGTACTGTTTTATTATGTTGTGCAGCTACCAGACATGTTATCAGTCTCTCTACATTTTTAATCAGCCAGCAAAATACACTGGAATCACTGAATACTGTCATGATATATACAATTGTCCAAAACTAATAGAAAAGTTTTTTCAGCTCACCATGAGTTCAAATCAATTCATGGAGTGGCTTCAATGGCAGTGCAAAGAAATAGAGTTCAGTAATATATATATGATATATACAGTATCATTCATAAATCCTAAATAATCCCCTCTTTATCCTGCAAACTAACAAGCCTGTCTTTACAACTCCATTGGATGAGGTCACACACCATTACAACCACTCTTAAAGGGAATCTGTCAGGTCAAAAATCTATATGTTATTAATATAATTTTCTAATTCCTCTATTTCTATTTCTATCCTCTGAATTTCTATTCATGTATTTCTTTTATTTATACTCACCCCCTACCCTCAGTAAACTGCAAAAAAAGAGATACTGTACATGTGTCAATCAGTGAGTGATCACTTACTTCTCTGCTGCCCACTCCTCAGGGAATGAATATTCATGTAGTGACATCACTGCACTACACTAAACATCTCTGTAAGCATACAAACAAAGTTCAGTGGAAATCGCTCACATGGGGGCTCTGTATCCTCCTGTCCGTGCTGATCTCCAGGGCAGCGTATCTTGTCTTGTCGGCACACACAGCAGAGGAAAAAGGAGGGGGAAGATGTGTGATCTTAGCAGATGGAGCAGCAGCAGCTCTGACATCTTCATCTCCCTGTAGCATGAAGCAGTGTCATTGTGTGTATCTGAAGCATATGTATAATGGGTGCTGTCTGAGATATTTCTGTGTTTATATGAACATTTGATAATTTGCTCAGCAGATACACACATTACATGTCTGCAAGAAAACAAATGTTCATGTAAACACATAGAAATGTCTCATAGACAGCACATACTGTAGTGATGTTAATACAAAGGTTGCAGCACAAACACCACCCCCCTCTCCTATCTCTCCCTCCGCCTTCCCCTCTCCCTCAGAAGCAGCTTGCACAAGCCAAAGATTTTCAGTGACTGACTTCAGCACAGGGGGGAGGGAATACCTAGTTGGATAGGCATGAATATTTCATTAACATTTGTAATTGCATGCGATTAACTATTCGACAGTGACAGTAAGGCCTCGTTCACACAGTGCGTATTTTGCACGCGCTTTTCCCCCCAAAGCACACCCACGTCTGCGTTTCACAGCAAAGTGAATGGACTTTCACTTTTGCTGTTCACACGCAGCGCTATTTTTGGCTGCGCTTTTATGGGCGAAAGTGCGAGCGTAAAAAGAATGAACATGTTAATTCTTTCCACCTTTTTGCGTGCGCTTTCTCCCATAGGCGCCATTATAGCAGCTGGAATTACGCATCCCCATTCAGACGATGCGTAATTCCAGCGGGAATACGCCGGCGCTGATGTCACAGAGGGGAGGAAGAATCCTATTCCTTCTCCCTTGTGTCACATCTGTCACAGCCCCTATTTGATTTCGCAGTCTATTATACACTGCGAAATAAAGTGTAAAATAAAGCCAAATGTATTAAAAATAATAAAGATTCCTATACTTATCCTCCGCCGTGTGATCGGTAACTGGGAGCCGGAGCAGTTATTAAACCTGCAAAGACCTTGCATGATGTCATAATGACATTGGCACTGTGACTGGCCTGCTCGCGGTCATGTCATATGTGACGCGCATATCACATGACCGCGAGCGGCCAATCACAGTGCCGATGTCATTATGACATCATGCAAGGTCTATGCAGGTTTAATACCTGCTCCGGCTCCCGGTTACCGATCACACGGCGGAGAGTAAGTATAAGAATCTTTATAATTTTTTATACATTTGGCTTTATTTTACATTTGATTTTGCAGTGTATAATACACTGCAAAATCAAATAGGGGCTATGACAGATGTGACACAAGGGAGGAGGAACAGGATTCTTCCTCCCCTCTGTGACATCACTGAAGAAGTAGCCCCGTAAAAACATGCGGTGTGTGAATGCACCCGCGTATTTTTACGGGGCTTTTTTGACCGGGTCAAAACGCTGGAAAAAGCACCTGTACAAAGAAGCAAAAAAATAAAGCCCTGTGTGTGAACACAGCCTAATGGACTGGACTAGTGCAGCCAGCTGCCTGCAGGGTGTGAAGATGCTTATAATAAGAAAACTACAGAGGATTCAGTAATGATTTTTACATTTTTTAAGAGGGCTGCCCGAGCACTATCCAAGGGTACTATTAGTATCCTACTTATAAATGACCTGACAGAGTCCCTTTAAATGACAAATGATAACTCTGACTCCTGTAATATATCAAGGCAGATTGGTCAGTCAGGAGTTTAAGAAAGCTGGGTGACCTATATTGAGGATATTTTTTATGAAAAAAAAATTGCGCTTACATCCAGACAGAATATGCTGGATTTCTGGATGAATTGCATTAATTGTGTATTTTAATGCCACATTTACATTCTCTGTGAAAAAAAAAACCCTTTTAGGTTGGGCCAAATAGAGTGTAGAAGCTGGTGCACAGGTTCCCCCAATACCCACTGTGTTACTGCAAACCCTATAATGTAAGCAGGGATAGATCTTTGGTTTACCGCCAGCTTTGTGGAGAGCCGAAAGTTTAATCTCTGGGAGTAGTAAAAACCTTGAATCCCATCTGCCTTGGAATGTGATTTATTATAGGATAATTGTCCTAGAGCTCAGATGCGCCTTTTTTTACATCTCTGCACTTGTCGACAAGGACTTCAAAGCATTGTAGTGTGTTGAAATTGTTTGCATGTTTCGATCTTGTGATGTCATCTTAAATAATTCAACCTCATGAAAACCTGTCAGATCTATAGAACAAAGTAATCATCCTGACACCCGACTGACAGCGCTAGGTACTGTCTGGATGCCTCTTATGATACAGTATGTGTACAGGAAATATGGTGGTGACAGTAGCCAAAGCAGTTTACAGTAATTACAGTAAATATTTTCCATATAAGACAAACAAATCACAAAGTCAAAAAAAGCAATGTTTAAAAGAGCTAAATATTGTAAAATGATCTACAGAAAGTAGATACAAGGCTGCATTCACACTGCGTGTATTTCCTGTGCATTTGGGGGCGCGCGTTTTTTGCAACGCTGTTTAGCGCAGGCAAAAAAATGCAGTGCATTCACACACCGCGTTCTTTACAGCTGCATTTCTCCCCCAAAAGCGCAGGAGGGAAGTGATGTCACATGGGGGAGGAAGAATCCTGTGTTCCTCCCCCGTGTGACATGCCTTTTTGCTTTCGCAGTGTATTAATATACACTGGAAAAGCTAAATAAAAGTAATCAAAAGGTATTAAAAATTAAAAAAAATAGAATACTTACCCATCTGCCGGCTGTTCCCGGTTACCGGGACCCAAGGCATCCACATCTCATCTGCTGCCAGGACCTTCCTGATCTGTGATTGGCCAATAGCGATCATGTGATATGCACATTACATATCACATGATCGCTACTGAATGCTTCAGCTCCCGGAAAAGCCGGCGGATGGGTAAGTATTATATTTTTTATTTTTAACACCTTTTGATTACTATTATTTAGGTTTCGCAGTGTATATTAATACACTGCGAAAGCAAAAATGCATGTCACATGAGGTGGTCGACAGGGTAGGGGGTACTCTGGTACCGGGGCTGATAGCGACTTGGATGGGGGAATCACGGCTGGTCGGTCCCTGGTCCCGTGCCCTGGACCCTCAATGGCGGGGAATGGTGGTGGATAAAGGGGATTGGTAATGTGACACCACCTATGGTACCTGGTAACTGGTATACCAGCACTGCAGCCGGCCACTGAGGTTATGGTGGGTGCAGCAGAGTGTGGTACAGCTCCCCACAGGTGGAGTTTTACCTCAGGGCAGCGGGGATGGATGAGGGGAGTAGTAGTCGCGTCTCTGCAGACAAGGCGGTGAATTCTGGCGGTTAAGCAGGCACACACGCATAGTAATCGTTGTTTCGTACCTTTTACTGGTGACAGGGTAACAGGTACAGTCCAGAGTAATAACCAGGTAACCAGGTTCCCAGTGCAACTTGGGACTTGCACATTAGAAAGTTATGAAGCCTCCTCTGTCTCTGTGCTCTGTGGTTTGGGATGAGTCCTGCCTGAGCCTGAACCCACCGCTTCTTCTCCCTCTCGGGGCTTTGCTCTCAACTGTGACTATGAGGTCCTTCTGCGGGGTCCCTGTTTCTCCTATGGCCCCTGGTCCTGTACTTGGTCAGTTTTAGCATCTCTTAGGGGCCTTTCACACCTGCATTTTTTTCCTGATCTGGAAGATCAGGAAAAAACCTGATTCTTACAGGATTCATTTTTTTGCCCATACACTTTAATGATTTCAGGTAGAATCTTGTTGCTTCAGGTTTTTTCCTGAAATCATTAAAGTGAATGATAAGAGACACATCGCTGGAATCTGTGTTAACCCCTGCAACATGTTGTCTTCATACTACATAGCAAAAACCTGCTGGCTTTCCCTTTAACACTTTCCTTGGCCTTTGCATCCTCATTATTATTAATTGTCTCTTATTTATGCACTTGAGACACCTCCTTACTTCAATATATGAGACAAGCAATACCTGTCTTATGACCCATTTAGACAGTTCATTAAACAACCATTGCAGTTGTTTAATGGCCAGTATAAATTCGCCAACAAAACAGTGATTGGGGCAGAATGATGGCTAATAATGACACTTCTGCCCCCATACAGTATAACGCTATTGATAGTGCATCTCCCTTTTACAGGAGGCAATGTGTAGTCAATAGCAATGATTTTTCACATAAAAATAATTGCAACCAATGAGCAAGCATTTTACCGACCTGATTAGATGGGCCATGGGTCAATATTTGAAAATGAGCAATTCTATAGCCAATTCTTGGCTTATATAAATGGGGCATTACAGTTATTTACAGGTAGCCATATTTGATGTATTTGGACTTCTTGGCTTTCTCTGCCACCTGGTCATTCAGTTGATCTTTCCAGCCCTCTCTATCAGCTCCCCATGGCAGTCATTCACTTTTATGGTGCATGTTATGCTCATTTATTGGACTTCTTACACAGGCCGATGAAACAAATAAGTACAGAATGATTTCTACTACATCGTGCTGTTCTCATACAGTATCATGTAACAGCAGCACTTTCATTGTTTACACATGGCAATGTGCGGTCAATAATAATTTTTTTTTACTAGCATAATCAATTCACTAAATTAATCAATTTGAACAGGTGCTAGTTTGTCTGGTAATCGATAACATAGATAGGTGGATAATCCAGACAGAACAAGCGTTGCTATAAATGCTTATTTATGATTATCTACTTGTGTACATGCACCGTTACTAATCTGGTTTATGTATGTTGTCTGTGAATACACTCTTGATAAAGTCCTGCATATATCCCTAGTGATATGCATCATATTTTTCACTATCTATACACTGCTATGCTTTGTCTTTGTTGCTATGCGTGGTTTCTGGATGTGGCTGAGTTGTCAGTCTGTTTTGTGTTATTTTCCATGCTGGATCTGGGATGGTGAAATCACTGATGCTTCTACTCCCCAGTGATTAGTCTGCTATGTAAGCATGCAGTTTTCTCACTTTGGTGTCAATCATACACTTGCATATGCTGTGTGGGCTCTAATGCTTCCTAGCTCAGCTGCCTTACCCGGACTGACCTTAATTTCGGTTTGCCTGATTTTCTGACCCCTTGCCTGTGACCAGTTTAGACTTTTGCCTTTTCTCCGAATACTGTATTGTCCTTCTGATTTCTGACCTCGGCTCATGTTTTTGCCAATCTCTCAGGCTTCTCCTTTTGTACTGCCCCCACTTCTTCAAACTGACCATGGATTGTCTTCTGCTGCTATCCCAGTAACTAGAGTTTTCTTTGTGACTCTGCACTTTCACTGTCTGTTTTTGTTACGGTAGTGACTCATGTCACAATATCCAAGTCTGCTAGAACTAAATTTTAATTTTAATTGGTAGAAAAAAGTCTCTTCTAATGTCACACTTCTCCCTGACAATACTATTTAGCTACAATTTGTGGACATTAAGAACTCATTAGCCTCTCCCTAAAAATGCACTCACCCTGGATGTAAGATATCATCTATAATCCTTTTATGTAAAATATCAAATGCAGGTAATTCCGATATAAGGAGGTGAGCAAACTCTTCATATTAAAGGTAATTTTGAATAATGTGACCTAGGAACACCCTGCTGCCTAATTTTATAATGAGTGGTTAACTGTCATTCTGTTTTATGATGCCCAGTGCTGCATCCCATCATATATAATCGCTTTTATGTTAGATTTTATTGATACTGAGGACTCAGCGTTACAGGATAAGCTGTGCACAGACACAACAGCCTTCATTTTCAGTGAAGACACTATCACCACTTAATCAGGACTTCTTTTTACATCAATAAACCATCTTGCCAAACTAAATTTTCTGATTATAATTTGTCTAAAGAGGTAATTTGTGTTCTCCAGTTTCTTTATATTGGATAAGCAGGATCCTAGGGGCCAAAGAGCTGCATTACTGGCACCCGAGTTGCTGTTTAGTGGATGTGGTGTATATCTACCTGGTTAATTAGTCAATATGCCTTAATGGGGAACTCCGGGGAGATAAAACTTTAGTACTGTCCCTGCCCTCCTACATGATGAAGCTGAGCTGGGCACTACAGTTCTAGGAGCTATAGATCGCTTATAAATCAATAAAATCATATCTGCTCCTCAGCTCTCACCCCCTCCCTTAGGCGACATGAAAAATCAGCTTCATGTTGCTGGTGAGAGCAGGAGATGTGTTGGGGGCATGGACTGTGGGGGCTCCAGGATCATCTTACATTCTCGCCCCCTCACACTTCTGTATGAGCAAGAGGCATGTCATTGGCATGGCATGAGCATGGCTGTTTCTCCATGATCACAGTATATACATGTTGTGAATATGTGTTGTGATTTTTTTTGTAAGGCCCAAAAGAGAGAGGAAAAACACTGATCAGCTCTGACTCACTCAATAACATTAGTCATACAGCATTTCTGTATTGAATTTAAAGGGGTTGTCCTGGCTTTTTGAATAATTTCTATGTGTATCCAGGCTGCAAAATGTTGACAGTTTGTAATATACATCCTGTCAACATTTTGCATAGTTACACAGATATCACATATTTGCGGCAGAGAGGGAACGTCCAGTGGGTGTGTTTGTGTTGGAGCTTTCATGGAAATGTAGAACTGGACATTACGCACAGACTCCAACAAACATGTCCCCTCCCCAGTCTACAGCATGCACGGTCTCCGCCAGGGCTCCTAAAGGCCTGCCCCAGCCTCTAATGTCACCACCCACCCTCATTGTACACAGCGGTCCCTTGCTCCACTGAAACACTGTGCAGAATCCGCAGCTATGAAGGAGATTCGGTACACTGTCAGTGCAGGAGGGGACCGCTGCATGTGTGTGCGCTCACCCTTTGGCCGTTGTCAGTGGAGCGGAGGTTCGCAGCCCAAGTTTCTGTGCCCAAGAGATGGTCCTCTCTATACCTCTTGTACCATAGAGCGGGGCACTGAGCCGGCGGCTGCAGTATAGAGAGGACCGGCTCATCCGGATCCACATGTATCCACTATTTCACATTGATTTTGGGAGTGCTGCCTATTTTTTGTTAGATAGATAGATATAGATGGATGAATACATAGGACAAACGGATGGAAAGATGGATGAATACATACATAAGATATATGATAGACAGATTTATAGATAGATAATAGATAAATACAGGGACATGTGAGAGATAGATACATAGATTTTTTTTAAGCCCATATATGTTTAGTGTGGCGCCCCACATGGTTAGGCATCACAGTGGGGTATTGCACTTGTAAAAGTAGTGCAATTTTCCCAGCTGCAGGTGGATACTATGCTGGTGGGTGGGACCCATTCCTGCACTCCCACATTAGAGTAGTGGTGGGAGGTTACTCCTGGGAGGGAGATATATTCACCTCTAAGGGGAGTAGAAGTTAGTTAGTGAGTACTTAGTGAAGGAGAAGGGAGTTGGAGAGGAGTCGAGGAAGAGTGTGGAGCGAGGCGGAAGGTTTAACCGGACAGCTCTATGCTGATCCGGAGGGAAATGAGAGAGGATCCTGAGGGGGTCCTGAGAGAAAGTGCCTGATGCCGGAGTCTGGGCCATAGAGAGAAAGGGGGAACCCCAGCGTGGAGCGACCATACTTCAGGGAATTCCCCAGTCCACCACGGGAACGCCGGACCCGAGGAAACGACCAGAGTCCACCTCTGAATTTGTCAACCGGCTGCTGCAGTCTGTTCACCGGCTGCGGCACCCTGCCAGACGGAGAGGTCTGCCTGCTTATTCACCACGAGGGAGGGGAGCCCCAAGTCTACCTACAAGGAGCTATTGGGTATAGACTCATCCTGGGCGGGGAAGAAAGGACACAGGTTCGTCAACTAAGGCATACCACGGGTACCACCATACCACCTGACATCCACTTGCAGCCACCCGTAGAGCTACCTGTTTCTTTAACAACTGTTGCTGAACTGTGGACTTGTATGCTAATGACTGTTTACGGTAAAGTACCTGGCAGAGTGACTTTGCCTCTGTGTTTTTGTGCTGCAGAATTCAACCTGTTTGCTTACAGGAATGCTGCCCTGGAGGAGCAGCTTCATCTGCAGGTAGCTTTGCCATCCTTGCCGTGATACCATCGCCCTCTGGAGGACTGTGGCAGCGCTGGTGACCCATCACCAGGTACTACAGGTGGCGTCGTATGACAACCACAAACTCTTATCCCTTGTACATAACCCCTCTATTGAAGTGTCACCCAGGCCGCGGGCTCAGGCACCGCCACCCATGACATCCCCGCGAACCCCTCCGAGCCCGATACCCGAGTACCCAGGGCCTGGGGCTCGACATTTAGCACAGTATAAGGACCAGAGCATAATAATGGAACTTTGGGGTTTATAGCATATGTAACAGATGTTGCTGTGACTGAGGACACAGTGAAGAATCCATAGAAAGTTTCAGGGAACAGGAATCTATCAAGTTTCTATGGGGAGGGGAGACCATGGCAGTACTGATCAATGCAGTGCTCTGCCTGTGCTCCTGGCCTGATACATGGCAGTACACATTATGCATCATCATATCAATGTACAGCAGTACAATATATTTATATCTGCTTGGAGACATGATTGCTATTTGAAGCAAGAACAGCCCTGTTACATTACATAAGATGGTATATTAGGATCATGTGACCATGGGACCAGCAGCCACACCCCCTGCCCATACAGAAGTGTGAGGGGGCAGGAATGTAAGATGATCTTGGAGCCCCCAGGGTTCATGCCCCCAACACACCTCCTGTCAGAGCTGCTGCATGAGGCTGAATTTCTGTGTCCCTGAAGGGTGGGGTAATAGCTGAGGAACAGATATGATTTTATTGATTTATAAGTGATCTATAGATCCTAGAACTGTAGTGCCCATCTCTGCTTCATCATGTAGGAGGGCAGAGACAGTACAAAAAAGTTCTCTCCATGGAGTTCCCCTTTAAAGGAGTAGTATGGTTTCACCAGTAAAGGTTGTTCTTTGTAAAATAAAAAGTTGCACAATTCTGCCCTGATCATTTGATGGACATAGGTTTTTGGACCATTATAAGACAACTCTGATAACTGTACTGTTGATAAAACCATAATACCCCGTTAATTTAAAGAGGCTTGTCTGCAGGATCTCTTAAACCACTACTTATATCTATGACCAATATATTAAATCCTAAAGAACCCCCTTTTAAAAGTATTACAGTGAGCCTGGATTCATCTTGAGCATCTTAACACCTCAATTAGGTACTGGTTTGTCAAGTTCACTAATCATGTGTCTATAAAGATATATATAGGTGACTGACACGTAAATAGCGTGAATGTAAGATCAGCTCCACAACCAGAATACTTTGCTTATTGAAATGGCTGGTTTGATCCATGTGATGGTTAAATACTACAAGATTGTTCAGGAGCCAAGATGGTAATCACAAGATCACAGGTCTGATCGCAGAAAGGAAAACTCCTACATGTTGTCATCCTGATAGCTTTGCTCATGCAAATCAATTGCACATGACAGTAGGAAACAGGGGCGGACTGGCCCAGGTGACAGGGTGGCACCTGCCCCCCAGGCCAGTGGTATATTCCTCGTTTAGGGCCGCTCAGTTAGTGAGATCGTGCACGGGACCAGGGACTGGAGTGGAGGTTCCAGCTGGCAGGTGAGTCAATGAGCACCCCCCCCCCTTCCCGCTCCTCACTCGGCCCCAGCAACACACCACCCTCCCCCCCCCGCTCCTCACTTGGCTCTAGCACAGCAATCTCCCACCCCCCCGGTCCTCACTTGACTCCAGCAGCACAACCTCCAAACCCCCCCCAAGCCCTCACTTGGCCCAGGCTGTGCAAAGTGGACTACCACCCAGGGCAATATCAGCCAGCTAGAAAATCCGGCTCTCAGTCACTCACATCTTCAGATGCCAGTGTCTATGATTAGGATCATTCTCATCATTCTGGCAGCGTAGTTTGGACCCTCTTTTTTATGAAACCGATACTATCTTCAGATAGAAGACATTACAGTTATTAGATAGCAACAACAGGGTTTGGAAACGTAAAACATTGTTGCTATACTGCTTTTCTATTGTAACCTATGATGAAAAAATAAATAACATGTGAGGCATGCCTGCCGGCGCTATCGCACGTGGCCGTCGTGACTCACATGGGTCCTGAGCCGTGCACACAGGGGTTAACAGCATTTGGACCTGTGTGAATGAATGAGTGCTTTACTAGACCTGACCGGTGTGATGAGCACAGAGAGAGCGGTACTCGGGTACCGGGATGGGTTCGTGGCTGTAACGGGGAATCACGGATTGTCGGTGTCCCGGTTCCGTGCCCTGGCTCTCATTGTTGGGGAGGGAAGGGGAATTTAGGGAAAGTTCGTGACGCCACCTGTGGATTCTGGTAATAATGATACCAGCGCCTACGGCCGGCCACTGAGGTGATGGGATGCAGCTTAGTATTGTACAGCTCCCCGCAGGTGGAGCTTACCTCAGGGCAGCGAGGATGGATGAGGGGAGTAGTTGTTCTTACCCCTGTGATGATGCTGAGACCCTCTGGGTGCCAGTGGAAAGGAAGGACAGACACCGATTTAACATCCTTTATTGGTACCGGCAGATGGTTTAGTACACTGGTAGAAAAGGAAGGTAGCTGCAGGTTCACGGTGCCCTCATGGAGTCTGAGGATATTTCCCTCTTAGTGGCTTTCGGGGTCTGAGTCCTTTATACACTCTCTTTACCACCCTTAGACAGAGCTTCCTTGCTGATCCCCTGGCCTGTTACGGGTAGGTGCGGTTTGTCTCTTTACCAGTATGGACGGGAGGGGTGGAACTTGAACCCTCCCGCCACCGGAATCTGGGCCATTACCTATCAGTGTCTTGGGCTGATTAAGGGACCGAGGAGGAGGTACCATTCTGTAGTGCTACGGCTCCCATGGATTGGTCCCGTGACTCGTCGGTTTACAGTCAGGGATAGACCACTGACCGCCTCGGCTTCCGTGTGGCCGATGTCGACCCCAGACGTTTCCAGCTGGCTCCAACCGGTTCTAGATCATCTCCCTCTGTCTTGGGTCCCCTCTTGAAGAGAGGTACCCTCCTGTCAGAAGCCCTGCCAGGCACATCCTATCTGGCTGCCTTCCCAGCACTGTCTAACTAAACTCTCTCTCTTTTTCTGGTTTCCCACTCTATCCTAGGCTCCACCCCCCTGGGACTTACTGAATATCCAGCCCCCACTATCCTAAGGGGCCTAGTGTTGTGTGGTAGTACAGACTCCATAAGTTAAACCTCAAACCCACATCTACGGAGTCACTACACCTGCTATTTGGGGTGCAGTACCTCCCTGTGACGCCTAGCCATAGAGGCACCACAGGTGCACAGTGGGTTAATGGCACCCAGGTTTGAGTGTGTGTTAATTGCAGCACACAAAGGGTTAACAGCAGCGAGGTCTGTGCAGGAGGATGCTCGTTGAAAGCACTGCTTTGCAGTTGTGGGTGTGGCAGGCAAGCTAATAGCTGCCTTGGCTTGTGTTTGGGAGAAAGACCAGTGTGGCACCCCTGCGGGGATTACCACAGGATCCACTGGTGCAAGGAGCAAAAACACCACCTTCCACCCCAGACCTGAAAGGGGAGCTCTACTGGCTGCCTTAAGTCAGTTCACCTTTAAGAACACCCAGGTCTGACGGGAGGAGTTAGTCAGTCCCCAGAGTCAGTCGAGAGTTAGTGTGTGAGGAGAGAGCTGGAGTGAGGAGCTGGTCGCTGGGAAGGATCCAGGCCCAGACCAGGGACCACTGACCACTGTGCGCACCCTAGGGAAAGGGTCGGAGGCAAGTGGAGAAAGAAGGGAACTAAGAAAAGGAAACAGTTACTACAGCCCTTTAGTACACCCGGACACCGGAGTCCGACGCTGCCAGCATTTAGTGCTACAGCAAAAGCCCAGAAGACTCAGGAGTAGTTCAGCCCTGAGGAGAGCAAGTAAGAGACGCTAAAACTGACCAAGCACAGGACCAGGGGCCATAGGAGAAACAGGGACCCCGCAGAAGGACCTCATTGTCAGTTTAGAGCAAAGCCCAGAGAGGGAGAAGAAGCGGTGGGTTCATGCTCAGGCAGGACTTACCCCACACCACAGAGCACAAAGATAGAGGATGCCTCATAACTTTCTAAGGTGGAAGTCCCAAGTTGCATCGGGGACCTGGTTACTACTCTGGACTGTACCAGTTACATTGTCACCAGTTAAAGGTACCGAAACAACAATCCCTGTGTGTCTGTGTGCCTATCTAATTGCCGCAATTCACTGCTTTGACAGCAAAGACTTAACTACTACTCCCCTCATCCATCCCCACTGCCCTGAGGTAAAGCTCCACCTGTGGGGAGCTGTACCACACTCTGCTGCACCCACCATCACCTCAGCGGCCGGCTGCAGCACTGATATACCCGTTACCAGGTACCATAGGTGGCGTCACGTTAACAATCCCCTTATTCCCCGCCATTGAGGGTCCAGGGCACGGGACCGGGGAACGACCAGCTGTGATTCCCCATCAAAGCCGCCATCAGCCCCAGTACCCGAGTACCCCATACCCTGTCGACCGCCTCAATCCTGGTGTCACGAACAGGTTCCTGTGTCCAGTAAAACCGGGTACTGTGTGCCAAGAACTAAACTTTATCAATCATTTATGTACTGTAAAACCGGTCCGCCATTACAGAAATTGAGCTGCTCCACTGCGCTGGTAGAAAAGATCGGGAAGATAAGCCCCACCCCTTCACTCTGTTGGAGATCAACGAAGTGCAACTTCCTGCTCGGGAAATACCCGAGATGCTCCGCTCCCTCTGCAGAGCCGCTGACGACTGGAAAAGTTTGTTTCATCTCACCGGTTGGCAGCGATTAACTAGGGGGGCCCCATGATGAGTGATTCAGATGATGCACAGGTCCCTGACGGGGGAGATGCCCATAACACAGCACCCGGAGCAGCTGCCCAGATAATGCCGATAGCCTTGCCGTATATACCGGGTGCCAAATGGTTACCAACATAAGAAGGCAAACCGGTACATTAGCAGCCTTTAAGCAAAAGATATGTGCAATGCTGGACATATATACGATGACACAGAAGCAGCGGGCCACCGTTGAGCTGGAACAATTAACAGGCGCAGTGGAGCTGGAGGTTGAGTCCTGGAGTGATGCTGACAGGGACTCTGCTGCTGAAGTGTTTGATAAGCTAAAAACTGTCTTTGAAAAACGCACACAGTCTGAGTTGAGAATGCTGTTCTACCAGTGTAAACAGAGACCACAGGATACCATCAGAGACTATGCCCTCAGTTTACAAGGGGCACTCCGGTCCTTAAAACAGGTAGACCCGGCAAGTGTATTGGAAGAGGATAAAATGTTTGCAGAACAGTTTACAGAGGGATTGAGGTCAGCTCCACCGCCAACAAGTACATATGTGGGTATTGGATCACCCAACTGTGAACTTTAATGACTTAAAAGATTGTGCTATAACCGTGTTAAGAGATCCAGTGCCTGCAGAACCTGCAACCCAATCCTGGCAGGTTAATACCTCTCCCATAGACTTTAAATATGTTTCTACAGAACCTGCAAAAGCAGAAAGTCAAGCTGTAGCAGATGATGACATGCGTAACCAGGTGCTGCAGTTAACCAAAAACATGGACTGTGTATTAAAGCTCTTGCAAACTATGCCTGGAGCACCACTACCAAGCATAATCCAACTAGCTGACAGACCTGAGGATGTCCCATGGATGAGGAGGAAGACCAAGTCGCCCGTGCAGGGGACCAACGCACAATTCCAACGTAGACCCATGTTGCCCGTGGAGGGGACAAACAAGTCGCCCGTTCAGGGGACCGACGCACCATTCCAACGCAGAGCCAGGGACTACACGGATTCTTCAGGACAACCCATCTGCCTGCGATGCAACAAACCAGGAAACTTTGCAAGAAGATGTCCTTTAAATATGAGATTCCTGGGCCCGAAGGCCAGCCCCCAGGAGTTGAGCAGCTGGGCCCAAATGACTGGCATTACCGGTACGTGGGAGGCCGTCCGTACCTCAACATTACACCAGAACGAATCCCCATGTCGGCCCTATTGGACACCGGGTCGCAGGTCACTACGATCCCACATATCTTTTACAAACAATTTTGGTCTGATACCGATCTTGAACCCCCAAACCCCAATTTTTTTATTATTGCAGCTAATGGACAACCACAAAAACAGGTGGGGTACAGAGAAGCTACAATAAAATTGGGGAGGGAGGGATTAAAAGGGCCCAAGGGTTATTTGTGGTAGAAGACAATCCTAATGAAAAATACCCCTACATGGTAATTGGTACTATTGTTAATTGAAAAACTGCTTTGGAGAAGTGTTGTTTTTACTCCGACAGATTGCTGAGACTGCTGGTTATGGGCGGACGAGAGTCATCCAAAGAGAGATCCGAGCCCTCATCCACAAGCAACAGGTAAATCCTGTCATGGCCAGAAAAACTTGCCACGCTCTACTGGTTTAACAGAACACCCCCCGGTCCCATTGATACATACACCCAAAAAGTGACTTGAGGTGTGGGGGACTACAAGGCAATATAGCCACTAGAGACAGGATCACCACATCTTAGATCCAGGTTTATTAGGATCATTCTCTCATTCTGGCAGCGTAGGGTGTTGGATTTTTAGAAGACGATTACTCAATGAGCATTAATATTGTAGGGAAAAAGTGGAAGTAAAGCTTGTTGCTATACTGTTCTATTGTAACGTTGTGAAAAAATAATACATGTGGGCATGCCTCCCCGCAAATCCAGGCGTGGATCACATGCTGAGCAAAGGGTACAGCATAGATTGTAGTGAGTGTACAGCCTACGTTGCAGTAGAAACTGAAGCACCGACCTTCGTCTACCGGAAGCACGGATTGTGTTACCGGTGTACCTGGCCATTGTTGAGGCAAAATTTAGTTGCAAATTCTACTGATGTTTCTGGTTAATGATAGCACGCCACTGCCCACAGATCTACACCAGTATTGTAAGGTCCACCACATTATTACCACACAAGTATGTTGTTCACCCCTACGTGTGCAACCTTAGGGGGGGGACACACTCACTCACTCTTATGGTACGGAGATGGTAGTCATTACAGTCTGGAAAAAGGTAAACTAGGTTAATGCCCTCATGGACAGAGATGGGGTGAATCGGCAAAAACACCCAACCCAGACAGAGTTCCATCTGAACACCGGTTAGGTAGGGTGGTGTCAAGATGGACGGGTGGGTAGGAAGCTGACTCGCCAGGAATCTGGGCATTACTCGTCTTGGCTATTATGTGGACCGAGGGACCATTGTGGGCTCGCTCAGGTGGTCTGTGGACCGCGGTAAGTAGGAGCCCTGACGCCTAGGACTTCCTTGCCGATGTCACTCGATGTTGTTAGTTTGTATCTTGTTGGGTTCTTGAAATCCTTTAGAAGCCTGCAGAGTCTATCTGCTGCCTTGACTTTATATCTCTCTCTTTTTCTTCATTTCTTCCATCAATAGAATATGGTCCATAGCCAAGGAGCTTGGTAGGTGGCAGACCCATGTTTAAACACCAAACACCTGCACGATGCACTACACTGCTATTGGACTGCGTACCTCCTGTGTGCGCCTCCTATAAGTGACACCTGGTTTATGGCACAGTTTTAGTGTTTGTAATTGCACAATACAAAGTAACAAAGGTCTGTAGGAGGATTTGAAAAATGTTTCGGGTCGGGTGTGGACAAGATAATAGTTGGTGTGGGGGAAGAATGTGGCACCCCTGCGGGGATTCCACAGGATCCACCGGTGCAAGGAGGCAAAAACACCACCTTCCACCCCAGACCTGAAGGGGGAGCTCTACTGGCTCCTTAAGTCAGTTCCCCTTTAAGAACACCCAGACCTGAGGGGAGGAGTTAGTCAGTCCCCAGAGTCAGTCGAGAGTTAGTGTGTGAGGAGAGAGCTGGATTGAGGAGCTGGTCGCTGGGAAGGATCCAGCCTAGGACCAGGGACCACTGACCGCTGTGCGCACCCTAGGGAAAGGGTCGGAGGCAAGTGGAGAAAGAAGGGAACTAAGAAAAGGGAAACCGTTCTACAGCCCTTTAGTACACCCGGACACCGGAGTCAGACGCTGCCAGCATTTAGTGCTACAGCAAAAGCCCGGAGGACTCAGGAGGAGTTCAGCCCTGAGAAGAGCAAGTAAGAGACGCTAAAACTGACCAAGCACAGGACCAGGGGCCATAGGAGAAACAGGACCCCGCATAAGGACCTCATTGTCAGTTTAGAGTAAAGCCCAGAGAGGGAAAGAAGCGGTGGGTTCATGCTCAGGCAGGACTTACCCCACACCACAGAGCACAAAGACAAGAGGAAAGGTACATCATAAGAAACTTTTCTCCACAGGAGAGGACAAGTTACCACCAAGTTTGTGCAATTACAGGGGGGACAACCTTGGCTGAGTGTATATTTTTGACCCTCGGGTGTCTACCGACAACCCGCTTTCCATTTAGTGCATCCATCCAGCCAAAAGCTAAGGTACCTCAAACCATCATAACAATACCTCTTGTAGTAATTTTTGTTAGTGGAGCCATTATCCCTATAGACTGCACATGCCGTAAGTCAGCAAATGTCTTCTAACGTAATCCCGCTTTGTCAGCAAAGACTTAACTACTACTCCCCTCATCCATCCCCGCTGCCCTGAGGTAAAGCTCCACCTGTGGGAGCTGTACCACACTCTGCTGCACCCACCATCCACCCGGTACACACTGGTAACCTTACAGGTAAGGGACGTCTAGTTAACAATCCCCTTATTCCCCCACCATCCCTGCCATGAGGGTCCAGGGCACGGGCTGGGGATCGACCAGCCGGATTCCCCATCAAAGCCGCCATCAGCCCCGGTACCCGAGTACCCCCTACCCTGTCGACCGCCTCACCAGACATGATCCTCTGAGGGAGAGGACATGTCTCAGAGGTCCCTCCCTTTTGGGGGATGGGGAGGACACCTGGCTCTCCCTGTCAGAGACGCTGGTCCCTCTGAGCCGCATGGAGCCTGTGGCCAGACCGAGAGATTGGGTATGGGGTCCTGGCTGAACTTGTAGGGGGCTCACTCTGTGATGTATGTAATCGCCCCTGCGCTGTGATTGGCTCACAGCGGCGATCACATGACAATGGCCCTGCGTCACTCATTGGTGCTAGGGCTGACCTGGGCGGGATGGGCAGGAGGACAGCAGGAAGCTCTACCCATTGCCGCGGAGCCCGTGACCTATAATCATGTTAACCGGCCCTAGGGCACAGCATGGAGACCATGGACAGGAGGACACCTAGTGGCACAGCACCGGAGAGGAGCAGGCAGGAGGAACAGCACCAGGAGAGGAGGTGCAGGGACGGCACCGGAATCAGGTTGTACATTTGTCGCAGCGCTCCACCCCCCCACCACCCCGGCAGCTAGAATAACGCCCAGTCATGCAAGTATTTTTAAATAGTTTATAAAGCTTATATCTTAGCTTTTACAAATCCGTTTTTTTTAGCAAACACGATTGCCCCATATGTGTCTGCAGGGTGTATATGGAACACATATTAACAGTATCGGGGGGTTCATTTGGGGTGGTTGGTTCCCTTTTAGAGCCCTGGGCTGACCTTGGCCCTAGCCCTAGCTAGTGAGTAGGGCAGGAATATGTTAGTCTTATAAAACAAAACAAGGAGAGAGACAAACAAGTGGGACAAAACATAAACAATGAAATTCCACATCTTCTACTGGAACAACTTCACCAGAGTGGTCAGCATAGAAAATCTATAACCGGCATAGGAGAGAGCTAGGAGTGAGTTTAAATAGAGGAAGGGAGTGGTCATAATGGTCAGCAGCTGAGATTAAAGCTATAAGGATTCTCAGCAAGATAATAAAGCAACTTTAACCCCTTCAGCACTGAAAGGAAATAATTCTGTTTTACATATGATAATCACTAAGCGGGCTCTAAAAAGGACCTGGATCAGCCAAATGCCATGATCTTCTAATCCCAGATACCCCAGAAGTCACAGCAGGGCATGAAATACATGTGACAGACTGGCATTTTATAGATCAGTCATGATGACCAGTGTGCTGGATTAAGATGGGCTAAATTCAATAAGAGGCAAGCACCTTTAACGAATTTGGGACATCATTTAGCTTCTGTGCATCATGACACGGACTGCCTAACATAATTTACGCCACCTTTATGCCATAAATTATTATAATTTTACCATCCGACCTTTGCGTTTCATTGGTGAAAAAATTTGCCGTCCACCCTTTGCTATGCCCACTGTTGAAATAGTTACTTCTAATTTTAAAAAAAAGTTGTCATATATACACCGGAAATGGTATTACGGTAATTGCTTGATGGATGGGGGCCAAAAGTATATTGCACAAGTATACATATATTCACAAATAAGGCATGTTAAATTGGAGAACTTTTCAATGTACAATGGTTAAGCTTACATAAAGCCCTGGTAACCCCTTGGATTTGTCTGAAATGTCCCCTATTAGACTGAGTTGGCCTACGTAGAGCAGTGTTCTTAGGGCACAATTAGGTCTTGCTCTCTCAGCTCTTTAAGGTAACCTGGGTTTGCTGATTGCACAGAGGCCCCTTTTGTATAATTTGTGTACAATAGGTCATTACATCAATGGGCTGTGTCTATAGCACCGTATTGCACAGGCTGTGAAGGGGACCTGCTCTGCTGAGCCACAGGAATGTGCATTTCCACATCTCTTTGTAGATGAAGTTTTGAAACAAGTGGAAAATTGAAAGAAGCAGAAGAGATAAAAGAGCTATCTGTCATCAGGAGCTGCTTAGCTGCTACACCAAGCTTGTGGGAAAAGCAGCTTATAGAAGGAGCTGAAAGGGGCATTGACTCTTCGATCTGCTAACAAATCATTTTATGAATACCTTCAATTTTATAACCAGCGAATCATTGGAAGGGTTACATATGAGAGCTGATACATTGCAACAAGGCCAATCTGAGTGCCGGCTCAATGTACAACACCTAAAACCCATTAAACGTGTGCTGCAATGCCATCACTGTTATGTGATACGACCGTACAATGTGAAGTTATGGTAAATCATTGTCTCGTGTACGTGTTAAGAACTTCAGATTCAATGCTTGTCAGAGAGATCTAAACTTTCTGTCCTTGAAACATTTCATGTTTTTATTCATCTGTATCTCATTAGATCCAAAGTGTACCTATATCCGAGCACAAGCACTCATGTTAGGCTGGCTTCACGCCACGGCAAGATCCGATCAGGGGCTGTCAGGGATGAACCTGACAGCCCCAGACCGGATCAGCACACAGAACCGGAGGGTTAATATGCCCTCCGGTCCGGTGTGCAGCCAGACGCAGCTGCAGCTGCTGATGGTTCAGGACCGCGGCTCGCAGGAAGCTAGCCGCGGGTCCTGAAATAACAGCGGTGTGCAGCCACTTAGAAGTGGGACAGGGAGGACAAGGAGGACAGGATGTCAGCTTAGTACTCATCAGACCTGAGGTCACCGTGTCTTGGTTGATGAGCAAACAGACATTGGCCAATGTATGTACCAAGAACCTCAGAAAATAAAAAAATAAGAATATTGAGTTTTTTGAAAAAAACGTAAGTTTTTAAATTTTTTCCTCATATAGCTCTTGTTAGCATGTGTGCATTATTGGTAGTAGCTGAGTGCTGCAGAGAAATTTTTTCTGGTTATGTCTCAATATGTGATTTTTTTCGTCCTGAACGAGGAGAAATTGCTTCCTGAAATGCGGCTTTAATCCCTCTCTCTCTCAACGTGGAACACTATTGAGTCACCCACCGGGGCCGTGGGGTGCTCGGAACTGGGCCCTCTGGCTGTCGTCGTCTGGGACTGCAGGATGTCACAGTGTTGTGACCCGATTCAGTGGTCCCAGGCGAGTCAATAAAAGGGGAAAACAGTTTTTTTAAATAGATCGTGACGCCATCTGTGGTTTGCAGCTAGGGGTAGCCACGCTGCAGTCAGGACCTCTTGGGATGATGGGGGTTGCAGCAGAGATGTTGTGCCCTCCACGGGTAGGGCTGGTCCCCAGCGCTACCGCGTAGGAAGAGTAGGTGTAGTGCAAAGTGCTCAGTACCCTCGGGCAACCTCCTACTGCCGGCTCGCAGAATCAGTCTGCCACCTCTAAGGCGCACAATCAGTCGAGGTTCAACCAGTTTTACTCTCAGCTCGTCAGTTGTTACAACACACACAGTTCAGTACAACAGTAGCTCCTGTGTGGTCTTAGCAGCTGGCACGGCTCGACTGCAACACCCCCTCTCATGTTTCTTTCGGGCCTCTTCAGTCTATTCCGCCCACTAGCTACGGTCCAGCGGTCACAGGCTTTCAGGGGACAAACCTGCAGGTCACACAGCCCTAGTTCAAAGGCCTTCCTTTCACTGTGTCGGAGATTGGGTCTCGGGACATAAAGACCCCGCACACCGCCAGAGTTCGTGGTTGGGGCATACAGCTTCCCTGCCACTTCAGGAGAGCTAAAGAAAAAACAGATATTGCGCCACACTGCAACTGGAGGAACTTAATACACGGTTTTACTATGTTTGCACTAACCTTTACTGGTTGTGCAACACCCCGCACAACCAGACTGATGGCTTAATGTGGATCACTGTAGTGACAAGGGCCAATATTCCCTCCTCCTCAGATACTCCGGGCCTGGTGGTCGGCTCCTTAGTTCCTCTGGAGATGGAGGTGGGCTCCTTCACTCCTCCACTCGAAGAGGCAGACTCGCTGCACTGGCTTCCGTCCCAGCTCCACACTGTGTATCAGTTGATCATTCAAGGGTGGGTCTTTATGATGTACTGCCAGGTACTGTGGATCTTAGAGCAGCTCACACACCGCACTCCCAACAAGGGAGAAGGAGATTAGCAAATAGAAAAAACAAGCGGTGTCAGAGGATTGGAGCGCTAAAGAAACCACGGGTTGGTGATTAAATTACCGATAATTTATTGCACGAACAGCAGGGGTCCAGTATGCCACAACGCGTTTCGACGCACAGATGCGTCTTTCTCAAGTGGATCCACTTGAGAAAGACGCATCTGTGCGTCGAAACGCGTTGTGGCATACTGGACCCCTGCTGTTCGTGCAATAAATTATCGGTAATTTAATCACCAACCCGTGGTTTCTTTAGCGCTCCAATCCTCTGACACCGCTTGTTTTTTCTATTTGCTAACTTCAGGAGAGCTGACACTCTGGTTCCGGCCTCGGCCCTCGGTGTCCCCGCTGACTCGGACACACCTTGGAACTCCTCTGTCCTTCCGCGGTTCTCAGCCTGGGATCCGGGCTAGCCATCTGGTGGCACAGGCCGCCGGGTCAGGGTTCTCTCAGTCTCGTCTCTCTGACCACTCGGCGGACGGGTCTCAACTCTTTCCCTCTCCTTCACTGATTCCTACTGCTCCCTTAACTTGGTGTTATGTCTTTTTGTCCTTGTCTTCCCACCCCTTATCGGGTTCTGTCCTAATGTTCCACCCTGCACCTGGCTCCTCCCACTATCCCGTTGCTAAACATAGAGTAACTTAGACTTGGGATCGGGGGATGTGTTGGGTGTGTGTGTGGTGTGACCGACTTACCAATCCCAGTTGCTGTGCCATCTAGTGGCGACTGGTCCGCCACACTATCTGCAAGGTTGGTGCACTAGACATGTAAGGCCAGCCTCACACTACGATTTTTCAGGTCCGGGTCTGTCCGGTGTGAACTGGACAGACCTGGATCCGATTTTGCCCCCATGTAACCCTATGGTGCCGGATGGTTGTTATTTGCCATCCGGTTTTGTGCTTTTCCGGGAGGATCTGGTTCTTTTTGTTTTTGGCACCGGACACAAAATTGGAGTCTGCATCATTTTTTGTGTCCGGTGCCAAAAACGAAGTGAACCAGATCCTCCCAGATCTGGGGCAATCCGGCGCCCATAACATTGGAGTCTATGGGTCCTGGATCGCTCCGGATCTGGCAAAAAATCGTACCGGTTCCCGGGTGCTTGGTGCTGACTGAGCAGCGGCTGTGAAATGCAGGCGCTTGTTCAGCACCATGGACGGCGCAGCATTTCACATCCACTGCTAAATTTCAGCACCTGGATAGCTCCATGGCTAAAATATCAGCACCGCGGGCAGCTCCCCTGCACCCACGCTGCTGAACTTTTAGCACTGGACAGCGGCACAGACGGGCAGAAATTATTCCAGTTTAAAACAGGATCGGAGGGCATATTAGGGACAAATTAGTTTCTGACATGTCAGGTTGTGTCCGATGCATCCCGCAAAACACCAGACACAACCTGTCAGCCGCACATCGTGGTGTTAAGCCGGCCTTAGTGCCTTTGATAGTACTTGTGGCTTCTCACAACTACGCAAAAGTGAGCTTCATTTCCACTTGTTGGACCTATTGTCTCAGATAAGACCTTATGACTCTTCGATTGTCTATATTTGTTTCTCCTAAGTCGGCTTTAAAAGTGCATTCCCATTTTGGACAAACTGTGAACATACTTATATGGCTGGGACTCATGGCGACTTTGGCTGATCACTATATGCTACTGCTACATTGCAGCCTAATAAATATAGAGTCACAAGACAACTGGCAAAAAGGTGGAATTAGTTGAATGTTTTCAATACAAAAAAGGGTCCAGCAGCATTCCGGTTCTTAAAAAACTTCCAAGTTGTTTTACTATAGGTGCATAACCAAAGCAGGGAGAGATGCGTCTCTCCCTGCTTTGCTTATGCGCTACAGTAAATGAAGTTGAAAGTTTTTTAAGGACCAGAATGCTGCTGGACCCTTTTCTATATTGGATACAACTGCTTCTACTTAAAGCTGGCACCCCTTAATCTTGGATGTGGTTTATGGAGCTCAGGAAGAGATCCGAGGTTCCTCTCTGCAGAAGTCTCTAGGGCTGGTTTCAGAATGCAGTTTTTTCCCTGATCAGGTTCCATCCGGTTTGAGTGTCAAAACCAGGAGTGTCTCCAAAACTCAGAACAGGTGTCAAATCTTCCAATTATAGTTTTGCTCTGCTGGTTTTGGCACACAAACCTGATCGAACCTGATCGAATCTGATCAGGGAGAAAACTGCAGTGTGAAACCAGCCTGTGTAACATATGTCAAAAGTCAAAATCAATATGGTGACCCAGCCTAAAAATAGAGAGGATGCATGTGCCACATTTATTTAAATAGAAAAGTGCTGCAGGGAATAGAGAGGAGACTACATATACCTGGCAGTAAAATGGATCTACTAGTAATATTTTAAAAAGCGCATACGATACCTCAAAAATGAAATTTATCTGGAAAGCATAGTATTTGGTATATTACAGTAATGAATAGAAAACTGCATTCATTATTCTCAAAATAGAATAAAGTTGTACTATGAATAATGAGAACTAGGAAAATATGAGCACATAACTGTTTGCACAGCCCACATCATGTTACTTTGAAGTGTACTGTAAACATTAGTCAATGCATGGATTGAGCAACAGTGTGATTTCTGAATACTTATGTTATGTGAATGACAAGTGTGCAAAGTGCTTCTCTTTGCTAGACGACATAATAATTCAGCTCTATTTGCTTATGTGGCTACGCCTATTTGAGTTTTTCTCATTTTTAAATTTAAATATCACAGGAACAAAAGTAGCATACCTATATGTAACAAGTTGCACATGTGATGTAATGTGTATGATGTATCCTTATTATAAAAGCAGAAAAAGTGAAGTCAGTGATGCCAAAAATCAGATTATGTCAGCATCACAAAACAATAATCCCAAACTACCAGGTACCATGTACCACAAGACGCAAGACCCTATACATTTCATTTATGTAAACTGTTAGCTGTTTTTTCCACTATCAGCTGCGGTCACCACTAGTAAGGCCTTATATACAGCATTCTGGAATACTGTATACAAGTCCCAGGTGATCTGTAGAATGCATAAATACAGTTTTTATTATACTTACCTTGGGGGCGGTCCGGTCAGATGGGTGTCAAAAGTCTTGGTCTCCAGCTCTTCCTTTCTTTTTGCAATTGCATCTTTCTCCTCCACTTCATGTGGGTGATGCGTTGCTATGTCATCCTCACACACAATCCTCCCTTCCACTTCTGCGCAAGTGCACTTTTCTACTGGGGGCAGAGCAAAGTCCTGTAATGTGCAGGCAAAGGGAAAGGTCAATGACCGCCCGCGAGTGTGCACTACATGCACATTCCTTGAACTTTCCTGCAAATTACAGTACTTTATTCTCTCAGTATGGCAGAGAAAAATGCGCTTGCACAGGAGTGCAATGTAGGACCCTGTATTTAGGTGACATATTTATATATAATATACATGTATATTTATATGTAGTAAAGCAATAGAAAGTGTTAACCAATATCCAATACTAAATTATATCTTATTAGAAGTCAAAAGCTAACATTAACAATTAACATCCAAACACCAGTGCTATAACAGTAAAGGAACCAATCAAAGCCCGACTGTCAATGTGTCTAATCACTGCAACAAATTGGCACTTTTATGCAAAATTTATAGAAGCTAAGATATAGCTTTATGAAGTTTAATAAATTCTGACGACTGGGTGTTACCTAGCTTGTCCTCGTGCAGTGTTCGTGCCTGTCAGCCTCTTCTCCCCCCTCCCCTCTCACTTTCTAAGAGCCTGGCCGCGTCATGAATGGGGCGGGCTAAATCGCGGTGAGCCCCGCCCCTTTCATGACGCGGCCAGGCTCTTAGAAAGTGAGAGGGGAGGGGGGAGAAGAGCCTGACAGGCACGAACACTGCACGAGGACAAAGCTAGGCAACACCCAGTCATCAGAATTTATTAAACTTCATAAAGCTATATCTTAGCTTCTACTAAACAGTTTTTTTAGCAAAAACAATTGCCCCAAATGTGTGTGCTGGGTGTAGGGACACATATTAACAGTCCGGGGGGGGTCATTTGGGGTGGTTGGTTCCCTTTAAACATTTCAACTGTTCTATAAATCACTGCAAATGAATGGCACTTTTATGCACAAATTATGGTATATTTGAAGTTAGGTTGTAAGGGATTGAAGTTTCTGATAGTCCCTTTTTACAGGCACTGCCCACATATTGCTGTCCTTTCAGGTTGTGGCCGTACTTGCATGAATTCCTCCCCCGAAGAAGAAGGAAAGTACATAGGTGTGATATTTTCCTCTGTTGCCTCAAGTAATTTCTTGAGTTACATCCTGTATTATACTCCAAAGCTGCATTCACTATTCTGCTGGTGCAGTCACTGTGTACATACATGACATTACTGATCCTGTACTGGTTCTGAGTTACATCCTGTATTATACTAAAGAGCTGCACTCACTATTCTGCTGGTGCAGTCACTGTGTACATATATTCCAGATACTGTACTGTACTTGTATTACACTCCAGAGCTGTACTCACTGTTCTGTTTGTGCAGTCACTGTGTACATACATTACTTGATCCTGTACTGATCCTGAGTTACCTCCCGTATTAAACCAGAGCTGCACTCACTATTCTGCTGGTGCAATCACTGTGTACATACATTACATTACTTATCCTGTACTGATCCTGAGTTACCTCCTGTATTATACACCAGAGCTGCATTTACTTTCTGCTGGTTGTCTGCTGGTTGTCATCATACTCCCACTAATGGTGAGGATACACTCGATATCGTCCGATATGATACAACGTCCGCGGAGCGCGCATTTTGGGAGCACTTTTCCGATATCGCATCGCCGGTTTACACCTGCGATATCGAAACAACGTCCCCCCGATGTGTACGCCCATCAACCAGTAACGACCATTTAACATGGGAGTTATGGGTGAGGTGCGATACAGATAGGAGTTGGCTGTCACACGCATCGATTCTGGTACAAGGGCACTTCACTATCGGGGGTTGAATACTCTGTGTCAACTCGATACTTTTGGCATCGTTCCAGGATATCGGCTCCATACTCCGACCCACTGACTTTCTTGTCGAGTTGGGTCGGAGTTGGACGTCGATATCGGCCTGCCCACATCACAGAGGTACCTTATATAAAGTTGATGATTGAGTTAGCGCTGTACACACACACACACACACACACACACACAAAACAGGGGGTGTTAGGCTGGTTTCACATCAAGATTTTTGTGGATCCATGGCTATCCATTGTAAAACGGATAGCCACGGATCAGATTTGGCCCCCATGTATCCCTATCGGCACGGATTTGTCCTATCTGGCCATCCAATTGTGCCCAAATTGTATCTGATCCGATTCTGTCCATTTTTTTGCTATACCCAAAGTCGGAGACTGCTCCGATTTTGGGCACAGCGGACCAGATCGGGCACAATCGATCTGCAACAAATAACATGGGGGCCTATGGAGCACAGGTCCAAGAAAACATCGGACGGTTTCCTGGACCTGATTTTAGTGTACTGAGCATGTTCAGTACACTAAAACTGCTTTTCCCATGGTATTTCACTTTGTGAAATCAAACAAAGCAATTGCTAAAATAAAAAAAAAAATCCTCACCTCTCCGGCGTGTGTCCCGTGATGTGCAACATTTAACTCCAAAGGCTTAAGTACCTAGATCAGCTGACCGGGTGGGGCAACCCGATCAGTTGATTGGTCACATGACCACATCAACACGGTTTAAATTGTCCGCCCGCCGATTGGTTTTGGCGGCCGCGCGATTTAAACCGCTCAGCTGATGCGGTCATGTGACAGATCAGCTGATTGGGTTGCCCCGCCCTGCCCGGTCAGCCGATACACAGGTCCTTAAGTCCTCGGAGATAGATGGCGCACATCGCGAGACACACGCCGGAGAGGTGAAACTTTTTTACTTATTTTTAACACTTGCTTCACTTCAGCAATGAAAGTATATACATTGCAAATGTGAAAGTGCCCCACTTGCCTACGCTTTGCATGCTCGGGCTCCTTTCTGTGTCCGGATCCGTGAACATCACGGACCTGGACACAGAAATGGCATCTGAAGACACACATCCGATCCTGTCCTTTCCGGTCTGTGGGGACCTGCAAAAAACAGGATCCCCACGGACAGGAAAACAACGTGATGTGAAACCAGCTTTAAAAGGGTTAATCTCTGAGGATTGTAGAATTATGACTGTAGCTTTACAGTACAATTACAAGCCAACAGTAGATTGCTACAATACTGAATTACTATAAACAACAAAAGTTTAAATAGGTAAACATTACTGATTTGCATGTAAATGTGTTTGGAGTAAAGTTCAAAGATGTCTTTCCTGGCAAAACAAACATAAAAAGGTATCATACAGGTGTAGGTTTACACCCAGTATAAGTTAAGAGAAAGTTCACTACAAATTGCAAAACCAGTATCGTTACAACCAGGCTCCTTTTGCATTAATTGGGTGTGTTATTAAACTATATGTGCTGCCTGCCCAGACAAGAATGACTGGTATTCACCTGCAGATTATAGAATATTCTTATTATCCGACATAATTAATCCTTCGTGCATTCATCATTGTTTTCCTGTAGCAAGGAATTAAATCCTTGGAAGCTTTGGGAAAACAATGTATTGTAAATGATGCGAGATAAACACATAGAAATGCTTTTATGTGCATCTTAAAACAGAAAAAAACTCAAAAAACATAAAAATCTGTTGCAAAAGGATCGTGTAAGGGGGTGACTGACAGGGTTGAATGCTGCATCCTCACAGGTTCTGTTTCATCTTATGACTTAATATTCATAAAATGTCAACGGATATCTTAACACTGTGGATAATAGGGATGGAACATGAAAGCAAAATGCTCAAGACAGGCAGCAGTGACAGACTTAAAAAAGTTACTTTCCGATGCAATGAACGCTTTTTAACTTAAAGGAACGCACGTTTGTTAAGTGAAACTTTACAGAACATGTTGTGTCATGGGTGTGTCAGGAGACACGGATGAGATTCCAGAAGTCACTCGCAGAAGGTCCCAGCATTTGGCCATACAGTCAAAATCCTAAGAAAATGTCTCTGTCGCTTTAAGAGGCATTCCCCTTTTAGTTAAAGATGGAGGTCACTAGGACCCAGCTGATTTCTTACATTGAGCTGCCTATATATTTCCCTTGACTTCCAGCATGCACTGCTGGTGATAGCTGTTCAGGTGTTCCTGATTGCATCTTAGCTCAAAGCAGTGTTTCCTGGAGCCTGCTGGTTTGCTGCTTGGATCTGCTCAAGCTAAATGTATCTCTTCCCTCTTCGTTTCCCTTGTGTGTTTCTCTAGTTGCTAGCTGGGCTGACTAGTGATCACCCGCTCTGATCCCTGTGTAGTGGTATTCCAGGGACAGTCAGGGAATAAGTATCCTAGCAGCGACAGTTGCGGAAACTGTATAGGGACGTTAGGTGAGCCAGGTGTCAGTGCTAGTTATTCTAGGGGTCACCATCCCCCTTTTTGCCCTTAGCATCAGGGACTCCTTACCCCTTCCCTGTCGTCGTCCAGCGCTGGGTGTCTCCCTACACCCAGTGTAACATGTTGTTTCTTGTTTTTAATCTGCCCCCAATGTTATTTAGATTATGCATTGTGCATCACTAACCTGGTTTAAAAAAAAATCCACGTATTTTGCATAAAAAAAAACACTTTAGATGCTTATGTTTGCATTAGGTATCTGCACAGTCATCAAGGTGGATACAGTCATGCAGTTATTTTTATGTTTTTAAAAAGGAAAATCAGAAGTACTACATAAAAAAGCCTAGGATCAGAACTCCATAAACAGTTGAAAAATGTATTTGGAGTAAGAGCAGTCAAAATATAGTGTGCATTATCGCAAGGAAGTAAATTGCAATGTCAAAAACAAGACATTAATCTCACATTCAAGAAAGGTTGACTTTGATATTTATTTTTTACAATCTATATTATAACTATAAGCAAGTTGTACTTCTACCATCACTTGTAAAACTTCAATCCTATAAACTGAAGCCATCAACTTCCAGGTCTGTGTAGAAGCAAACAGGGAAGGACCAGCAGAATTGTTTTTGAAGCAACTCCCTGCTCGGTGTTTGTCTGATCTACACCAAAACACGCAGTCGAAAAGGATGACACACAACTTTATAATGTACCGTACATTGTATGGATTAAAAGCTTTTGGAAACAATTCAGATCCTGTTATAACTCAGAAAGGGATAGAAAACATACATCCCTTAGCTAGGGATGAGC
The DNA here is from genome assembly GCA_033576535.1 of Allobates femoralis. Lineage (NCBI taxonomy): Eukaryota > Metazoa > Chordata > Amphibia > Anura > Aromobatidae > Allobates > Allobates femoralis. Next base: position 57,332,108 of record JARQOC010000010.1, on the reverse strand, counting down.
ATACCGAAATAAACATCTCTATTAAGGAAGTTGTTTTTCCTACTCTGAATATGATCATAACAAGATAGGAGAAACTCCTCAAATGTCCTTTACTTTAACGTGAAGGACCACCTTTGATAACCAGTGCAGGGTCCCTTTAATAAATGGGCTTTCATCCTAAAGATAATGCCTTTAAATGTGTCTTATTTGGGCATAGAAGTATCAAAAAGCGAAGTTCCCATACGAGGCGCCCTTCGATTTATATATTTCAATGACTTTTTATATACTCTTTTTTGGACCATAAGACTCACTTTTTTCCCCCAAATTGTGGGGGAAAGTGGGGTGTGTGTCTTATGGTCCGAATATATAGGTGGCTGTGGAGCAGCTGGAGGAGGCTGGCAGGGGCTGCAGAAGCAACCTGTGATCACATGTCCCTGCTCATTAGTGTATTGTAATAGTAATATTCACTGCATCCCGCTGTCCACCTCTCAGTGCCAAATCTGGTGCTGAGCGGTGGCGGTGGGGTGGTGTCCCCATCACTGTATATAGCTGCCACTCACACTAAAATAATAAATGGTGTAACATACTTGTCCAGCGCTCCCCTACATCTCTCCCTCTGCAGCCACAGTAGCATCGATCTCTTCCCGTCTGTGCATGCTGGCATCCGGTCATGTGAAAGTGTAGGGTTGGGTGGCACTAATGAGTGATCAACATGTCACACACTAAGGGTAATTGAACCAAATATAAAGAAAAAGTAGTGTGTATGAATGACAGTGATCAGAAACACATCAACCAATCACTAAGTGATTATCCAAAATATTCAATTTTTATTATAAAGACACAAAAAGCAGACAATCGTGCAGACAACATGTAATATGCAAGAATTAAAACCATTTAAAAATGTGGTGGGTAAAGCACCATCACACAAGAGCTGTGTGCCCAAATGCAATATTTAAATAACACAATTATCATTCTGTTGCTGAAGCAACAAAGATGGAATAAGTAATTCAATAATTCAATGCCTGGTGACATAAGATGAAAGTTCAGGTACCTCTGATTGGATGCCCTGCTCAATATTGAAAAAGAGCCTGATTGGTTATTAAACCCTAGAATCAAAATGAGGGAATAAGAAAAACATCCAGAGGAAATTACCTGAAAAGATAGCATAAAAAATCAAGTGTATAAATATGGAGCTGAGAACAGCCACCTTAGAATGAAACAAAAACAAAACAAAACAAATAGTCACCGAGCAGAATGAGGGCAAATGAGGACACACAGCGGCAGGACCCGACGCGTATCGCCGCTTAATGTAACGGCTTCATCCTGGGGGAAGCCGTTACATTAAGCGGCGATACGCGTCGGGTCCTGCCGCTGTGTGTCCTCATTTGCCCTCATTCTGCTCGGTGACTATTTGTTTTGTTTTGTTTTTGTTTCATTCTAAGGTGGCTGTTCTCAGCTCCATATTTATACACTTGATTTTTTATGCTATCTTTTCAGGTAATTTCCTCTGGATGTTTTTCTTATTCCCTCATTTTGATTCTAGGGTTTAATAACCAATCAGGCTCTTTTTCAATATTGAGCAGGGCATCCAATCAGAGGTACCTGAACTTTCATCTTATGTCACCAGGCATTGAATTATTGAATTACTTATTCCATCTTTGTTGCTTCAGCAACAGAATGATAATTGTGTTATTTAAATATTGCATTTGGGCACACAGCTCTTGTGTGATGGTGCTTTACCCACCACATTTTTAAATGGTTTTAATTCTTGCATATTACATGTTGTCTGCACGATTGTCTGCTTTTTGTGTCTTTATAATAAAAATTGAATATTTTGGATAATCACTTAGTGATTGGTTGATGTGTTTCTGATCACTGTCATTCATACACACTACTTTTTCTTTATATTTGGCATCCGGTCATGTGACCTGGGCACAGCACAGTGATGTCATCACTGCACGTCCAGTCAGATCAGATTCCCCTGGGACGCACAGACAGGAAGAGATCAATGCTGCTGTGGCTGCAGAGGGTGAAATGGAGGGGAGCACCAGACAGGTATGTTACACCATTATTTTAGTGTGTGCAGCAGCATGGGGCCATATACAGTGATGGAGGTGATGTGCAATATTCCAGGATGGAGGGTGCCATATTCCAGGATGGGGGGTGCAATATCCCAGGATAGGGGGTGCAATATCCAAGGATGGGGGTGCAATATCACAAGATGGGGGTGAAGGTGCTATATATCCCAGGATGCGGCGTGCAATATCTCAGGATGGGAGGCTATATACCAGGATGGGAGGCTATATATTACCTGTAAAGGTACCGTCACACAGGGACATATCGCTGGCGATGTTGCCGGGGATCGCGGGAGCGCGCATCCCTGACAACATCGCCGGCGAGATGTCAGACTGAGCAACTTACCGGCGATGTCGCCGGCTAGTTGCCGCGGCTATCGCTCGCTGGGTTGCCCAGCAACCCAGCGAGCGATAACTCGCAATGTTGGATATAGGCGGAATCGCCCGCAACATTGCAGGTTGCCGCGTTACACAGGGTGATCAGGCATGATCGCCTCAGCAACATCGCCAGGTTTCCCAACATTGTTGGGAAACCTGGCGATGTTACTCAGGCGATTCATCGCCTGATTATCGCCCTGTCACATGCGGCAATTCGCCGGCGATGTCGCCGCAACCTGGCCACGCCCCTCCGTTGCCGGCAACATCGCCAGCGATATGTCCCCGTGTGACGGTACTTTTAGGGTCCAGGAATGGGGACATTACCTCCTGGTTAATTCTAACCACATTTTTTGCTTAATTTTTTTCCCTATTTTCCTCCTATAAAACCTGGGTGCGTCTTATAGTCAGGTGAGTCTTATAGCCTAAAAATAAGGTAAATGTTCATTCCCAATTCTATCCACTTCCATTCCATTCCCTTTCTATCCACATCCGCCAATCTAATGACAGCAAGTGCCCATTTGATTCCTTATGCACTGAGAAAAATCGTTGTGATTTGCAGCATTGATAAACACAGGTGTGTTGACAATAATGACGTTGTATGAGAGCGAAAGATAGTACATGCTTTCAGCTATCCCCACATATTGGGTTGCTATCTCCATGTAGGTGCTCATTCAGATGCCCGATATTTTTGTACAAGTGATATTCATGGTTTTCATGGCTAGCAACCATACCTGTTTTAGTCTGTGGGGACATTCCCATGTCTGGTATTTTTCGCAGACTGAGTGGTTTGCAGAAAATCCCAGAATCATATCAGATTTTGATCATATCAAAATTGACAATACAAGTCTATGGGTCTGTGAAAAAATGGGACCAAACGGAGACATCCTTGTGAGTACAGACCCATTTTAACAGACTGTCTGAAAAGTGAAGGTGGAGAAACTTTTTATTTTCCTCCACGTACAACAAAAACTGATCACACTTGGACTACACTTCAGATGTACAAGCACCCTTAGAAATAACAGAGCTAGTATACTAGAAGATAGTGTAAATTAAAATAAAAATATCTTAAAGTTGACAAAAAAATTAATAAAGTTAAAACAAAAGAAAAAAAAAACATTAAAAAACACATTAGTTTATAAGGCATATACAACATTATGATAGAGAACATATTTAGTATCCCTATTGCTGTACCAACTTGTAAATTAACATATTTATGGTGCTTATCCAACCTCTTAAAAATGAAGAAAAATACAGCTGTGGTCAATATTAATGGCTCATGTGTAGGTGCACAATGAAAAATGTCTCCTGAAATAAAGTGTTTAAAGAAACTGCTTGAAGATTATAACGAACCACATTAAAATACTACTTCAAAGTTGCACCAAAAAATTCTTCAAATAAGAAAGGAAAATGTAGTTAAATATTTTTAGAAAAAGTTCTATAACCAAAGACAAAATTTTATGCAGTGTAGAAAACATTCAGGCAAGAAGCAGCAGAAAAGAAAAACGCAGCGCTTACACTACCTGTCAAAACACCTTGACCGATAAGTCAATAATGGGTGTCTGAAGAATGTTCTGTAACTATGAAAGCACTTGGACAAATCATCAAGATCCGCTGCTGGCAGCTGCCTTTGCAGTTGACAACCAATGATGTACATGATGTGTTCGATGCGAGACAGGTCAGGAGATGCTGCAGGCCATGGTAGCACGTTTAGCCCACGTAAGCTGCTCACAGTAGTACGGGCAATATTATGGAGCCTTCACCGTTTTTTTACCATAAATAGAGGAGCTGTTTTATTGCCTCTGAGACAGATCTTGACATGGTACTTATTTAGAGTAGCCTAAAGATGCATATTTTTGAGGACCATTAAAATTAGCATATGGGGAGCTCGAAATAAAAAGGTATATAACTGTGGAAATGTATGGTGGATAGAAAAGAAAATAGGAAAATACATATTCAGGGGAATCACGGGAGTAAAATTTAGAGCAAAAATTAGACATTAAAAAGAAGTTATTGAAAAAAAAAATGCTTTTTATCAGGTGTTGTCTTTAAATTCTCTGTCCCAAAGCATAATAGTGTGAAACTGTATGTAATTGTACCACGACATGCTAGTCATAGAAAAAGACCAAACTATATATTATACAACTATAAAGACATCTATTATACAACTACATAAAAATGAATGATGAGGGGTAAGGTAGCTAAAATAATAAAATAATTTAGAACACAAATCTGGTTACATCCTTGACGAGTATCTGAAAGACTGGACCTGTGAGCCAATTATAACATTGACATCCAGAGGGCTTTAAGAAAGTTGAGCTGCAGTGGCTGGAGACAAAAGAGTTAATAATTACTGTCATCCTTCAACAAGGATCACAACTATATTGGTCGGTAAAGCATCGACAGATCGAATGTCACATTGCAATCAGCACAAAACTTCACAAAAATCTCTGAAACAAGTTAAAGCTCATATGTAATATAATAATTATTGTCCAACCCCCCCAGAGCCATTCATATCAATTACAGCCCAGGAATCCATACAAAAAAAATGTACATATATACTCTGCCTGAATGCACAACTGTTTCTAGTCTCATGATGCACTGGATACCGATTCAAAGTTTTTAACTAGAGGCAAAAAATACATATCTGTAGGCAGTGGCGGACCTGGTGCCGTGTGGGCCCCGGTGCAGCTGGTTCAGTCATAGGTGAGCAGCGGGGGGGGGGGTGTGCTGGTGAGTATTTGTGCTAGTGAGGAGGTGGTGTGCCATGCTGCAGTCACAGGAGAGGAGCGGGGGGCGTTGGGGGGGTGTGCTGGATGGGCCACCCGCGTCCAGGGAGTAGAGAGGATCGGAGGGGCGTGATCGGCCACAGGAGACAGGGAGCTTCCCGTGGCAGCACCTCTCCTCTGACACACGGCTCCGGGCCCCCCTGCAGGGAGGTGGAGGGGCCCCCCTACAGGTGCCTGAGGGGCCCCCTAGCCAGTCGGGGCAGTGGTGCAGCTGAATCAGCTGCACCACGGTAGGTCCGCCCTGTCTGTACGATATTCTATCAACAGCTACTCAGTGTGGTTGGATCACTGGGACCTCAATTGATATCAAGGTCCATGGCACCACTGCAGAAAGGCAGAGCGAAATAAATTTACAACTAAGCCTTTATAGGAATGAATGGGGTAGTGTCCAATCCATACAGACCACTAAGTTCAGATTGATGCGGCGCAGAAAAAAAATCTTTATTGTTATGTATACCACTACCCCTGAAAGACTGCTTATACCACCAGATAATGTATCGTAACTCAAGACTAGCAAAAGAGGTCAAACAATCTACATTAACATTACACAATTTTTGGAAGATGAATGAGAACTTTTTCAATCACAAAATCAACTACATACACGATGAATGAGTGTTTTTGGACACAGTTTAGTCGTTCAACCTATTCATATCACACAATTATTGTGAAAGATGGTTCATTAATAGACATGAGCAAACATGGGGCTGTCCAGGTTCCAAACCTTGACCTGAAAGTCACTGGAAGTTACTGGTTGGCTGTACGGCTTGCCGCCAACATACAGCCAGCCATTAGCAAAACACTTCCGGGGGGCAAGACAGTGAGGATTTTTTTATTTTTATTTTGTCCATCACACTACTGCTGAAAACTAGGATTTCAGCCCCAGTGTGCGCAGATGAATCACTGCATGTGGCTTGTATGAGCCGGGTAGCGACCATACCAGTCTATTGTTTGTTCAATAATGTTTAATAAAGTTTTGTAATTTTTGAAAAAAATTTATGCAGGTGTATCCCCTATTAGCATATCTTTCTTCTTAAATTCACCATACCGGAGCACAGCACTGCCCGCTCCAGCACTTAGGAGACGTTAAGCATCCGAACGCAAGCTCCGAACAGGTTCTGCTCATCTCTAGTCATTAACTTTTTAATCTGACAGATTATATTAAACCAATGTAAATGCACCTTAGTTCTCAGTACTGGCCCAAAGGTGGAATCACAGTTCTCTGTTAAAGCTCATAAAAGGGAGTCTCTTAAATTCAATTGCTAATTGGACATAAATTAGGGGTTATCTTTATAGAAAGCCACTTTCATGACATTTCCTATAAATATGCCATTAACATCTCTGGAGGACCCATAGGATTTGTTTCCAGGCTCCCAGTCAGCCTGCATTAAGCCTATTATTCATTTCAATAGAAAATGTTCCTATAGTGTATGTAAAGCATTTTTTATCAAATCAAAGAAGACCATCCTGACAGTTTGTGGTATATCTCTATGCATTTTCATTTTAACCAGTTTTTCTCCTTCTCAAGTGAATACAGCAGTATCTATGCACAGGTGTGGCGTTATTTCAGGACGAAAGATGTTGTGTGTCCTTCAAACCACACATCCAAGCTCTCGCCACCTCCAAGTCAAAAATATTTCCAGAATTCGTCCCTTCCTCAACCCTCAATTTACTGAACTACTATTGCATGCTCTCATCATCTCTCGTCTCGACTACTGCAACCTCCTTCTCTGTGGCCTCCCTGCTAAAACTCTTGCACCTCTCCAATCTGTCCTTAACTCTGCTGCCCGACTAATCTAACTCTCTCCTCGCTGCTGCTCCACTTCTCCCCTCTTCAAATCCCTCCACTGGCTCCCAATTCCCCAGCGTATCCAATTCAAACTACTATCACTGACTTACAAAGCCATCTACAATCTGTCTACCCCATATATCTTTCAACTAATCTCCCGATATCATCCAACTCGTACTCTTCGATCCTCCCAAGACCTCCTCCTTTCCTCCACACTTGTATGTTCCTCATCTCACCGCCTGCAAAACTTCGCACGAGCATCCCCCATCCTCTGGAATTCTACACCTCAAAACATCTGACTGTCCCCTACACTCGGAACCTTCAAGCGGAACCTGAAAACCCAGCTCTTCAGAACAGCCTAAAGCCTGCAATGAAAATGGTGCCACCTCACCACCACTGGACCCGGTGCTCCACCACCGGCAGAGCAGACCCAACCTATGTTGCGCCCAGGCTTTGGGGTACTCGGGTGTCAGGCCGCGAGGGTTAACAGTCCGGTTGTCACGGGGAGTGGTGGCTGCGCCTGACCCCGTGTCCTGGGCCTATCTTCCAAAAAGGGGTGATATTTACAGGGGATTATATACAAGTTTGTCTTGAAGCCACCTGTAGTTTCTGGTGAGATGCCACCAGCGCCGCCACAGTCCGCCGGAGGTAGATGGTACTGCGGATAGTTGGTGAAGTCCTCCACAGGTAGGACTGGACCTTCAGGGCAGCGTTCCTGTAGGGAAGCAAGTTCCTTCACAAGGAAATGCAGCAGAGTCAAGTTCACTTCTCTCCGGGTACTTTACTGGAAACTTTTAGCAGCATCGGTTACAGTTTACAGTTCAGTGTTCAGATGTTACTAGGACAGGTATCTACGGGTGGCTGCAAGTAGATCCCAGGTGGTATGGTGGAACCCTCAGTGTGTGCCTTCTTGTTCTCACCCCATCTGTTCCTTTCCTGCTTTCCAGTGTGGTATGAAGCCCAGTGACTTGAAATCAGCCTGACCTCTACTCTTTCTCTCACCCTTGCCGCCGTCGGGGTAACCCTCTGCTGGCTGGCCGCCTGCTCCTTCAGCAGTGCCTGGTTCCCTATTTTGGTCTGCTCGGGTGCGCGGCAGAGTTGTAGACTCCGCGGGACTCCGGATTGTCTGTGGTCCTAAAGTATCCCACAGGTGTGGGCTCCGGTGCCCGGTAACAGATTTGGGATGAACTTCCTCAAGTTCCTCTTCCCTTGGTCTGTCTGCACCTGGAGAAGCTTTCTGTCTTTACCCCTCTCTCCTTCATCTATCTCTCCTGGTCCCTCAGCCGACTGACCTAGCAGGCCCCAAACTCAGAGGCAAAGACCCAAGGCCCCAAGACCCCAGGGCCAAAGACCCTAAGGGTTCAAGAAGACCCAAGGCTCAAAGACCTCCTCGTTCCCCCTGGAGGTGGTTTTGTTTCCTCCCGGGTACCTCCCACTATGTAATCTAGTGTGGGAGTGCTGGTTAATGGGTTCCACCCACCATCCTAGAATCCAGCTGCTGGAGTAGCTGCACCTCTTTTACGGGTGCAGTACCCTTCTGTGACGCCTGCTTGGTGGGGCGCCACACCTACTGTCTCCCTCCCCACAGCCTGGTAGAATGTAAGCCCGCAAGGGCAGGGTCCTCTCTCCCCTCTGTACCAGTCTGTCACTGTTAGTTTGTTCATTGTATTTTTAACTTGTTTGTATGTAACCCTTTCTCATGTAGAGCACCATGGAATCAATGGTGCTCTATAAAAAAATAATAAATCGAGATACCTTGGTTTTTCGACGAAAACCGAAATCAATGAAAACCGAGGCAACGATTTCCATAGGAAACCATGTTAAATCAATTAATTGGTTTGAGACACTGATAAAGACCTACCAAAAAAACATTTTATAGTGAATAAAGATAGCGGTTCATACTGGAAACATTCAGAAATGACTATACAAGGAATAGGATATGCTAATTTAAAGAAAAAAATAAACATTTATTATGTTATTTTATTTTTAAAATAGCTCTTTTTGGTGAATCGAAGACGCCAATGAGGGGAGAGAGAGTTGCACATATTTTTTGGAAGGGCAATCACATTTTTATTGCAAAATTAGCAGCGATGTACAGACAAAAAACGACTAAAACCGAGGCATCAAAGAAAACGAGACATTTTTCATTGAAAAAAAAAAATCGACTGAAACCGAAACCGACGATAACCCAAGTGGACGAAAACTGAGGTATCACTGTACTTCAAATCCTGTACAACCCCTATAATTGTGAGAAAGTCTTAAGTAAAGCACATTAAGGCTACGTTCACACATTTGCGTATTTTGCTGCGCTTTTTTGCGCGCGCTTTTTGCCGCGTTTTTCGGCCGCGCAAAAAAGCGCAGCAAAATACGCAGGGGCTTTCACACACTGCGCTTTCTTTCCCCCAGAAAGCGCAGTGATGTCACAGAGGGGAGGAAGAATCCTGCTTCCTCCTCCCCTCTGTGACATGTGTGACCGCCCCATTAGACTTCACAGTGTATTAATATACACTGTGAAATCTAAATTAAACAAAAGCAAGTTAATGAAAAATAAAAAAGAATCAATACTTCACCTCTCCGACGCCTTCTCCCGCTGTGCGATCTCCGATTCCAAGTGAGATCTCTTCTGACAGGACCTGTGATGACGTCAGAGGGGGGGGCGTTCCCGGGGCGGTCCCATCGCTGATTGGCTGCTCGCGGTCATGTGATATGTATCACATGACCGCGAGTGCCCGGGAACGCCCCCCCTCTGACGTCATCACAGGTCTTGTCAGAAGAGATCTGACTTAGAACCGGGGATCGCACAGCGGCAGAAGGCGTCGGAAGGTAAGTATTGATTCTTTTTTATTTTTCACACACTTGCTTTTGTTTAATTTAGATTTCACAGTGTATATTATTACACTGTGAAATCTAATGGGCGGCCACAGCTGTCACATAGGGGAGGAGGAAGCAGGATTCTTCCTCCCCTCTGTGAGAATACGCAGAAGTAGCTGCGTAAACAATTGACATATCAATTGTTTACGGAGCTGCGTTTTCTCCCGGAAAACGCACTGCGTATTTTTACGCAATGTCTGCACTGCAAAGTGAATTTCCCATTCACTTTGCAGGCAGACAAAAGGCACATTGCGTATTTTGAAAAGCGCGCGGTAAAAAAACGAGGCAAAATACGCAATGTGTGAATGCAGCCTAATTCTAGAATTATTTTCCCTTTTTTACTGGGAAATGTTTTGATTTACACGTATCAGTTTGGTAGTTTAAATTAATCTTGGCACTGGACAGGGAAACCATGGAAAATCACCATGAATAAACATTTCCTGAAAAGAAAAATTTCATTTTTTTATATATTTTTTTAAACAATTACTGTACAGTATGCAGCAATCACTGGATGCAAAACAAAGACATCTGAATTTATTAGTCACTGGAATTTCCCACATCCAGCTTCCACTTATACACTTTCTAGTTAATCGGTGTCACCTAGCATTGCTGATTTTTTCTAAAGCCATTACAACACTCAAGGAAAAAAATAAATAATTGACAGACCTTAAAGGGAAGCTGTCACCTACCTAAAGCCCCCCAGGATATCACTACCTGTCCCTGCACTTTCCTTTTACCACTCTAACTATCCCTCTCTATCCTAAATGTGCCCTATGACTGTGTTAAAAAAACGATTTTTTTGATACTCATTAGTATGTTAATGATCGGGGGGCTACCATTGCTAGCCAAAAGTATTGACACCCCTGCAATTCTGTCAGATAATACTCAGTTTCTTCCTGAAAATGATTGCAATCACAAACTCTTTGGTATTATTATCTTCATTTAATTTGTCTTCAATGAAAAAACACAAAAAGAATTGTCCTAAAGCAAAATTGGATCTAATTCCACACCAAACATAAAAAAGGGAGTGGACAAAAGTATTGGCACTGTTATAAAAATCATGTGATGCTTCTATAATTTGTGTAATTAACAGCACCTGTAACTTACCTGTGGCACCTGACATGGATTAAAGTTGACTCAACCTCTGTCCTGTGTCCTTGTGTGTACCACATTGAGCATGGAGAAAAGAAAGAAGACCAAAGAACTGTCTGAGGACTTGAGAAACCAAATTGTGAGGAAGCATGAGCAATCTCAAGGCTACAAGTCCATCTCCAAAGACCTGAATGTTCCTGTGTCTACCGTGCGCAGTGTCATCAAGAAGTTTAAAGCCCATGGCACTGTGGCTAACCTCCCTAGATGTGGACGGAAAAGTAAAATTGACGAGAGATTTCAACTCAAGATTGTGCGGATGGTGGATAAAGAACCTCGACTAACATCCAAACAAGTTCAAGCTGCCCTGCAGTCCGAGGGTACAACAGTGTCAACCCGTACTGTCCGTCGGCGTCTGAATGAAAGGGGACTGTATGGTAGGATACCCAGGAAGACCCCACTTCTTACCCCGAGACATAAAAAAGTCAGCCTGGAGTTTGCCAAAACTTACCTGAGAAAGCCTACAACGTTTTGGAAGAATGTTCTCTGGTCAGATGAGACAAAAGTAGAGCTTTTTGGGCAAAGGCATCAACATAGAGTTTACAGGAGAAAAAAAGAGGCATTCAAAGAAAAGAACATGGTCCCTACAGTCAAACATGGCTGAGGTTCCCTGATGTTTTGGGGTTGCTTTGCTGCCTCTGGCACTGGACTGCTTGACCGTGTGCATGGCATTATGAAGTCTGAAGACTACCAACACATTTTACAGCATAATGTAGGGCCCAGTGTGAGAAAGCTGGGTCTCCCTCAGAGGTCATGGGTCTTCAAGCAGGACAATGACCCAAAACACACTTCAAAAAGCACTAGAAAATGGTTTGTGAGAAAGCACTGGAGACTTCTAAGGTGGCCAGCAATGAGTCCAGACCTGAATCCCATAGAACACCTGTGGAGAGAACTAAAAATGGCAGTTTGGAGAAGGCACCCTTCAAATATCAGGGACCTGGAGCAGTTTGCCAAAAAAGAATGGTCTAAAATTCCAGCAGAGCATTGTAAGAAACTCATTGATGGTTACCGGAAGCGGTTGATCGCAGTTATTTTGGCTAAAGGTTGTGCAACCAAGTATTAGGCTGAGGGTGCCAATACTTTTGTCTGGCCCATTTTTGGAGTTTTGTGTGAAATTATTAATGTTTTGATTTTTGCTTCATTCTCTTTTGTGTTTTTTCATTGAAGACAAATTAAATGAAGATAATAATACCAAAGAATTTGTGATTGCAATCATTTTCAGGAAGAAACCGAGTATTATCTGACAGAATTGCAGGGGTGTCAATACTTTTGGCCACAACTGTATTGGGCACATTTAGGACAGAGAGGGATAGTAAGGGTGCGTTCACACACTGTATATTTGCTGCATATTTTTACGCAAGTGCTCTTGCAGTTTTTGTAGCCAAAACCAGGAGTTGAACAATCAGAGGAAAAGTCTAATAGAAACAAGTGCTCCACTGCTGGTTTTAATCAGTCACTCCTGCTTTTGGCTACAAAAACTGCAATAGCACTCACGTAAAAATATGCAGCAAATACGCAGTGTATGAACACACCCTTAGAGCAGTAATAGGAACGTGCAGGGACAGGTAGTGATAGCCTGGGTGGCTTTAGGTAGGTGACAGGTTCCCTTTAACAAAAACCTGCATAAAGCCTCCACTGTAGAACAGGGCATGACTTGAGTCTATTGGTTAGAGGTTTATTCTTTCAGCAATCCCATGAACGAGAGGTCCCATCATGAATGGAGCTTTATCTCAATACCATTCATTGTCTTCGGGACTATATATAAAAAGCTGTATTTGCTGGTTATTAAATATTTAAGTCACTGCTGTGTCTTTAGAAGTTATCGTCATATGTTTGCTGAAGATAGGTTTATATAGGGGTAATAAGGGAATTACATCACAAGCGATTGCCTAGATTAATGGTTGTAAAATGAAACGTATTATTATTTAACAGCCTTAAGCTTGATCTCAAGCCTTGGCAGCTTGATGGATAAACGTTCTGTAGGAAGATCGATCTTGTGCAGCCTAGATAGGTCCACCAGGGTCTTCTCCAAGCCTAGATAGGCCCATCAGGGTCTTCTCCACTGTTATCTTGATAGTATGAATCCATTTGGTTGCTGGTCTTCAGATTCGCCTTGTTCCCTTCATTTTTCTGACCATGATGTCCTTTTCCAGTGATTGCTCTCTTCGTATAATGTGTCCAAAGTAGGCAAGTTGTAGCTTGGTGATCCTTGTTTCGAAGAATGTGTCTGGCTTGCACTGATATTGTTGGCAACATAAAGCAATGGCACATATATCAAATGTATCTATTTTTTGTTATAGACACAACAGATACTAAAAGAGTCTTCATCTAGTTTAATGACAATCCCTGCCCAACTACATCTGCATGGTCTCCTTGCAGAATAGTGCAGAAGGAAAATGTAACACCAGGGCCTTCAAACGTTATTAACCATCATACCATTGCTGATTGTGGCTTTGGGGTAATTTTCTAAAACGTAATTAGGCAGCAATGCACGTCTATGAAATAGACAGTGTATCTCTGACAGTTTTTCATTTCCCTAATTACAGGAAAATTCTAACCTTGACCAGTTCTATCTACTCCTCATTTTTTCATATAAGTTACTGGAAAACAGAATTCCAATATCAAGGTTAGAGATAGAGAAGCTCCAGTAACAGAGATAAAGTTCATGTTGTGACTGAGCTGAAGAATATAATATTTTTGTGAAGGAAATTAAGTTCCAAATAGAATTTGAAGTTTACTTAATACTTAATGATAGAGCAGTTTGGCCAGTTACACTGGTATAAAACACCAATGCACATTGGACCTCTTGAATGAGAATACTAATTGCTATTTAAAAAAGGTTATTGAAAATAATATAAACTTGGACCAACAAGGGGCAAAGCAGAAACTCCATAGTCGGCCACCAAACTGCTTCATTTTTATTCACCTGCTTCTCTAGAAGCACATTTTGGGGTATTTTTCATCGACAAGCATGCCCTATTTTAATATCAATTCTTTTTTTTCTCTCCAAAAGGTACAACTGTGACTATCTAGGGGCAGCAATGTTCACCTGACACTTCACTCACCTTTCCTGAGTGCTGCCGGCGGTCATTCAGGATATGAAGGGTGCACATTGCCTATGAATGCTTTCACATCTAATACAACCATCATTCCTTCTTTCCAAGAGCTCTGATGGTGGGTTTACACACACCAATCATTGTATCCAATCTCTGAACCAATCTCTGGTTGCAGTGAAATCATGGACAGATTGCTCCATGTTGTCACAGCCACAAAATGGAACTATGTGTCCATGATTTCACTGCAACAGAGATTGGTTTCAGAGATTGGATACAATGATTGGTGTGTGTAAACCCACCATTAGTACATTTACCAGAAAATGAGGAGTTAAGTAAGTAGGGTCAGGAGGATATTGAGCCACGGAACATACTTTGTGGCAAAGAAACACCTAGAGTTGTCATATTACCATAAAAGCCAGTAACTTCGGAATCAGTTTATTCCAAAAGGTTACTTTATTACTGAGGAATGGGAAAAGCATTTAGAAAAATGTAATGTGATCATACGCAAAAAAAAAACAACAACATAACCTGAATGGATTTACCAGGGCCGATGTCCACAAATACAAGTGAACAAAATCCTTAAGCTATTATTTTACTCCAGAGCTATGCTTTTTGCGCGGTGAAGTCACCATTTATCCTGTACTGATCCTGGTTTACATTCTGTAATACTCTCCAAAACTGCACTCACTATTTTGCTGGTGGAGTCACTAATACATTACTTATCCTGTATGGATACGTGAATTACAGTCTGTATTATTACTCCAGAGCTGCACTCACTATTCTGCTGATGCAGTCACGGTGTACATACATTACATTGCTGATCCTGTACAGATCCTGAGTTACCTCTGTCTATTATACTCCAGAGCTGCACTCACTATTCTGCTGGTGCAGTCACTGTGTTACATACATTACATTACTGATCCTGAGTTACATGTTGTATTATACTCCAGAGTTGACTACAGATCACAAGGACGATGTAGTAAAAACGGATCGTCTTTAATACTTCGTCCTTGTGATCTGTAGTTTGCACGGCCATCCACGTGGAATAATGGATGCAGCGGCAGCTGTATAAGGCGTACACACAGGTTGTGGGTCACAAAACTGGACGAGGTAAGTAGTACATTGCACGATAATGTGACCATATTAAGGAGATAAGACCCTGTTGCGCCCTTGTCTGCCCCCTTTTAGGTGATACTCCAGAGTTGCACTCACTATTCTGCTGGTGCAGTCACTGTGTACATACATTACATTACTGTATTTTTTGGATTATAAGACACATTTTTGTTCCTCCAAATTTTGGGGGAAAGTGGGAGGTGCGCCTTATAATCCGAATCAACGGTCCTATACTGCAGGGGAGGGTTGGGACGGCTCTGGAGCGCGTCCGGGGGCTGAAGGAGGCTGGCTGCGGGCTGCAGGAGTCAACGGGAGGTCACATGCCTTCCCCCCAACTCATTAGCCTCAAATAATATGCACTGCACTTGCTGTCTATCACCTCGGTGCAGAAACTGCGCCGAGATATGGACAGGGGTCGGCGCATGTTATATGTACCTACACCCCCACCTTCTGGATATGGCCTCTCCTTCACTCTGTATGCCCCCCCATACTGCTGCCCATACTAAAATAAACTGCTTTTTATTTACCCTCCGGCGCTGTCCCGTGTGGCTCGCTGCGTCTCGGAGAAGTCAGTCGTGATCAGGCGTGCAGTAATGATGTCACTCTGCTGTGCCAATCACATAACTGGCTTCCCCGAGACTCAGGAAATGCGGCAAGCAGGGAGCCACGGAGAACAGCACCGGAGGGTAAGTAAAAAGCGGTTTGTTATTTTAGTGTGGGCAGCAGCATGGGGAGCCATAGACAGTAATGGAGAGGCCAAATCCCGCACAGGGGGCCTATGTGCCTTCACAGGGGGCCATGGATTCAGCACAGGGGGCCATGATCCAGCACTGGGGAACATGTACCATCACTGTAGGACGTGTGCCATCACTGCAGGATATGTGCCATGATCCAAAACAGGGGGCCATGATCCAGCACGGAGTGATGTGTGCCATCACTCGGGGGCATGATCCATCACTGGGGGATGTGTGCCAGCACTGGGGGACATGTGCCAGCATAAGGGGGCTATAATCAATATAAGGGGGCCATATCTAGATTAGGGGGGACCATATCGAGGATGGGGGGCTATATCCCAGGATTAGGGACCATGCACCAGGAAGAGGGGGCTATGAAGGACATATTCATGACTTGTAAGACAGACCCCACTTAACATTAAAAAATTTTTTCTCTTTTCCTTCACTAAATTTGGGATGCGTCTTATAATCCAGTGCGTCTTATAAAGCAAAAAATACGGTATTGATCCTGTACTGATCCAGAGTTACATCCTGTATTATACCCCAGAGCTGCACTCACTATTCTGCTAGTGCAGTTATGGTGTACATACATTACATTACTGATCCTGTACTGATCCTGAGTTACCTCCTGTATTATACTCCGGAGTTGCACTTACTATTCTGCTGGCGCAGTCATTGTGTACATACGTGATATTATACTGTGCTGATTATGAGTTAAATTCTATGTTGTACTCCAGACCTCTGTTCACAATTCTACAGACTAGCACTGTCATCAAGTGCAGTGAAATAGTTTGTTCCTACTTTAGATGAATGTACAATTTAAGGAACAAAATGGAGCAACATCACATATTACAAATCATGATAGCATGGCTTGGCCAAAGACCAAACAAGTAGGATATGTTTATTAAATTTGCTCTGTGAACCATGCAGTACCACATCCTAGACTGTTTTCACACTACCGTTTTTTTTTTTATTCCAGGGGAATGCGGGAAAACCTGCATCCCCAGATCTCTCTGCAAATGTAAACATGGATCCACCCGCATCTCACAGATCAGTGATAATACCAGTTCGTGAGCATCCTGTTGCATCAGGTTGTCTTAATTTTTTTGCTGGATCTGGTGGAAAATGATACGCTCACTAGTGGGTGTGTCATTTTAAACTCGGTTCTGGGCATGCTCTGTCAAAAAACACAGAGCCAGCATCCAGATCCTGCGGAATCCGGATTCTGCCGGATCCAGGTCCAATAGAACACCATTATAATTTAACCTGCATTGCCCCAGATCCTGGTGTTCTCAGTTTTTAAATGGTCACCAAAAACATTTAAAAATGCTGGAACAGCATGTCCATCTTGAACTGTCCTCCCACCTCTCCTACTGCTCCCTCTTTGACCGGTTACAATCTGGATTCCGACTGCATCACTCAACTCAAACTGCCCTAACTAAAGTCACCAATGACCAACTAACCGCCAAGAGCAATCAACACTATTCTGTTCTTCTCCTGGACCTGTCTTCTGCCCTTGACACTGTGGACCATTCCCTCTTGTTACAGATTCTCTCATCTCTTGGTATCACAGACTTGGCCCTATCCTGGATCTCGTCATAGCTAACAGACCAGACATTCAGTGTCTCCATCTCCCACACCACCCTCATCTCGCCCTGTCTGTCAGTGGCCCCCAAGACTCTGTTCTAGGACCCCTACTTTTCTCCATCTAGACCTTCGGCCTGGGACAGCTCATAGAATCCCATGGTCTTTAGTATCATCTCTACTCTGATGACATGCACAGGTACCTCTCTGGACCTGACATTACCTCCTTACTGACCAAAATCCCACAATGTCTGTCTGTTATTTCATCTTTCTTTTCTGCTCGCTTTTTAAAACTGAACATGGACAAAACAGAATTCATCATCTTTCCCCCAACTCACTCTACCCATCCACCAGACCTATGCATCAAAGTCAATGGCTGCTCACTTTCCCCAGTCCAACATGCTTGGTGCCTTGGGGTGATCCTCGGCTCTTCCCTCTCTTTCAAGCCACATATCCAAACCCTTGCCACCTCTTGCCGATTCCAACTCAAAAATATTTCCTGGATCCGTACATTTATTTACCAAGAAACTGTAAAAACACTCGTGCATGCTCTAATCTCCTGCCTCGACTAATGCAACCTCCTACTCTCTGGCCTCCCTTCCAGCACTCTTGCACCACTCCAATCTATCCTAAACTCTGCTGCCTGACTAATCCACCTGTCTCCCCGCTATTCCCCAGCCTCTCCTTCCTGCCAATCCCTTCATTGGCTTCCTATTGTCCAAAAGCTCCAGTTAAAACCCTATGACATACAAAGCCATCCACAACCTGTCTCCTCCATACATCTGTGACATGGTCTCCCGATATTTACGTACATGCAACCTTCGATCCTCTCAAGGTCTCCATCTCCACTCTCCTCTTATGTCTTCTTCCCGCAACCGCATACAAGATTTCTCCCATGCTTTCTCCATACTCTGGAACTCTTTACCCCAACACATCAGACTGTCGCCCACCATGGAAACCTTCAAAAGAAACCTGAAGACCCACCTCTTCTGACAAGCCTACAACCTGCAGTGATCCTCAGTCTACTGAACCACTGCACGACCAGCTCTGCAGTCGTCTAGTGCATCCTCACCCATCACTTGTAGACAGAGAGCCCTCGTGTACAGGGTCCCCTCTCCTTCTGTACTTGTGTGTGCCTTGTATTGCTCATGTTTATTGTATATCAGTTGTCAAAACTTTACATACCTCGGCAGATTTTTTGCTTTTTTTGACCTTTTTTCGGTGAATATGAATGGTAACACAAAACCTTTTTTATTCACTCATTGTTAGTGGTTGGGTGAAGCCAATTATTGTCAAACTACTGTGTTTTTTCTTTTTAAATCATAATGACAATCAAAAACATCCAAATGACCCTGATTAAAAGTTCACATACCCTGGTGATTTTGGCCCGATACCATGCATCGAAATTGACACAAATGGGTTTAAATGGTTAATTAAAGGTAACATCCTCACCTGTGACCTGTTTGCTTGTAATCAGTGTGTGTGCATAAAAGCTGAGTGAGTTTCTGGGATCCAGACAGACTCTTGCATCCTTCATCCAGCCACTGACATTTCTAGATTGTGAGTCATGGGGTAAGCAAAAGAATTGTTAACGGATCTACAGGAAAAGATAGTTGAACTATATAAAACAGGAAAGGGATACAAAAAGATATCCAATGAATTGATAATGCCAGTCAGCAGTGTTCAAACTGTGATTAACAAATGGAAAATCAGGGGCTCTGTAAAAATGAAACCATGATCAGGTAGACCACCAAAAGGTTCGGCCACAACTGCCAGGAAATTTGTTCAAGAAAGAAAAACCCACAAATAACTTCAGCTGCAATACAGGACTCACTGAAAACTAGCGCTGTGGCTTTTTTAAGATGCACAAAAAGGAGACACTTGAAGAAAAATGGGCTGCATGGTCGAGTCGCCAGAATAAAGCCATTACTGCACAAATTCCACATAGTATCTCGCTTACAATACGCCAAACAGCAGAGAGACAAGCTTCCAAACTTCTGGAACAAGATAAATTGGAACGAAGAGAGCAAAATCGAACTTTTTGGCCACAACTATAAACGTTACATTTGGAGAGGCGTCAACAAGGCCTATGATAAAAGGAACACCATTCCTACTGTAAAGCACAGAGGTGGATCACTGATGATGTGGGGCTGTGTGAGCTACAAAGGCACAGGAAACTAGGTAGAAGTTAAAGAAAAAATGAATGCAGCACCTTAGCAAATACTGGAGACAAATTTGCACTTATCAGCCTGGAAGCTGAACATGGGACGTACTTGGACATTCCAACATGACAACGATCCAAAACACAAGGCCAAGTTGACCTGTCATTGGCTACAGCAGAACAAAGTGAAGGTTCTGGAGTGGCCATCTCAGTCTCCTGACCTCAATCAGTAAAAAATGGGAAAGGAAACGGTGTTCACCAGTCCGCGCTGCCAGGATCCACTTATTCCAGGGAAGAAACTCACGATCAGATGTGATATGATCATATCACATCTGATCGTGAGTTTCTTCCCTGGAATAAGTGGATCCGGCAGCGCGGACTGGTGAACACCGTTTCCTTTCCCATTTTTTACTGTGTGATTCCACGTGCAAGTGGTCGGTGGGAGTCCAGCAGCAGCCATCCGGATAAAACACTAAATGTCTGTATACCAGTTGTGGGTCGCAAAACTGAAATAGGTGAGTGGTTCCTTTATACCACCGTACTATAAAGTGTCTAAGTGATAAGGCACTATTGCGCCTCTTGTCCCCCTCCCCCCTTTTTCTTTCCTGACCTCAATATCATTCACTCTCGGGAGAACTCAAGCACACAGTTCATGCAAGAAACTGAAGGCTTTTTGCCATGAAGAATGGGCAGCTTTACCATTTGAGAAAATAAAGAGTCTCATCCACAACTACTGCAAAAGACTTTAAGCTGTCATTGATGTTAGAGGGGGCAATACACGGTATTAAGAACTGGGGTATGTGAACTTTTGGTCAGGGTCATTTGGATGTTTTTGGTTGTCATTAAGCTTTAAAAAGAGAAAATACTGTAGTTTGACACTAACCATGAGTGGAAAAAAAGTTGTGCTATCATTCATATTCTCTGGAAAAAGGCAGAGAAAGCAAAAAGACTGCCGGGGTGTGTAAACTTTTGAGCACAAATATATATACTATAAAAATTTTAAATGTGATACTGCTTTTTTTGGCTAATCCAGTAAAGCAGTATCACATTTTAAGTTTTTATTATGTTTGTCTCAGTCTTTAGCTGCATGCATGGAAGATGTACTCATTGCTAAGCTACAAATTCCATTACCAGTGCTTCCTACATGATTGTGTGTACTATAGAGAAAGCCATGGTCTCTCTAGAGCAATAAAGTTGGCAATGGTCATGCAAAATATTGGAACATCTGCTTAATGGACCATTTGTAAAAAGATTAGGAACAGATTTTCAGTATTTAGGGCCATAAAAGAAAAAATATAAAAGATAGGATTTACTGTGGTTCAATGGCAGCTCGTGTGCTCCAGGACCACAGGGCAGACTTTACCCACCATAAAATTAACAAAAGGACTTGCAGCCTCTGCCAGGCATATAAAAGCCATACACAAATCACTTTAACTTGAGGAAGAAGAGGATGAAAGACGCAATTCAAGATGATATTGATGCCTGCCATGTCTGTAAAAACGAGCAGTTTCAAATCACAATGGGATGAAAGGTCCAGTCAGCCGGGATCAGAACATGTGACACGACAAGTCGATATTGAAGCATATTGAAAAGTCTCCTTGAAACACAGATGTCACAAGAAATGGAGATTTGCATTTAACCATATGGAAGAACGTGGGAACCACAATGAGCAGCCACACACAGCGAGAATATGGTGGATAACAAACTGCTGGACATAAATTCAGATATACCATAGCACAGCTCTGATCCTACACCACAAGATACCGTTACTGTAACAGCACAAATAACTTGATTGCTGGAGGTCCAACCTCTTAAATGGAATTTCCATTTTTGGAAAGAGGGTAATATTATTATAGCACCATTTATTCCATATCGCTTTACAGTGTGAAAAAGGGGCATACATAGACAAGTACAATAATTATGACCAATACAAGGCACAGACAGGTACAGAAGGAGAAAGGACCCTGCCCACGAGGGCTCACAGTCTACAAGGGATGGGTTTGGATACAGTAGGTGAGGAGAGAGAATCCTGCCCAAGAGGGCTCACAGTCACAGAAGGGATACAGTAGGTGAGGAGAGAGCTGATCATGATGCGGTATAGCGGATTGAGGATTACTGCAGGTTGTAGGCTTGTCGAAGAGGTGGGTCTTCTGGTTCCTTTTGAAGGTTTCCAAGGTAGGCGAGAGTCTGATTTGTTGGGGCAGAGGGTTCCACTGTATGGGAAAGCACAGGAGAAATCTTGTATGTGATTGTGGGAAGAAAAGATAAGATAGGAGAGAAGGGGATCTTTTGAGGATCGGAGGTTGCATGCAGGTAAGTACTGGGAGACCATGTCACAGAAGTACAAATAAGACAGGTTGCAGATGGCTTTGTATGTCATTGTTAGGGTTTTGAACTAAAGTCTTTGGGCAATAGGAAGCCAGTGAAAGGACTGGCAGAGAGGAGAGGCCAGGGAATAATGGGGAGACTGGTGGATTATTCATGCAGCAAAGTTTAAAATAAATTGGAGGGGTGCGAGATGTTAGTGGGGAGGCCAGAGAGTACGAAGGTTGCAATAGTCAAGGTAGGGAAGATGAGGGCATGCTCATGTGTTTTGTAGATTCTTGGTTAAGGAATGCACAGATCTGAAAAATATTTTTGAGTTGTATTCAGCAGGAGGTGGAATGCACTTAGATAAATAGTCACCCTATTTATTGGCATTTTATTTCTTCAATGCTTGATCAGCAGCCAATTTACAATGCATGATGACAGGATAAAAAGTGTTTCTAATCACGATAATAAAAATGAAGAAAAGCTGCACTCACCAGAGATGATGAAAAACGGTCCTTTATTGGGGTTGCCAAAACATGATGCAGGGGGGGGGGGGGGGAGACCAGAGTGACTACGGCACCGTTTCGGGCTCTCGCCCTTCAACGGGTCACATTTTTTCATCATCTCTGGTGAGTGCAGCTTTTCTTCATTTTTATTTGGACTTTGGTTTTGCTTGGCTGGCACCCTAAGAGATCTCTGTGGCTTCTGTTATTCACCTCCTAATTGGAGTTCCCCTAGAAGGTAGTGACCCTTCCTCTTTCTCCTTGTGTTTTGTTTCTAATCACGCTTGTTACCAATAATCGGAAAATGTAATGGACCTTACAATCGTCTTCACATTACATTTTGGCCATACAATAGTGACTTCATAGGAGGATTCTATGTAAACATCGGGTTTCAAATATGCCCCCAGTAGAGACAGACTTCAGTTCTCATATGGAGTCCGAAACATGCAACTTTAGACTTCATTTTGGCACTTTTTTTGGTTGTATCAGTTTTGAAGTAACGAAAGTGAATAGACTTTGTTTCCACTTTCAAACATGAGTATGGCAGAATTAAAAGCTCAAGAGAAAATCCAAATGCTGTTTTTCAGGGGCTCAGATGAAACCACCATCAGGCTCGCTTAGTGGAATGTGATTCAAACCAGGGGCGTAACTAAAAATAGGTGCAGGGGTTGCAATAGCATCCAGGCCCTAGAGCCTAATGGGCCTCAAAAGTCCCTTTGGCCTATAGAAAAATATGAATACTAATAAAAATTTGCAACAATTGGGGGCCCCATTGGCGCTTTCGCATTGGGGCCCCTGAGCCTGAAGTTACACCACTGATTCAAACCTTACCCAAGAATCAGCATGGCAAATTAGCTCATGTTCTTGTATAGGGTTAAGCACAGGTGGACAAGTACTGGACCCTTGTACACTGTAGCAGGAAAAGTTTTGGATATTCCAAAGAAAAATATGTCATTATGAAAACAAACGTTTTAAAGAACATGTGGAAGAATGAGGATGCTTTAAATTATGGGCTATACAAGAAACCAATAATTTGTTCAATTACCAATTTTTTTATTCTTTCTATTAATAAAGAATATTTTATATCTGTCCTGCTGTCTCATGAACAATGATAAGATGATGTATTTTTGTAAGTCAAGTTCAGAGATTTTGCTCTTTGGTGGGAGTCTGACTCTTCGCTTTGAAATGAGGTGAAGCCAAGCACGGCATGAACATGTAATCCTTACAGGTGGGTGGAAACCAGACAAATAAAAGGAATTTCTCAGAGGTGATGAGGATTGTTTGTCAAGGGGATGTGCACAGACAGATATGGGGGAAGCTGAAATCACAGGAAAAAAATAGAATGAAAACAATCTAGTCAGCGCTAATAATAACACAACCTGCGCCCATCATCGGCTCACTTTACAAATCCCCTAATCATAGATTCAGTGGTATCCCATTATCACCTGGGCAAACAGCTTGCTTCCTACTGATAGGTATTAGGAGAAGAGGATGTGTGTTGATAGGCAGTTATGCAAGATGGATATAACTACTAGAGACACAATGGATGAGCTTTTACTTCTAAGGTAAATAGGGGTAAGAGAAACGGAAAGACTAAATAAACACATTTACCATTGAAAAGAAAAGTACAGCTGGATAAAAATAGATAATACAGAAATATAAAGGAGCTTTCCTGTTTTATGTAAATAAAGAGCAATTAAATGCTGAAAAAAGTTCTGTATCTAGTAATAGACAGTTTCTTCCAAATTTATCCTTGTTGGTATTAAATTGGGACATTCCTGTTTCTTCATTGATATTAAAAACGGTTGGAAATTAAAGCATAGTAAAATTCTGCTGAAAGATTTATTGCACATTGATTGTAATTTAAAGACCTATGCAATGTACTAAGCAGCTCAATGTTGGTAAAGCTGTAATGTGACTGTGGTGCACGGGGGTCAGTGGGTGCTCTCGTCCGCTGGCCCAGCCGTCTTTCGAAAGACAGCATGGACCAGGGCTCATCCCAAACTGAACGCCCGAGCTCCTTACCCATGGGCGGAACACTGCTCAGACAACACAGGGTGAGGGAACCACAATATTAAAGCTTTATTGGATCCCCAAACAGTTAACAGTATATAACACATAACCAGCAAAACACAATGTAACAGGCAACAGAGTCTAACCCTCCGCTGGCTCACCAGGGATTAGACTATTTGTGCCTCAAAGCCATCACAGCAAAGTCTGTAGCGAGGTGACGATTGTCCCAACCGATGTTGCTTCCTTATGCAGTCTTTGATATCCCAGCCGAATTCGAACATACGATGCTGAAGTTTTTGTAGTATTGTAATTCCAGTTTCTAATCCCCTTGGTCGGCACCGAAGTGCCTCGGCCTGGTGTTATTGCTTGCCAATCGGATCTGTAGATCCTAGATTAGTTGCCTATATCAAGTCCCGAGCACCTCTAGTTGGGGCCGAAGTCACTAGACTGAAGTCACTGAACAAAATCTCTCTGGTTAGTGAACAGGTCTGTTTATATTTCTTCTGACCACTCAATTCAAACATTGGGAACTCCATGATTGGTTTACTAAGACTGTGTTCTCATTGGCTAGATTTTAAGCTGCTTGGACAATGTTCATCTAAATGATGTGGGCAGAGAGGGGTCAAAGAGGGTGACATTTAGTATGCCATCCTGACCACAAACAATGGTGGTTGAAGTAGTTTACATAGAATCAGCAATACATGTAGTAATACAAAAGGACTTTTAGGAGGATTAAGTTATCTGGCCTTATATGACAAAAAAGTGAGATAATTACATTACACACGTTAAACACTACCAGGCATCTACAAGACTTGTAGGAACAATGAGTGGGCCATCACTAGGTAGAAAACTAAATACAAATACTGTCTGGCTACATAAGAAACCATCATATGTTATACATTAAAGGAGTGCATTTTGTCACAGTGACCAATAGCTCTGCCTTCAAGTCTTATTAAAAGGGTTACCCACTACTCGGACAACCCCTTCTCAATCAGATTGTGTGCCCCGTTAAAAAAAAACAAAAAAACAGCTACTTCCCTCCGGAGCTACTTTATTATTATTATTATTATAGGTATTTATATAGCGCTATTAGGATACATGGCGCTGTACAAGTTAGAGGGTAGACAAAGACAAGTGGTCGAAAAACGACGACAAATCGACAAATCAATCATACGGGTACAATAGGGCCTGGGATCCTGTCCGCGAGGGCTACTGTCGGAAATTACTCTCCTGGGGCTCGTATGAGGTTGTTATATCATGTAAGCCCTGTTTTTCAAATGTATCTAACATCAACAGGAAGTGAACAGTCAGACAAAGCTTTGACTTTCTCTTGATGTTCGATCTGTCTGAAGGTGGGGAGAGGGATGATGGCGCTGAATGGGCATATGGCTTGTGTAACATAATAACTTCATGTGAGACCTGGGTGACCAAGTGCCGACACCGCATGAACGGTGCATGCACCAGAGGTAAATATGAGTAAAAATCAGATTAAGAAGGGTTTTTCAGTAGTGGCCAAACCCTTTCAGTCACCGGATTTTCCTAGATGATCAACCGATTCCAGCCATCAGCACTTTGAAATGTCATTAACAAATACACGATCTCCCAACTTAAATAAATCTGTAAATAGAAATATACATTGGTAAGAAATCTAAATGGGGACCTCTCTGTCCATAGACATGTCCATAGCATGCCAGATAACAATGGTAACATCTCCAGAGGTCCAAGAGTAAATGCTTCAGATCTAGAACATAATAACAATGATCATACAGGAGAGGTATCTCACCTCACCTTCCTATATATTCTCACGATTAGCATGGTCAAGCATTCATGTGTGAAGCTGGTTTACACTGGCAAATTTTTAATCCATGTTTATCCGTTTTAAAACGGATAGATACGGATCCGTTATGGCCTCTGTGTTTCCTTTTTGTTAACAGATCTGTTTTTGTTCATTTTTTCATGTACCCAGAATCGGAGGCTGCTCCGATTTTGAGCTGCCTTGAAAAGAGTGGACACAAACGGACAGACACGGATCCGTATCTGTCTGTATGAAATAACATGGAGCTCTATGGAGGACGGATCCATGCGGATCCGTGAAAAAAATAGATCCATGAAACAGATCCATTTTGCTGTACTGAGCATGCTCAGAAGCAGGGTACAGCTCCTCCCAGCCCTATCTCTGATGACTGATGATGGATCAGTTAAAATTTAAAAAAAACGGTCCATGGACATCAATTGGGATCCGTTTGCACAAGCCGTGCTTGACCATGTGGTGCCTTGAAATTCAGGGATCTATATGGACTTGCACATTTGCCAATGTGAGAGCAGCCTGAGGAGAGAGGAATAAGCCTCTGTCAGACACTATCTTCTAAAAGGATTGGGCATGCTTGATCATGATCTCCCCCAGCAGCTCACCTTTGCTCTTATGCACATATGAGGGATAGCCAATCATGACCCAAAAAAATTTTCATACTTTTAGGATTCCTAAAATATTTTATCTGCTGGAGCTTGGACAATTTCTTTAACACACTATTATTTAATTTGCCATAAGTGCTTTATTAGTAGTGGACTCTAATTAGTGAATCTGTTCTGACGTCTGACGTGTTCCAGCTGGACGTTTTACACCAATTACATGATTTCAATAATTCAATGACAATGAACAAATTGACATGTAATTGACGGAAACAGATTGCCGGGGCAGATTAGAAAACTCAGCACCACATCCTCAACTCCTGCCTGTCAGGATATTACAGGTCAGCGAGCTCGCTCATACAATTAGGATGCCGTCATGTTATAGATCAGTTACTAGGAAGCCAAAATATTATTTTTTCTGTCCACGGTTGAAGTTCACTGCGGTTAAGCACCACAGAAAGCAGGCAAGACCGCTTTTTGTCCTTTCCTGCTACAATTCGACATTTATTTTGACAGCTTTTACAGTAAGCATTCTACAGACACTACAAGAATTGCGTCTACGTTGCACTTAGTGCTGACTGACGTCTGCACTTTTCTTGTCTGACAAAAGAAGAATGTAATTTAAAGTAAGAAGCAAAATACTAATACTTCATTCTAACTAAGGGCCTTGGGAACAGTAGCCAACTGAACCATAACAACACTATGCAATCTATTTACTAGGGACTAAATCTGTCATTTTGTAAATGAAACATAGAAAGAAGACCAAAGACAGAATATCTTTCTAAAAGTGGTTGTCCGGTCTAAAATGATAATTCTGCAGTCACTCTACATGATTTCAGACTTGTCAATCTTCACAGCACCCACACTGTACACTGCGAGTGTTCACCAGTTTCTAAGCTGGGAACAGATCACAATTGTGCAATAAACATGTTCCCTGCCAGAACCTGACTAGTGGGCACTGCCTCGCTCAATACAAGTGTATGGAGTGTGTGTCCAACTAGTAGGCATGGCCGTCTAGTGAGCGCAACTTCGCTCCATTCATTTGAACTGAGCGAGGCTGCATCCCACTGGTGGGGTCCTGGCCGGTAACATGTATATCGTATGATTGAGCTCCGATCCTGGTTTAGAAACAGCGCGTGGAGGATTAATAAATCTGCAGTCACATAGAGTGACTTCATAATTATCACTTTAGACCAGACCACCCCTTTAAACTCCATCCAATCAGGCCTATGCCTGTGTGTGTCCTATTAACACCTAAATAGGGACAGACAAGGGTGCAATAGGGTCTTATCTTCTTATTAAATGAAAATGTTATTAAGGCACTGCTCACCTTGTTCGGTTGTGTGCCTCAAAAATGGTTAAATCGCTCATACAGCTGCTGCAGGACCCACCATTCCACAAGGAACAACGTCCATAGATATCCAAAGGACTGAAGATGAGGAGTAGCCCACGCTGCTGTTTGCAAAGGAAAGACAGAATCTTGTAAAAGGAAGGTGTTTATTCTACGTGTTTCGAGGCTGTCCCAGCCTCTTCCTCAGGAACACACCACAAAAATTCTTGTGTGATCCTGAGGAAGAGGCTGGGACAGTCTTGAAATGCGTAGAATAAACACCTTCCTTTTACAAGATTCTGGCTTTTCCTTGCAAACAGCAGCGCGGACTACTCTTCATCTTCAGTCCTTTGGATATCTATTTGTGTCCTATGGCATTTAATCCAATATCCCATTCAAGGGTGGTGCAGGGCTCTCAGTCTTAAACTGCAACAGATGCTGAGTCAGCATTAGACAACTAGCATAGTAGTTACAGTGGATTACCGATGGCCCAAGCTTCACAGATACATGCAGAAAGTGAGGCACAATGCTTGGTGGCTGCAGAATAATGGCACAGAGCTCTGCAATAAATCTATTACCACAATTGTTCCAAATAGCCTGCATATACAAATAGTATTGTTGGCTATCTTTATCTACGGGGTGCTCACTCAAGCTGGCGCAATAAAAATAGCAGTTCCACAATATAAGCAATGAGAATAAACCACCGAGTCAGATCTCAGGTCAATTCTAACCACAGATCATCCTCGCTGTGACCTGCTCCTTGGCTGTATATACCTCTGCTTAGTACACTGATTGGATTACTATCTGGCTATCTGACCACTGGGTATGTTAAACCACCTCATATATAACCTGTTGCCACATAGAAAGGAGACTGTGTGGCTCAAGGCTACTGTATCCAAAGATGAGACCTCTAATGCAGCCAACATGCATGGCCACTAGAAATATTGTGAACTGAGTAACAAGGACATGGTCGATCAGTAATCTATCGCTGCTGGATGTAAACTCTAATGGTACCTTTACACGCCGCTACAACAGGATGCATACAACCCGCTACAGGCTACAATTGTAGCTTGTCGTGCCAATATCGCCCGTAGTAGCGGCGTGTGAAGACGGGACGACACAGCCGGCTACAGATACCTCTGTATCCGTGCACTGCCCATAAACAGATGGCTACATCGCCGATTGTAGCGAGCTGAATCGGCGTGTAAAGAAGCTACAGAAGGGAACTCTGGACACCCGGCGATGTAGCTGCAATGTAGCTAAGGCGTCACCCAGGCTCCGTGTTACCGCGCCCCTTCTGCGATCATTGGTGGAAGATGCTGCGTTACGATTGGCCCATGCCTCACAGCCCTCCATCTTGGATGAGCTGTCCCTTCAGCACTACACATACGCGCCGTATGCACGATCATATATTTAGTACAATTACGCGGACACACACTTGACGTAAGAAAACTACCAAATACCTCATGATCTTCATACAGTGTGCACACTCCACACATGATAACGAATAATGCTGTACACAGCGCACAAGTGTGTGTTACGTACCGCTCTGGCTTCTTGTACAGCAGCTGCCGTAGAAGTGTTCCGTGTGTGGCACTGCGCGCAGCGCACACACAAATGCACACAAACCCATACCACAACGCAAGTTAGTACTCAGTATACTGATCATAGCCGTGTTGTACGCACTGCACTGTGGGTCTTCTGTAGTAGGTGCCGCATAAGTGTGTCGGCCGTGTCACTGCGCGTTGGGCTATTTAAAAAGGTGCGTCACCCCGACAGCGGCCGTAATGACGTCATGACGTTGGTTTCATTTTCACTCTGCCTGCAAGGTGCCAGCCCCGCCTCTGCACACACCATAGCAGTCATGGCAGCCGTTCACCGCGCTGCAACGTGGGGGATGGCGGAGCTGATCATCCTCATTGATCAGTGTGACCGTCGGGACTATTGGGGACACCATCACCACCGGCACCCCAGGCTGCGCAATCGGCGCACCGTCCGGCGGATCCAGCGGTCCTGATCTGCCAACTGGGGGTAGAGAGGACAGTCAAAGCGATCCAAAAAATGATCGCTGACTTGAAGCACAAGTGCCCGGGTCGCATACTGGACATCCGTGCCAGGATTGCCAGGCTGCGTGGTGAGTAATTGTTGGGCCAAAACACACCCCGCCACATGTGCATGTCCCAAAATACACAAAAATGGATGGAAACATATCACAAGGGACAGTGTGGCCTACACAATCAAACACATCTTCACAGTGTTGTGGTCATTGTGCGTACATGATCCTTTATTTTGATGTAGGCAGAGGGTCCCCTGCACACAGCACATTGGTGCAGGACATATTCTTGTCAGGTGTTTTCAAATACACTGTCACACAGATCTTTGACATGTTGCCTTGGGAGCTGTTCCACTACATTCACATCTGTGAGCACATATATTAAACCCCATTCAGCCTGTATTCACACATACTTCGCCACAGTTGACACAGATAGAATTTTTACATAAAACGGACATACTGTGTGTTGTAAGCCGCTACTGTGTGTCACACAAACGCACCTCAGTGCAATCGGCACACGCCGCTGTCACAAGCGCTGATCGTGCGTGACAAGGCAAACACTTGTACTACGCACACATAGCCCCGGACCGCTACTTTGATACACACGGGGTATGTGACTGGCCACCGCTCTAGCGTGACCCATTACCATCGATTTCGATGCATTCGGCATGCTCCGCCATGTCACAACCGCTTATTCCGTGCCACACTCCGATCACTAGTACGGCACGTCTCGGCCATCCGCCCTTTCCGTCGTGCCCAATCACAACTCCGTACTGTTGGCCAATGGTTGTGGTCTGGGCGCGGCGTACAGGTCTGTGGCACGCCTATTTGGTTTACGTCCTGCCTTTGTTGCTCCCAGATCACTCTGTGGTGGCGGTGTGTAAAGCTGGTACGCTGAGCTACAGACGGCTACTTGCGACACCCGGCGATGTAGCTAGCTGTAGATGTAGCGTAGCGTAGCGCAACTTGTGGCGGCGTGTAAAGAGGGTGCGGTTCCCGTTGGTAACCGTTTGGGCGTGCTCGTGCACGTGAAGTAGCCGTTGGTATCCATCCTGTTGTGGCGGCGTGTAAAGGTACCATAAGGGTACCTTTACACGCCGCTACGGCAGGATGGATGCATCCCGCTACAGGCTACAAATGTAGCTTGTAGCGCCAATATAGCCCGTCGTAGCGGCGTCTGAAGACGTGACGATACAGCCGGCAACAGATACATCTGTTTACGACCTCTGCTCGAAAACAGAGAGCTACAAAGCCGATGGTAGCAAGATGCATCGGCGTGTAAAGATGTTACGGAAGGGAACTCTGGACACCCTGCGATGTAGCTGTAATGTAGCTAAGGCGTGACCCTGGCTCCGTGTTACCGCGCCCCATGTGCGATCATTGGTGGAAGCTGCTGCATGACGATTGGTAGTCGCTGCATAGGGAGGCATATTTAAGGAGCTGACGAGTCACACTACACAATCGCTCGAGCTTGCTGTATTACTCAGCCTCCTGCGTTGCCTGCCCAATCAGGATGTTATTGCTTTGTCCTATCAGCGTACGGACGTCTCGTAATCCACAATTGTGGCACGCCTATGTGCTGTCCCTGCTGCACCAGGTACGCCCATAGTAGCTGGTTATAGCGGTGTGTAAATGAGCTACAGATGGCTACTTGAGACACCCGGCGATGTAGCTAGCTATAGATGTCACGTAGCGTAGCGCACCTTATGGCGGCGTGTAAAGGTGATGCGTTGAGCGTTTGTAACCGTTTGAGCGTGCTCGTGCACGTGAACTAGCGGGATGCATCCATCCTGCCATAGCGGCGTGTAAAGGTACCCTAAGGGTACCGTCACACGTGGCGATCTCCCGGGCGATTCCATAGGCGATTCCATTGCTTGTAGGACTAAGGGTACCCGTCACACCCGGTGACATCGCCGGAGATATCGCAGGCGACGCACGGGAACGCGCACATTTTTGGCACCCCGCCAGCGTCGTGTGTTTAGAAGAGGCTATACCTTCAGTGATGCTTTGGAGAGGTTTCAGGCGACTTCGCTGTTGGGGTGTCTAGAAACTCCAGCAGGGATCCTGTAACATGGGAGCCTATGGCTCCCATCGCCTGTAACATCGCCATTCGCGATGTTACACAGGGAGATAATTACACATCGCCTGAGAGTGGTTGCCTGGTTTCACAGCAGTACTGTGAAACCAGGCGACCACTCTGAGCCGATTTTTCGGCACAAAATCGCTACTTTACACGGGGCGATGTCACCTGGTGTGACGGTACCCTGACATTTTTAGTAATACCAGATTTTTTGGTCAATGTAGTAATGTCCAAATCCTGATCCCGTTCTTGTAGTAATGTCCCCATCTTGGTCCCTTTCTTGTTGTAATGTCCCCATACTGGTCCCCATCCTGGTCCCCCTCTTGTACTAATATCCCCAACCTGATCCCCTTCTGTAGTAATGTCCCCCGTGCTGGTCCCTTTTTGTAATGATGACCCCCATACTGATACCCTTTTGTAGTGATGTCACCATCCTGTCCCCCATGCTGGTCCCCTTTTGTAGTGATGTCCCCATCCTGGCCCCCATAGTGTAGTAATGTCCCCCATGCTGGACCCCTTTTTTAGTGATATCCCCAACCTGGTCTGCCTTCTTTTTACACACTCACAATCACACCCACTCACACATTAACTCACACACACATTAACTCACACTCACTCACTCATGTGAAACAAAAGGGGGGGAAAGCACAACCCATGAGCGGTACCTGGTGGTCTAGTGGGGGCGTCAATAACAGATATGTGGGGTTCGCATCTCACCTTTGGAGGTTCTGCAACCCTGCACAACCTCGGCGTATCGCAGTGGATGGCTCCGGACTCCAGCGGTCGGGGTTTCCTCCACGAGCAGCTCCTTCTTCCAGTCAGGTGACTCGAGCAAGCCGATCATCTGGACCTGTGACGTTCTCAGCTACGTCACTGCAGGTCTTTTGGATTCTGTTAGCGGTGACTCTGGCTCACAGCTGCTCCTGCTGCAACCCTAGGATGGGGATATGATATTTGTACAGAAGTGTGTGATTATGACAGAAGCGCTAGAGCACAGGAGGCACACGTTTAATTACCTTTACTATACCACAACGTGTTTCTACGGCGGTCCGCCGTCTTCATCAGGTAAAAATCACCTGATGAAGACAGTGGACCGCCAAGGACTTTTGTTATAATCACACACTTCTGTACAAAATCGCGCACTCAGATACCCTCGAGCACTCTGACACCCTCGCGCACTCACAGGCACTCACAGGCACTCAAGAGGCACTCAAGAGGCACTCAAGAGGCACTCACACTAACAGACACTCTCAAGACACTTGGGAAAGAAAGGTGTACAACAGTCCGCGCTGCCAGGATTACTCACTTCAAAAAATACACGAGTGGGTGATGTTTAACCAGATCCTTCTTTATTCTCCGACGCGTTTCAGTGCCCTCCTGGCTCCTTCATCAGGGATCCTGATGAAGGTGCCAGGAGGGCACTGAAACGCGTCAGAGAATAAAGAAGGATCTGGTTAAACATCACCCACTCGTGTATTTTTTGAAGTGAGTAATCCTGGCAGCGCGGACTGTTGTACACCTTTCTTTCCCAAGCACATTGATGCATCTCCACTTGTGAGTGGCCGGTGGAAGTCCAGCAACAGCCATCAGGACGTTATTACTAACAAGCCTTCAAACCAGTTGTGGGTCTCACAACTGGATTAGGTGAGTGGATTCTTTTTCTCAACATTTCACAAATAAGTGTCTAGTGATAAGGGCACTATTGCGCCTCTTGTTCCCCTCCTTTCTTTTATCTACTCTCAAGACAGGCACTCACACCCACAGGCACTCACGCTCACAGTCACTCACGCTCACAGTCACTCACAGGCACAGGCACTCACACTCACAGGTACTCACACTCACAGGCACTCACACTCACAGACACTCACACTCACAGGCACTCACACTCACAGGCACTCACAGGCACAGGCACTCACACTCACAGGTACTCACACTCACAGGCACTCACACTCACAGGCACTCACACTCACAGGCACTCACACTCACAGGCACTCACAGGCGCACAGGCACTCAAGAGGCACTCACACTAACAGACACTCTCAGCACAGGCACTCACAGGCACTCGCACTCACAGGCACTCACAGGCACTCACAGGCACTCACAGGCACTCACACTCACAGGCACTCACAGGCGCACAGGCACTCAAGAGGCACTCACACTAACAGACACTCTCAGCACTCGCACTCACAGGCACTCACAGGCACACAGGCACTCACACTCACAGGCACTCACAGGCACTCACACTCACAGGCACTCACAGGCACTCACAGGCACAGGCACTCACACTCACAGGCACTCACAGTCACTCACAGGCACAGGCACTCACAGGCACTCACAGGCACAGGCGCTCACAGGCACTCACAGGCACAGGCACTCACACTCAAAGGCACACAGGCACTCACATTAGCACACACTTTTATTACCCTAACCATGCTGTCGGCGGTCCAGTGCATGGGGCCCCTAGGGCTTCCCTGTGCGACCCCCAGCACTTTGGACAAAGAATCATGCTGGCGGCGGTCCAGTGCATGGGGCCGCCGCGGTCTCCGCGCTATAATATTACTTCCGGCCGCTTCACTCTGCCGCTCGCTCTGCCAGTTCAATGCAAGCCACCGTCAGCCAATGAGAGGCCCGCAGGTGACGTCAGCGGCCTCTCATTGGCTGAGGGCTTGTATTGAGCTTACAGAGCGGCAGAGCGAGCGGCAGAGACAGTGAAGCAGCTGCAAGTAATGTTATAGTGGAGACCGCGGCGGCCCCATGCACTGGACCGCCGCCAGCATGGTTCTTCGTCCAAAGTGCTGGGGGCCACACAGGGAAGCCCCACATGCCGCATGCGGCCCGCGGGCCGCGAGTTTGAGACCCCTGGTATAGGCGATGTGTGCTGTCGCCTTTGACATCGCTCATGAGCTGTTACACAGGGTGATCAGCACACATCGCCCAAGAATGGTCACCTGGTTTCACAGCACTGATGTGAAACCAGGCGACCACTCAGACGTGTCGCCATCGCCCATTTACATGAGGCGACGCATTGGCGATGTCAAAGGCCAC
The DNA here is from genome assembly GCA_033576535.1 of Allobates femoralis. Classification (NCBI taxonomy): domain Eukaryota; kingdom Metazoa; phylum Chordata; class Amphibia; order Anura; family Aromobatidae; genus Allobates; species Allobates femoralis. The sequence continues at coordinate 57,296,693 of JARQOC010000010.1, read as the reverse complement.
ATGCCACGCCCCAGCGTCGCCTATGGAATCGCCCGAGAGATCACCACGAGTGACGGTACCCTAAGAATCGCCTTCTACGTCTGAGCATCCGTGACTCTGCTTTAATTAGACAGACCAGCATGAAGTCGAAAGTGGGTCACATCGCAATCATGATGTCACACCGGCCTGTTAATGATAAAAAGAGCTGTGGATGCCATGAGGTAGGAGTCGGTTCTTAGGGCTTCCGTTCAACAGCCACAGATTACTGATGTGGGCAATAGACAGTGTCCTGAGAATCAATTTGTAGCAACTCTAGTAAACATTATTAAATCCTACATTACCTAAAATGAGCAATGGGTCCTTAAAAAGGTGCATTGCCTATAATAGCATAAGTTAGTACACTGATGGTGCACAGTTCTAGGATACAAAAACGTGAGTAAAACTCATTGTGGGTGCATACCCTTACAATTACACACAAGCCGATGTACAAATGAGACCCTTGTTCTCCAGGCCACTAAACAATTGAGCATGTTGGTTGCAGCAGAAGACACCCTGAGCTGGAGGAAGCCCTTTTGGTTGCCATAACATATACTATAGGTTATTTACGATGGGAAACACCACTTTCCCTTAAATTCTATCATAATGTAGATATACTGAAAGGTTACTCAACAAATCCCAAAGAGGAGGAGATGAATTAGTAAGTGAGGTCATGACAGAAGCATGTGACGAGCAAACAATGCTGCAGGTATACGCAAAGCAATTTTCCTGTATGAATAATGAAATAATGCTCTCGGTGTTATAATTATAGCCTCTGAAGAATTAAGAAGCCTAGACTTGTAGACCCTAAGAAGATACAGCGTGTTTACCAGTACGTAATGCTCGCCTACAGCTGTCTATCCATAACAACAACAATGGGGCATTCATAGATCTACTGCTGATAGTTGGGTGGCACGAACATCAACAGGGGAACAGCCCCGTGAGAACCACTAAAGGTCTGTAATGAATCAAACTACATCACTTGGATATGGCAGTTGTGAACTTTCCCAATATGTAAACATGCAGAGGGGTTACTATATATTAAATTGTGCTCCGAGTTACTGCTGAGAATGAAAAGTTCAGATTTCTGCAAGTTATATATTCTCCAATTAGTGTGCTACAACATCTTTGATACTTTGTATACTACTGAACTAAGTAATATTTATCTCAGATCATTGCAGAAAGAAAGATATAATTTGGAACCCTCAGTGGTGAGAAGTATTGGTTTTGGGTAAGTCTACTTACATGCAGCAAATACTAATAAAAACAAAGATGAAACTATACTGCACAAGATTGTAGATAGTAGCAAAATGTGTTTCCCTTCATACTAGAATGAGCCTTTACGAATTGCACCCTTTGGCAGGTGTGTGTCCTCTACATTGATTTGCAAGTTGTTCCACAGACCCTTTATTCCAAAAATGCATAAGTAGTAGGGTGCGATTCCTTGTGGTCTGTGGCATGGACAGAATGCCTTCGCGTCCTAGAAAATTCTTTAAAGCTTTTGTTCACTTATAATCGTGTAACAAGCAGACAAAGGAAAGAGGTGGGAGTGCATGCTGAAAAGGCTAAAACCCTGGCGAGATGGCTTCTTAAGCAGGCGCCTAGACTTGACTCTAAGGGCACAGAGTTTTAAATCCTGTGGAGTGGTGGCCCGCCGAGCTATAGAGATGTGCTGAACCAAGCAAAAAATGTCACACAGTCTGAGCGACAATGAGGAAACCATGAGTCAAGAAAAAACCACATACCTTATCCCTTTTTCAACAGTTACAATCATATAAGTTCTATAGTTATAGGAGGGGCACTGCAATATATTGACAGCAAAAGTCATCAATAGTGCTGCTTTCTTACATTTGTAACACTTTTTTTCAGGTCCTATCTAAATAGATTCCTATTGATTAATCTTACATAGAACAAGTGTGTTCTTATTCACAGGATCTTCTATAAAATAACTTGGGTCATGCAAAAGGCTACACAGGGGGAAGTACATGGGTAAGCTGGGATGATTTCAATTGTGTTAGTAATTTTACAGCTAATCACTTCAAATATCAGAACAAATTGCCTGGGCATCCACAGCAATCAAGCATGTTTAAAATATACATTTTGGAAAAATTACTTTAACTCAGTGGACGTGTAAAGGCCCCCATACACATTAGATTAATATCACATTAGATTAATATCACCACTGATATCGATGGGTTCGGTAGACAACCTAATGTGTACTGGGCACCAGCCAGCTAATGGTTGGGGGAGATGTTAATCCTCCATATCCTATTTTGGACTGCTGATAACATGGTTTTCCCGGAGAGAAACCACCGTCTGCTGTGTTGGTTGGTCGAATTTCTAATAGAGAACAGAGGCACGCTTGATGGAGCGAGCACTCATGTGTAAAGGAGTGTTGGCTGTCAACTCAATTATTGGTTGAAGCATTGTTCGATCAACAGTCATCTAATGTGTATGGCTGTCCTATGGGAATGCAATTCTCTGTTTAAGAGCAAACATTCACTTAAAGGGTTGTCCACTATTAGGACAACCTCTTCTGAATCTTCTTGATTCCCCCAGTTAAAATCATAAACCCTGTACTCTCCTCCCGTGCTGCCGGTAACCGCGAGTCCAATCATCGCTGGCTTCCTTCTCTGCCTTCGGACCAAATGAGCTATCAACAGAAAGTGAGCGTCAGCCACAGAGTCACTTCCTTATTATAGCTTGTTTGGTCCGAAGGCAGAGAGAAGGAAGCCTGTAGTGACTGGATGTAGGGCTCACCTGACGTCACAATGTCACGGGAGCCACGACAGCGCGGGAATGGCGGCAGCACAGATGAGTACAGGGTCCATTTTTTACTGTGGGAAACAAGTAGATTCAAAAAGGGCTGTCCTTGTACTGGGCAACCCCTTTAAAGGATTAAAGTCAGAATAACCTGCCGATATCAAAATGTTTGGTTTTATGTTTAAGAGTTTCCCCGTCAGATGATTGCCGGGAGAGTTTAGGATCTAGAATGTCAGATTTTGGACTGCCAATTTTTTTGTTCTCTGGAGATAATCTGACACCAAAATCTGGCAGGGGCTCTTTTCTAGAGAACCTACGGAAGAGCCAAGGGAACTATATTACCTGGGCAGGTCACTTCAGTAAATAGTCAGTCTGGGCTGCGGTGGCACTGCCTCTAGTATGAGTGAGGAACCAAAAAGGTCATCATTATGACTTATTCACAGGAATGGCCCACCTACAGGACTACTCAAAATTAATTAGCACATTGCATGCACCAGATGAAAAGTTATTTCTGAAACTTTATATAAAATCATGCCTAAACAGGGATAAGTGTTGATAGTAGTTTAGTTTGACAAATTGGCGTTGTAAATACATAGTAAAAGTAACCTACCAAACAGCCCGGAACCTGAGCTTATGTGGGGAAATCCAGAAGAGATATTTATGGTGATGGCTGAAAAGCAAGAATGCAGAACAATTGTGCAACTAATTACAGTATTTAGCTCGGATTGCAATGCTAAATAAATGTATTTTTCTACTTACAATTCAATTAGGTTTCTTAAACCATGTCTTTATTTGCAACCAAAGAGAATAGATATCAGTCTACACAGAAATAAATTTGCTTCCTACATGAGAAAATTGCATTCTGATTTTAAAATAGTAATTATGTGCTGAAACTGTAATTAGTCAAGTTAAGGCAACGGTTCATGTGGAACCTAGCTGCATGCAGACAAACGTTAATAATTTTAATTATGTCACACTAATAAAGGGAGAACTCATCCTTCTCTTGTAAAGGAAGCTGGGAAAATGATGGCCTCTGAATGCAATTAAATAAACATAATATTACTGGTCTGTTTTCTAATGGGCAGATTTCCTGCCAGACTCTCTTAAGGCCCCGCTACACGGTACGATATTGTGAACGATATCGCTCAAAGGTCACGGGTTTGGAGTTGTTCAAACAACATCATTAGGACGTCGTTGCGTGTGACACAGATATACGACTACAATAAAACGTTGGATCGTTGATCGCAGATTTGAGAACATGTTCTCAAATCAAATGATCCTCGATCAGCCAACCTGCTGCATCGTTATGTGTGACACCGTGATAACAATGTTGTTAACGACTTCGCCTATTCACAACAGTGAGCAAGTATCGTTCGCTGGGTTGTGCGAACGATAGCTGCTCGCTATATCGTTGGTGCGTCATCTACGATATGTAGACGTGTGACATCTCCCCAACGATGTAAAAAAGATGTCCTAACCACCTTGCTGCCGTGAGATCGTTGGTGATATCTTAACAACATTGAAGCGTGTAACGGTATCCTTTATAGAGATGCAAGAAACATAATACTGAAGTAACAGCAGTGACTATTATGGCCACTTTACACGCGGCAACATTTCTAGCTTATCCACAGGTAACTTACTGGCTGCAGTGAAATCATGGAGACATGGTTCTATCTTGTTGCTGTGTACAAATGGAATAATGTCTCCATGATTTCACTGCAGTAAATCACCTGTGGATAAGCTAGAAATGTAGCCGCGTGTAAAGTGGCCATTAGAGTACATTCATCTGATCGTTTTTTACAGTCCGTGTTCTGACCAAGATGCAGTACTGTGAGTCTCTTGAACTGAACTAACAGCCTCCATGATCTAAAGTACAGTTGTTTACATGCATATGATGCCACCAAAAAGGTTGGTATATAAAATGAGAATAATGGGATTAGGGGAAAATATGTGTAACTGGGTTAACAACTGGCTCAGTGATAGGAAACAAAGGGTGGTTAATAATGGAACACACTCGGACTGGGTCACAGTTAACAGTGGGAAACCACAGGGGTCAGAACTGAGCCTTTTTAATAAATGTATTAATAATCTTATTGGTAGCATACAGAGTAACATTTTCAATATGTTCAGATGATAAACTCTGCAGGGTAATCAATACAGAGTATGAAAATGTTATATTACAGGAGTATTTATGTAAGCTGGAGGCTTGGGCTGAGAAATGGCAATTGAAATTTAATGTGGACAAATGTAAGGTCATGCACTTGGACAGAGGAAATAACATTTATAGTTATGTACTTAATTGTAAAACTGTCACAGAAAAAGACTTGGGTGCACAGGTGGACGGCAAACTCAACTTTTCTGACCAGTGTCAGGCAGCTGCTGCCACGGCTTATAAAATAATGGGATGCATTAAAAGAGGCATAGATGCTCAAGAGAAGAACATAATTTTACCTCTATACAAGTCACTAGTGTGACTGCATTTAGAATATGGTGTACAATTCTGGTCTTCGGTGTATAAGAAGGAGATAGGTGAACTAGAGCGGGTGCAGAAAAGAGTGACCAAGGTTATTAAAGGACTTGGGGGTCTGTAATACCAAGACAGGTTATCATTTTTGGGGTTATTTAGTTTGGAAAAACCAAGGCGATCTTATTACAATGTATAAATATATGAGGAGACAGTATAGAGACCTTTCTAATGATCTTTTTACACCTAGGCCTGTGATAGGGACAAGGGGGCATCCTCTATGTCTTGAGGAATAAGGTTTAAAGAGCAGTGAGACTATGAAACTCCGCTGCATGATGTTGTAATGGGTAATTCAATAGTAAAATTTAAGAAAGGTCTGGATGCCTTTCTTGAAAAATATATTAATAAAACTGGTTATTTGCACTATATTCTGTGGTTGGGCATTCATCCAAGGAACTGATTGCCATGTGTGGAAGAAGGAAGGAATTTTCCCACCAATTTGGAGCTTGGTGTCTGCTCCATTGGGTTTTTGCCTTCCTCTGGATCAACACGTTAGGCTAAAGGTTGATGGACTAAAATTCTACCTTCAACCTTAAAAACTATTAAACTCTCCCAAAGGAGATATGGATACACTACATGAACAAAAGTATGTGCTCCCACCACATTATACCTACAGGAGGTTTTAGGATATGCCATTTCTATATCTGTAGATATTTATTTATACGGACTGGTCCCTTTATAGTCATAACAGCTTCCATTCCTCTGGGAAGGAATTCTATAGGATATCTGTAGGATTTTTTTGCCTATTCAGAAGAGCATTTGTGAGTTCAAACTGGTATTGCATAAGAGGGCCTGGCTCTCAATCTCTGTTCTAGTTCATCCCTAAGGTGTTGGATGTGGGTGAGCTTGGGACTCTGTGCGGCTGCTCATGTTCTTCTACACCAAACTCCCTCAACCATGCCTTCATGGATGTAGTTTTGTGCATTGGGGCACAGTTATGGGGAACATAAAAAGGGTCTTTCCTAAACTGTTTGCACAAAGCTAAAGTATTAGGATTTACTTTTACTGGAACTAAGGGGCCATGACCGCCGTTATCCCTAATCCACCAAACTTTACACCTGGCACAATTTAGTCAGGTGGGTAACATTCTCCTAAACCAGACTTCTCCATCAGACAACCAGACAGAGCAGCACTATTCTTTGCTGCTCAGAAACAGTTTCAACTGCTCTAGAGTTGAATGGCTGCATACCGTATATACTCGTGTATAAGCCGACCCGTGTATAAGCCGACCCCCCTACTTTTGCCCCCAAAACCTGGGAAAATCTATTGACTCGTGTATAAGCCGAGGGTGGACCCCAGCACAGGTATACAGCCCCCAGCAGTGTGGTATATAGCAGCCCCAGAGGTATATACAGCAGCCTCAGTGGTAGTATACAGCAGCAGCCCCAGTGGTAGTATACATGCAGCCCCAGTAGTATATACAGCCCCAGTGGTAGTATATGCAGCCCCAGTGGTAGTATATACAGCCCAGTGGTAGTATATGCAGCCCCAGTGGTAGTAAACAGCCCCAGTGGTAGTATATGCAGCCCCAGTGGTAGTATATACAGCCCCAGTGGTAGTATATGCAGCCCCAGTGGTAGTAAACAGCCCCAGTGGTAGTATATGCAGCCCCAGTGGTAGTAAACAGCCCCAGTGGTAGTATATGCAGCCCCAGTGGTAGTATATGCAGCCCCAGTGGTAGTATATGCAGCCCCAGTGGTAGTAAACAGCCCCAGTGGTAGTATATGCAGCCCCAGTGGTAGTAAATAGCCCCAGTGGTAGTAAACAGCCCCAGTGGTAGTAAACAGCCCCAGTGGTAGTATATGCAGCCCCAGTGGTAGTATATGCAGCCCCAGTGGTAGTATATGCAGCCCCAGTGGTAGTAAACAGCCCCAGTGGTAGTAAACAGCCCCAGTGGTAGTATATGCAGCCCCAGTGGTAGTATATGCAGCCCCAGTGGTAGTATATGCAGCCCCAGTGGTAGTAAACAGCCCCAGTGGTAGTATATGCAGCCCCAGTGGTAGTAAACAGCCCCAGTGGTAGTATATGCAGCCCCAGTGGTAGTAAACAGCCCCAGTGGTAGTATATGCAGCCCCAGTGGTAGTATATGCAGCCCCAGTGGTAGTAAACAGCCCCAGTGGTAGTATATGCAGCCCCAGTGGTAGTATATGCAGCCCCAGTGGTAGTAAACAGCCCCAGTGGTAGTATATGCAGCCCCAGTGGTAGTATATACAGCCCCAGTGGTAGTATATGCAGCCCCAGTGGTAGTAAACAGCCCCAGTGGTAGTAAACAGCCCCAGTGGTAGTAAACAGCCCCAGTGGTAGTATATGCAGCCCCAGTGGTAGTAAACAGCCCCAGTGGTAGTATATGCAGCCCCAGTGGTAGTATATGCAGCCCCAGTGGTAGTATATACAGCCCCAGTGGTAGTATATGCAGCCCCAGTGGTAGTAAACAGCCCCAGTGGTAGTAAACAGCCCCCTCCTTATTATGGGTCCCCCAGCAGAAATAAACAGCCCCCCCCCTCCTTATCACGTCCCCCCCAGGCTGCGGCAGCTGTGAAAATAACAAACACTTTATACATCACCTTCCGACGCAGCTCCTCCGGTCCCGGCTCCTCCGCTCGCTGGCGTCTTCTTCTTCTTGTGTCGGCTTCTGTGACCGCGCGCAGGAAATGACGTCATCTCCTGCGCCCGGTCACATGACACCGGCACCAGAAGGAAGAAGACGCCAGCGAGCGGAGGAGCCGGGACCGGAGGAGCTGCGTCGGAAGGTGATGTATAAAGTGTTTGTTATTTTCACAGCTGCCGCAGCCTGGGGGGGACGTGATAAGGAGGGGGGGCTGTTTATTTCTGCTGGGGGACCCATATTAAGGAGGGGGGCTGTGCAGTGCAATATGCACGGCATCCCCCTGCCGCTGATGGGCGGGGGGATGCCGTGCATATTCATTGCACTAATGAGGCGGCCCCACGTGACCGCCTGCGGTCACCGCGGCCCCCTCCTGCCTCCTCCAGCCCCCGGTCACAGCCCCCGGTCACAGCCCCCCCCCCCCACTGAATACCATATGACTCGTGTATAAGCCGAGGGGGGGACTTTTCAGCCCAATTTTTGGGCTGAAAAACTCGGCTTATACACGAGTATATACGGTACTTTACACTAGTCCATCTAAAGATTGGCACTGTGCTTGATGATCTTAAAGCCCCGTCACACGCTTCAATATCGCTGTTGATATCGCTCATATGTCACAGATTTTCGGTCGCTCAAATGACATATGAGCGACATTATAGCATGTGACAGGGCGATGCAACCAGCGATTTGTCGCTTGATCGCCAATTGCAGATTTTCGAACCAGACCGTAAACCTGTCACTGATTGCTCAGTTGAGCTTGTGCATCACTGTGTGTGACATGAGCTCAGTGATGTATTTTCTGCAATCAGCGATTCTGGAAATATTGACAATAGGCGGGCCTTGCCTCGCCTTTTCTGCATCGATTGGATGTCATTCACTACTATTGGCAACTTGTGAATTTGGGCAAAAAAGCCATCTCGCAATCCAGATGAACATATATTTGCCCAATTTGAACACCCGCACTATCCATAACCGACGTCATATACCATTCATATTGTCACACACATAATAATATTCATAGAGACTGCAGAAGTAGCACATGCATGCATGCACATGCACATTATTTGTACACCCGACATTCTTTGTACGCCTGAACGACGCCTGTATACCAGACATTATTTGTACACCCGAACGACGCCTGCATCAGCACTGACTGAATGTAGGTGGTCATAGTGTTTTATGGCCACAATGTGAATTTGAATCAGGCGACATACACAAGCGCCATTTTATTGTGTCTTTTAATGCTGCTTTATTTGTTTGGCCAGCCAAATGTTTATGTGGGCTGTATACACTCTGTTTATCTTTTGCAATGTAACCAGATACATTTTAGGAGACTTTATGATTTATTATGACTTAGACTTTTGATTTATGAGGTTTATGACAAAAATAAAAAGCCAAACAAAACACCTGTGTCCTCAAATTCTTCATTACACCATATACACAGGCAGACATTCTATTGCAAAAAATGCGCACAAAGGGCACTTCAGTGTGACACTTTTGGTATACAGAAGGGCTCACCACAAGCATAGTAGGAGGGGTGTGGAAAACAAAACTCTGGTACGCCTACCTACCATGATGTCACACAAAAATTGCCCACATTGATAGGAGTATCGCTGGAGATGCTGCTGTGTGACACTGTACAAGTGACTTGAAAAAAAACATCGCTCGCTGGGTCGTCCACAAGATCGCGCCATCACCGCATTGCTGGGCCCATGTGAGCGATATATGAGCAATATTGACATGTGTGACATCTACCCGCGATAATTGCACGTCGATCATCGCTCCTAATATTGATAGCGATATTGACGTGTGTGACGGCCCCTTAAGGTTTGCAGTTGCATTGCTCTGGAAACCCATGCCATGAAGCTTCAAAGTACATGGCTTTTGTGCTGATGTTAACAAAAGAGGAGTTATTGAATGAGCAGTGGCTTGGCGATTTATGCACTATACTGTCAGCAATCAGCAACCCTGCTTTATGTGGCCTCACAGTTGATTTAAGAATATTTAAGAAAGAAGACATTATACAAACTGACTTGCTAAATTGATGGTGTCCTATTACAGAACCACAATAAAATTAATTGAGCTGTTTAAAATGAACCATTCTTTCACAAGTGTTTGTAAATGAAGACTACTTGGCTAGGGGCTAGTTTATACACCTTTAATAATGGGAATAAATGGAAAAACCTGAATTCACTGATTAACGGGAATCTGTAAGCAGGTTTTTGTTATGTAATCTGAAGACAGCATGACGTAAGGGTTAACACAAAGAATTCAGCAATGTGTCTCTTATCAGAAAGTGTGTTGTTTACCTTCAATGTTTATTTTAGCATCAGTAGCTAAATAAATATGATGGAATATCACATGGAATGTTGGAAAATAATTATTTGATATTCCACTTTGATTGCATATATACAGAGTTTTATGAGTCTATGTATAAAATAACATAACGACTAAAATTTATAGGTACTGTGCTAAAATCATTGTTATCTTTTGTTCTACTTGTCAGCTTTCATTCTCAAGTATTATGGCCACTTTACACGTCCCGATATCGGCGTCCAACTCCGATAAAAAGTCACGTAATTCGTGCGCTGGCCCCGATATTGTTCGTGCATTGTATGGTGTAAATATCCAATTCGATGCAAGAACGATGCCAAAACGATATTGGGGAAGAAATGAGCAGGCTCTCCAACGGCCCGATATTGGATAGATGATGTGGTCGGATCGTGCTGTGTGAAAGCCCAACAACGATGTGGAGTGCAACTTCCCCTATTCTCTCCCATGTTAAATGGTCGTTCCTGGGTCGCCCGTACAAGGGGGCGTACACATCGCAGTTGCGTTGCCTGCCGATATCGCGCTGTGTAACATCTCCTATGCGATCTTGGAATTCTGCCGAAAAAATGCGCGTTCCCGCGTCGTTGTATCCAACATCGGACCGATGTTGGGACGTGTAAAGTGGCCATTATGTATTTTTAGTGGGTGTATCTTCAGCCCACAATATTATCATTAATTGGTTTCACTTGGGTGCGTTAATTTGTAGGAGGGCTCTTCCATTTAAGGAATAGCAGTATGGAAATAATTTTATGCTGTTGAGAAAAGATACCAATCCGAAACGCGTCCAGCGTTTGGAAGGGGGCTGCGTCCCCCAGAATGTTATTTTATTTATGATGCACCAATAAATATTCAGAAAATTTGAAGATTGGTCTGGTGCTGAAATTTTTCCTTTACATTTTGGATCCAACTTTATTTTTTTCAATGGTCATTTGACACATCAAACTTATTGAGAATTTCATAAGAAAAAAAAAAGTGTACCGTATATACTCGTGTATAAGCCGACCCGTGTATAAGCCGACCCCCCTACTTTTGCTCCCAAAACCTGGGAAAACCTATTGACTCGTGTATAAGCCGAGGGTGGACTCCAGCACAGGTATACAGCCCCCAGCAGTGTGGTATACAGGCAGGCCCCAGAGGTATATACAGGCAGCAGCCCCCAGCAGTGTGGTATACAGGCAGGCCCCAGAGGTATATACAGGCAGCAGCCCCAGAGGTATATACAGGCAGCAGCCCCCAGAGGTATATACAGTCATCAGCCCCCAGAGGTATATACAGTCAGCAGCCCCCAGAGGTATATACAGTCAGCAGCCCCCAGAGGTATATAATGCAGCAGCCCCCAGAGGTATATAATGCAGCAGCCCCCAGAGGTATATACAGGCAGCAGCCCCAGAGGTATATACAGGCAGCAGCCCCCAGAGGTATATACATGCAGCAGCCCCAGAGGTATATACATGCAGCAGCCCCCAGAGGTATATACAGGCAGGCCCCCAGTGGCACTCGCCCCCCCACACTGTGCAGAGCCCCCCCTCCCGATGCATTATCTTACCATCCAGCCGCGTCTTCATCACCGCCTGTCCTCCCGTCCATCCTCGCGCGCTGTGTTCCCGGTCTCATGTGACCCGGCGGTCGCAGTCGGATGACGTCATCGCGCTGGGTCACATGAGAGCCGAACACAGCGCGAGAGGATGGACGGGAGGACGGTGATGAAGACGCGGCTGGATGGTAACATAATGCATCGGATGGGGGGGCTCTGCACAGTGTGGGGGGCGAGTGCCATTGGGGGCCTGCTGTATATGGGGGCCTGCTGTATATGGGGGCTTGTAAACATCTGGGGGCTGTATGCACGGCTCCCCCTGCCGCTGTGATGGGCGGGGGGAGCCGTGCATATCTAATGAGCGGCCCCATGTGACGGGCCGCTCTGTCAGGAGCCTCCCCCGCCTCCTCCAGCCTCCCCAGCACCCGGACACCTAGGATTACCGTATTGACCCATGTATAAGCCGAGGGGGTGACTTTTCAGCCCAATTTTTGGGCTGAAAAACTCAGCTTATACACGAGTATATACTGTACTTGGTTTTAACTCAACTTTATTCTTTCATGAGTTATTTACAAGTTTATGACCACTTATAAAATGTGTTCAAAGTGCTGCCCATTATGTTGGATTGTCAATGCAACCCTCTTCTCCCACTCTTGACACACTGATAGCAACACCGCAGAAGAAATGCTAGCACATGCTTCCAGTGTCCATTGTTTCAGATGCTGCACATCTCGTATCTTCACAGCATAGACAATTGCCTTCAGATGAAGGATGAGGCAAACTTTTTTGTGAATCGTGAAGTTAACAAACAAAACCACCGCTCTTGGTCTGACATTAATCCACAGTGGATAGATCCCTCCAAGACTGCTGGAATACCAATATTGATGGTATGGTGTGGTATATGGGGTACAAAGATAATGGGGCCATTTTTCATCAATGGAAACCTCAATGGCACTGGGTATCTGAAATTGCTACATGATTAAGATATCCAGTGGCATTGAGGTTTTCATTAATGAAGAATGGCCCCACTATCTTTGTACCCCATATCCCACACCATCAATTTTTGTGTTCCAACAGTCTTGGAGGGATCTATCTACTGTGGGTTAGTGTCAGACCAATAGCATTTTTTTGTTTGTTTGTTACTTCACCATTCACAAAAAAGTTTGCCTCACCACCCATCTGAAGGCAATTGTCTATGCTGTGAAGATACGAGATGAGCAGCATCTGAAACAACAGATCGTGGAAGCCTATACTAGCATTTCTCCTGCGGTGTTGCTATCAGTGTGTCAAGAGTGGGAGAAGAGGGTTGCATTGACAATCCAACACAATGGGCAGCACTTTGAACACATTTTATAAGTGGTCATAATGGTGGAGGCTGGAGGGGTGAGGAGGCTGTGTAGCAGAACAGCGTCAGTGCAGCCTGGAACTTGAGGTAATTACAAGCAGGAATCCAAAATTGGTGTGCTGCTGGGGGACCCTTTTTAAAGTGTGTATTAGGGTATAGAAAATGCCCCTATGATAGTATTAGGCAGTTCTTAGGCTGTGTATGATGGTGAATTTGTACTATTTTGAGCACCAGTTTATAAGCTATCTGATGATAAACACTACATAGGAACACCCGTATAAATACTGTTGTTTGCTTTTGAGAGGTATTTATATAGGAATTTTAATAATACGGATTTTAGCCTGTAATAATTTTTGGTACCTTGACAGATGTATTAAATTTTGAACATTAATAAAAGTAATTAATTTGTTAAAGAAACAGTAGTTTCATTTGTCTTCCGTGGGAAGGACGGGAGATTTTGGTTTTATTTATGTTAGAGTGAAACCTAATATAATTGGACAGTTGATTTTATGGTCACCACCCATCTGGAAAAGTTTTCCCCCTCCCATATACTAATGTGCCACAAAAAGGAAGTTGATATCACCAACCATTCCCATTTTACTTACCGTAGGTGCATCCATATAAATGGCCCACCCTGTATTTCTTCGGACTGCAGATGTAGGCCGTTACTTCGTCCTATACCTGGACTTGGTCGGATTAATTGAAAAGACCAAGAGCTCTCTTGTAACTTTTTTCTTTATTCTACTGAAACAAACATCACGGCACAGTCATTTGGGCTACCCTGTGATGTTTTAGGGTTCTATCCTTAAACACAAAGAGTGTTCCTTGTAAATGTACATAGATTTCTTCAAACAAACGTACTTTGAGAAGTAACAGCTATTTCCAATTTAGAAATGTTTTGTTAGGAGCACCAAAGAAAAATAGAATCGTGAATATGTTGGCACGATTTCTTGGAAGTCAATGATATATATTCATATAGTTTCCTTGTCTGCAGTCAAAGTTTTATGGACAAATGCCAGGTAGGATTGTGTAAGTTTTACGTGAATGAATCTGGATTAAAAGAAAAACTTCTATTCTCAGATTCAAAAGGCTGAGAAATGTTTTATTGTCTTTTTTTACAATGTAACGGTGCTTTCAAGTAACTATTTAGAATAAGGTGTGCTGTGGTGGTACATATAAATACCAGAATTTCTGGCGCTTAAGTAGCATATCCAGTAAGGCCATGACCTAAAGTTTAGGATGCCATGACAGATTTTGGATGGGAATTTTTTTTTTTTTAATAATGCAGAAGCATTGGTTAAGTATAGGGTAAGGAGGGATCTAAAGAAGAGGCAGGGATTTTGTGATGTCAGAAAAAATGGAGTAAGGGGAGGTGAGGATATAAAAGATGGAAACTGTTAGAACAAGGCAGTTATTTTATGTGAGCTGACCCATTAAACTCCCACCTACCCCCTTAACATTTTTTTTTTCTTGAAAAACCACAAAGTTTAGCTAGGGATGGAGTGGTATATTGGCCTTGGAAATTACTACCAGTTTGTCATTGCAGTGGCGGTTAGGTGGGTCCTCAAAGTTGGGGATGTGGTTATAGTGGATGGGGGAGGGGGAGCTTGCAAGGCTCTAGACTCCCCAGTTGGACTAAAATGATAGCAGATAGCAAAATGCCTGTGTAGAGATGGTCTTGGAGGGTCTGCCATTTTAAGTTATGTCAAAGATACTGGTGTCATAAGGAGTAGAGATGAGCGAGTACTAAAATGCTTGGGTGCTCGATGCTCGGGCCAAGCATCCTAAGATACTTGTGCACTCGGCCCGAGCATTGAGCCCAATGTTATCCTATGGGAGACCCGAGTATTTTTCTGGCATGACCCCCGGCAGCATGGATAAACCCTAAAAATGTCACAAAAGTATCAGAACAGTGATCAAATGACATGGGAACAGCATGCGGAAGACCCCTGTAAGCATTTCAGACCCCAAGGTCACTGCTGTGAACAATGTTGTCAGTGTCAGACTATTACGCCACTCTTAAGGACTGTCAAGAAATGTTACAAAATGAAACTAAAATGGATTTTCCTGGAGAAAATATTAAGGACTCATACACACTTGTGAGACAGAGTTGGTGTAAAGCGGCCGTCACACGCACAGATATCTTGAACGATATTGTAAGCGATCACGTGCAACCGCGATCGCTTACAATATCGCTCACATCGCTGGTGAGCTGTCACACAGACAGACTCACCAGCTATGTGGAGCCGCGATCTCGCTGGTAACTATGGTAAACATCGGGTTACTAGGCGCCGCACATCGCTTAGTAACCCGACGTGTACCATAGTTACCATCTCCAGCATAGGCTCTGCCGCTGGGAGATCGTTCATCGTGGTGTCATACACCACGATGAAGCAGATCGTGACATCGTTCATCGCTAGATCTGAGCTCCGGAGCTCAGATCTGCGATGTCACGATCAAGCGATTTTACATGTAAAATCGCTTGATTACATGCAACGATGCCAAAACGATATCGCTTAAGCGATCAAAAAGGAGATCGCTTAAACTATATCGGGCAAGAAATCGTTGCATGTGACGGCCGCTTAAGTTAGTTTTTTGGATTACATGAAAGATTTTAAAAAAAATAAAAAATTCTGTGGCACTCCGATGCCCTGGGAAGAGACGTGCATGATTGCCTCTTTAAAAAATGTGCTCATTTTAAGGAACTGGGTCTTTTGTAGTATTGCCCTTTGGCAGGGCAGCCAAAAATTGGGAGGCACCCCAATGCCCCTGGAAAGAGACGTGCATGAGGGCCTCTTTAAATATTGTGCTCATTTTAAGGAAGTTTGTCTTTTGTAGTATTGCCCTTTGGCAGGGCAGCCAAAAATTGGGAGGCACACCAATGCCTCTGGAAAGAAACATGGAGGAGAGCCTCTAAATATTGTTCCCATTACAAAGGAGCGGGTCTCCTGTACTTGTAATGCCCATTCTGTAAGCATGGACTAAAACATTTACCCCTGGGAGGTATACATGAAACTACTGCCTAACTTTTGAACGGTTAGGGTCATCATCATAAATATGATGTAAATAAATTATGTTTTCGTGGCATCATGAACCACAGTCGCACTAATCATATGATGGTGGCAGATGAGGAGAAGGAGGAGCAGTACAGCAAGTAGCCAAAGTCATGAAGTGTGTACCCATGTGTGGGTGTGCGTAGGTGCATGGCGATTTACCGGCACAAAATTTAAATTACGCTATCATTTGGTGGTGGTGTGGTGAAGTCAGGCCCAATCCAACCCTTGTTCATCTTGATCAGAGTCAGCCTGTCAGCATTTTCAGTTGACAGGCGGGTGCGTTTATCAGTAATGATTCCACCTGCGGCACTAAAAACACGCTCTGACAAAACGCTAGCGGCAGGGCAGGCCAGGACTTCCAAGGCGTAGAGAGCCAATTCCTGCCACATGTCCAGCTTGGATACCCAATAATTATAAGGCACAGAGGAGTCTAGGAGCACTTTTGTATGATCGGCAAGGTACTCCCTCAGCATCTTCGCAAACTTTGCAGTCCTTGTGACACTACCCCGCACATCAGGGCCTGTGCTACGAGAGGTGCTGAGAAAACTGTCCCAGATCTTTGAGAGTGTTCCCCTACCTCTGCTGGATTGGACTTGTGCTTCTCTCGGCCGGACGCCTTAGTTGTCAACCAAATCGTGACCTCTGCCGCTAGCGTTTTCAGAAGTGAATTTTTTGATTAATTCCGCGACTATGGCCTTCTGGTACTGCACCATTTTTGTAGACCTCTCCGCCTCGGGAATCAGAGAAATAAAGTTCTCCTTGTAGCGTGGGTCTAAAAGTGTTACCAACCAGTAATGAGTGTCCGCCAAGATGTTGATAACGCGAGGTTCACGAGACAGGCAGCGTAACATAAAATCAGCCATGTGCGCCAGACTGTCAACAGACAAGACTTCAGGGTCCTCTCCAACAGCATGAATGGCCATGCTGGCCTCATCATTCTCCTCCTCTCCCCTGTCCTCTGGCCATCCACTCTGAACCTGACGGTATGACGGTTGTGCATGCATTACCATCAATTCTGCATGAAAGTAGCTCTATTTCTTCATCCTCCTCCTCCTCGTCATAGTCCTCCAATGCACGTTGGGATGAGATGAGGCTTGGCTGGGTGTAATCACCCAGTATGGTTTCTTGCTCCAACTCATCATGCTCCGCCTGCAATGCATCGTCTTTGATTTTGAGCAGAGAGCATTTTAGAGGACAGAAAAGCGGGATGGTGACGCTAATGATGGCATCATCGCCGCTCACCATCTTGGTGAAGTCCTCAAAATTTTGGAGGACGGTACATATGTCGGACATCCATGTCCACTCCTGAGGTCTTATGTGTGGAGTTTGATTCATATACCGATGGCCTGGTTGATGCTAGTACTCAACAACAGCCCTCTCCTGCTCACAAATCCTGACCAACATGTGCAGTGTGGAATTCCAATGCGTGGGGACATCACACACCAGTCTGTGAGCCGGAAACTGCAAACGCTGCTGAAAGCCGGCAAGGGCAGCAGAAGCAGTAGGTGACTTTCTAAAATGGGCACACAGGCGGTGTACTTTGACGAGCAGATCCGACAGCTCTGGGTAGGATTTAAGAAACCGCTGAATCACAAGGTTGAGCACATGGGCCACGCATGGAACATGTGTCAGCTCGCCTCGCCTCAGAGCCGCCACCAGGTTCCGGCCATTGTCACATACGACCATGCCTGGCTGTAGGTTCAGCGGTGTGAGCCAGTGATCTGCCTGCTGTTTCAGAGCTGTCCACAACTCTTCAGCATTGTGGGGTTTGTCACCAACGCATATTAGCTTCAGCACAGTCTGTTGCCGCTTAGCCGAGGCAGTGCTGCAGTGCTTCCAGCTTGGGACTGGTGTTGAGGGTGAAGTGGAGGAGGAGGAGAAGGAGGCTGTGGAGCATGATGTTCCAGAGCTGTACACTGTGGGTGAAACCCTGACTGAATTAGTGCCTGCAATCCTTGGTGTCAGCTCACACTGAGTCCCGGCTTCCAGAATATTAACCCAGTGTGCCGTCAGCGAGATGTACTGGCCCTGCCCACAAGCACTTGTTCACGTGTCTGTGGTTAGGTGGTCTTTGCCTGAAACTGCGATGTTAAGGGCACGTCTGATGTTTTGTGACACGTGCTTATGTAATGCAGGGACGGCACACCGGGAGAAATAGTGGCGGCTGGGGACAGGGTAACGTGCGACAGCCGCCGCCATCAGGTCGCGGAATGCTTCCGTTTCCACTAGCCTAAAATACCATATTTCCAGCGCAAGCAGTCGCGAAATGTATGCATTTAGAACTGTGGCATGTGGGGCGTTGGCAGCGTATTTGCGCCTGTGTTCCAAAGATTGGTGTATGGATAACTGAATGCTGCGCTGGGACAAGGGCGTGGTTGATGATGGTGCTATTTCTGCTTGTGCAACTACGGTGAAGGACAGCAGGCATCTTTGCATGCAGTATGGACAGGGGATTGTCTTGCACGCACAACAGTGGAAGACGCAGCGGTGTCACCTGCAGACACTGCTCCTGGACTCTGGTGTACATCCCACAAAGTCGGGTGCTTTGCTGACATGTGCCTGATCATGCTGGTGGTGGTCAGGCTGCTAGTTTTGCTACACCTGCTGATGCTGGCATGGCAGGTGTTGCAAGTGGCCTTTTTGGAATTATCTGCAGACACCTTAAAAAACAGCGAGACTCGGGAAGACCTAACAGTTGTACTGCCAACTTCTGTCGTGTTGTTGTTCCAGGGGAACGGTGGCCTGCCTTCTGCCTGTGGCCACCACCCTGCTTCTTCCGGCCTGTTGTGATGCTACGCCTAACTTCCCCTCTGGACTGCTGTCCTCGCTCTGCATGTCCTCCTGCCAGGTTGGGTCAGTTACTGGATCATCCACCACGTCGTCTTCCACTTCTGCACCCTGGCCCTCCTCCTGACTTTCTGGCAATTGTGTCTCATCATTGTCCACCTCTTGTTGAGACACGTTCCCACTGTTGCCTTCGTGAGACTGTGGCTGCTCAAATATTTGTGCATCGGTACATACGATCTCCTCATGACCCACTTCAACTGGAGCTGGTGAGAGGCCAGAATCTAAGAATGGATAAGTGAACAGCTCTTCAGAGTGTCCAAGTGTGGGATCAGTTATGTCCGGGGCCGGGCACTTGGCATGGTGGGAAGAAGGAGGATCAGGGTGTGGAATGTGCGGTCCAGTCTCACGGCTACTGACACTTGTTCATGTGGAAGACAGGGCATTTGTGGTGGTGCCACACTGACTGGAAGCATTATCCGCTATCCAACTAACAACCTGTTGACACTGGTCTTGGTGTCTTGGTTTAATAGTGGTGTACTGCTGTGGTCCCCTAGAAATTAAGACAGGAAGGTCGAGCGAGATGATGTGGGCGTTTGTCGTGGCGCAATTCGAGCTTGCACACGGCCTCAGCCTCTGCCTGCACCACCATCACGTTCAGTTCCTTGTCCCTTGCCACCGGCCTTGACCATTTTCAATGTTGTGCTGCCTGTATACAGCTAAATGAAGGCGTCCAAAAGATGGCTTTTAGCTGCACACTGAGATTACAGATTAGAGCGGTTTAATCCCGGCAGCTGGAACGGTCAGACACAAACGCTGACGCGTATACAGTGTTTTGGTGTATACTATTTGGAGCTACAGGCCACTCCTGCCACATTAAGATGGTAAATGAATGCAGACAAGAGTTGGTTTTTAGCTGCACACTGAGATTACACATTAGAGCGGTTTAATCCCGGCAGCCAGAACGGTTAGACACAAACGCTGATGCGTATACAGTGTTTTGGCATATACTACTTGGGCTACAAGCCACTCCTGCCGCACTAAAATGGTAAATAAATGCAGACAAGAGTTGGTTTTTAGCTGCACACTGAGATTACAGATTAGAGCGGTTTAATCCGGCAGCCAGAACGGTCAGACACAAACGCTGATGCGTATACAGTGTTTTGGCATACACTACTTGGGGCTACAAGCCACTCCTGCCGCACTAAAATGGTAAATGAATGCAGACAAGAGTTGGTTTTTAGCTGCACACTAAGATTACAGATTAGAGCAGTTTAATCCCGGCAGCTAGAACGGTCAGACACAAATGCTGACGCGTATACAGTGTTTTCGCATATACTACTTGGAGCTACAAGCCACTCCTGCCGCACTAAGGCTGCTTTCACATCAGCGGTAATCGCTGATCGCGGCAGTTGCAGTGAGAAAAACGCAACTGCCGCGATTACCGCATAACGGCTGCACTTGCAGTTCACCTGCGGCAAGCCCCATGCAATGTCTATGGGGCTTGCGGCAGGTGCGGCAAGTGCGGTACAGTTGCGGGTTTGGCACTTGCGGCAGTGAAAAAAACGCGGTCAGCCGTGGTTTTCTTGCGGCCGCATCTGCCGCAAGTGCCAAAACCGCAAGCCCCATAGACATTGCATGTTGAACCGCAAGTGCGGCCGTTATGCGGTACTCGCTGATGTGAAAGGGGTCTAAGATGGTAAATTCATGCAGACAAGAGTTGGTTTTTAGCTGCACACTGAGATTACAGATTAGAGTGGTTTAATCCCGGCAGCTGGAATGGTCAGACACAAATGCTGACGAGTATACAGTGTTTTGGCGTATTTGACTCACATTTGATGGTGGGGTGCTCCTGTGAAGCTGATCCTCCACTCTTCTGGTTCGCGTGGCAGAGGTGAACTGCTGCCAGCTTCGGTACCAGTGAACCGGCTGTGAGTTGTGGGCACGGGAGTCTTTTGGGGAACCCGTGTAGAAATGCCCAATCCCGGTGGTTAAGGCCTCAGGTGCTGACACCCGACCGGTGACGGCCCAGGGGCCCGCACGGGGTGCGGAGCCCCCGCTCCTCTCCAAGTTCTGTGTTCTAGGCTCTGCTCTAGATTCCAGACTCTCTCAGACTCTGTCTAGATTGTTGTGTTCTACTACACTACCCTAACACTCCACCCACCAGGACCTATGATTGGTCCCCTGTTCTAGGTGTTGCATGTTGGGTTGGATCTCCAAGTTAACTATTTCATTGCTGAGTCAGAGAATATTGCGGCTGCAATACTCCCTTGTGACGCACTCGTTGCGGGGCGCCACACTCCCCCTTGGTTAAATATGCTTGTCTCCAAGTGTCACACTACTCACATTACAGAGGTTTTTGTATTTTTATAACATATATGACACACTTTTATTAAAATGAAAACAGGTAAAGGTATGCTTTGGTGACATAAGCAAAGAAACAGGTAATCACTTTGTGCGGACCCGGCGTGCGGTCGGCTGTCCTTTAACTAGAGTCCAGGCTGTAGCCGCAAGATCACACAGTCAGTGATTAACGGGAACAGAGTCATTGAGGAAGTTCAAGTTTTAAAGTCACTGGCACGGAGAACGATGGCGCACCCGGATAGCGAACCACCCATCTGCACAAGCGTAGCGCTCGTAGGTGATAATATCGCCCCGGTATAGGTCGCGATCGGGATGTCCTCTTGGCAAGTTTGACTCAACGCCCCACAAACACCTCCTCATTCAAACCCACCTCCCAAGCGAACCCCCACCCGGTATGTAAATTAAAGGTGGAAATTCTACCTTCACGGCGGAGTTCATCAGGCAGCGGCGGCTGGCGGCGAGCCTCGGAACGGGCCTGCATGTTGGCGCGTTCTCGGGCTTGCCACTCCTCTCGTCGTCTCTGGCGTACATCTCCGTCGTTACGGCTCGGGGTGTAGAGATGAGTAGTGGAGCTGGTGGTTTGGCGGGAAGCTTGAACTTGGCGAGCTGTCTGTATCGGAACCCGGTGGAACGGCACAGGGGAAGGTGTTGGCATTGCACCCGACCAGTGTACCCGAGCTGTATGCCCGGTAGGAAGTTCCTTGTTGTCTCCCCAAGCGAACCCGGTGTCGAAATCCTCAGCGGTGCTGTGGGTCTCGTCGTCATCCTCTCCAACCTCTTCCTCGATGACCACATCAGGCTGCTCGTTGGTGGGAAATGTTGAAGCTTGTTCCGTTGTACAACAGGGCGGTGGTGCTGCGGATCCTTCCGTAGGGACGTCCTGCAGGGCTTCCAGGCTGCCTGCTTCTTCATCTGTTTCCGCAGGTAAAGGTGTTTCAATCCCGGTTACCAGGTAGGCCTCGGCAATGGCAAGGGAAGCCTCCGGTACGGGGATAAAACAGGCGACAGTCTCTGTAGTGGTGAAAGATGTCGCGGGTTCCTCAGGGGGAACCTGGTAGAGATCAAGTTCTTCTGTGGAGCTTTGTGTGAGCTCGGCCCAAGAACGGAGTCGGTTGCGACATTGGTGCTGGAACGGGTCGAGTTGCGGCCTCCCCGGGAATGACGAGTCTTTTGGCTCTGGGACGGAGCAGGACGGGTGGTGGGCGAGGTGAGGCTGTTGAAAAAGCTGGTGACGTCGTCTGGCTTGGAGAACTGTACCCGGTGGGCCTGCGCACCCCCATGGTGTAGGTCTGCCTGGGGCGCTCCGCTCAATCGCCATTCCACAGTCTCTAAAACCGCACCCGGGGGTTTTTTTTAAAAGGCCTCTAGCCAGAAGTCAGGGCTCCCCGATGGTAAGGGGGGACCGGCCCCGTTGGCCTTGGCTGTTTGGCCTCCGCCTCCCCCTCCTGTTAGGTCTTGGAGTCCTGCTGGCCTTTCTCTTCTTTGGGAGGGAAACCACCCCCTTTTAACGGTAAGAGTTTGGTTGAGCTGGTGAAGAAGTCTTTCTCTCTGTCTGGACACCCCCTTTCCTGTGGGCTTTTGTAGCCCCAATGGTGGGAAAAGTTTTGGGGTCCGCCCCCAGGTTTATTCGAGCAATCGGGCGGACAAAGAGTTTGGCGTTTTTGTTTTGACCCCCTCCCCGTGGGGGGGGGTTTTTACTCCCCTGGGCTTCCGTGGCGGCTTCTTGTGGCGGGAAGCCATCTGGGGCCCCATCTTGGGACCCAATGGTGTAAAGGCGGAAAAAGTTCTTTTAGGGACAACAAAGCCCAAAAAATTTGTAGCAATAAAGTCCAGTTTAAGCACATTAAACCCCGTTGGGTAACGGGCCTGTCGTATCCTTTTCGTGACGCCATTTCTGATCACCGTGGGGCTGACCCGTTGAAAAAAGGCGTTTCTTCTTCCCCCCTTGTCAAGGGGTGGACTGCGCCTGCCGGTAGGGGGGCCGGGTGTAGGCAGATCAAAGTGAGGACTTTTCGTGGAACGTTAAAAGGGGTTTAATTTGTTTTATTCGTGACGCCACCTATGAGTAGTTCGGTAAGGGCTACCGACGCTGCGGAACCCCCCGGGGGATGGACAGCAGCAAGATGTTACGTCCCCAAAGGCTGAGCGGTGATCCCCCGGGGGTGGAGCTGCTCAAGTTGTTGTGCGGCAGGGTTGCGGTTACCTTGTTGTGCGGACGGACAGTTCATAAGGAGGCACAGGAAAAAGAAAGTTTCTATAACGGTTCTTTACTGTAACCAGTAGGCAAGTACATGGCATACAGTGGTTGAGTAGTAGACCGGGTGGACTCAGCAGTGATAGTTTTCCCTCAGAGATCCGCAGTGTTCCTCCCTTCTACCTAACTTGATTTGTTGCCAGCGTCGCCCAGGAATACCCAGTGTGGGTCGGGGGCTTTCAATGCCCTATCCATGATGTACGTTCTGGATGCTTTGGGGAGCCTTGGATCCCTCAGTGGGTACACCGCTGGTTAGACGACTGGAAAATGGCTGATGGTGGGGTGCTCCTGTGAACTTGATCCTCCACTCTTCTGGTTCCCGTGGCAGAGGTGAACTGCTGCCAAACTTCGGTAAACCCGTGAAACCGGCTGTGAGTTTGGGGCCCGGGGGTCTTTTGGGGAAACCCCCTGTAGAAATCCCAATCCCGGTGGGTTTAAGGGCCTCAGGGCGACACCCCACCGGGGGACGGCCAGGGGCCGACGGGGTGCGGAGCCCCCGCTCCTCTCCAAATTCTGTGTTTAGGCCTTTCTCTAGATTCCAAATCTCTCAGTCTGTCTAGATTTTTTTTTTACTACACTACCCTAACCCCACCCCCCAGGACTTATATTGGCCCCTGTTCTAGGTGGTTCATGTTGGGGGGGGATCTCCAATTTAATTTTTTCATTGCTGAGTGAGAAATTGCGGCTGCAATACTCCCCTTTTGACGACTCGTTGGGGGGGCGCCACATATTTCTAATTGGGGCAAACCCCTTATTGCCCATAGAGGCTAAAATTTAAACCTTAAAAGGCTTTTTTAGAGATTTCCCGCTGTACACGCCCCAATGTGAGGGAAGGGCCCAATAGCACAAGAAGTTTTCTATAACCCTGCCTCCCTGTATAAGAGCTGTATTTGTCCCCCAGAAGGATGTGTGGTATTAGATTAGCAGCCCTGCAAAAACACTGGAAAGGCCACAATCTGTCCCTGAATCAGCAGTACCTCCCTACATGCCTGTCTGTGGGCACAGTGCGGACAGCGCGGTCAGGGCTTATAAATACTTGACACGCAGTGCGGCAAAAAAACAGATACCAATTTTTATAAACACTCTAAAAACGGATTGGCATGTGTGACCCTATAGCCATAAAACTTTTAAGTGTCTTAAAATCGCCTTGTTTTTGCAGAGTTTGTTGAAAGTTTGTTGAAGTTGAAAGTACAGTTCTGAAAACATCTTAATGAAGATCTATATTTTGGGGAAAAAATGGTTATCAAACCCAGACGTTCATATGGAACAATTTGGTGGAGTCTCATAATCACTTGTAAGGTAGGTATATAATTGGCCAATAGAAAAATTCTCATTCTGTTGTCATGTACAATTTTACAAAAAATAAACAAACTAGATTTTTACTCATTTATGGAAAAATAAAACAAATAAAAAACAATCCAATAAAAATTTTCTTTCAGTGTCATAATATTATCTGTTTATTGAAGCTTTTCGGTTGTAGGGAGGATGTTTTGTTTATATCATTGAGGGTACATGACATTTGGAATCAATATCTATAAATCTGCCACTGTTTAGCCAAAGCATTTTTTTTTATTTTGATATTTTTTTTAAATTGATTTTTTTTAGTGGTTTAGAGGCTCTTGATCATGTAATCTTTCTTTTGTCTGCAATGCTGGAAGGGCCAGGATGAATACTAAGGTTGCTTGACCTTCATGCCATTTTTAGGCAACCTAATCAGCACCTCAAAATCCTATGGGGCTTTGTGGAAATAAGACTAAAGTGTATTTCATTAAATCAAACCAATGGAGTTAGTGACCTGAACAACATAGATAATATTCTCTGTGGGAGATCAGAGACGTGTAGAAGGATTATTACAATAAAATTTACCAGCACATAAAGGAAACACTGTGTTTTATAGACTTCTGTATATTTACAATTACTCACCAGGAACATTTGAGTTTCACAATAGTGTTGAGTTAATGATATGGGTGCATTTCAAACTGGAGTAAGTTGTGTTAACATGACTTACTTGAGCTATTTAAACTTTAGTCTTCGATGATATAAAATTCAATGTAGACTCACAATTTTAAAGGCCGTGTTATTATTATTAGGCAGGATCTCATAAGAGTGATCGCGAGAAGCTTTGGCCAAGAAATGGCTAAGGGGTGTCAGATTGTGAATTGTATGGCAGTTATGTGATTTGGAGGAGTTACCACTGCTGTTAAATGTACAATGCACGTAATGTCACCCTTTAATGCACAAACAGCAATTTCTGGACCGCTAGCTTAGTAGGTTCATTAGTATAGAATGTAATTAAAGCCCTGTGATATCACACAAAGAAAATTGCTCTGTTGCATTACCTTTAGACCAGTTCATGTAGTGGTGAAAGATGTCGCGGGTTCCTCAGTGGGAACCTGGTAGAGATCAAGTTCTTCTGTGGAGCGTAGTGTGAGCTCCGGCCCAAGAACGGAGTCGGTTGCGACATTGGTCGCTGGAACGGGTCGAGTTGCGGCCTCCACCGGAATGACGCAGTCTATTGGCTCTGGCGACGGAGCAGGACAGGTGGTAGGCGACGGTGAGGCTGTTGAGAAGCTGGTGACGTCGTCTGGGCTTGGAGAAGCTGTACCCGGTCGGCTCTGCTGCATCGCATGGTGTAGTCGTCTGCCTAGGGTCGCGCTCCAGCTGCGAATCGTCCATTCCACAGTCTCTAGTAACCGCACCCGGAGGTCTTGTAGAGCCTCTAGCCAGAAGTCAGGGCTGCCGTCTATGGTAAGGGCAGGATCCGGACCCGGTTGGCCTATGGCTGCTCTGGCCTCCGCCTCGACCTCCTGCATTAGGTCTTGGAGTCTCATGCTGGCCATTCTCTTCTTTGGAGGGAAACCACAACCCGTTCAACCGGTAAGACGTTCTGGTTGAGCTGGTGAAGAAGTCTTCTCTCTGTCTGTGACACTCCCATTTCCTGTGGGCTTTTGTAGTCCAATGGTGGGAAAAGTCTTTGGGGTCCGCCCCCATGGTTGATTCGAGCAATCAGGGCGGACAAAGAGTTTGGCGCCTTTTGTCTTGAGCCCTCCCACGATGAGGGGGGGGTTGACTCACTCCTGGGCTTCACGTGGCGGCTTCTTGTGGCGGGAACGCCATCTTGGGCGCCATCTTGACCCAATGGTGTAAAGGCGGAAAAGTTCTTTTAGGGACGAACAAAGTCCAAATTGTAGACAATAAAGTCCAGTTTAAGCACAATATACCCGTTGGGTAACGGGCCTGCTCGTATCCTGTTCGTGACGCCATTTTCTGACTCACCGTGGCCGGCTGACTCCGGTTGAGACAGGCGATTCTTCTTCCCTCCTTGTCACGGGTGGACTGCGCCTGCCGGTAGTGGGGCCCGGTGTAGTGCAGATCAAAAGTGAGGACGTCTTCGTGGAACAGATTAAAAGGGGTTTAATTTGTTTTATTCGTGACGCCACCTATGAGTAGTTCGGTAAGGGCTACCGACGCTGCGGAACCCCCGGGGGATGGACAGCAGCAAGATGTTACGCCTCCCACAGGCTGAGCGGTGATCCCCGGAGGCTGGAGCTGCTCAAGTTGTTGTGCGGCAGCTGCGGTTACCTTGTTGTGCGGACGGACAGTTCATAAGGAGGCACAGACACAGAAAGTTTCTATAACGGTTCTTTACTGTAACCAGTAGGCAGTACATGGCATACAGTGGTTGAGTAGTAGACCGGGTGGACTCAGCAGTGATAGTGTCCCTCAGAGATCCGCAGTGTTCCTCCATTCTACCTAACTTGATTTGTTGCCAGCGTCGCCCAGGAATACCAGGTCGGGTACGGGGAGGCTGCTTCAATGCCCTATCCATGATGTACGTTCTGGATGCTTTGGGGAGCCTTGGATCCCTCAGTGGGTACACCGCTGGTTAGACGACTGGAAACTGGCTGATGGTGGGGTGCTCCTGTGAAGCTGATCCTCCACTCTTCTGGTTCCCGTGGCAGAGGTGAACTGCTGCCAGCTTCGGTACCAGTGAACCGGCTGTGAGTTGTGGGCACGGGAGTCTTTTGGGGAACCCGTGTAGAAATGCCCAATCCCGGTGGTTAAGGCCTCAGGTGCTGACACCCGACCGGTGACGGCCCAGGGGCCCGCACGGGGTGCGGAGCCCCCGCTCCTCTCCAAGTTCTGTGTTCTAGGCTCTGCTCTAGATTCCAGACTCTCTCAGACTCTGTCTAGATTGTTGTGTTCTACTACACTACCCTAACACTCCACCCACCAGGACTTATGATTGGTCCCCTGTTCTAGGTGTTGCATGTTGGGTTGGATCTCCAAGTTAACTATTTCATTGCTGAGTCAGAGAATATTGCGGCTGCAATACTCCCTTGTGACGCACTCGTTGCGGGGCGCCACATATTCTAATTGGAGCAAACCCCTTATTGCCTATAGAGAGCTAAATTAAACCTTAAAAAGACTGTTTTAGAGATTTCCAGCCTGTACACCAGCCCCAGATGTGATGCAAGCTGGCATACTAGCACAAGAAGTTTGCTATATACCCTGCCTCCCTGTATACAGAGCTGTATTAGTCCTCAGAAGGACTGCTGTGGTATTAGATTAGCAGCCCTGCAACTACACTAGCTGAAAGGCCACAAATCTGTCCCTGAATCAGCAGTACCTCTCCCTACACTGCCTGTCTGTGGAGCACAGTGACGAGCACAGCGCGGTCAGGTCTTATAAATACTTGATCACGCAGTGCGGCCAGCCAATCACTGTAATGCCACAACCAACATGGCTGTGGCATTACAGTGTCTGTCAGCCAATCCCTGCATGTGGGTTGGCTCTGTAAAGAGCGCCAATATGCAGGGAGGTGGACCCCGAGCATAGCAAGAGTATCGGGGGATTATTCGGTACTCTCCAAGTACCCTGAGTACCGAGATATTCGTGCGAGTACAGAGTAGTCACGAGCATACTCGCTCATCCCTAATAAGGAGTTTTGGGTGAAAAAGGAGGAAAGGAACCTGGACCCCTGACCTGCCCCTCAGGCTAGGGAATTCTGACTTTCCTTAACTAAGAGGTACCCTTGATGGTAGAGAGGCCCGAGTCTCTGATAAGTTATATGGCTGTTGGGCCTGCCAGACCCTAAAAAAACAGATCAATTTTTATAAACACTCTAAAAAACGGATTGGCATGTGTGACCCTAGCCATAAACTTTAAAAGTGTCTTAAAATCGCCTGTTTATGCAAAGTTTGTTGAAAGTTTGTTGAAAGTACAGTTCTGAACATCTTAATGAATCTATATTTTGAACATGGTTATCAAACCAGACGTCATATGGAAAATTTGGTGGAGATCTCTAATCACTTGTAAGGTAGGTATAAAATTAGCCAAGAAGCTTCTCATTCTGTTGTCACGTACAATTATACAAAAAAAAACAACTAGATTTTACTACATTTATGAAAACATAAAACAATAAAAACACTCCAATAAAAAATTTTCTTCAGTGTCATAATATTCTCTGTTTATTGAAGCTTTTCGGTTGTAGGGAGGATGTTTTGTTTAGTATCATTGGGGTACATGACATTTGGATCAATATCTATAAATCTGCACTGTTTAGCAAAGCATTTTTTTTATTTTGATATTTTTTTTTTTTTTGATTTTTTTTAGTGGTTTAGAGGGCTTGATCATGTAATCTTTCTTTTGTACTGCAATGCTGGAAGGGCCCAGGATGAATACTAAGGTTGCTTGACCTTCATGCCATTTTTAGGCAACCTATCAGCACCTCAAAATCCTATGGGGCTTTGTGGAATAAGACTAAAGTGTATTTCATAAATCAACCCAATGGAGTCTCGTGACTGAACAACATAGATAATATTCTCTGTGGGAGATCAGAGAGTGTAGAAGGATTATACAATAAAATTTACCAGCACATAAAGGAAACACCCTGAGTTTTATAGACCTTCTGTATATTTACCATTACTCACCAGGACATTTGGTTTCACAATATGTGTTGAGTTAATGATATGGGTGCATTTCAAACTGGAGTAAGTTGTGTAACATGACTACTTGAGCTATTTAAACATTTAGTCTCGATGATAAAATTCAATGTAGACTCACAATTTTAAAGGCCGTGTTATTATTAATAGGCAGATCTCATAAGAGTGATCGCGAGAAGCTTTGGCCAAGAAATGGCTGGTGACAGATCTGTGAATTGTATGGCAGTTATGTGATTTGGAGGAGTTACCACTGCTGTTAAAAGTACAATGCACGTCATTGTCACCCCTTTAATGCACAAACAGCAATTTCTGGAACGCTAGCTTAGTAGGTTCATTACGTATAGAAAGTAATTAAAGCCACTGTGATATCACACAAAGAAATGCTCTGCATACCTATAGACCAGGTTCATTTAGTGAGATATGAGTGGGAATCTATCAGAAAATGTCATATTATTTAAAGCACTTGTTCACATCATCTGACAATTTCTATAAAGTTTCAACCAATAGAAAAATAATTAAATTGTACTGATCCTGAATTACAAATGGTGTTATACGCCAAAGCTGCACAGCTGCACTCACTACTCTGCTGGTGCAGACACTGTGCTCCCATCCCACCTCATTCCCAACCACACCTCCATTTTCATCCCAGCCCTCACCCACCTCTTTAACCTTTCACTTAGCACTGGTACCTTCCCCTCGGCCTTCAAACACGCCCTAATCACGCCCATCCTAAAAAAAACCTCACTTGACCCTACCTCTGTCTCTAACTATCGCCCCATATCTCTTCTCCCATTCGCCTCTAAGCTACTTGAACAACACGTCCACTCCGAACTGTCCTCTCACCTCTCCTCGTGCTCCCACTTCGACCGCCTACAGTCCGGCTTCCGACCCCTCCATTCCACCGAAACAGCCCTGACCAAAGTCACCAACGACCTACTGACCGCCAAGAACAAACACTACTACTCCATCCTGCAACTCCTTGACCTGTCTGCCGCCTTCGACACGGTTGACCACTCCCTTCTTCTCAGGATCCTGGAATCCCTTGGCATCACCCACCTTGCCCTCTCCTGGATCTCCTCATACCTAGCGGACCGGACCTTCAGCGTCTCCCACTCCCACACCTCCTCCTCACCCTACCCTCTTTCTGTCGGAGTCCCCCAAGGTTCGGTCCTGGGACCCCTACTTTTCTCCATTTACACTCTCGGCCTAGGGCAACTCATCGAGTCCCATGGCCTCCAGTACCACCTCTACGCCGACGACACCCAAATCTACCTGTCCGGCCCCGACATCACCTCCCTACTCTCGAAAATCCCTCAATGCCTTTCCGCCATCTCATCCTTCTTCTCTGCTCGCTTCCTTAAACTCAACATGGACAAAACTGAATTCATAGTCTTCCCCCAAGAAATTCCACCCCACCTCCCAACCTATCCATCTGCGTCAACAACTGCCCCCTCTCCCCAGTCCCCCAAGCCAAATGCCTCGGGGTAATCCTTGACTCCTCCCTATCCTTCAAACCCCACATCGAGGCCCTCACCACATCCCTCCGGCTCCAGCTCAAGAACATCTCACGGATCCGCTCCTTCCTCACCCACGACACCGCTAAAACACTCATCCATGCTCTTATCATCTCCCGCCTTGACTACTGCAACCTCCTTCTCAATGGCCTCCCGGCTAACTCCCTCACACCTCTCCAGTCTATCCTCAACTCCGCTGCCCGACTCATCTATATGTCCTCCCGCTACTCCCCTGTCTCCCCCCTCTGCCAAGCCCTTCACTGGCTCCCCGTCTCCAAGAGATCCCAATTCAAAACACTAACCATGGCGTACAAAGCCATACACAACCTGGCTCCACCATACATCTCCGACCTGGTCTCCCGATACCTACCCTCACGCAACCTCCGCTCCTCCCAAGAACTCCTCCTCTGCTCCCCCCTCATCACCTCTTCGCACAACCGAGTCCAGGACTTCTCCCGGGCATCTGCCTTACTCTGGAACTCCCTACCCGAACACGTCAGACACTCTCCTACCCTGAGTAGCTTCAAGTGTCACCTGAAGACTCACTTGTTCCGTCAAGCCTACAACCTGCCATGAGACCCAGGCGAACACCCCATACCTGACATTCCCCCATTCTACTGTATCCTAACCCACCCCTCATAGACTGTGAGCCCTCGTGGACAGGGTCCCTGCCCCTCCTGTACCTGTACGTCCTGATCGCCTAGATTTAGTGTACTTGTTCTTGTCTCCCTCAACCTCATGTAAAGCGCCATGGAACCTAATGGCGCTATATAAATAAATAATAATAATAATAATAATAATAATAACATTACTGATCCTGTACTGATCCTGTATTACCTCCAGTATTATACTCCAGATCTGCACTCACTGCTCTCCTGGTGCAGTCACTGTGTACATACATTACTTATCCTGTACTGATCCTGAGTTACATCTTGTATTATACCCCAGAGCTGCACTCACTATTCTGCTGGTGCAGTCACTGTGTACATACATTACATTACTGATCCTGAGTTACATCCTGTATTATACTCCAGACCTGCACTCACTATTCTGCTGGTGCAGTCACTGTGTACATACATTACATTACCTATCCTGTACTGATCCTTAGTTACATCCTGTATTATACTCCAGAGCAGTACTCCCTATTCTGCTGGTGCAGTCACTGTGTACATACATTACATTACTGATCCTGAGCTACATCCTGTATTATACTCCAGAGCAGTACTCCCTATTCTGCTGGTGCAGTCACTGTGTACATACGGTACATTACATATCCTGTACTGATCCTGATTTATATCCTTTATTATACTCCAGAACTGCACTTACTATTCTGGTGGTGGAATCACTGTGTACATACATTACATAGGACAAAGGAGGGGTGAAGACAGGGGATAGGATAGGTAATAAGAGAGGGGACAGGAGAAATGAGCGGGGGGAACAATAGATAAGCGGGGGAAGATAGGATGGAGGAGGGAGAACAGGGAAGATGTACTGAGCAGTGCTTCTGGGCATGCTCAGTACATCACTACGGAGCCGACATCGGGCTCCCATGTCATCGGGGCTCGGATAGGCTCGGATCCGAGGCTGTCCGATTTCATTGCAGTGTGTATATCGGACAGCATCGGATTTTACAAAAATCGTAGTGTGAAAGTAGCCTAAGCGCAAACATCTCCCCCCCCCCCCCTTTCTGCTCTGCAGTCACACACACAGCATAACAGATCACAGAAAGGCAGGACTGTGAAATGATGCATAAATATTCATTCCTTGGGGAGTGGGCAGCAGAGAGCTACTGTTATTGACAGATAGAATTAATCTTTTATTTTGAAGTTTACAGAGGATAGGAAGGAAGTATAGGTACCATAATAGAAATACATCAGTTGACAGAGCTTAGCGAGAGGAATTAGAAAATTATACCAGTTACATATGGATCTTTGACCTGACAGATTCGCTTTAACGGCCAAGAAAGGTTCTCTTAATAAAATGCAAAAACACTTTGAAAAAAGTTTTGTTGTATATAACCACACAGAAAAATAGGAAACTGTCAATCAGCAATTTTCTTATCAGGGTATTACTAAAGACAACTGTGACACTCAGGAGTCTCAGTCCTTGCTTTTACATTAGCCGCTTTTATCCTTTGCCCCCTTTAGGCTGCTTTCACATTACGATTTTCGGTCATCCGATTGTATCCGTTTCAACACGGATACAATCGGATCCGAAATCGGATCCCATGTTCCCCTATGGGAATCGGATCGGATGTGCCACTATTGGCATCCGATTTTGGCACCATCCGATGCAATACGATTTAATTACGAGCACAAAATCGTAGCCTGCTACGATTTTGTGTCCGTGACTCAAATCGGACAGCATCAGATCAATGCTGATCCGAGTGCCCACAACATGGGAGCCTATAGACATCGGATCCGAGTTCACCTCGGATCCGATGTCGGCTCCGTATTCCCTGCCTCTCCCTGTCTCTCCCTGCTGCTGCCTCCTCCATTTTCTTCCCTCTGCTATTCTATGCGGTCTCCCCACTATTCTATTCTGTCCCCCCGCTATTCTATTCTGTCCCCCACTCCTCTATCCTCATCTAATCCCTATCCTGTCCCCTCTTTTTTTTCCTGTGTGTAAAAAAAAAAAAAAAAAAAAAAGGAGGAGTATACGTCACCTGTCACAGGCTCCCACGCTGCAGCACCATCGAGGCTGAAGAGCCTGTGATGATGTCAGAGAGCCGGTCAGCTGATGGGACATGTGACCGGCTCTGTGACATCATCACAGGTCCTTCAGCCCCGATGGTGTTGCATCGTGGGAGCTGGTGACAGGTGATGTATACTCCAGGAGGAGTTTTTTTTTTTTTTTTTTTTTTTTTTTTAACACACAGGGAAGACAAGAGAGGACAGGATAGGGATTAGATGAGAATAGAGGATCGGGGGACAGAATAGAATAGCGGGGGGACAGAATAGAATAGCGGGGAGACAGCATAGAATAGCAGAGGAAAGAAGATGGAGGAGGCAGGAGCAGGGAAAGACAGGGGACCGCAGGATCCACACGGATCCTGCATAGAATCGGATCGGATGGCTATTTGCCATCCGATTACAGGGATCCGTGTGGATCCGTGCCTGTCCATGGATCGTCCTTCAAAGTCGGATCCCACGGACAGGCACTAAATCGTAATGTGAAAGCAGCCTTACAGTTTATGTGTAATATAAGAAAAAATAAAGGAGACAAACGAGGCGCAATAGTGCCCTATCAATGTGACACACATCTTTGCACACAGATCGCAAATGGTGCACTCACCTTATCTAGTTGTGTGCACCCACAACTAGTTTAAATCGCATGTAGTTTAAGAAGCTGCCGCAGGACCTCCACCTCCACGTAGCACGTGTAAGAATATCCAAATCCAGGGATGGTGTATATACAGTCCGCGCTGCTTGAAATGATCACTCCAAAGTCTTGAGTAAAGGACCCCCCTTCTTTATTTTCCACCTGGAAAATAAAGAAGGGGGGTCCTTTACTCAAGACTTTGGAGTGATCATTTTGAAGCAGCGCGAACTGTATATACACCATCCCTGGATTTGGAGTTTATGTGTAAGGCTGCTTTCACATTCCAATTTTCTTGGATCCGTGGCCGTCCATTGTAAAACGGACAGCCAAAGATCCGATTTGGCCCCCATGTGTCCATATGGGCAATGGATCTAATCGGAGATCTAATCTCGGATTTGTGTCGGATCTGATTCTGTCTGAATTTTTTTAAGTACCCAAAATCGGAGACTGCTCCGATTTTGGGCACAGCGAACCAAATTGGACAGAATCAGATCAGACATAAACATGGGGGCCTATGGAGCACGGGTCTGAGAAAACACAGAATCGTTTCTCAGACCTGACTTTAGTGTACTGAGCATGCTCAGTACACTAAAACAGCTTTGTTCCCCTTTAATTTCACTTCCGCAATATATATATATACATTGCGGAAGTGAAATGAAATAAAGCAAGGGTTAAAAAAAAAAAAAAAAAACATCCTCACCTCTCCGGCGTGTGTCCCGGGCCGTCTAGCTCCCGGTGCTTAAGGACCTGGTGTTGCCATCGGAACCCGATCAGCTGATGCGGTCACATGACCTCATCAGCTGATCGGGTTGTCACATGACCGCATCAGCGCGGTTTAAATCTCACCCCCGCCGATCAATTCATGTGACTGCATCAGCTGATCGGGTTGCCACGGCATCGCCAGGTCCTTAAGCCCTGGGAGCTAGATGGGGTGCATCAGGGGACTCGCTGGAGAGGTGAGCATAAAAATAAAAAAATATATAACACTTGCTTTTACTTAACTTCACTCCCGCAATACTTTGCAGGCTCAAACTTTCTGTGTCCGATTCTGTGAAAATCACGGACCCGGACACAGAAAAAGCATCCGGAGGTCACCTCCGATTCGATCCTTTTCCTGTCCGTGGGGTCCTGCAAAAAGTAGGATCCCCACGGACAGGAAAAATATTGCAATGTGAAACCAGCCTAATGGACTAATTTACACACAGTGTGGATGGTAAATCACTGACTGCATAATCTTTGTGGTATCAGGAAAGTATGCACTTTGTAAACTTGTATTTCTATTGAGTCCCAGCTATGTGATACATTGATGCATTCTTTCAATCTAGTGTAAATCAGGAAGGCAGCTGAAAATCAGCATTTATTTGCATATGGTAAAGGACATAAATGGAATAGATTGGCTTAAATGAAGATTTGTAAAGGAAGTCGGTGAAAAGTTAATATAATTAGGTTACTAATGTAATAAAAGAAAGAAGGATACAATAAACTGGCGGGGCATAGGGCATTCCAGAGAATTATTATGCATTAAAGCGAACCTGTCACCCCCCCCGGGCATCAAAAGCTCTAATAGCCACCTTCTGCAGCACTAAGGCTGCATTCAGGGAAGGTGACTATAGCCTTTTGATGCCCTTTGTAGTCTGAAATATGAAGTTAGGTAAATGCTTACTCTTAGAAAGACCAGAGACCGGGAGGCGGGGTTTCACGCTGCTCCGGCCCGCCCCCTCTTGTCAGTCATGGTGCTCGGCTGCTGCTGCCTCCCATGACTGTGTAAAATGAACGCGCGTCTCCGTTCTCATGCACGGAGCCGCGCATGCGCTGTGCACCCGGTGTCCAGGAAGTCATCGACACCGGGCACACAGCGCATGCGCGGCTCCGTGCATGAGAACGGAGACGCGCGTTCATTTTACACAGTCATGGGAGGCAGCAGCAGCCGAGCACCATGACTGACAAGAGGGGGCGGGCCGGAGCAGCGTGAAACCCCGCCTCCCGGTCCCTGGTCTTTCTAAGAGTAAGCTGTGACGAAATGGACCCTTTAATATATAATGTAGGAGGATTTCTTATTCATCCAGACATATCATATTGTATATAGGTTTGTAAACTTGTAATGGTCAAAGAGAATTTCTTACAGTATTGTCATAGATTTCTGTGGTTAAAGTTTAGCTTGGTAATGTAATTATCTAACCTGTTTGTCATAGCAGGCCAGAGAACTTAATTATGCTAATCGTCCATTGTCTATTACCCTGTGAATGTGGATTGAGGCTCCAGCCACTATTGTGTTATTGTCATGGTTTGCAGACTGATTGTCTCAGACTAACATTCCATTGTAAGGTGCTATATCAATCAGCAGTTGGATTGCAATAGTACCTAAAATATGTTAAACGAGGATTGGAGTTCAGCGAATGAAAAGACTGTGTTATTGCACCAATCATGACGTCCCCAATATCCTACAATGAGGGCTGAGGGTATATAAGGAGGACTCTTCACTTTGACCAGCAGTTTTTAGGAGATTGGAGTTAGATTCTGTCTAGTGGCCTCAGTCTAGGGGTTTCGGTCCCGGCTAGAGGTCACTGGATTGGATACAGGCAGCTAATCGAGGGTCTTCGGATCCGATTAGCTAGCCATAACCCCAGGCCTAGGCATTTCGGTGCCGACCAAGGGGCTCAGAACACAGACTAAAGGAACCACAAGGACTTCAGTATCGGATTATCGGATTCGGCTGTGATAGACTGCTTAAGGACAAGAAAGCAACCCAGGTTGGGACGATACAGTCACCTGGCTACAGACTTTGCCGTGCTGCATTTTAAACCCTGGTGAGCCAGCGGAAGGGTGAGACTCTGTTGCCTGTTACATTATGTGTTGTGCTTGGTTATGCGTTATATGCTGTTAACTGTTTGGGGATCCAATAAAGCCTTGATATTGTGATTCCCTGACCCTGTGTTGTCTGAGTAGTGTTCCGCCCACGGTTAAGGAGCTCGGGCGTTCAGTTGGGGATGAGCCCTGGTCCACGCTGTCTTTGTAAAGGCGGCTGGGCCTGCGGACGAGAGCGCCCCCTGACCCCCGGGTTTCCACAATTGGTGGCAGCAGTGGGATACTACTCAGCCTGGTTTATCCAGGGGAGCTG
This sequence comes from Allobates femoralis, assembly GCA_033576535.1. Classification (NCBI taxonomy): domain Eukaryota; kingdom Metazoa; phylum Chordata; class Amphibia; order Anura; family Aromobatidae; genus Allobates; species Allobates femoralis. The sequence continues at coordinate 57,259,220 of JARQOC010000010.1, read as the reverse complement.
CAGGGGACTGGTGTTCGTGGACACCGTCCAAGGGCTCAACAACCAGGGATGCATATAAGCATACCCAGCAGGCCATAGTGAGGCATTCAGGTTTCGGACACTGCCATGTCCAACCCCACCAGCTCAGCCATGGAACGAGGACTGGAGTGGAAGTACGGCCGCTATAGGAAACTGCAACTAGAGGTGGCATGTCTGTTCCGAGAAATCGAAGCCAGGGACACTGACACGCGGTCGGATTTGATCCAGAGATTGGTCCAGTGGCATGCCCAGAAGGATGCAGAGAATGATGAGGACCCCGCTGAGATTGACCCAAAGGAATTAAACTGTGTGCCACATCATGGATCCAGTGACAGTCTGGAAGGACACCAGTTCCAAGCCCTGGAACTGCAAGAAATTGATCCTGTCAACACCGTGCCTGAGCAGGGAGAGGACAAGTTGGAGGTTATGGACAATCTCCCTATCCCTGTTGCTTTGGAGACTGACCAGGAAGAGGTTGATGTGGGATTTGTGAGCAGCTTCCCCACACCTGTTGTTTCAGGGGCTAACCAGGAGGAGGTTGAAGTGGGGCTCATGGATGGCCCCCCCACATCTGTTGTTTTGCAAGCTGACCCAGGACAAGGACTATCCAGCCAGTGTGTCACAGCCATCACCAACATCCAGGAAGCCAAGCAGCACCCTGATGTGGATCTTGCTACCACACCTTCTGAGGATAATCCATGTTCCCAGACCCCATCATTCTCCTCTAAGCCATCAACAGTGAGTACACCTAGCCAGACTGTGGTCATTGACTGGGGGGGAATTGATAGCCAGAAGTTTATGGGAGCCCAACCCTTGAATCCCATTTTATTGCTTATCCACAATATGTCTGCCCATCCTGGGGGAGGTAATCTGGGGGAGGTGTATAGATGGAAGCCTCGATTGCTGACTTCTCCATTAAAAAAGACAATGCCGCCCAGAGGAGAAGGATAACCAGAGACTGATCATATTTGACTGCCCTGTCTGGCTAAATAAGAAGGGGGAGGTATGTGACGAAATGGACCCTTTAATATATAATGTAGGAGGATTTCTTATTCATCCAGACATATCATATTGTATATAGGTTTGTAAACTTGTAATGGTCAAAGAGAATTTCTTACAGTATTGTCATAGATTTCTGTGGTTAAAGTTTAGCTTGGTAATGTAATTATCTAACCTGTTTGTCATAGCAGGCCAGAGAACTTAATTATGCTAATCGTCCATTGTCTATTACCCTGTGAATGTGGATTGAGGCTCCAGCCACTATTGTGTTATTGTCATGGTTTGCAGACTGATTGTCTCAGACTAACATTCCATTGTAAGGTGCTATATCAATCAGCAGTTGGATTGCAATAGTACCTAAAATATGTTAAACGAGGATTGGAGTTCAGCGAATGAAAAGACTGTGTTATTGCACCAATCATGACGTCCCCAATATCCTACAATGAGGGCTGAGGGTATATAAGGAGGACTCTTCACTTTGACCAGCAGTTTTTAGGAGATTGGAGTTAGATTCTGTCTAGTGGCCTCAGTCTAGGGGTTTCGGTCCCGGCTAGAGGTCACTGGATTGGATACAGGCAGCTAATCGAGGGTCTTCGGATCCGATTAGCTAGCCATAACCCCAGGCCTAGGCATTTCGGTGCCGACCAAGGGGCTCAGAACACAGACTAAAGGAACCACAAGGACTTCAGTATCGGATTATCGGATTCGGCTGTGATAGACTGCTTAAGGACAAGAAAGCAACCCAGGTTGGGACGATACAGTCACCTGGCTACAGACTTTGCCGTGCTGCATTTTAAACCCTGGTGAGCCAGCGGAAGGGTGAGACTCTGTTGCCTGTTACATGTTGTGTTTTGCTTGGTTATGCGTTATATGCTGTTAACTGTTTGGGGATCCAATAAAGCCTTGTTATTGTGATTCCCTCACCCTATGTTGTCTGAGTAGTGTTCCGCCCACGGTTAAGGAGCTCGGGTGTTCAGTTGGGGATGAGCCCTGGTCCACGCTGTCTTTGTAAAGGCGGCTGGGCCTGCGGACGAGAGCGCCCCCTGACCCCCGGGTCTCCACATAAGCATTTACCTAACTTCATATTTCAGACTACAAAGGGCATCAAAAGGCTATAGTCACCTTCCCTGAATGCAGCCTTAGTGCTGCAGAAGGTGGCTATTAGAGCTTTTGATGCCCGGGGGGGTGACAGGTTCGCTTTAAAGATAATTTGAGACAATAGAGAATTAGGTTTTCCTTACTGACAATAATAAAAAATAAATCAGATCTCAAATTTAGACACATCAACTATGTCAAGATTATATTAGCAATAGTTGTAGCTGCCATGTAATTGCCACGTCTATATCATCCCACACACGCACTATCTCTAGATCCTCACCTGACGTAAGAATGAGATTGGATTTTTGCTACCAAGCTCTACCATTAGCCATAGCAAAATTGAACATGTGGCTCAGTGTTGGCCCTTTTAGATATTGGAAAATGTATGTAAAAAAGCTGAACAGACTGCACATTAACAGTGCATTACTGTCACGCCAGGGTATATGGACATCCAGTTTATGGTGCAACACAGGGGAGACAAGAGGGATGAAATTGAAGAAAGTCCCTGGCGATAGGGAGTGTGGAGAAGGGACACCTTGCGGCAAAAAAAAAAAAAAAAATTCTCACCTTTCTGCCCAGTATAGCTCGATGAATTGATTTCCTACGGCTTGAGGACCTGTGCATCAGCTGAGCGGGAAGGGGCGGTGCATCCCAATCAGCTGATAGGTTACATTACCTCATCAACGCGGTTTTATTTTTAACCATCTATTGACTTAATTTCACTTTAGCAGTGTATATAGATACACTGCTAAGGTGAAATTACACACATATACCACGGGTACAGAACAGTGCTCTTGTTCTGAGCATGCTCTGTACCCTGGTACCGGATTTGGGAAACAATTGTTTTTTCCCGAATTCGGCTTCATAGGCCCCCATGTTAAGTGTCCCAGACCGGACCGGATTAGTTTCTGTCTGGGTTTTTCACCGGAGCCTAAAAACGATGCAGATTTTTGGGATCGGTGAAAAACAGGACAGACGCGAATCCCAAACTGAATACACAAAACCAGATGGCCAAATATGGCCAATGGGGCATCATAGGGATATAAGGGAGGCAAAAACGATTCTGTGCTGTTCGTTTCAAAAACGAACAGAACAGGATCACAAAAACAGTACTGTGAAGCCAGCCTTAGCCCTCACTTGCCCTGAATTCACCCTGGCTAGTGATAAAGCCATTGAATACAGTAGCCTCACCCCTGCAAATAATACAACACAAGGAAATAGGAAGCAGACAGAGGGAAATATATGCAAACAGAAAAGCACCCCAACTCCTCCAATGCAGCTACAGTGCCTTGTGAAACTATTTGGCCCCCTTGAACTTTTCAACCTTTTGCCACATTTCAAGCTTTAAACAAAAATATAAATTCTAATTTTTTTGTGCAGAATCCACAACAAGTGGGACACAATCGTAAATTGGAATGAAATTTATTGGATATTTTAAACTTTTTTAACAAATTAAAAACTGAAAAGTGGGGCGTGCAATATTATTCGGCCCCCTAGAGTTAATACTTTGTAGCGCTACCTTTTGCTGCGATTACAGCTGCAAGTCGCTTGGGGTATGTCTCTATCAGTTTTGCACATCGAGAGACTGAAATTCTTGCCCATTCTTCCTTGCAAAACAGTTGGAGCTCAGTGAGGTTGGATGGAGAGCGTTTGTGAACAGCAGTTTTCAGCTCTTTCCACAGATTCTAGATTGGATTCAGGTCTAGACTTTGAAAGGTGCAGGGAAAGAGGGAGGGGGGGATTCTTGGCAAACCAGGAGCCTAATAAGGAATCACAACGGCCAGAGGGTGTGCGGCCCAAAAGGACCATGCATCCATGACATAACGTCTCATTGGGGAGTCCAGGGCCAAATAATACTTATTACAGAAGATGGAATTTATCCTGTCTGTGACCTCTCCCATAGAAGGGGGCACATCAGTCTTCCATTTTGCCGCAATACATAGTGTAGCTGCTATCAGAACATATGTGATCACATGTCAGGGGGTAGGGGGAAATGCCTCTATTCCAGTATGGAGGACTGCAAGTTGAGGGGAAAGTGGGATCTTAATCCCTGTTAGGACTTCCAATAGGCTTGCCACAAGATGCCAGAATTGCAAGATCTTCAGACAGGACCACCACATATGGGACGTTCCCGTCTTGAATCTCGCCAACCTGGAGGGGAGAGTGTACCAACACAGGTGAATCTTTTTCAGGTTCTCCAAGTGGTTAATGCTCCTAGTGGCGCGAGAGGTGCAACGTGTGGCCCCTTCCAACTCGTCCAGGTCTGAGGAGAAGCCCAAATCTCTCTCCCACTTTAGCATATATGCCAGTTTCGAAGGTACAGGACAGTCGAGAAGCCCACTGTAAATCACTGAAAGACCCTTAGTGGTTTCTGGGATTGATAAAAGGAAATTCTGAAAGGGAGTCGATTTGGGTGAGCCCAGATCGTGACGGCATGACCGGTAGCATAGGAAATGGCGGACCTGAGAGTATTGTAGGAAAGTGTGCCTAAGGGCCGGGTGGTTAGAGACTAATGTGTCGAAGGAGATCAACTTGACTCCACTCGTCAGGTCACTCGGCACCTCAATCCCGTGCTCACGCCATGTGGTTAGATTTAGCAAGGGGATATGTAGTTGCAAGGCAGTAATTGGGATTTTCGAGACAGGGAGCTTAGACCAGTCCCCCGGAGACCCCCTCCAAACTTTGAGCAGTGTCCGCATTGTATCCAAGTAAAGGTCGTCCCCAAGAGAGGCCAAGGAATCCACCGCCAGTAAGTGGCGGGGGGGAAGGCGCCATTCATAAAATGGGTCTCTATCTGGACCAGCCCAAATGCGCAGGGTAGAGCCACCATGCCTTGGCCTCCTCCAGTATCGCGGCTTTATGGTATGACTTTAAAGCAGGGACCCCCAAACCTCCCCTCCCGAGGCGTAAGTACATGACTTGTCTGTGTACCCTGGGCTTTTTGTTCGCCTCAAATATATTTGTTGGCCAGGGATTGTAGTTGGGAAAGTAGTTTATCAGGGTAAGTAAATGGGACACACCTAAATAGGTGCAAGATCTTAAGCAGCAAGATCATTCTGAAAGCCTTGCCATGCAGGATAACGAGAGCAGGGGATGGGAGTCCAGGCTATGTCGCAGATTTTTTTTCAGTGATTCTAAATTACTAACTGCAGCTCTGGAAGAGGGGCACAGGATCACCTCCAAGTAGGGGATCCCCTCCGAACACCACTGGAAGGGGAAGGTCCGCGAAAGCTGAGCCGAGACAGCAGGAGAAACATGGATGGGAAGGATCATTGACTTACTTTCTTTTAATATGTAGTATGAAATTTGTGCAAAAATATTGAGAGATTTCATTATTGCTGGGAGAGAAGAGGTGGGATTCGTACAGGAGACAATAACGTCGTCAGCGTACAGGCAGACGACGTGACTCTTCCCCCCTACCTGAATACCTGAAATGGCCGAGTCGGCCCGGATCGAGGCGGCGAGCTGCTCCATCACCAGAGCAAACACCAACGGGGAAAGAGGGCAACCCTGTCGGGTGCCGTTGGTGATACCAAAAGCACGCGATAGGAAACCAGAAGAGAACACCCTAGCTCCTGGGTTTGAGTAAAGGCTGAGGATCACTGATAATATAGGACCCGAGAAGCCAAATTTGCAGAGGACCTCTCCAAGGTAGCCCCAGTGCACCCTGTCAAATGCCTTTTCTGCGTCAAGAGACAGGAATACACTGGGGGCCCCACCTCTCTTGCCACTTCGATCAGGTCCAGCATTCTCTTGGTGCCATCTTTGGCTTGTCTACCCGCTACAAAGCGCACCTGATCCGGGTCAACCAGCAGTGGGACAGTGTCCGACAATCTATTGGCCAACATCAGAATTTAGTAAAGAAATAGGGCGGTAGTTTCCAGGGAGGTCGGATTGTTTTCCCGGTTTAGGTATTGTTGTGATCGTGGCCTCTAAAGCCAGGGCCGCGATGGAACCTGTAGATTGCCAGCAGTTAAATATCCAAAGAAGGAAGGGGGCCAGAAGGTGGTGAAATGCTTTATAATATTCTCCAAAGCAAGATTCCCGGGCACTAGTCTTGGCCCACTATCAGACTCCTTCTCATCACTGAGCTAAGCGGTGCTGCACTAGTCTCAGAAAACAAGTCTATGCACTCATAAGAAAGCAGTGAGTGCCGTCTCAGACTTTATGATTTTATAATATTCATTGGAGAACCCATCTGGTCCAGGGGCAGAGTTGGATTGTAATGAAGTCATGACCTTAATAACCTCGGTGGGGGTGAACTGGCAGTTCAGAGCCTCTAGATTTGCCGGAGGGACTGTAGGGAGGTCCAAGGTGTCTAGGTACCTCCGTATGGACTCAGCAGAGGGCTGGGAGGTGTCTCCATTATCCTTTCAGTTATACAATTTAGTGTAATAATTTACGAACACCTCAACAATCTCCCCGGGATCCCTCATTGTCTCCCCCTCCGCAGTTTGCATGGAAGTGATCATGGTTTGAATTGCTCGCTTCTTTATTCTCCTCGCCAGGAGTTTGCCTGCCCTATCCCCTGCCGCGTAAAATGTTATTTTAAGTCATCTCAGGTCCATCTCATATTGTTGTAGGAGCAAGGATCTCAATCGATTAAGGAGGTCCAGTATCTGGGAAGTGAGCTGAGGCGAAGGGCTAATTTTATTGGCAGCCTCCAATTGTTGGATCTGGGCCGTCCAGTCTAGCCGCAATGCGTCTCTAGTTTTTTCTGCTGAGACGCTTTTTAAAGAAGGAGGCCCCGGAGAACCGCTTTGTGGGACGCCCACAGTATGTCGTATGAGACCTCCCCGTTGTCATTCAAATCATAAAACTCTTTCATCTTATTTTCAATGGCAGACATAACCTGCTGGTCAGATAAGATGCCAGCATTCAACCTCCAGCGGCGGTGCATACTCCCCCTTACACCGAGCCTGATCTCCAACGATGTCGGCGCATGATCTGACTGCGCTATTAAACAGATTTCTACTCTGCCACAAGTCGCCAATGTATCATCGTCTACCAGGAAAAAGTCAATCCTGGAGTACGATCCGTGCCTATTGGAGAAGAAAGAATAGTCCCTCTCCTCTGCATGGAGATAGCGCCAAACATCGTGGAGATGAAACTCCCGACACAGGGGTGCTAATTCCCCTCCCCTTCGCAAAGAAGGGGAAGAGGAATCTAAGTGACTTTCCATAATAGAGTTAAAGTCGCCACAAAGGATTTTCATGCCCTCCGCCTCATTCCGTATTTTCCCAAAGAGTGACTTTAAGAACTTTATTTGTGCTACGTTTGGGGCGTACACGTTGGCTATAGTATAAGTCACCCCCGAGATGCAACAAATAATGATGATATATCTCCCCAAGGGGTCTACCACTGTTCTAATCAGTTGGAATTGGATAGAATTTTTAATCATGACACTGACCCCAGCTTTTTTCTCGGGGTGGTTAGCAAAAAAGGAGTGAGCATATTGTTTGTTGTGAAGTCGATAGTTGTCTCCAGATAACAGGCGAGTCTCCTGTACGCACAAGACATCAGTATTGGATCGTTTAGCTTCCCTCCATAGAAAGGACCTTTTTGCTGGGGAGTTAAGCCCTTTTACGTTAAGGGAAACTATATTGAGGCTCATAGAGTTACCGTTGAAATGGTAGTGTGGAGGTGGCCGAGGTAGGTAAAACAGGGTAAAATAGGGTTAGGAGATGGGGGGGAGGTAAAAGACAAAAAAATGGGAGGAAGGGGAAGGAAGGAGAAGGCGGGAACTAGGGGAAGACGCACAAGGGGAACAAGACAGTAAACAAATAACAAGTATGTAAACTGGAACTATCCAGGCACCCGTCTGGAAGTGAGGGAGAAAAACAACTATACTCCCTCGCACAACTCTGCGGGGAGGAGTCCTACTAGGCAGGTGGAAAAAATTCGTCAGTCTGAGAATCTTCACTCTGGCTGAGTGGAGCCACCTAGGGCCATGGGTAAAGGAGCAAAATCAGGCAGGGCTTTCCTGCATTGCTGGAGGGCTTCCTTTAGGTTTTCTCTCCCTCTGCGGTAGTCATCCTGAAATCATGATCCGGTCCAGCTCGGGGGGAGGGGAGGCTGCTAGGTGACACCAGGTTCCAAGCTCGGAGGGCTTTTCTAGGTTGCGATGGTGATGAGAAAGATTGCCTGGAGCCATTATAGCGGACTTTTACAGCAAACGGAGACCCCCAGCTGTACTGGATGCCTTTGTCTCTGAGGACCTGACAGCTATGACCAAATTCGCAACGGCGGGCCTGGGTACCAGGGGATAGGTCAGGGTAAACAGTGACGTCTCAAAAGGCAGCCGGGAGCGTGGGTTTGCGCTTCATGGACTGGAGTAGGAGGTCTCTCGCCCTGGGGCGGACAATACAATACGAATACGTCCCTTGGACCTGCGTGATAGGGGCTCCCTCATCCTCATTGTTATCCTGCTCTTCAGAGCTTTGGGAGGTCCGGAGGGAGGCGCGGGGAGACCACACTGCTCTCTCTGCAACTGGCGCCATGTTAACAGGAGGCGCCTGCTGCTTCTCCTTGTTAAAAAAAAATCAGTCACGTTTGCAGTGGTGTCCCGGCACCAGAAGGAGGCTCTTGGCATCGCAGGATGCTGTAGGGAGAGTCGCCGTTCCACCGGTGTAGCAGGGGAAGCCCGTTGGAGCCGGTAAGGTGCCGTTAAGAAAGCCTGGCCCGAGGAGCTCCTTCAGCAAGCATCCGGCGCCATCAGCAGCAGGACCCGCCCCCTTCCCATCAATTTTAACCATCTTCCCTGTCCTCGCTGAAGAAAAGCAGGCCCAAAACATTATGCTGCCACCACCATGTTTGACCGTGGGGATGTTGTTTTGAGGATGAGGAGCTGTGTTGCTTTTACACCAAACATATTTTTTATTATGGCCAAAATGTTTGATTTTTGTTTCATCTGACCAGAGCACTTTATTCCACATGTTTGGTGTCTCCCAGGTGGCTTGTGGCAAACTTCAAACAAGACTTTTTATGGATATCTTTGAGAAATGGCTTTCTTCTTGCCACTCTTCCATGAAGGCCAGATTTGTGCAGTGTACGACTGACTGTTGTCTAATGGACAGACTCTCCCACCTCAGCTGTAGATCTCTGCAGTTCATCCAGAGTAATCATGGGCCTTTTGGCTGCATCTCTGATCAGTGTTCTCTTTGTTTGAGATGAAAGTTTAGAGGGATGGCTGGGTCTTGGTAGATTTGCAGTGATCTGATACTCCATCCATTTCAATATGATCGCTTGCACAGTGCTCCTTGAGATGTTTAAAACTTGGGAAATCTTTTGGTATCCAAATCCGGCTTTAAACTTCGCCACAACAGTATCTCGGACCTGCCTGGTGTGTTCCTTGGCTTTCATGATGCTCTCTGCACTTGAAACAGAACCCTCAGACTATCACACTGCAAGTGCATTTATACGGAGACTTGATTACACACAGGTGGATTCTATTTATCATTACCAATCATTTAGGACAACATTGGATCATTCAGAGATCCTCTCTGAACTTCTGAATCGAGTTTGCTGCACTGAAAGTAAAGGGGCTGAATAATATTGCACACTCCACTTTTCAGTTTTTTATTTGTTAAAAAAAATGTAAAATATGCAATAAATTTCGTTCCACTTCATGATTGTGTCCCACTTGTTGATTCGTCACAAAAAAATTAGAATTTATATCTTTACGTTTGAAGCCTGAAATGTGGTAAAAGGTTGAAAAGTTCAAGGGGGTCAAATACTTTCACAAAGCACTGTAAATATGCCAGAGCTGCAAATACGACTGCTCAGCTTCTTCCAGAGAAATTCTCTCTCCAAAGTGGTGAGCATAGAAATGGATTAAATAACTTGCGTCACATGGTAAGACACGCAACTACTTATAGCGGAGGGGATTGGCCACAAAATACTGCACCTGAGAATTAAGGCCACAAGAAACAGCCAGCAAAAGAAACCCCTGCAGCACCAAAAGAAAGCAAATATATTTAAGCACAAGTAGAAGACCTGCAATCAATAAGGCATTCTGACCTTCTTGTTCCAGATTCGCCAGAGGTCTCCCCAGGGCGAGACATTTGTCACAATTACTGTACCAGCACTGTGAACGTGTTTTTAAGAAAACTTGTCCCCAAGCCGATGAGAAAATCATAACATGCTGTCAATGTCACAGAAGAATCTAACTTCTCTAAGACAAGGGGTGAAATATCCAGTACACATGATACATTTCCACAATATATATAAAAAAAACTATTAGTTTTTTTCACTGAAGATATTACTTAGGTGCAGATAATTTTAAATTAAGTTAAAATAAACCATTGTTTGTACTGCATTTAATATTTCCATAATCGCTGTAGTGGTCACAGTATTGCTTGCTAGAACGCCAACCTTAAGGCCCCAATACACATAAGAAAAAGGTAATCCAAACCTGCCAATTATTAACGGATCAGCCAACCAATACAATAATGCGTATGGGGTCCTCACCCTCAGATTATGTGTATGGCCAGCTCTAGACAGCCTGATCTGATAACCTGCAAAATTCAGGTCACATATGAGTGAGACAATAAGTACTTTAATACTCCACCCTACTCATTGCATCTGTGTGTTGGTTGCTGGCACAGTGGGCAAGGCTCAACAGTCAATCACAGATGGGCGTCTGATTGGCAGTTCAGCAGCCAATGCAGTAAATGTTACATGAGGTTAATGAGCGAGACCCAGACGTGACCACAACGGCGAGACAGGCAAGTGTATAGCTTTAATCACGGACTTCTCAGTGAAGTCCCTGATTGGGGATACTCAAGTGTTCGGTAGGGACCCCAAATTTTACATGTGTGACGATACTGTGCATGCTCAGTAGGCATACCGGATCTGGTTTTACCCAAACCCATTGACACACATTATAAATCATGCTACATGTTGCGTCTTTTTGGTTCGATAAAACACCGGTTTCATGCAGATCCAGCAGCAATCTGATGTAAACGAACGTACCAGAGTGCCAATTGACAATCAATAGCAAAAAAAAGGATCTGTTTTGCATTACAGTTTTTAAAAAGTGACAGATCTCCACGTATACTAAAAAATGCCTATGTGAAGGCACCCTTATTCTGCCTAGTGCAAAGCAGAGAATGCAAAATCCGTACAAAATAACACATTACTATATTAATACTAGTAGATTATCCTACTTTTTGCAGGAGATTATGGTAAAAAGTTACTGGCAGACACTTTTGATGGAGATTTGGCTCCCAGGAAAACAATAGGGATGTATATTTATATTCAAATTACCTGATCCCTCTCTCCCTCCACATCAGGAGGCCACCAAACACATTAAGGTTTGGACAACTACTGTATTATTTAATATGTAAGATGAGGCTTTTACTCCCAGTGGTAGATGTTGGAAAGAGCACGTATACCAGGTAATAACAATTATCCAATATATAAGGTTAACTTTACTTTTGTGCCGCTTTAATAGATATCCATTATTTGCATCAAACTCACCATTTTGACTGTGGAATCCATGAAAAGCTGCATATTGTAATTTTTGTATTTATAATACTGTGGAAAACTTTGCATTTATACAATGCTGTTTATTCCTGTAATGTATTGCATATTTCCACTGGTAAATCCACCAGAGCGTGTCGTGCCTAACATGTACCAAACAAGATACTGAATGGAAAACAAAGCTCTGTGATGATGGATTGAACGTATGCTTCAAAACAAGAACACAGTGTAACAGATTAAATACTTCTTGTACTTCCATTACTTGGAGTATAAAACTAAAGTATAATTGCTTAATCATTAACATCAGTGGCGTGACTTGAAGCTTATGGGCCCCATTGCGAAAGCTCTAGCATGGCCCCCAATTATTGCAAATCTTTAATAGCATTAGTCTTGTTAGATAGGCCAAAGGAACTTTTGGGGACCCCTAAGCTCAGGGCTCGGGTGTGTGATTGTAACCCCTGCACCTGTTGTAGTTACGCTCCTGATTAACATGTTGCATTGCTTTGTGGAGTTTAGGTCCCGTAACACCATCCAACATCGGCTGCGATGTCAGATGTGATGCCGTGGGTGCGCACTCGCTTCCGACATCACAGCGCGGTGACAGTGCTACGATGTTAGCGGCGCGATCACTCGCTGGGTTCATCCCAGCCCAGCGAGTGATCGCGCCGCCAACATCATAATGCAGCAAATAGGCGGGATTGGCCGTGACATCGCTATTGTGGTGTCACACCGAACGATCCCGCCGGTTATTTAAGTTGAAGTTGACAGGTTTTCCTGCATGCAGGAAAACCTGTCAACTCCAACTTGAACAACTATCGTTGTTGAATTGTGCGTTTAAACGCAACAACGATGTTGCTTCAACATCGTTCCTGACGTCACTTTTGAACGACGTCGGAAACGATGTTGAAAGGTGTCACGGTACCTTTACATACCAAAACTCTACAGATTTCTGTTCCCATTCTGTAGAAACCTGAGTGACAACTCCAGATGGCGGTTAAAAGCAGCCATTACTTCTTGATGTAGGAGTATTATAAATCGTGGTTGAAGAGGCTTTAAGGGCTCGGACACACTCATCCGAATTTGACCGACGAGACTCGGAACAGGCTGGAGCAGTGACCCTGAACAACCTCTCTTTCTCTGGACGGGGAATGCACAGAAACACAAGCAGCTGTCATTCCCCGTCCAGAGACAGAAGCCGTTCAGGGTCACTGCTCCAGCCTGTCTCGTCCCTCAAACTTCGGAGAGTGTGTCTGAGCCCTTAAAAGGGATCTCCTTATTGTTAAGGGTACCCTGACAAATAGAAAAATCACATAATTTTCCCCTGCTGGAACTCCCAATGATGATTTGAATGGTAAAACCTGGCAACATGCCTTCTACCTCCCTGCAGCCTCCACAGGGAAAATTATTGCACAGTCTAATCAAATCAGCAGTATGGGATAGTTCCTAAAGGCCCCGTTACATGCAACGATATCGCTAACAATATCGTTACAACGTCACTGGTTTTGTGACGTTGCAACAACCTCGAAACGATATAGTTGTGTGTGACATGTAGCAACGACCAACGATGAGGTCGTTGATCGTTGATGAATGGCCAGGACCATTTTTGATCATTAGTCTGCCGCTGTCATGCATGCATCGGCGTGTGTGACAGGGGCAACGACCAACGATTCCTATTCTGCGCCCGGAACCCTGAACGATCCTAACGGCCATTGGGTGTCGGGCTCAGACTGGCTGATCGCTGGTGAGTTTGCCTGTGTGACAGCTCACCAGCGATCAGATAACGATGTCCCAGGAATCCCAGCCACGTCGGATTGTTGGTTGGATCGCTGGAACATCGCAGCATGTAACGGGGCCTTAAAAAGGGTATGTCAGCACAAATGTATTTTTGGTCTGAGTGTGCAATGGACTACTCATGGACAGCACATATGACAAATTGTAGCCTATGCAGTGGTGCAGTTAGGCCCCCTTCACACCACGGTTTTTCCCTGATCAGGTCCGATCAGGTTTGTGTGTCAAAACCAGGAGAGGAACCAGTAGAGGAACTTGCAGAGAAAAACTATCATTGAAAGATTGACACTTTTGGAGACACGCCTGGTTTTGATACAGAAACCTGATCGAACCTGATCAGGGAAAAAACCGTGGTATGAAGGGGGCCTTAGGCGATTTTCCATATAAATCTCCACATGGGGAAAAAAACAAAAGGCAGCGTCAGCCAGTGTTGTCCAATTTAAAAACCAGACTAGTGCATGTAGATGGAAGACACCTGTCTATTATTTGATTTTGCACACAGATATCTGCACAGAACCAAAATGTGTACAGACAAAAAAAAAAAAAAATCAGAGCACGTGAGCGATTCATTACAGAGTTTTTGCATAAAACACTTCGAAAAGTCACAACATTTTCTGTGCAATGTAAAGTTCTGCAAAATTTAGTGACTTGACATCTTCAGTTTCAAGAAGCTCCACCTCAGGCTGCTTTCACCTTGGTACTTTTGGAATCCGTGGGCATACAGGAAGACCCTGTATGTCCACGGATTCCCACGCAACAGGCACACTGGATCCTGCAAGCAGCATCCGTTTATGCTTTTTTCATGGATCTGTAGGATCCATAATGATGCCAGCTAGGGCACGTGTCATTAACAACTGTGTCATGCACATGTCCTGTGCTTGTGCAGTTCATGTGTCATAGCCCAAAAGTACGGATCTGCCGGGATCCATACTGTCTGTGGCTTTCCGTGCCAACAGGGACTCGTTCTTATTTTTCATGTAGTGCCACGGATCCGTTGCTTTTCACAGAGACCGAAAACATATCAAGATGGATTTTTGGTCTCAGTGAAAACTAGGTTTTGCCGCGGATCCACAAGGACACCAGGATACCCACAAAATTGTGTTCTGTCCCCATTGAAAGACAATGGGGCAAAAATTGATCCGTGGGCATACTGTTCGTGGTGGATCAATGTGGATCCAAACGTGTACCAATGTGAAAGCAACCTCAAAAGGACAGGGATGGGGAGAAGCCAGTACATGGCATGGCTACAGCTGTCTGTCAAATTCAGAAAAAACTATCAAGGCCACTTTACACACACCAACTTATCTGTCCAACTTTTGACCAACTTGTTGGTTGCAGTGAAATCATGGACACATTGCTCCATTTTGTGACTGTGTACAACGGAGCAATGTGTCCATGATTTCACTGCAACCAGCAAGTTGGTCAGAAGTTGGACAGATAAGTTGGTGTGTGTAAAGTGGCCTTCAGCGTGTTGTCAGCTACAAATGTTACACCACTTGTATTTCTGGTGTGGTGCATGGACGCACGGATGAGTCTCTTAATACATTTGTCGCATCTTATTCCTGAAGAACCCTCATTACGACTGGTGTACAATAATCCAGCCTTTAATAAATCAGGGCCCAAATGTTTTAAAAATCTAGGGCCCAATTCATCATTGCATTTCACCAGTTTTTTTTGGTGAAATACTTTTACATTTTTCTGATTTGCTACAAATTCAAATGATTTGCGCCTTTGTTCAAGTTGTCTTTTGTGGTTACGTTTCCTGATTTTTACATCTTACATCAATGTGGCTTCTCCAGATGTTTTATACAGATTGAGGCTTTTTTTTTTCCCTAGTGTCATCTGAAGTGACTTTTTGTACACCAGTTATTTTGGTGCATTATTATGCATCATTTTGTCAAACGTGCGACTTTTTACATTGACGTTGCAAAACCAGTTGAAGACAGAAAAAAAGGACAATTCGGGCTTTGTGTAAAAGTCATGAATCACATGCGCCATTTTGATGAATTTGATGTAAAAAATGTCAGCAAAAAACACAAATCAAAAAAGAAACGAGCAAATGAATCAGACTTGTATGGTAATTCTTTGAAATCTGCTAAACCAACTGATTTCTAGTATTTATGGAGGTTTTCCAATTCTATCTCAATGGGAAATGTTGGGGGCAGGAGGGGTTACTAATGCTATATTTCCACCTGCATGATCCTTTGTTTTTGTGGGAAATAAGTGACCGCCACTGTCTGGCAGCTACTTATTCCCACCTACCAAATGAGAACACATACGGTACATGCCAAGTGGGAATGGGAATGTGTACAAGAAATCCAGCAGCATTGTTGTCAGCTGAAAACCATCTAAGCTGTCACCTTATAAATGCCCTCATATAGAGCCAGACTTCCCTCATAAAAGGTAATTGTTTTTTAAAAACTATAAAAATACTAGATGGTGGCCCGATTCTAACACATCGGGTATTCTAGAATATAGAAATAGGGATTGCATGGGGAAGGCGGTGAGGGCTGAATAGGGAGGGACTTTGAGGACAGAGTGGTGGGGGGAGGACGGCGTGGCAGGGGGGAGAAGGATGGAGGGGCACAGGTAGGGGGAGGACGGAGCTGCAGGGGGGAGGAGAATGGAGGACGGAGGAGATAGCGGGGGAGGATGGAGCGGCACAGGCAGGGGGAGGACGGAGCACAGAGCGGCGGGGGGAGGAGGACGGAGGACGAAGCAGCGGGGTGGGGGGGACGGAGCAGCACAGGCAGGGGGAGGACAGAGGATGAGTGGCGGAGGTGGGGAGGACAAAGGAAGGAGGAGGAAGCGGTGGAGTGGGGGAGAATGGAGCGGCACAGGCAGGGGGAGGACGGAGCGGCAGGGGGAGGACTGAGCACAGAGCGTCGGGGGAGAGAAAGATGGAGTACGAAGTGGCGGGGAGAGGCTGGAGCAGCACAGACAGGGGGAGGACGGAGGATGGAGTGGCGGAGGGGGAGAAGGACAAAGGAAGGAGGAGGAAGCGGTGGGGTCAGGGAGGACGGAGTACAGAGCGTCGGGGGGAGGAGGACAGAGGTCGAAGTGGCGGGGTGGGGGAGGACGGAGCAGCACAGGCAGGGGGGAGGATGGAGGATGGAGTGGCGGAGGGGAGGAGGACAAAGGAAGGAGGAGGAAGCGGTGGGGGAGGAAGCAGCAGCACAGGCAGGAGGAGGACGGAGCACAGAGGGCGGGGGAGAGAAGGATGGAGTACGAAGTGGCGGGGAGAGGCCAGAGCAGCGCAGGCAGGGGGAGGACGGAGGATGGAGTGGTGGAGGGGAGGAGGACAAAGAAAGGAGGAGGAAGCGGTGGGGGAGGAAGCAGCAGCACAGGCAAGAGGAGGACGGAGCACAGAGTGGCGGGGGAGAGGAGGATGGAGGACAAAGCAGCGGGGTGGGGGAGGCCGGAGCGGCAGGGAAAGGACGGAGCACAGAGCTGCGGGGGAGAGGAGGTGGAGGACAAAGCGGCGGGGTGGGGGAGGCCGGAGCAGTACAGGCAGGGGGAGGACGGAGGATGGAGTGGCGAACGGGAGGAGGACAAAGGAAGGAGGAGGAAGCGGTGGGGTGGGGGTGGATGGAGTGGCACAGGGAGGGGGAGGACGGAGCACAGAGCGGCGGGGGAGATTACGGAGGGCGAAGCGGTGGGGTAGGGGAGGACGGAGCAGCACAGGCAGGGGGAGGACGCAGGTTGGAGTGGCGGAGGGGAGGACGACAAAGGAGGAAAAAGCAGTGGGTGGGGAAAGGATGGAGCGGCACAGGCAGGGGGAGGATGGACCGGCAGCGGGATAACGGAGCACAGAGCGGCGGGGGAGGAGGAGGTGACGAAGCGGCGGGTGGGGGGGGCCGGAGCAGCACAGCAGGGGGAGGACGGAGGAGGGACGGAGCACAGAGCGGGGAGGAGGTGGAGGACAAGCGGGGTGAGGACAGGGCAGGGGAGGACGGAGGGACAGAGCGGGGAGAGGAGAAGTAGCACAGGCAGGGGAGGTGAAGTGGCACAGGCAGTGGAGACGGAGCACAGGCTAGGGGGAGGACGGATGGAGGACACAGGGCAGGTGTGGGGAGGACGAAGAGCACAGGCAGGGGGAGGGGAATGAAGTGGCACAGGCAGGGGGAGGACGGATGGCACAGGCAGTGAGGGGGGATGGGGGAGGGGCACAGTCAGGGGGAGGACGGTAGCCACAGAGCGGGGGGAGGAGGAGTGACGGCGCTGAGGGGTTCGGAAGGGAGCAGAGGCCACACCCACACACGAGTCACGACCAACTACACAACTACACACCACTACACAGGTCTCACACCCACAGTCAGACCACCACACACCCGCAACACACACACACACACACACACACACACACAAATAGGGGCTCTCACCTCTCCGTCCCCTGGCTGTCCCAGTGCTGGCCCTCATGCTGGTGTTGTCCTGCAGAGTAGGTGTGGAGGAGGCGGGCGCAGAGGTGGCGGTGTGCAGGTTGATCCCGGGTGTCATGTGCTGTTGCCACCCAGCTGCACTGACAGGAGGTGGACACCCGGGATCATCGTATGGCCACACAGTCTGTGACAGACTGTGCGGCCATAGGAAGCAGGAGAGTGTGGAGGAGCCACACTATGCGCGCTCCCTGCACCCTGGGAGCACCGACCCCGATGTCAGTGGGCGGCTTGTGGCGGGGTTTAGTAACAGGAGGCTGCAGCGGTAGACCGCTGCACCGCGCTGCGACCACCGTCGGCCGGACCCGTGTATCCCGGCAACAGCGGCGCTGACGTGCCGCTGTCGATGGCCTGCAAATTGGCGTGAAATTTGAACTTTGAATTTGCGCTCCTATTCGCACAGACTGCGCTCATTGGTGGTCGCCGGAGGCGGCCACCAATGAGCAGCCTCTGTCTGGAGCGCGATTTCTGTGACCGACAGACGCCTTAGACAATTATATAGTAGATATGCAAATTCCTATAAATTAGACTATAAAAACAGAATAACAATTTGTGGGATTTTAGCAACAATAACTCTCCAAAATAACCCAATTGCTTGATTCAAACTATAAATAAAGGAGTTGATTTAATTTAGCATCAATTATCCTTGCATTAAGGAGTTTGGCCTAGAGGTTCAGGACAAGCTGTGCTTCCAGAACAACATTAACTACAATTCTACAGATTTCCCATACATAAGCAAGATGTTAATGAAAAGAGTTTCCAGCCAAGCCAGACTCAGAATTTCCAAGCCCTAATTCTAAAACACCTTCAAACACTGGAAATTATCCAGCCAATACATTTATACAAAGAGCTGCCTGGATCCATTCAAAAGTTTCCATGTACCGTATTTAAAAAGTGACTGGTATCCAGGCCATGTCAGCACACCTGGCACATTGAGCACTGTGGCTGGAAGCCTTCGTTTGCGTGCTATAAAAAATGAATAATATAATTTTTAATTACAGACCTCAATGAAACACGTTCCTCAACACTGTGACATAATAGATGCATAACAAGTATGTCCATTTTTAAGAAATAAGTGACAGCTCACATGCATATAAAATTAATAAGCAAAATGTACAGTCATTGTCCACATACATTACATTTGTTATCCTGCACTGATTCTGTTATCTCCTGTATTCACTATTCTGCAGGTGGAGTCACTGTGTATGACTCACCGCAAGCCCGTGGACTCCGGTTTAGACAGGCTATAGCTCCTTCCTCCTTGTCATGGGTGGGTCGCGCCTGCAGGTAGTCGGGCCCGGTAGAGTGCAGATCAAAAGGGTTGAAGACGTCTTGTAGGAACAGATTAAAGGGGTTTAATTTATTCGTGACGCCACCTATGAGTAGTTTCGGTAAGTCTTACCGACACTGCGGAACCTCCGGGGGATGGATAGCAGCATGATGGAATGCTCCCCACAGGCTGAGCGGTGATCCCCGGAGGCTGGAGCTGCTTAAGATGTTGTGCGGAAGCTGCGGTTACCTTGTGTACGGACGGATGCCATCATAAGGAAGCACGGACACTGTAAGTCTCTGTAACGGGTCTTTACTGTAACCAGCAGGCAGTACATGGCATACAGTTTACAGGTAGTGGACCGGGTGGACTCAGCAGTTATAGGTGTCCCTCAGAGATCCGTAGTGTTCCTCCATTCTAGCTAAGTCTTTTGCCATTGTCGCCCAGGAATACCAGGTCGGGTACGGGGAGGCTTCTTCAATGCCCTATCCAAGATGTACGTTATGGATGTTCTGGGGAGCCTTGGGTCCCTCAGTGGGTACACCGCTGGTTAGACGACTGGAAGTTGGCTGGTGGTGGGGTGCTCCTGTGAAGCTGCTCCTCCACGCTTCTGGTTCGCGTAGCAGAGGTGAACTGCTGCCATCTTCGGTACCAGTGAACCGGCTGTGAGTTGGGCACGGGGGTATTTTGGAACCCGTGGTTGGTGATGCCCGATCCCGGTTGGTAAGGCCTCAGGTGCTAACACCCGACCGGTGACGGCCTGGGGGCTGCACGAGGTGCAGAGCCCCCGCTCCTTCTCCAAGTTCAAGTCTGCTTCTTGTCTAGACTAGACTCCTTCTCTTCTAGACTAATCTGCACTTCTCCTACACTACCCTTGCACTCCGCCCACCAGGACCTTGGATTGGCCCTCTATGTTAACCTTCCTAGCGGTATTCCCGAGCCTGACTTGGGGTTAACATACACTGCCAGAAGCGGTAGCCCCGAGTCAAGCTCGGGCTTACCCGCGGTCGCGGCAGATGCGGTGAAAAAAACGCATCTGCCGCGATTGCCGCATAGCCGCCGCATAACCGCTGCACTTGCGGCGCGGTTGCGGTAATTGCCATAGTAAGTATAGGGGGACTTGCGGCAGGTGCGGCAAGTGCGGTTTTGCACTTGCGGCAGGTGCCTCCATTCCACGTGCGGTTTTTTTCGCGGCCGCACCTGCCGCAAGTGCAAAACCGCACTTGCCGCAAGTCCCCCTATACTTACTATGGCGATTACCGCAACCGCGCCGCAAGTGCAGCGGTTATGCGGCGGCTATGCGGCAAATGCGTTTTTTTCACAGCATCTGCCGCGATTTCAAACTACCGCTGATGTGGCAATAAAACCAGCAGAACAGCAGATATTCTGCAGAGAAGCGGGGGGGGGGGGGGTGCTGCCGCCTGGGGCTGGGAGGTCTGGGTGCCGGGGCTGCAGAGGAGAGGGGGGGCGGGAACAGTTACCGTATATACTCACGTATAAGCCGGGTTTTTCAGGCCAAAAATTGGGCTGAAAAGTCCCCCCCTCGGCTTATACGCGAGTCACTGTATACTGTATACAATGTATACAGTATACAGTGCCCCCCATCTATATACAGGCCCCCCCCGCCGCAATCCTGTAAAGGAAGAGATTAGTATACTTATCCCTCCGCTGTCCCGCCGCCGCCATCACGCTCCTCCATCTTCATCCAGTGTCTTCCATCTTCTTCCGGCTTCCTCCAATGGTCGCAGGCAATTACGTCATTGCCTGCACGACAGAGGAGGAAGTCGAAAGAAGACGGAAGACGCTGGATAAAGATGGAGGAGCGTGATGGCGGCGGCGGGACAGCAGAGGGATAAGTATACTAATCTCTTCCTTTACAGGATTGCGCCGGTCAGAGCCCCTTCGGATACCTCCATATAACTTTCTGGTTCCGTCTCTGTGAGCCGCAGTGGCTCATTGGAGGCGGAACTGGGTGGGAAATACAAATGTATAAAATTTCTGCCCATAAAAGAAATTTTTTTACCAATAAAATGGTACCACTTTTAGTACAAAATTCATGACATAATCATACCGCCAGGTATAAGATTATTGGTTATTGAATAAAATTATATTATTTATTTAATTATAATTCATGATTTTATGTTTCAAACTTTTTCACATCTGAGAGGTCTACTAGAGTTTTCTTTGATCAGGTAATTACTAAGAATTGCAGGCCTACTGTACATAACACCAAATTTCCATGCCAAAAAATGGTACCGCTTTTAGCACAAAATTCCTGACATAATCATACCGCCAGGGAGGTTAAGTGATGCATGCAGGGTTTTTGGATCTCTAAGTTAACCAGATAACTGCTGTGTCAGAGAATATTGCTGCTGCATTTATGGCTGCAAAACCCTCCTGTGACGCACTCGTTGCGGGCGCCACATGTACATACATTACATTACTTAACCTGTACTGATCCTGAGTTACTTTTTGTATTATAGTCCAGAGCTGGACTCACTATTCTGCTGGTGCAGTCACTGTGTACATACATTACATTACTGATCCTGTACTGGTCCTGAGTTATATCCTGTATTATACTCCAGAGCTGCACTCACTATTCTGATGGTGGAGTCACTGTGTACATACATTACATTACTGATCCTGTACTGGTCCTGAGTTATATCCTGTATTATACTCCAGAGCTGCACTCACTATTCTGATGGTGGAGTCACTGTGTACATACATTACATTACTGATCCTGTACTGATCCTGAGTTACCTCCTGTATTATATTCCAGAATTCACAATTATGTTAGAGATTATTGAAGTTATTTAGAATATACCACACATTGGACGCACACCACATTGGCGGTGACTCCTTTGAGACTTTATTGCGAGGCCTTCTTGCTATATAAACATCGGCAATTTCTGATCCTATTAGTTCATTCACTAGTGATAAAGAAAAGAAATACAAGATCTCTTTTGGTGATAAAGAAAAGAAATACAAGATCTCCTTTGGTCCAAAGTATGACATCTTTGATAGGGCAATATTCTATATTTGGAGATTCAACCCCCCACCCTTGCATCAGTAACAACGTAGTTGCTGAAACGCCCTTCATATCATGGTTGTCCTCTTGCCTTTCGTGGTCTAACCTGTCTTCTGCACCTATTATATCTGAATATTTGAGTATTCTTTGGTATGATTCCTGATGGTCTGCACAGTTCATACCCTGGGATTATTTGTATTCTATAAAGGAAAGTCAGTATCCACCTCTCTGCCTTCTGATGAGTCCGACAATATAAGGTTGGACGAAACGCGTCAAGATTGGAGAATAAGATTGGAGAATTACTGCATCCATCTTGAATTGCCAAAGAAAGTGTGCGACTTCTCATGAAAAACCACAATCGATTAACTCATGAGTGGCATCAAGAGTGTTTTCCCCAAGTATTCCCTTGATTTAAACAGGGTAAGATGAGGGATAGCCGACGTGGTATGGAGGCACCGAATACCTTAGGGTGAAAATCCCCCATTGCTAGGTAGGTGTAAACAGAGAAGGGTAAGATCCCCCCATTGTCACACGCCGCTTCTTTAAATTAAAACGTTTGTTCGTTGGTTATGTCTTTTCTATGTAGGCCTATGACTTTTTTTAATTGTTTGTCAATAAAGTATTTTTTTAACAAAAATAAAAGTTGGTAACCCATAATTCCTTAACAAAATAATTCATAATTATGCTAGAGATTATTGAAATTATTTAGAATGTACCAAAATTATAAAGCACTACTCCAGCATTATTTTTTTGATTGTACCGCTGGAGTGGTGCTTTAAATCTAAGTCCCCTGCCCCCTGTCATATACTCACCTTCCAGTGGCTTCATCTTCTATTGCCACTGCTTTGGTCGGTCTCCTGTGACTTGCTGTAGTGCGCTGGAGGTCGCGTTTGTTCTGGCTCACACAGAGCTGCATTGGGAGTTTGTGGCGTAATATCTGACTTACAGACAGTCAGAAGTTACAGTCACAAGATGGGACCATGATACCGAAGCGGAGTTGGTAAAAGGAGAAGTCACCGGAAGGTGAGTGTGAGTATATGACAGGGGGCAGGGGACTTACAATTGAAGTGCCACTCCATCTGGAGTAGTGCTTTAAAGGGTGTCAGCACATAATGTATACTTCCCAACTCTGAAAGACAAAGAAGTCCTTAAGTGGCAATTTTTAGTTTATGCTAATACAGTACTCAAACCTCGCCCATTCTTTTATATATGTTTACAGAACTACTACTCCTAGTGAAGTCACATAACCTGAGAATGTTCTGGTAGGGCCTTCAGTGTCTACATAGAGGGAAAGCTGGACTAGGGATCTGATGGCTTCCTACTCTAAAGGCCCTGTCTCACATAATGACCGCTCCAGCGATCCCGACAGCAATAACGACCTGCTGGGATCGCTGGAGCGTCGTTACCTGATTGCTGGGGAGCTGTCAAACAGGCAGATCCCCGCAGCGATCAGGGCCATGGGACCCACCTCCCACATTGCTGAAGGCAACGTAAGCAGGGAGAACGCTGGTAACTATGATAAACAGCGGGTATCTAGGCAGCGCGCGTATGGCACCCTGTACAAGGTAACCACAGACTTCCCTGGGACACTGAAGGATTTCCCATAGCGAGTAAACCACTTACACCCAACACCTTCCACTCCAGGCCTGTAGGGGGAGCTCAACTGGCTGCCCTTAAGCCAGTTGAGAGCCAGGGACCGTGGAGAGAGACAGCGGTAGCCCAAGAGAGCCCTCAGTGCAGCAACTTGGGTGTGGAGAGAGAGAGAAGTGACGGTCCAGTTTGGTTCCATACCTGCCTGACTTAGAACAGGAAAGCTGAACAAGGAGGCTTATATCCCTACACACTGTGGAGATCCCAAGGTGTTTTCCCTCCCTCCGGACGTGTGTACCTGTAACCGAACATCAGTAAAGCTAGCAAAAGACTTATGTGCGTGTCCCTCCTTCCACCTGCACCACACTGACTGTGCTCCCCTATTCCAATCTTGGGTAGAAACGACTGTGCTGCCCTATTCCACCATCACATCCCATAGCCCGGGGACCCCACTCCTCCTGTAGGGAGTCACTCCATCTTGCTGCCGCCCATCACCCCGGAGGCCCTAGCAGCGCCGGTGCCATCACCGGAACCTACAGGTGTCGTCACGAATAGACATTTTTATTATTTTTCCTTTACCACATTTTTCATTGACCACCAGGCCCACAGCCTCAGGCACCGCTACCCGTGACTTCCCAAACCGCGCCTGAGATCTGAGTTCCCCGGGCCTGGGCGGGACACGCGGGTATCTAGACAGCTAGCAGCCGTATCTATTGTGTATTATTTATTGTATGTCCAGCTATTGTGTATTCACCTCATAGCAGTCTCAAGTGTGTGTGTGTGTGTGTGTGTGTGTAATATATAATAGAGAGAGAGTGTAAAAAAAGCAAAAACAGCACAAAAATATAGAAAAAAGTGGACTTTATTGCCCAATGGCATGGTCATGCATTGGGCAATAACGTCCACTTTTTTCTATTTTTTTGTGCTGTTTTTCCTTTTTTTCTCTAAGGATTGCTGGTTTGGAAAGCTTTGAACATAAATTGAGAAATTTTTGGTGTTGTTCCAATTTTTAACTATAAATATAATGTATGTTTGGGTGGAGGCGGAGCATAGGTGGAGGCAGAGCTGCGTGTAGCCTGGGCAGAGTCTCACGGTGGCCCCAAATTTTTGGCAGTCATGGACCAAAAAATTCCTAGTGGTAGCCCTGGCCATAATACACACCAAAAGGCACTGTATATCACCCCAATAATACTATACCAACAGTAAGGTTTGGAGGTGGGAACATCATTGTGCGGCGCTGTTTTTCGGTATACGGCACTGGCAAAACTTCTTATAATTGAAGGAAGAATGAATAGACAAAGGTATTGAGACGTTCCTGATAAAAATCTGCCAATTACCAGGATGATGACAGTTCACAAGGCAATGATCCCAAACACACAGCAAGGAAACTCTCAATTGGTTTCAGAGAAAGAAAATAAAGCCTCTAGAACGGCTGAGCCGATCACTGGAGCTGAATCCAATAGAAAATATTTGGAAGGAACGAACTAAAGCTCAGAGTTCATAGAAGGATCTACGGGACCTTCAGGAGGTAAAGAGTGTTTGCGTGGAAGAATGGACCAAAATCCACCTGAGCAATGCAGGTGACTAGTGTCTCCATACAGGAGGCATCTGAAGCTTCATCACCAACAAAGGCTTTGTACAAAGCATTACATGTTTCAGTAAGTGTGTTTTTCAATACTTTTCCCTGTGTCATTTTCTGTTATTACACATAACATACTTTATGGACATATATGGATTGATTTCTTTGCAATGGTAGATTGGATGAATTGTTAGCGACATCTGGTGAAAAATTATCTTCAATAGCACCTTCATTTAGGGACGTGTCCAATACGTACCGTACTTCATCTGCTGTTTTTTTTTAGTATATATGGGCATCTGAACTGTCAATTTTAGTGTTGTTACGTTTCTGAGTAACAGCAGCCATATATGAATATTTGCTATTGAAAGGAAAGGGAGGCAAGTTTTAGTGTGTTCATGTTTATTTCCCTGTAAGGACATAAGGCTGATCTCCATTGCCGAGAAAACATCCCAACTCTATTTATCCTCAGCCAACTAAAATAGACAAAGTTCTTATGTAATATCAATCGAAGAAAAATAAAGCAAAGTATTTAGTGAAGGATAAAGTAGAGCATTAAAAGGCCAATGCCTCCATTGTGACAAACTGCATACAGTCACAGGCAGGGGGGGATTTGCTAGGGTCACAAATGATCAGGGTTCCCGACATATTTTAACAATGACCCCCCACCCTGAAAAAATGTAACCTCATAGAAAACTCAGTGATAATGGTGCATTTACATTGGCTATCAATTGACTGGCATAAACAGACTATCAATTACCAAGTGAACAAGCAAAACATTTGTCCAAAGGATGGAATTATTTTTAAGCTTGCTTAAAACATCATCATTCTCAGTAGCTCATCGTCCGGCTTCAGTTTTCTGGTCTGTGACCAATGCACTTCAGCAGGAGAAGCAGGTGTGGCACCCCAAGGTCCAAGTGCCACAGTGTCATTATCGCCCCCGGGTGATAGTGTCACGCTTGAGAGCAACAGAGGGTATCCACACCAGACAGAAATCGCACACAACACCTTTCTGCCTCCAGGCCTGAAGGGGAGACCAAGACCCAGGTTCAGGGTGAGCTCCCCTATAAATTCTGATCTGGAGTGAAGATAGTCAGTTCAGTTCCAAGGAGGCTAAGCTTGTCCCAGGAAAGTGTAGTCTAGCGTGAGGGACCACCGCAGGGGTCTGAGGAAGTGGAGGAAAGCCTGGGGAGCTCACCCAGAGGAGAAGCGCCAAGGAAATGGACACCGGAGTCGGAGGCTGTGCAGGGTCTAACGACCCGGCGGCAGCCAATACCGGAAGGTGGGGAATTCCAAGTTCCCCAGCCACAAATTGCCTGGAGGCAAAGCAGCGTAAAGAGCCCAGGAACAGCCGCCCGAGACGTGGGGCTAGAGAAGGACTCGAGTTGCCTGCCAGCAGCAAGGAGGCCAACAAAGCGCAGCAAGGAAGTCTTAGAACCTGGTGGGGGAGGAGAACCCCAAGTTGCTCTCAGATGCAAGGACTCCGTATACTATTGCCTGTCAGTATTCCAGTTACACCAGTAAAAGGAGTGAGGAACCAACAAACCGTGAGTATGTCTGTTGCTTTGCGCCGCCATCCTGCACTCTAAACCCGTACTAGTTCCACTGCCCTGGGGATCTGCTCCGCCCATGTGGGGCCGCTCCATCCCAGTTGCCCATCCATCATTCCCAGAGGTTCTGCAGCAGCAGAAGCCATTAATAGCCACAAACCACAGGTGGCGTCACGACTAACCTTCCCCATCATCCCCCCTTTCCTATCAAGCCAAGAACTCCATTAACAGCTGAACCCATGGTCACGGAAGCTGGGTCTCGACCCCTGTGACTCCTAGAAGTGTTAACAGCCCGCTTCCGAGTACCCCACGGCCTGGAGTGCGTGACAGGCCTTGATTAATAGAAGAAGGCATAACTAGTGCAAAATGCCAGCTTCCAATCACTAACAACCTCCGTCCTTCCCTTTGGAGGGAGTGATTTCTGGTGATACCGCACACAGAATGAGGTTCCCATAGGACGCCATTCACACATGTTATGCAATATGTGTCCAGCCTATTACTTACGTCTTTACTATTCAATTAGGTGGGCTGTTAGGCACTATATCAATTTACTCCAGCAGGAATAGATGTCCTACATGGCTCAGCTGCACCCTGTGTTATAGAAAAAGTGCAAAAAAAAAAACACAATAAAAACATGAAAATGTGAGCTATTGGTTGGTATTTTGGACCAAAACATGTAATCCACGTCACAGATCCTCATGCTCACGAGTCCCTAACCACTAAATTCATGATTCGTAAGAAAAAAAAAAAAAGGTACAAAAGTCAAAAATCTTACCACAGCAGTTGTCTGTGACCAATGGACTTCAGCAGGGTGCAGCAGGCCTTGATTAAATAGGAGAAGGCATCCAAGTGTAAAATGCCAGCTTCCAATCACTAACCATCTCCTTTCCCTTGGAGGGATTGATTACTGGTCATCCTGCACACAGAATGAGGTTCCCATAGGACTCCATTCACACATGTGTCATGCAATGTGTGCCCAGCCTATTACTTATGCCCTTACTATTCGATTAGGCGTCTAATTAACTGTCATGTTGGACCAACGTTATACTATTGGCCAGTGCAACCAGCACTCTTTGCTCATGCCGATTGGCATGAGAAAAAAAATTGTATTACACTGCAATTGGCAACATATATCGTAATCCACGCACCCATTCAAGTCTATGGGTGTTGCAAACATCGGACTGCATTTAGATGTCACCTGGTGGAGTCCGATTTACGCCAACACATACAAGGGAGAAATTAAGTTCTTCTCTTCACCTGTCATATGATTCTTGCATGCAAAAGACTCAGATCCCAGTAAATGACACTTGGCTCACACTTGGATCAGAGTTTGAGCTGTGTCACATTAGCATAATGGGCTAATGAGAATATATGCCTGTATGACTCCAGCCTAAAGGTGCATTAAGGCTACGTTCACACTTTGTGCATTTTTTGCGTTTTTTTTATGCAGTTGCGCATTTGTACGCACGTATGCTGCAAAAGTGCAACTGCATTCACATAGTGCGCTTTTGTGCGCTTTTTTTCTGCATGCTTTTCCTAAGCCCATTTTAACATGTGGGCAATGGGAAAAGTGCGCGGAAAAGCTCAAAAAGAATTGACATGTCTATTCTTTTTAAGCACGCGCTTTTGCAGTGAAAGTGTGTGAGTAAAAAAATGTGCAAAAGCGCAGCATGTGAATGTATTTCAGGAAAACCCATAGGTTTTGCTAAACTGCATTTCCATAATTGCACTTCACTGCATTTACACGCGCATAAAAAAGCGCAGCGTGAATACAGGAAAACGCAGGGAAAAGCTGCAAGTACGCAGCGTGTGAACGTAGCCTGACACTGCACAAATGATCATGAATGAGCATTCCTAGGACCAGCCGAATCCGTTAGCCTTCTCCAATAGAAAAGTAGCTTTCCCGTGCAATGCATTTTAAAGGGTACTTGTCACCATGTTTTTGCTATGTAAACTGAGAACTAAATGATGTTGCGGCTGAGAGCCTGAACCCAACAAAATGTCACTTACTACCGTAGGCTGTGTGTAGTTTCAACAAAAGTGTTTTATTAGTGGGAGATCATCACTACAGAACTCATGCTTCCTGGTCAACCTACTCGGGTTTAAATCCCGCGCCAATATTGCTGATTGGTCACAGGCGGCTGGCGCGACCAATCAGCGACGCGGGATTTCCATTAAAGACAAACAGACAGAATTAGATGATTATATAGTAGATACCTACAGCAGTGTCAGTGTTCAGCAGTGTCGGTATTCAGCAGTGTCGGTATTCAGCAGTGTCGGTGTGCAGCAGTGTCGGTGTGCAGCAGTGTCGGTGTGCAGCAGTGTCGGTGTGCAGCAGTGTCAGTGTGCAGCAGTGTCAGTGTGCAGCAGTGTCAGTGTACAGTAGTATCAGTGTACAGTAGTATCAGTGTTGTTCAGCGGTGTCAGTGTGCAGCAGTGTCGGTGTGCAGCAGTGTAAGTGTACAGTAGTATCAGTGTCGTGCGGTAGTGTTAGTGTGCAGCGGTGCGACGGTGTCAGCGTGCGACAGTGTTGGTGTATAGTGGTGTCAGTGTACAGTAGTATCAGTGTTGTGCAGCAGTGTTAGTGTGTGGCGGTGTCGGTGTTCAGCAATGCTGGTATTCAGCAGTGTCAGTGTGCAGCAGCATCGGTGTGCAGCAGTGTAAGTATACAGTAGTATCAGTGTTGTGCGGTGGTGTCGGTGTGCAGCAGTGTCAGTGTGCGGCAGGGTCGGTGTTCAGTGACCGGGCGCGACCAATCAGTGGGGGCAGGATGGAGTGGGGGCAGGATGGAGTGGGGGCAGAATAGAGTGGGGGCAGAATAGAGTGGGGGCAGAATAGAGTGGGGGCAGAATAGAGTGCAGGCGCCCCCCTCTATTCTCACCCCTGGTCGGATTCCCCCATCGCCCCCCTCTATATTCACCTGTGCCTGGCATTCAGTGGAGCGGTCATGTGACAGGGTGCACTGTATACTGTGGCTCAGTGGTTAGCACTGTATACGGTGGCTCAGTTGTTAACAATGTATGGTAGCTCAGTGGTTAGCACTGTATGGTGGCTCAGTGGTTAGCACTGTATATGGTGGCTCAGTGGTTAGCACTGTATATGGTGGCTCAGTGGTTAGCACTGTATGGTGGCTCAGTGGTTAGCACTGTATGGTGGCTCAGTGGTTAGCACTGTATATGGTGGCTCAGTGGTTAGCACTGTATATGGTGGCTCAGTGGTTAGCACTGTATGGTGGCTCAGTGGTTAGCACTGTATGGTGGTGTGGCACCCCAGGGGTTAATGTGCCACAGAATCATCAACACGGGTTCACTCCCCACACAACACTGGACACCACACTAGCACCTCTAGGCCAGAAGGGGGAGCTAAAGCAGCTCCCTTATATATTCTAGGTCAAGAGGAAGTAGTTGAGTTCAGTTCCTGGGAGAGCTGAGGAAAAGAGACTGTAGTGTAAAGGGGCTGCGTCAGGCTTCTCTACAGTCTTCTCCTCGATTCCAGGCCTAGCCAGGGTCTGAGGGAAGGAGAACAAGAAACAGAGGAACACATCTGGGAAACTGAGTGACTTCACAACTCGCCCCGGAGGAGCACATAGACCGGATACCAGATCCGAAGCTGTGACTGACACATGCAGCACAGTAAACACCGGGATAGTGGAGATTGTAGATCTACACTGTACCTCAGCAAAGCAACACGGCGGGGTCAGAAGCACATGGAAAGACTCAAGTTGCCTACAGTGCCGGCAGCTCAGCTAAAGCAGCAGCAGGGCCACACACACAGCGCAGCAGTGGGAAGCTGAGGACCCGGACAGGGTGGGAGCAACCCGACCCCGGTGCAGACTCCATGGAATATACTCTGCTACCGACATCTGCAGTAAAGTCTTGGAAACTTCAAAACCGTCAGTGTGTGTGATCCTTGTACTCGAGCCCTAATTTTCCTCAGAAGCAGCCACCATCTCCACTATCATCCCTATCCTGCAACATCTATAGCATCCATCATAGACTTTAACTATCACTGCCCCGGGGAACCAGGCTCTACCTGTGGGAGAGCCGTTCCATCTCCAGCTGCCAAACATCATCGCTGGAGGTTCTGCAGCAGCGGTGGTCACCGTAACCGCAACCCATGGGTGGCGTCACAACAAACTCCCCTGTAAATATCCCCCCATTTACTTGCGGAACCCGGGACACGGTCCGGACCAGGACCTCCGTGGCATCCCCAGCAGTACCCCGGTACCGAGTACCATGTCCCAGTGGGCTCCACAGTGACTCAGTGGTTAGCACTGTATATAGTGGTTCAGTGATTAGCACTGTATATAGTGTTCAAAGCAGGGGGTCAGCGGGGGTAGGTGGGAAGAGAAGGGGTCAGTGGGCACAGTCAGTGGGCACAGCAGGGGGTCAGTGGGCACAGCAGGGGGAGTCAGTGGGCACAGCGGGGGGAGTCAGTGGGCACAGCGGGGGGAGTCAGTGGGCACAGCGGGGGGTCAGTGGGCAGAGCAGGGTCAGTTGGCACAGCGGGGGGGGGGTCCGTGGGCACACGGGGGGGCAGTGGGCACAGCGGGAGGGGGCAGTGGGCATGGTCAGTGGGCATAACAGGGGTCAGTGGGCAGAGCAGGGTCAGTTGGCACAGCAGGGGTCGGTAGGCAGAGCGATGGTCAGTGGGCACAGCGGGGGGGGGTTAGTGGGCACGGTCAGTGGGCAGAACAGGGGTCAGAGGGCACAGCAGGGGGTCAGAGGGCACAGCAGGGGGTCAGAGGGCACAGCAGTGGGGCAGTGGGCATGGTCAGTGGGCAGAACAGGGGTCAGTGGGCAGAGCGAGGTTAGTGGGCACAGCGGGGAGTCAGTGGGCACAGCAGGGGGGCAGTGGGCACAGTCAGTGGGCAGAGCGAGGGTCAGTGGGCAGAGTGGGGTGAGTGGGCAGAGCAGCGAGTCAGTAGGCACAGCAGGTGGTCAGTGGTCACAGCAAGGTCAGTGGGCAGAGCGAGGGTCAGGGGGCACAGCAGAGACTCAGTGGGCACAGCAGGGGGTCAGTGGGCACAATAAGTGGGCAGAGCGAGGGTCAGTGGGCAGAGCAGGGGTCAGTGGGCACAGTGGGGGGGGTCAGGGTCAGTGGCACAGCGGGAGGTGAGTGGGCATAGCAGAGGGTCAGGGGCACAGCAGAGGGTCAGTGGGCATGGTCAGTGGGCACAGCAGGGGTTCAGTGGGCACAGCAGGGGGTCAGTGGGCACAGTGAGTGGGCAGAGCGAGGGTGAGTGGGCAGAGCAGGGGTCAGTGGGCACAGCAGGGGGGGTCAGTGGGCATGGTCAGTGGGCATAGCAGGGGGTCAGTGGGCACAGCGGTGGTCAGTGGGCACAGCAGGGGGTCAGTGGGCACAGCAGGGGGTCAGTGGATAGAGTAAGGTAGATAGGCAAAGGACCTTTGATGACGTCATGATCATGTGATCTGTGACTCCACCATCTTTGTGACGTCATCAAAGGTCCTGAAGCACTCATTGTGCTTACAGATGCCGCAAGGACCAACATGAAGAGTGGTAACAACGGGGGACAGCGGTGACAGGGGGGGGTGATGGGGCAGCAGGGGATCAGCGGTGACACGGCGGGGGGAGTGATGGGGGTAGCGGGGAGCAGCGGTGGACAGGTGGGGGGAGTGATAGGGCATGCGGGGGGAGCAGCGGTTGACAGGCGGGGGGATTTGATCGGGCAGCGTGGGACAGCGGTGACAGGCGGGGGGGATTGATCGGGCAGCGGCTTCGCCGCGGACCTCTGTGCGGCAGGTAGCCGCGGCTCAGCTACTGCTGCACAGAGGTCAGCGGCTCGCCAGCCGGGAGATGACCGGCTGGCTCACCATGGACCTCCTCACGCGGCTCCTTTGTATACGCTGCGCTCATTGATCGCCGCGGCTGGTGGCGACCAATGAGCGCTTGCGCGCAATTTTGGCCTCAGACAGACACGATTAGGCAATTATATAGTAGATGTGTATGATAAAATGTGTTAATTGCAATAATTGTGTGGGCGAAACTGAGACGGTCGCAAGGTAGGGGGTACTCGGGTACCGGAGCTGATGGCGACTTGGATGGGGGATCACGGCTGGTCGGTCCCCGGCCCCTGGACCCTCAATGGCGAGGATGGTGGGGGATGATGGGGATTGATTACGTGAAGGGGAGCGCCACCTGTGGTACCTGGTATTGTGCATACCACCACTGCGGCCAGCCGCTGAGGTGAGGAGGTTCAGCTCAGAGTAGTACAGCTCCCCACAGGGGAGCTTTACCTCAGGGCAGCAGGGATGGATGAGGGAGTCGTAGTAGTGTCACTGTAGTTAACGTTATGAATGCGGCGGTTAATCAGGCACATGCACACACACAGTAGTCTTTGTTTCGTTACCTTTTACTGGTGACAGGGTAACAGGTACAGTCCAGAGAAGTAACCAGGTCCCGATGCAATTATGGTCTTTCACCTTGGAGAGTTGTGAGGCCTCTTCTGTCACTGTATACTGTGTGTTGGGGTAAGTCCTGCCTGTGACTGAACTCACTGCTCCTTCGCCCTCTCAGGGTTTTACTCTATTACTGACAATGATGTCCTTCTGCAGGGTCCCAATTCCTCCTTTTGGCCCCTGGTCCTGTGTTTGGTCAGTTTGAGTGTCTCTTTTCATTTACCTCAGGGGACTTGGTCCTCCTGGTCCTTCCGGGCTTTTACTGCCAAAATGGATGCTGGCAGCGTCGGACTCCGGTGTCCGGGTGTACTACAGGGAAATCGGTTTTGTTCCCTTCTTTAATTCTCCTATTCTCCACTGGCCTCCGACCCTCTCCCAAGGGTGCAGCACAGCTGGGGTCAGTGTTCCTTGGTCCTGGGCCTGGATCTTTCCCAGCGACCAGCTCCTCACTCATGCTCTCTTCACTGCCTGACTGGAACTAACTGAAACTAACTGGACTAACTGACTCCTCCCCTCAGGTCTGGATCTTTTAAAGGGGATCTAGCTTAAGGCAGCCAGTAGAGCTCCCCCTTCAGGTCTGGGGTGGAAGGTGTTGTGTGCTGTGTGTACCAAGGTGTAAATCCCCCTTGCACTGGTGGATCCTGTGGCAATACCCTGCAGGGGTGCCACAAAACACTTTATTTTCTGGAGCAATTTCAAAGGTGCCAACACTTTTGGTCATGACTTTATCTCTCCATCATTCTTCTTTTTTCCATGATGCCCATGGAGCGGACTGCATGTACAAAGTGACAGGTTCCTATTAATGTCCGACAGATACTTCTTGTTCCAGAAATGGTCACAAACTGCTGAGCTTATATAAAGTGATTGCACATTAGAAGTAAGACATGTAATATGCCTTAGAAATAGTCTACAACACAACTCTTTATGCAATATTGTTTTCAGTAACCATAGCGAGGGTTAAGTGTCTATATAAGAGCGTGCAAATACTGCTATATGTTTATTCTACACATTAAACACAGTGCCTGACCTGTTCCCTACACCTGCATGCCAAGACTTTTCCCATGCAGAAAAAACAAACTGATTTTTAAACTACATTTCTTTAAGGTTCAGTAATTGACGTCTATGGAAAAAATAAACAGTCTAACAAGCGTAACTGAACACTCCAATAAGCACAATAACCTATCACAGGAAATAGAGCTGAACTGCTGGTTTCACCTACAGAAAGACGAGCTCCACCTGTGCACAAGGGGACCGAGGGCCCCGACTGTTAAACTATGTAAGCAAGGACATAGCACAACACTGGTGGTAAATGTAATACTAGTGCATCTGAATGAATTGCAATATCATCAAAAATCAATGTCATACTCCCATGTTTCAGTGCATTTCTGGGAGCCCTGAAACGTGTTGACTAATAAATCAATATTATATTCATCCTTTGATGTCTCATGAAATACGGCAGCGCGGTTTTTAACCCTTTATCCTATCTACTTTAATTTTCTGAGATAATGACCTTTGGGTTATCATTGGCTGTCAGCCATCATCATCAACATTAACAGAAATAAACACTTGAATTAGATCACTGTCTGTCTCGCTGTCTCACTCCTGTCCAAAATCCTGGAGTGTCTATCAGCCATAAGCCAGGTTCACACATACAAATCCGTTTTTGCCTTATATCCATTTTTGGGAACATTTTGGGCGTTTTTTTTTTCCAAAGTCCAAAAATGCATACGCGTAACGCATGTGTGTGCATTTAAAAAAACAAAAAAAAAACGCATGCGTTTTTATGCAGCAGCCTAAAAACGCTGATAGCTGCATTTTTGGGGTGCTTTCAAAAAACGTATGCGTTTTTTTAACATGGGGCCCTATGGGAAACGCATGCGTTAACGCATGGTACATATAGACACCTGTGTTAACGCATATGCGTTTTTAATGAAAAAGGCCCCTTTCACATCTAATGCAGGGCTGCTTTTGCCTCATTGTGTTTTTATGTGTTTTTACCGCTAAAACGCATGCGTTTTGCCCCCCTTGATTTTTATGGAAACGCATGTAAAAATGCATGCAAAAACGCATGTGCATTTTCAAAAACGCATTCGTTTATGCAAAAGCAGACCAAAATGTTGCTTGAGACGTTTTGGCCTGCGTTTGCAAAAACGCATGCGTTTTACGTTTTTGAAAATGCCCATGCGTTTTTGCATTCGTTTTCATTGAATTCAATGGGGGCTAAAACGCATACGTTTTGATGCATTTTTAGCAGTAAAAACGCGTAGAAACACAAATGAAGCAAAACGAAGCCCAGGCTTAGAAGTGAAAGGGGCCAAAATGGCTAAGTCCCAAAATTTGCCAAAAACATCCTCAGGGGACACTATTGGCACCCTTAGAAAAACTGATCCGTTTTTCTAAGGGCTTAAATAACGGATTTGTATGTGTGAACCTGGCCATATCCTCCTTCTTCTCCTCTCGCTTCCTAAAACTCAATGTAGACAAAACTGAACTCATCAGCTTTCCTCCATCTCACACACCTGCCTTACCCGATCTATCTATCACAATAAATGACCAGGGGCGTAACTACAACAGGTGCAGGGTTGCGATCGCACCCGGGCCCTGCAGCCTAGGAGGGCCCCCAAAAGTCCCTTTGGCCTATAGAAAAAGACTCATACTATTAAAGATTTGCAATAATTGGGGCCCCGTTGGAGCTTTCGCATCGGGGCCCCATGGCCTGAAGTTACGCCACTGTAAATGACACCACACTTTGCCCTGTACCTGAAGTCCACTGCCTCGAGTAACCCTTGACTCTGCCTTATCCTTCCAACCGCACATCCAAGCCCTTGTCACCTCCTGCCGCCTCCAACTCAAAAATATTTCCAGAATCTGTTCCTTCCTTAACCCTCAATCTACTAAACTACTAGTGTATGTCCTCATCATCTCCCATCTCGACTACTGTAACCACCTCCTCTGCAGCCTCCCTGCTAACACTCTCGCACCTCTTCAATCTGTCCTTAAGGGGAACTCCAGTAAGAGAAAACTTTTTAGTACAGTTCCCTGCCCTGCTACATGATGAAGCAGAGCTGTACACTGCAGTTCTAGGATCTATAGATCTCTTATAAATCAATAAAATCATACCTGCTCCTCAGCTCTCCCCCGCACCTCATGGGACCCAGAATCTACAACCTGGTAGCTTCATGTAAGAGCAAAAAGCAGGAGGTGTGTCGGGGGCATGGATGCTGGGAACTGCAGGATCAGCCTACGTTCACGCCCCTCAATTCTGTTTAGTGAGTGGGCACGGCAGGCGGCGTGCAGAAGATTTAGGTTCACTGAGGTGGGGGCCAGAGCAGAGGAGCAGGAATGATTTTATTAAATTATAAGAGATCTATATATCCTAGAACTGCAGTGTACAGCTCTGCTTCATCATGTAGCAGGGCAGGAACTGTACTAAAAAGTTTTCTCTCAGTGAAGTTCCCCTTTAACTCTGCTGCACGACTAATGCACCTCTCTCCTCACTATTCCTCCACTTCTACACTCTGCAAATCCCTCTACTGGCTCCCAATTCACCAACGAATCCAATTCAAACTACTAAGGCTGCTTTCACATAACGATTTTCGGTCATCCGATTGTATCCGTTTCAAAACGGATACAATCGGATCCGAAATCAGACCCCATGTTCCCCTATGGAATCGGATGGGATCGGATGTGCCACTATTGGTATCCAATTTTGGCACCATCCGATCCCATCCGATGTAATCACGGCACAAAATCGTAGCCTGCTACGATTTTGTGTCCCTGACTCACATCGGACAGCATCGGATCACTGCTGATCTGAGGCTGATCCTAGTGCCCACAGCATAGGAGCCTATGGACATCGGATCTGAGTTCACCTCGGATCCGATGTCGGCTCCGTATCCCCTGTCTTTCCCTGCTTCTTCTCCTCCATCTTCTGCCCTCTCCTATTCTATATGCCGGCGATATAAAATCGCCGGCGATATGTCCAGGTGTGACGGTACCCTAAGCCTTCCTCGGGTATCTGCATTAATATATGCAATAGCCATGTGCATTGTTTATTACTATTTTTTTTCCTTAATTTGAGGTCCTTTTTTAACAGCATTTAACAGCAGAAAAGCTGCATCTTCACTCTTAAAAATTCAACTGCCATTTTCCATGCATTTTTCAGGCTCCTCAAAAAATTATACATAAAATGTTCAGATGGCACCTGTGTTTCCTCTTTTAACTGTAGGTGAAGCTTGGTGGGTCAAAGGCCAGAAATTGATCCAGCATACTGGTGAAAAATGTCGAGGTTTTTTCAGGCACAAAAAAATTACATGTGATAGCTGAACAAGGCCCAACATATCTAGCCAGATGTGCCAATTCTATCAGTGGCAAACGTTGATACATCTGCTGAAGTTTCTGCCTTTCTGGTCAGGTATCCTACTTCTAAATTTAGAACCATAATAATAATTCCCTCTCTGAGTAAGACTTCCATGCTCTTTTCCATCACATAATGCACTTCTGTTCTTCCCTACTTTAGCCTGCAGAACATTTTCAGACATGAAATAGCTATTATTACATTTGAGCAGTGTGACAAACAAGCACATAACTTCAAAAACCACAAATCCTTTTGGCCTAGAGGCACATGTAGCGAAGCGGGTAAATAGGGAACGTGTACCAGAGTAGAGAACACATATCCTTAGACCCAGCTCAAATGAGAGCAATTTCAGTCTTTGTGCACAACAGACAGTAGACAGGCAGCACACAGACCAATGTACGTCAAGAGGCCAACATACAAAAGTGATTCACATGACCTTTATCCGTGGAGAAAATAAACAAAAAAGACAAAACATCATGCATTAGACTTTTTGCAGGTGAAAGTGCTAATTTTAATTGCAGCAAATGACATATTAGCCGCATAGCAAAATGCAGGGTCAGACTGGGCACAAATGCCCTGAAGAACCAGAAGACCCACCTCTTCTGACAAGCCTACAATCTACAGTGATCCTCAGTCTACTAAACCGCCACATGATCAGCTCTACCCTCTCCTACTGTATCCTCACCCATCCCTTGTAGGATGTGAGCCCTCGCAGGCAGGGTCTGATGCGCCCCAGGGTGTGGGGTACTCGGGAATCAGGCGGAAAAAGGGTTAATTGTGTCACGGGGAATGGCGGCCGTGCCTGATCCCATATCCTGGGGACTATTCTCTTGAAAAAGGAGGATTTTACATATTGGGGAGTATGTACAAGTTTGACGTTTGTCGTGACGCCACCTGCAATAGATGGTGAGATGTCAACAGCGCCACTCCAGTCCTCCGGAGGTCGGTGGTAATGTGGCTTAGATGGTTTAGTCCTCCACAGGCAGGACTGGGACCTCCGGGGCAGGATATCTGTTGAAGGAATGCGTTCATGCAAGGAAAGATGTAGCAGAGTCAAGAGTCACTTCACCGGGTACTTTACTGGAACTTTTGCAGAGTCATTACAGTTCACAGTGCAGTTGGATGTTACAACGACAAGTGGCTACGGGTGGCTGCAAGCGGATCTCTGGTGGATAGATGGAACCCCCCTTATGTGCCTTTCTTGTTCCTTTTCTTCCCTGCTTCCCAGTAGCTGTGTGAAGCCTGACCCCATGTAGAGTAAGTCTGACCTCCTGCTGTCTCTCTTTCTTTCCCTTGCTCTCGTTGGGTAACCTTCTATTGAACACGGCAGCGCCCGGGACTCTGTGGCTCTTTGCACAGCGGCTTGCCAGCGGTGTCTGGTTCTCTCTAACGGTCGCTTAGGAATCAGGGCTGTACCCCCGTGTCACGGATTTTCTGTAGGCCGTAGAGGATCCTACAGGTGTGGGCTCCGGTACCCGGTTTCTCTCTTTAAGCGACCTCCCTCTGAGCTTCTTGCTCCTTTCTCTCTGTCTGGAATCTGTTCTGGTTGCTTCCTGGGTCCCTCAGCCGAGGAGACCCTCCTTTCTCCCCGAGTCCTAGACTCCAGACTGCCTAGACTAGCCCTAGTTCCCCTGGTGGTGACTATATACCCTCCCGGGTTCCCTCCCACTACCTGATCTAATGTGGGATGTGGGTTTAGGGTTCTGCCTACCATCCATCAATCTACTTTTAGCTGGGGTGACTACACCTCTTTTTCACCTACATAGTGGGGCGCCACAGGTCCTCTCTCCTCTCCTACTGTATCCTCACCCATCCCTTGTAGGCTGTGAGCCCTCGCAGGCTGGATCCTTTCTCCTCACCTACTGTATCGTCACCCATCCCTTGTAGATTGTGAGTCCTTGTGGGCAGCTTCCTCTCTCTTCACCTACTGTTTCCTCACCCATCCCTTGTAGACTGTGAGCCCTGTGAGGGTCTTCTCATTCTGTACTTGTGTGTGCCCTCTATTCAGGGCGGACTGGCCCAGGTGGCAGGGGGGCAAGTGCCCCCGGGGCTGGTGGTATAGCCCACATTTAGGGCCGCCCCCCTACAGGGGGTTAGTGAGCGGCGGGCCGAAAATTCCCCGGTCATCAAAAATTTCTGATACCACCCCCACCCCCCGGACATCAGATATTTCCGATAGCACCCCCTTCCCCCCGGTCATCAAAAATGTCTGCTAGCATCCCCACATGCTCCCCCCGTTCATCAAATCAGCCGTTCATCAAATCAGGGCTGGCAGACCGACCTTGCCACCCGGGGCTAGAGGCACCAGCCAGCCCCTGCTTCTATTGCTCATGTTTACTGTACTTGTTCATGTATGCCCCTTTTCACATGTAAAGCACCATGGAATAAATGGCGGTATAATAATAATGCCAATTGTGGATTTTCCTGGTTGCAGCTTTGTAACTGAAATTTTGACAAATATCATCCATAAACTGCATCAAAGAAAAACCTGCAGGATTATATGTACTAGTTCATGTGGATTTCTCCCAAGCAAATTTGATACAGGCGTTACAGGCTTAAGGCTTCATTCAGACATCTGTTTTTTTACACAAGTGCTCTATCCATATTTTTCAATGATATACTGTAATACACACATATTCGATAGTGCCCCTCACATGTCTGTTTTTTTGTGCAAATCACGGATACAGGTCTGTTTTTGATCCAAGCTATTAATCAAAATAACAAGTCTATGGGTGCATGATTTTCAAGGACAGAAGACACACATCATCCAGGTGCTGTCCGCCTTAAATATTATAATGGAGCTTTGCAGTTTTTTTTTGTTTGTTTTAAAGGCATATGAAAAAAATTGATGGTAAAATGGAAAATGCCAAACACTGTTGAAAACCTGATCCAAAACACAGATGAGCATCAGTCCAGTGTTTTCACATAAAAACAAATGTCATAATGAGGCCAAAATCATAATACAGTGTAGAAAAACAAGTCAGCCTAAAAGGACAAACACAATGCATAGAGGTTTAATAACACATTGTGTTAATGTGATTTTTTTCCCCTAAAAATGCAATATATTTATAGGCATAATTGCAGAAAGAACGGGCAGACGTTAGCGTGGCATGAGAGGCTTAGGTGGTGGCGTGGTTTGGTGTCAGTGGGTGTAGGTAAACGTAAATTTTTAAGTCCACGTGGTTGTGAAGTTGCTTATACTAGAAGTGGTGGTCTGGGGGTAAGACCACCAGGCAGGGGGTAGAGGGATGCAGGGTGGGGACACCCCCCATACATACATAAAGCTTACTAGTGGGAGTGACCATTTTAGCTGGTGGGTGTGGTGGGGTGGCCGTCCGCATGCTATAATGGATTGCAAAGTGGGTAAAACCTCTGCACCCTCCTCTTCCTGCATGTGGTCTTACCCCCAGGCCCTTGCTTCTATTATAATCAGCTCCACGACTGCGTGGACTGAAAAATTAACATTCGTTCCCTTGGTGAAACATCAAGCCATGCCTGTCATCTGCAAAACACGCCTACAACGGAGTGGCTCATGCCCCGTAACTTCTGGCTGCTTAATCTACAAGTTTACCGAAAAGTTGTATGTAAAGGTATGTGCACACAGGGCGTTTTCGCTGCGGTTTTGTTGCGTTTTCCGTATGCAGAAAACCATTGGTTTTATGGTAATGTATGCTAATTTGTTCCTGCGGTTGGGCTTCCCAGCAAAACCAATGTTTCACAGAAACGCTGTGCCCACACATTGGTTTTGTAAGTGTCAAGAACTGTCAAATACCTGCGTTTTTGGTGCGGATAGGAAAGAATTGACATGCTCAATTTTCCTGCGTTTTTGGTGCAGTCAATGGAAAAAACGCAGGAAAAACGCAGCATCAAAAACTCAGTAAAAACGCACCAAAACACAGTAAAAACGCGCAAAAAACGCAGACAAGATTATAGCACTTCTCCTGCCAAGGACTCTAGGATCCTCAGGTTTTCCTGCGTTCAGGACTGCTCAAAAAACGCCCTGTGTGCACATACCCTAATACAGATGATTCAAATGGGATCTGAGTTTTTGGTCACACAGACTCGAAATAGAGAAGAGACTGTGTCATGCTGCAATTTTATTTAACCCAGTATATGGGCTGTTTCACAGATCCGTGCAAAACATGCATATTTGAGAAGCGCCATTTTTGGGGGCTGTGTGTCACAGATTGTGTAACATATGTGTGCTGCCTGTGTGCTATCCATGTGACATCCAGATACCCCATGGGCAGACTTTCATTGTATATTCACCTCTCTCTAGCGCTGCCTGTTCCTCTCTGTTCCAGGGCCACTGCAGCTCTCAGTGCAGTGAATATTATTATGAGACTAATGAGCTGCCCCGGAAGTGAGAAGAACAGGTAGCGCTGGAGACAGGCGAGAAAAAATTAATGAATTTTATAACTTAAAAATGTTTCCTCATTTCTGTGCGCACGGATGTCACATGGATGACATCCGTGTGCAGGACGTTTTTGGCATAGGCCCATTGACCTGAATGGGTTCATGGATCCATGCTGCTGGAAAAAAAATGGACATGTCTCCATATGCGGATTCACGGACATGTGAAATGGGCCATAGAGTAACATTGCTCTCCGCATGTCCGTGCCTCCGGCATTAGTGATGAGCGAGTACTAAAATGCTCGGGTGCTCGAAGCTCGGATCGAGCATCCCAAGATACTCGTGTACTCGGCCCGAGCACCGAGCCCAATGTTATCCTATGGGGGACCCGAGTATTTTTATGAAATGACCGCCGGCAGCATGTAGAAACCCTAAAAATGTCACAAAAGTCTCAGAAGAGTGCTCAAATGACATGGCAACACCATGGGGAAGACCCCTGTAAGCATTTCTCACTCAAATGTCACAGCTGTGAACAATGCTGCTCGAGTTTCACGCCAATTTTACTGACTCACCAGAAAACCTTCCAAAATGACACCAAAATGAATATTCAGGGTGGAAATGTTAGGATATGTGCCCACAGGAAGGTTTAGTGGCGTTCAAACCGTCAGTAAACCGCTGGAAATTATCAGTTCTGAGCTCTGAAGTCTCCAGCTGTTTTCCGGCGGTTTTTTTCAGCGTG
Organism: Allobates femoralis; assembly: GCA_033576535.1. Lineage (NCBI taxonomy): Eukaryota > Metazoa > Chordata > Amphibia > Anura > Aromobatidae > Allobates > Allobates femoralis. Next base: position 57,216,516 of record JARQOC010000010.1, on the reverse strand, counting down.
TGCACAGCGTTTTTCAGTCGTTTTATCCAGCGGTTTTTCCGGCGGTTTTCTATGGAGGATTTTGGTCATGGAACCGATCAAAAATCGCTGAGAAGAATTGACATTCTGTATGCTGCTAAACCGCTGGGAAACAGCTCAACCGCGGGCAGATCCGCTCACATAAACCGACTATGTGTGCACAGCGGTTTCTAAATGACATAGGGTTACTTGTAAGTCCTAACGCTGCTTAGGATTTACATAAATTTAAATAAAACCTATGCTAAACCGCCGGCGGTTTTCGCTGCTAAACCGACTTTAAACCTTCCTGTGGGCACATACCCTTAAGGGCACATACCCAATAGTGAGATACAGCTGGTGTATGTTACTTTTTGTGATTACATGAAAGATTTTACGTGAAAACATTGTGCGGCACTCCGATGTCCCTGAGAAGAGACGTACATGAAGCCCTGTCTTGACATAATGTGCCCATTTTGAGGAAGTGGGTGTATTGTAGTATAGCCCTTTGACAGGGCAGCCAAAAATTGAGAGGTTCAACAATGACCCTGGATACAGACGTGCAGGAGGGCCTGTAATCCTGAAGTGGGTGTATTGTAGTATAGCCCTTTGGCAGGGCAGCCAAAAATTGGGAGGCTCCACATTGTCCCTGGATAGAGACGTGCATGAGGGCCTCAAAACATTTTTCCCATTGAAAAGGAGCGGGTCTCCTGTCGTTGTAATGCCCATTCTAAAAGAATGGGCGAAAAAATTTACCACTGGGGGTATACCTGAAACAACAGCCTAACTATTGTAACGGTCATCATGGTGGCACATGAGGAGAAGGAGGAGCAGTCCAGCGATTAGCCAAAGTCCAGAAGTGTGTACCCATGGGTGAGTGGAGGTAAATGGCAAATTCCCATAACAAAATTTAAATTCCGCTGTCATTTGTTGGTGGTGTGGTGAAGTCTGGCCCAATCCAACTCTTGTTCATCTTGATCAGAGTCAGCCTGTCAGCATTTTCAGTTGACAGGCGGGTGCGTTTATCAGTAATGATTCCACCTGCGGCACTGAAAACACGCTCTGACAAAACGCTAGCGGCAGGGCAGGCCAGGACTTCCAAGGCGTAGAGAGCCAATTCATGCCACGTGTCCAGCTTGGAGACCCAGTAATTGTAAGGCACAGAGGAATCTCGCAGTACAGTTGTTCGATCTGCAAGGTACTCCTTCAGCATCTGGCCAAACTTAGCATTTCTTGTGGCACTACCCCGCACCTCAGGGGCTATGGTACGTGAGGGGCTGAGAAAACTGTCCCACATCGTAAAGACTGTTCCCCTACCTCTGGCGGATTGGACTTGTGCCCTTCTTGGCCTTACGCCTTGGTTGTCCACCGCTTCCTGACCTATGCCGCTAGCGTTTTGTGAGGGGAATGCTTTGCCTACTTCCGTGACTATGGCCTTCTGGAACTGCTGCATTTTGGCTGACCTCTCCGCCTCAGGAATGAGAGACATAAAGTTCTCCTTGTAGCGTGGGTCTAAGAGTGTTGCCAACCAGTAGTGATTGTCGGCCAAGATGTTCTGAACGCGAGGGTCACGAGCCAGACAGCTTACCATAAAGTCAGCCATGTACGCCAGACTCTTAACAGCCATCACTTCAGTATCCAGACCAACACGATGACTGAACATGCTGTCCTCCTCCTCCTCATCTCCCCTGTCCTCAGGCCAGCCACGCTGAATCGAGGGTATGACTGGTGTGCATGTCATATCCTCAATTTGGCCAGAGAGTTGCTCCATGTCTTCATCCTCCTCCTCCTCCTCGTCATAGTCCTCCACTGCATGTTGTAATGGGATGAGGCTGGGCTGTGTGTTATCACCCACACCCACTACTGTTTCTTGCTCCAAGTCATCGCGCTCCGCCTGCAATGCATCATCTTTGTTTTTCAGCAGAGACCGTTTTAGAAGGCAGAGTAGCGTTATGGTGACGCTAATAATGGCGTCATCGCCGCTCACCATCTTGGTGGAGTCCTCAAAGTTTTGGAGGACGGTACATAGGTCGGACATCCATCTCCACTCCTCAGGTGTTATGTGTGGAGTTTAACCCATTTCCCGACGGCTTAGGTGATGCAGGTAGTCAACAACTGCCCTCTTCTGCTCACATATCCTGACCAACATGTGCAGAGTTGAATTCCAACGCGTGGGGACATCACACACCAGTCTGTGGGCCAGAAGACGCAAACGGCGCTGAAAGCCGGCAAGGCCGGCTGAAGCATCAGGTGACTTGCGAAAATGTGCAGACAGGCGGCGAACCTTTACCAGCAGATCAGACAGCTCTGGGTATGACTTTAGAAAAAGCTGAACCACCAGGTTGAGCACATGGGTCACGCATGGAACATGCGTCAGCTGGCCTCGCCTCAAAGCTGCCACCAGGTTCCGGCCATTGTCACACACACGACTAGTGATGGGTGAATCCTAAATTACTCGGAATCGCTTGACTCTAGCGAGTCCGAGCACAGGACTCGCTACTCGTTGCGAGTCTAGCGAGTCCAATGTTAATGAATGGGGAAGCGAGTAATAGCGAGTAGTGTGAGATTTACAAATCGCAGATGTGTCTCGGAAGCTTCAGCCTGAAGCAATCCTAGTTTTGCCATTTATTTGCATTGGACTCGTTTACTTTGCAAGCAATCGCTGGGAAACTCGCACAGATAAGAGTCCTGTCTGCTCTGTGTGCTGGCTGCCGCAGCTCCAGGGTCCTAGAGCCCGCCTGCTGCCTGATGTAGCAGAGCTGAGATTGTTCTCAGTCTGCTCATTCCCTGTGCATAGACATCTATATCTATGCACAGGGATGTAGCAGAGAGGACATCGCGTTTTGGACTGCGTCGGACGGAAGAGGATTTTTTTAATTAAAGATGGAGTCCCTAATGGCTTTTTTTTTTATTTCTAATAAAAAATTTTCTTTTTTTTAAAAACAATTTAATAGAAATTCATGGCGGTCATGTCTAATATTGGCGTGACCGCCATAAATTTCGGGCTTAGGGCCAGCTGATAATACAAAGCTGGCCCTAACCTCTTTATTACCCAGCGTGCCACCGCCACCAGGGCCGCTGGAAGAGCGGGGTTCAGCGCCAGAGGATGGCGCTTCAATGAACGCGCCATCTTCTGGGGCGGCTGCGGGCTGCAATTTGCAGCGGGGGGTGCCCAGAAAGCTTGGGCATCCCTGCGCTGCGGATTCCAGCCCCCAGCTGCTTAGCTGTACCTGGCTAGACATAGAAATTGCGCGGAGCCCCACGCATTTTTTTTTAAATTATTTCATGAAATTCTGAGATTCTGACTCTGACTCTGAGACTCTGACTCTGACTCTGACTCTGAGACTCTGAGACTCTGACTCTGACTTGACTCTGATTTCATGAAATAATAAAAAAAAAATGCGTGGGGCTCCGTGCAATTTCTATGTCTAGCCAGGTACAGCTAAGCAGCTGGGGGCTGGAATCCGCAGCGCAGGGATGCCCAAGCTTTCTGGGCACCCCCCGCTGCAAATTGCAGCCCGCAGCCGCCCCAGAAGATGGTGCGTTCATTGAAGCGCCATCCTCTGGCGCTGAACCCCGCTCTTCCAGCGGCCCTGGTGGTGGTGGCACGCTGGGTGCTAAAGGGGTTAATACCAGCTTTGTTATACAAGCTGGTATTAAGCCCGAGATTCTTAATGTCAGGCCACGTTTGACCCAGCCACTAAGAATCTCCAATAAAGGGTTAAAAAAACACAACACAGAGAAATTTTTTATTTGAAATAAAAAAAAAAGCCATTAGGGACTCCATCTTTAATTAAAAAAATCCTCTTCCGTCCGACGTAGTCCAAAACGCGATGTCCTCTCTGCTACATCCCCTGTGCATAGATATAGATGTCTATGCACAGGGAATGAGCAGACTGAGAACAATCTCAGCTCTGTTACATTATCTCTGTGAGCAGGCGGGCTCTAGGACCCTGGAGCTGCACAGAGAAGACAGCTGGACTCGGCTCGCAAAGAAACAGCAGTTACTTTGCGAGTTTCCCTGCTATCACTGGCACAGTAGCCGAGTCTAATGCAAACAATGGCAATCCTAGTTTTGTCAGCGTTTGCCATTGATTTGCATTGGACTCGTGCGAGTAAACGCTGGGAAACTCGCAGAGTACCGAGTCCTGCGAGTCCCTTACTACTCGCCGAGTAACGAGTCCTAGCGAGTAGATTCGCCCATCCCTACACACGACCTTTCCTGGCTTTAGGTTCAGAGGTGTGAGCCAGTGATCTGCTTGCTGTTTCAGAGCTGTCCACACCTCTTCTGCATTGTGGGGTTTGTCACATATGCATATTAGCTTCAGCACAGCCTGTTGCCGCTTCGCAGAGGCAGTGCTGCAGTGCTTCCAGCTTGGGACTGGTGTGGAGGGTAAAGTGGATGAGGATGCGCAGGAGGAGGAGGAGGAGGAGGCTGAGGAGCATGACATTCCGGATCTGTAGAGTGTGGGTGAAACCCTGACTGAGGTAGGGCCTGCAATCCTTGGTGTGGGAAGGACGTGTTCCGTCCCTCGCTCAGACTGGGTCCCAACTTCCACAATATTAACCCAGTGTGCCGTCAAGGAGATGTAGCGGCCTTGCCCACAAGCACTTGTCCACGTGTCTGTGGTAAGGTGGACTTTGGCTGAAACAGCGTTGTTCAGGGTACGTGTGATGCTTTGTGACACATGGTTATGCAATGCGGGGACGGCACATCTGGAGAAATAGTGGCGGCTGGGGACCGAGTAACGTGGGAAAGTAGCCGCCATCAGGTCGCAGAATGCTTCCGTCTCCACCAGCCGGAAAGGTAACATTTCTACCGCAAGCAGTCGCGTAATGTGAGCATTTAGGACTGTGGCATGTGGGGCGTTGGCAGCATATTTGCGCCTGCGTTCAAAGGTTTGCTGAATGGATAATTGAACGCTGCACTGGGACAAGGACGTGCTTGATGGTGGTGTTATTTGTGCGTGGGCAACTTCAGGTGCAGGGCCGGAGGCTTGTTCGCGACCAGCATGGACAGGGGATTGGCTCGCACGCACAACACGCGAAGACGTAGCAGTGACATCAGCAAGCACCGCTCCTTGACTCTGTTGTACTTCCCACAAAGTCGGGTGCTTGGCTGACATGTGCCTGATCATGCTGGTGGTCAGGCTGCTAGTTTTCGTACCCCTGCTGATGCTGGCATTGCAGGTGTTGCAAATGACCTTTTTAGAGTCATCTGGAGCCAACTTAAAAAACTGCCAGACTCGGGAAGACCTAACATTTGCACAGGCACCTTGTGTCGTGTTGTTGTTCCGGGGAACGGTTGCCTGCCTTCCGCCTGCGGACACGACCCTGCTTCTTACTGCCTGTTGGGAAGCTACGCCTCCCTCCCCCTGTGCACTGCTGTCCTTGCTCTGCATATCCTCCTGCCAGGTTGGGTCAGCTACTGGATCATCCACCACGTCGTCTTCCTCTTCCGCACCCTGATCCTCCTCCTGACTTCCTGGCAATTGTGTCTCATCATCGTCCACCCCTTGTTGAGACACGTTGCCAACGTTCCGTTCGTGAGAACGTGGCTGCTCAAATATTTGGGCATCTGTACATACCATCTCCTCATCACCCACTTCAACAGGAGCTGGCGAGAGGCCAGATTGTGCGAATGGATACGTGAACAGCTCTTCCGAGTGTCCAAGTGTGGGATCAGTAATGTCCGTGGACGTGTACTCGGCCTGGTGGTAGGAAGGAGGATCAGGTTGGGAAATGTGCGGTGCAGTATCACGGCTACTGACACTTGACCGTGTGGAAGACAGGGTGTTTGTGGAGGTGCCAATCTGACTTGAAGCATTATCCGCTATCCAAGTAACAACCTGTTGACACTGGTCTTGGTTCAAGAGCGGTGTACTGCTGCGGGCCCCAAGAATTTGGGACAGGACGTGCGAGTGAGTAGATGTGGCACTTTGTTGTTGCGAAGTTAGTGCTTGCACACGACCTCGGCCTCTGCCTGCACCACCATCACGTCCACTTCCTTGTTCCTTGCCAACGCCCTTGCGCATTTTGCCTGTATACAGCTACAACAGTCTGGTGACTGTTCTGGTCACAGGAAAGCTGGATATTAGAGCCTGCCTGTATAGAACTAGTCAACTACAACAGTCTGGTGACTGTTCTGGTCACAGTAAAGCTGGATATTAGACCCTGCCTGTATAGAGCTAGTCAAGTACAACAGTCTGGTGACTGTTCTGGTCACAGGAAAGCTGGATATTAGACCCTGCCTGTATAGAGCTAGTCAAGTACAACAGTCTGGTGACTGTTCTGGTCACAGGAAAGCTGGATATTAGAGCCTGCCTGTATAGAACTAGTCAAGTACAACAGTCTGGTGACTGTTCTGGTCACAGGAAAGCTGGATATTAGACCCTGCCTGTATAGAGCTAGTCAAGTACAACAGTCTGGTGACTGTTCTGGTCACAGGAAAGCTGGATATTAGAGCCTGCCTGTATAGAACTAGTCAAGTACAACAGTCTGGTGACTGTTCTGGTCACAGGAAAGCTGGATATTAGACCCTGCCTGTATAGAACTAGTCAAGTACAACAGTCTGGTGACTGTTCTGGTCACTGGAAAGCTTGGACTCCGATCTGGATCACCCTGCCTATATCCTCCTAGATTAGTCCTGAGAAGGACTGTTCTGGTCAACAGCAGTTTGCAGCCCTGCTCCGGATCTACCTATGAGGGCCGCAAATCTGTCCCTAAGCAGCAGCAGACACTCTCCCTACACTGACTCTCTGGATGGCTGTGTGCAGAGCACATCATGGCCGGGTCTTATAAAGGCTCGGTCACGCTGTGCGGGACGGCCAATCACTGCAATGCCACAACTAACAGGGCTGTGGCATTGCAGGTGACTGCCAGCCAATCCCTGCATGTGGGCTGGCTCTCTAAAGAGCGGCAACATGCAGGGATGAGGACCCCGAGTACAGCACTCGGTACTCGCCGAGTAGCCCGAGTACAGTGATACTCGTGCGAGTACCGAGTAGTCACAAGCGTACTCGCTCATCACTATCCGGCATGTGTCAGCATGGATGTGGGAAAGGGGCCTAACATTTGTACATGTGATAGTCTATTTTAACACAAACATCACAGATTCATATAACCTTGTCTAAATGAGCCCTTATCAAGGACCAAACAAAATCAATCCCCATATGAACAAGCCTCTGTTATATTCAATCAGTGTTATGATCGATTATACAATAACCTGCTTACCACCAAAGGCCCAGTTACACACACAGATAATTGTGCAGAGATTGTTCGCAGATGTCTGGTTGCAGTGAAATCATGGACACATTGTTACATTTGTACACGGCCACAAAATGGAACAATGTGTCTATGATTTCACTTCAACTAGAGATCTGCGAACAATCTCTGCACAATTATCTGTGTGTGTAACTGAGCCTTATGGTGGGTTTACATGTCCCGATATCGGCGTCCAACTCCGACCAAAAGTCACGTGGTTCGTGCGTTGGACCCGATATCGTTCGTGCATTGTATGGTATAAATGTCCAATACGATGCACGAACGATGTCAAACCGATATCGGGGATCGAATGAGCGTGCTCTCCAACGGCCTGATATTGGATGGAGGTTGGAGCCGGATCGGGCTGTGTAAACGCCCAACTACGATGTGCAGTACAACGTCCCCTATTCTCTCCCATGTTTAATGGTTGTTCCTGGGTCGGCCGTACAAGGGGGGCGTAGACATCGTAGAGACGTTGTATGCCGATATCGCGCAGTCTAAATCTCCGATGCGATCTTGGAAATCTGGGCAGAAAAAGCGCGCTCCTGCGCCGTCGGATCCGATATCGGACTGACGTTTGAGCGTGTAAACCCACCATTAGGGTACCGTTACACGTCACAACGTTGCATGCAATTTCACTGGCAATTTGCTGGTTGCAGTGAAATCATGGACACATTGTTCTTTTTGTTGCCGTGTACAAATGGAACAATGTGTCCATGATTTCACTGCAACCAGCAAATTGCCAGTTAAATTGCATGCAATGTTGCAACGTGTAACGGTACCCTTGGGTACCGATAAGGACTACTACACAGGCCTGGAATTATATTGTCTGGTCTAGCCTAGCAGAGTGAAATTGACTTGAGCAGGTTGATTTTTACTAATGTACATATAGTGCTGCATGTGTGTACTTTCACAGGCTGTGTGATGGATTAAATAGTAAAACTTGCAGAGGCTGCACCTCTAATGCATCTATAATTCATTTAGAGTCTAAATTTTAGACATTGAAGGTGTGGCAAAAAAAAATACAAGTGCCTTTACCACTTACTGCTTCACAGGTGAAACTGTTTAAACCGCTAAACTGATGCAATTTACAGTTTTTTTTTGCATAGCAAGAATCATAGCCTAACCAGGTTTGTCTGAATTAACCCTAGGGTCAGTACACCACAGAAACATATGTCATTGGATAATCACACAGGTGTTTACGTCTCTTAGGCTATGTTCACACGCAGCGCATTTTGCCGCATATTCAGCAGTGGCGCTTTTTTGCAAAAAAGCGCTACTGCATGCCGACATCGCGCTTTTCTCGGCACCGAAAAAAAAAACCGCCAAGAATTGGCATGTCAAAAATACGCTGCAAAATGCGGCGTCTGCACGCCTTCCAGCAAAAGACATAGCTTTTGCTGGAAGGCATAACCAGCTTTCTTTTGCACTGATTTTAAGTGAGTGTTCGAAAGCGCCGCATAAAAGCAGGAATTTGCGGCTATTACGCCGCATGTGAACATACCCTTAGGTCTCATTCACACATCAGTGTTTTGGCATACTTGCAGATTGAACGGTCGGAAGTTAGCGGAGCGTGAGAGGATTAGGCCGGCTTCACACCACGGTTTTAGGGATCCAGGGCTGTCCGGTTCACACCAGACAGCTGATCTGATTTTGGCCCCATAGTGTTCCTATGGGACTGGATAGCAGTGATTTGCCATTCGGTTCTCTGCTGTCAGGGAGAATCCGGCAGAATTCTTTTTTTTTTCCCATGGCACAAAATCGCAGCTTGCAGCATTTTTGTGTCTGGGTCTAAAATTTCCCAAAATCGGATCTGACTGCCGGACGCTGGGTGTTGAAGTTCAGTGGTGGCTGGCTCTGAACTTCAGCACCTGGAGAGCTCCCGTCAAGAAATTTCAGAACCACGGCTATCTTCCCGCTAGACGCGATTTTGAAATTTCAGCACCGGACAGCGGCAGCAGCCACGCAGTGCCGAATTCGGGAGAAAACAGGATTGGAGGGCATATTAACCCTCTGGTTCTGCTTTCTCCGGAGCGGTCAGGCTGTATCCGGTGCATCCAGCAAAACACCGGACACAGCCTGACAGCAAGAAACCACGGTGTGAAGCAGGCTTTAGGTGATAGATGTGGTTTGTCGTTTTACCAAAGGAATAGACATGAATTTTTCAGCCCACAGTCGCAGAGTTGATTATAATAGAAGTGAGGGTCTGAGGTAAGACCCTCAGGCAGGGAGGTTGCAAGGCCGGGCGTAGCCCCCTTACATAATCAATTATAGCGCTTAGACGGCCGCCCCCACCACATTCTTTTAAACACTTCGTTTTACATTTTTGACCCTACGGCTTTTGTCTTTTTGATGTGTCATGGTTTAAATAAAGCTGTTATGTTTTTGATGTTTTCTGCTATTTGGCTTTCGCTAAAATGTTTTACTTATGTGCGGTGGATTGCATGTGTTTTTGATGCGTTTCTGCAACGTACCCGCAAGACAAATTGACATGTTGCAGATTTGAAACATGAAGTGCAGGTCAGTTTACCCTGATTAGAAAAAAAAAAAAACACAGTGGGATACCAATTTATATAAATCCCATCCACATAACTGGAACTATAAGGCCGGCTTCACACCATGGTTTTAACACCATTGTTTCCCTATGGGCCGGATGATACAGCGCGGTGTCTGAATGCAGTGGAAAAAGCGCGGTGTCTGAATGCAGTTGCATTTTTTTGCACTAAAACGCACAACTGCATAAATACACGGCAAATACGCCACGTGCGAACCCGGCCTCAGGGTATGTGCACACGGTTAGGAGGCATTCCATGTTGGATGCAGTGTCTCCAGACTAGCGGGAAGCTGCAGGTGAACGCAGGGAGACCGCAGTCACCCTGTACCCTCTATCTGCGTTCGGTGCAGGGCAGCTTTTCCTGCATTCACCCGATGATGATAGATTCCAACTCCACAGCATGAAATTAACATGTTATGAAGATGTGGAAGTCCGGAAACCCATCCGCAGGTGAAAACACACTGAGGGCGGGAGAAGCATAGTGGGCATGAGATTTCTAGAAATCATCTACTATTCTTGTACTGTGCAAGAAGCGTTATGGACACAGCAGCAATACAATGCATCTAAAACGTTGCAATTCCTGATCTTGTGAATGCAGCCTAAAGGCCGTGGATTTTCCACAAGTGAATATACAGCTGCATTTTGACTACGTGGGATGCGGCCTTTCCTATGTGCGAATGGAGCGGTCGCACAGGGCATCGGCCGCCAGGGGGCACTGAAGGGAGAACAAGTCAGTTTCAATTTCTGCTGCGCCCTGACTCTGTACTCTGTGGCCCGGAGAGGAGTGTGGAGGTGGAAAATTTCAAATCATCTACTTTCAGTAGTGGAGCTGCACGTGCGCTCTAGGGGCCAGGAGCAAACAATTAGCTCCTGCTATCTGAACATATAACAAGGTGGAGGAGCAGGACCTGTGATGATGTCATGCCAATGTGACCCTTGTGGGTGTGGCCACACAGTGCTGTCTGGAAGCAAGAAGATGTAAAGGAAAAGCTGGAGGAGATGGAAGCTCCTGTGACAGGCAATGAGGGAAGTGAGGGATGTTTGATGTGGGGGTACAGGGTGTGTGGGATATGGGGGGCAGGGAGTGTTTTAGGGGGTATGGGCTGTGTGATGCGCACCTCCATATACTTCACCCAAGGAGCAGAATGACCCCGGAAGTGGCAGCGCTTACACTTCCGGGGTCATTCAGCTCGCTGTGTGGGAGGAGATGCAGTGCCTGTGCAGTGAGGTGACATATTAGCACACTGCAGGACATCACCGCAGAGTGCTGGAGGAGGAGGAGGACGATCCTGGAGCAGGAAGACACAGGAGAAGGAGTAGGTGAATGCACTGCTCATAGACCTGAAGATGGGGGTGGGGGGTGTGGCACCCCACCTGGTCAGCGTCAAAAATGGGGTACTGCACCCATAAATGATTGTGCAGTAACCCCTGTCACAGTGGAAGTCAGAAGTCTGTGAGAGGATCCCATCCCAGCACTCCCACATCCGAGCTTAGGCTGATGGTTGGACCAATACCCTATGGGGAGGATTAGGGGAGAAGGGGTAACAGACAGTGAGTTCTAGTCGGCACTGAGGAAAGATGGAAAAAGGGGAGTCTCTGAGTGAGAAAAGGAGACTTCCAGGGAGGGGGCCTGGAGAGAGAGAACAGACAGCGCAGACTGAAGGAGGGAACCCCCCCGAGCGCCTATACTCAGGGAGGGAACCCTGGTCCACTTTACCGGAGTGCCGGTTCCAAAGACGGTCAGTGAGTTCAGTCCCTGAGCCGAGAACTCCGAGGGTCATGGGTCAGTTTACCGGCCCCGACACCCTGTCTGGCGGGATTAGTCGCACCAGGTTAACCCACTGGGGTTGAGTCCCAGAGCAGGAGGGAGAGAGAGAGTGGAAGCCGGGATCCTCAGAGCACCTCAACAGGCCTGGTACTAAGCGGGCTACCGCAGGACACGGGTTAGATCCAAGAAGGCTTACCACGGGAGACTTCCAGAGACTCTGCAGTCCACAGTCCGGCCAGATAAAGACTGTTTTGCCACTGTCAACACTATCATCATCTGCCTTGTTCCAGTAAAGTACCCGGGTAGAGTGACTGAGTCTCCGTGTATCTGTTTCTCTGCTATATCAAGTTCTGCTCATTTTCATCATCAGCACCTCCATAACCAACGGTGCATCACTGCCCCAGAGGGCTAGCTCTACCTGCAGGGAGGAGTACCACCTTGGCCACCATACCACCACCCTCTGGAAGTCTGAGGCGGCGCTGGTGCTCAATTACCAGAAGCTGGGGGTGGCATCATGACAAACTTTATAAACTTCTTTTTCTCCCATTCAACTTCCCCTTTTTTTAAGTCGACCACCAGGGCCACAGGGTCTGGGCAGGCCACCAATGACATCCCTACCGCAGCAGAGGGCCCAGACACCCGAGTGCCCCATACCCTGGGGTGTGTCAGGGGCAGAAAGGCTAATGCTGCAGGTTGGGGGAATGATGGGGCAGGAGGGCTAATGCTGCAGATTGGGGGGGGATGATGGGGCAGGAAGGCTAATGCTGCAGGCTAGGAGGATGATGGGGGGTACTGATGCTGTAGTCTGGGGATGATGGGGGAGGAAGGTGAAAGATTTATACTGGATATCAGGGGACATAGTACTGTAGACAGGGAGGCTATTACTATCGAAATGTTTTTAGCATTATTACCGTATGCTGGAGTTTATGAGGTGGGTATTACTGTATATTAGGGCTGAGATGGGCTTTTACTTTAGACAGGGGATTAGGGTGGCTTAAAGAGTGAGGGATAATGAAAGGAACAAAATAGATAGGGGACAATGTGCAGGGCTCAGTGTGGAGTGGCGCAATGTAAGGGACTCAGTATGAAGCTTTCAGCTTTTTTTTTGTGTTTTTTGCATTTTTTTTTCGCGACTGCAGAACAGCACTTGCCGCACCAGACCTCAAGCCCCATAGACAATGCAGTCGGTCATTAGGTGGCAGACCCTGGGCCACCTGCCAGATCTGTAAGAAAGTAATGAGTGCATTACAACTTAAAAGCTAAATTCACTGATCAGCGCTGATGAGTGATTTAGTATGTGGGCTGCTGGGGGTTTGTTTTCCAGGGCTGCTTTTTGGTCCCAGTCCGGCCTTGGTGTGAGGGCAAACTATGGGGTAAGCAGTACATGAGGGACAGTGTGAGGGCACACTATGGGGAAAGCAGTATACAAGAGACTGTGTGAGGGCACCACTATGGGAGGAGCAATATATGAGGGGCACTGTGAGAGCACTATGTCTTGTTGCCTGCCTCAACTAGGTGTATATGGCCAAAAATTATATCTGATAGCTGACTGACTCCACTGTGAGCCCTCGTGGACAGGGTCCTCTCCCCTCCTTTATCTGTAAAACTAGATTGTCCATGTACTGTATTTTTCCAGCGTTCTCCCCTCTTCATTTGTAAAGCGCCATTAGAATCTAATGGCGATATATAAATAAATAATAATAATAATAATCTTCATCTTTAGCGTGAATGAGCCCGTCAGCACATTCTCCCAAATCCTTTTAGGGTGAAACACTACAGTTGTAAACATGATTACCTGGTAAGGTGCCCACTCAGAAGATTTACCCTCCCACATCACATTCAATCACTTTCAGATGGTTCTTTGTCACTGCAAAGCGCACCTTGTTGTCAGCAGTGCTGACGTCACTTCATCAGCTTTGCAGCCAATCAGTGCGCTCAACTTCTCATGCTATTTACAGAGCTAATGAGGTCAATGATTGGGTGCTTTGTTCATGTGATGATAAAGCTGCAGAGAACAACAGACACTGGAATGGGCGCAAAGACTCAGTATTGGATCTGGGATGGTGCACAACACCATTTTTTTCTTCTTTACAACAAATATACCTTGGGACCTGACTTCTCAGAAAACCACTTTAAGCTCCAAATACATATTAGATATCTACAGCCTCATTTAGAAGTCCATTTTTTTTTACATGTGAGAAAAGACTGATGGTTTAATTTTAACATTTTCTATGGGAATTCCGGCCACCTCCTGACTGACAGCAGCACATCACGAGACCCTGATGTTGAGATAGATGGCAGCACGCTCATGTGTTCTGAGAATACAGAGGGTTGGGGGCACCAAAGGACAAATTTGCACAGGACGCCATTCAGCATAAGGCCGGCCCTGCGTGGGAATATATTATTAGAAAAAAGTAGTAAAATGAAATAGTCTGCTACTAAACTCTGAGTAGGGTTTCTGCTCCTAGGACCATTACCAAAGCATTTATCGTTCTTTCTTTCACAAAGTAACAATGTGAAAAGGAGTCAACTTGCTAAATGATTGACATTTGGGTTATCATTTACTTGTTTTCTCTTTTTCTCAGCTGCACTGTAGCTTCCGTTATGAGCTGGCGCTTGTGCTTTAAAGCGCTCGGCTCCAGTTTCCATATGGCTGTAATTCATCTTGAATTGTTCTAGGTCAGGTGGTTTTTCACTAGGGTGAGTCACTATGGTCCTTCTGTGAATGGGAAACAAACTGAGCAATTGTTCTTACACATAGGCTTCGTAGTATTGATGCTTTTTACGAGGGACCTGCGTCAACGTTACAAGACTATAAGTGTAATCGCCCTTTATACAAACGTGCAGCGATTGCAACACTCCAAAAAAATTGACAAAGGATCAAGAGCAACATTTATTAGGCCTCACTCAGACGTCGGTGAGTCACGTGTTCCATCTGTGTTTTTCAGAGCGGTTGGTAAAAACTCAGAGACATGTCCATTTTTATTTGAGCCACGGAGTCTGTGAAAATCACGGACAGGACTTTGTATTAGGGTTAGAGGCACACTAGCATATGTATAATCGGAGCAATTTTGATGCATGACAGTCGCTTTCCGTATGATTGTTCGAGTGTGATGCGATTGTGCACTTCTTTCTCAGCTAACAGAGTAACAACCGTGTGGGGTCCATGTGGAATGCATTTTTAACGTGGTCTTTCCCATGCTGTATAAACACTGTATAGACACTCCGACAATTAAACAATTGAAAGTTGGATCAAGCTTCAAACTATACATCAAGGGGTAAAGAAATGAAGAGTGTACACTAACATTTAGTGGAATTTTATAAAATAAAGCTAACTTCTATCATCTGTGAAAATCAGTGTGAGGAGAAAAAATAATTTTACCTGTGTGCTATCCCTTGAGAATAAGTTTACACAGTAAATAACACAGAACATTAAGCTATGATTTAGTACTTGCAAAAATAAAAACTGGAAAACAACTACGGTAAGTAGAAGAAGCATGTAGACTGCATCCACCCTGCCACAGCACTGGCACTGCATAAAGGCACAAATGTTCACAATGCAAAGTCTATTATTACAGTAAATGTTTTCAAAATGCCATAAATCTTGACGAAGTGAGTATTTGCTTACATTGTGAATGCCTGTGATTTTTATTTGTGCTGTCAAAGAGCATTTGTAGGTAATGCCCTGAGTCACCTGTGCCAGTAAAACTTCATACCTGGCTCTTATTGTGTGAAACTGTTGACATTTGTCTCAAATGACCTCTGACAATCCAGCTTCTGTGCGAAGGCTCCTACAGCCAAGTTCTCAATTTTTTTTTTCTTGCCCCCCCAACGCTCTGAGGTTTTTGTTTTCTGAAGTTCCAGTTACGTGGTGTAAATGACAAATTCCTTTAATCGTGCTGAGAATAAATGGTGCATCCAGCCAAGGTACTAAGCCAAGAAACACAGGCATCTGGTATACGGTACATCTAGTCATCACCTAATTATTATTTATTTATTCCAAAGCACCATTTATTTCAGGTTGCTGTATGCGCTGAGACCATGTATCCTAACATGAAAAACAATAAACATGAACTAAATGAGTAACATACAAATATGGAGGGTGTAGAAACAAGGGCTTAAAATCTACGATTATTTTGCAAGTATTCTGAACAATCAATATGGTTATCTTTCTGCTAACAAAGAGGATATATATGTTGGATTGCTGCTAACTACAGAAGAGCGGACTTGTCCATGTTCAGGTTCTGGCAGTGGTGTAAATTGAACCTCATGGGCCTCGATGCGAAAGCTTCAACAGGTCCCCAATTATTGCAAATCTTTAATAGCATTAGTCTTTTTCTATAGGCCAAAGGGACTTTTGGGTCTCCAGGGCCCTGGGTGTGATTGCAATTCCTGCACCTGTTATAGTTACACCCCTGTTTTTTGTAGGTTCAGCCAGACTTTATATAATGTTCTGTTCTGGATCCAAACTTGACCTAAACTTAGTCACTGATTGGGCAGTTCAGCCCACATACAGTGAGCCATAAATAAAGCATTTCTGGGGACGGGAAGGCAGGATTTTGTCTCTTTTTTTTTTTGTACACACTACATCCGATAACACTAACTTTGCCACCGGTACGAGCTGATCAGACACTCTAAGCTGCTCGCTCTGGGCTGAGCACCAAGTGCCCCCAAGCACAGCAATGCTCACTCCAGTAATTTGTAAGCACTGTGCTGTTCAGAACCCGCACCTCATTGGAAGTCACTGATTGGGCAGTTCTACTCTCTTCCTACATACAGCCAGCCTTAAGCAAAACACTTCCAGTGAAAGGAGGGTGGTGTTTTTTCCATTGGTATTTTTTTGTACACGCTACATACGATAATGCTGATTTTACCCTCAGTGAGAGTCATTCAAACACTGCAAGCAGTTCGCACTGGGCCGAGCACCGAGTGTACCCGAGCACAGCAAGCACCGAGTGTACCCGACCACAGCGAGCACCAAGTGTACCTGAGCACAAAGAGTACCGAGTGTACCCAAGCACAGCAAGCACCGAGTGTACCCAAGCACAGCGATGCTCTCTCCAGAGATATGAATACATAAATAACTCGAACTCTGAATTTTTTCTTCCTATGCAGTAGGGATGAGCGAACTACACGTTAAACACCTATGGTTAGAGCTATTTATGTTCTTCAGTTTTGGTTGTTGTTTTTCATTAGGTCCTAACTCTTAGAGTACCGTTACACCAGGTGACATTGCGGGCGATTTCGCAGGAGACGCAGGGGCAAGGCCTATAGCCGGCGACAGCGCCGGAGAGTCGCCCAGTGTAAAGCGGCGATAATTTGCCAAAAAATCAGCTGAGAGTGGTCGACTGGTTTCACAGCACTGCTCTGAAGCCAGGCTACCACTCTCAGGCGATGTGTATACATCGCCCCATGTAACATAGCGATTGACGATGTTACAGGCGATGGGAGCCATAGGCTCCCATGTTGCAGGATCGCTGCTGGGGTTTGTAGACACCCCAACAGCGATGTCGCCAAAGGTATGTAAACACACGACGGCGATGCTGGCGGGGTGCCAAAAATGTGCACGTTCCCGTGCTTCGCTGGCGATGTCACCTGGTGTAACGGTACGCTTAGATTTTTTTTTCAACACAAGATTTGAAAAAACAAAGAATAGAACATTTGTAGTAGACTTATCATACTGAAATTAAGAATTAAGTTGCCAAGTCATTTGTACAACACAATAAATGTTGGTAAAACAAAAAGCAATTGCGAAATTTTTTTTGCTTTCCATCATAATGGGAATTTTTTTTCCAGTTTTCCACTGCATTTTGTGGTAAAACAAAAGGTGTCATTTAAAACTTCAACTTATAAAACCCGTATGTGTTGGTCGATGGAAAATAAAAAAATAGGTATGACTCTTGAAAAAAGGGGAGAAAAAGACTAAATCGCAAAAAAAAAAAAAAAAATCACTGCATCAGGAAGGGGTTAAAAAATCTCTAGGTTACCTCTTGGCTTCACACCACGGTTTTTTGGGTCCGGGCTGTCCAGAGTGAACTGGGCAGCCCCGGAACTGATTTTGCCTCTATTGTATCCCTATGGTGCCGGATGGGTCCAGATGGCAGTTATTTGCCATCCGGTTTGGTGTCAGTCCGGCAGGGTCTGGCTGTTTTCATCTTATGCCCCGGACACAAAAATCGGAGCTTGCAGCATTTTTTGTGTCCGGGGCAAAAATTTAACAAAACCGGATCCTTCCGGATCTGGGGCAATCCGGCGCCCATAACATGGGAGTCTATGGGCGTCGGATCCAGTAGAAAATAGCGCTGGTTCCCGGACTCCGGTTGCTGAAATTGCGGCGGCTGTTAAAAGTAGCTACTGCTGAATATCGGCAGCTGGAGAGCTCAACGGCTGAAATATCAGCACCACGGCCAGCTCCCCTGCAAGCCGCTGTGCTGATATTTCAGCACTTGACAGCGCACAGATGATTCCAGCACAAAACAGGATCGGAAGGCAGATTTTCCCTCTGATTCTGTTTGTCCGAGGCCGTCAGGTTATGTCTGGTGCTTCCGGCAAAACACCGGACATAACCTGACAGCCGAAAACCATGGTGTGAAGCTAGCCTTAGGCCAGCTTCACACCACGGTTTTTGTCTGTCAGGGTGGATCCTGTTTTTTGCAGGATCACTCTGACAGAATATTATGGGTTGAACCGGATGGCAAATAAGCACCCTGAACCTTTTTTTTTGCAGGATTTGTTTCTTCCATTTCTCCATTGAAAAGCATTGTAAATTGCTTCTCCTTAGGCTATAATGGGTGGAGCCGCTGTCCATGGTGCTGAAGGAGCATTCTGAGAATGTTCAGTGCTCAAAACTGGATCAGGGAAACAAATCAGGTTTTTTACCGGATACAGCACCATAGACTCCCATTATATGAAAACCGGATTGTGCCGGATCCGGTTCTGTCTGGTTTTGTCCGATTTTTGCACCGGAGACAAAAAATGCTGCAGGCTTCGATTTTGGGGACAGTGAAATACCTGGCAAAACCGGATCAGGCACAGAATATACTAAACCTGATGGCCAAATAGGATCAATCTGGCACCATAGGGATTACAAGGGAGGCAAAACCGTATCAGGTTTTGTTCGATTCAAACTGGACAGAACCTGATGCACAAAACCGTGCTGTGAAGCCAGCCTTACTCATTCCACTAAACTTGTCAGTTACCCTAATGGTGGGTTTACACGCTCCAATGTCGGTCCAATATTGGATCTGACGGCGCAGGGAGCGCGCTTTTTTTCTGGCCAGATTTCAAAGATCGCATCAGAGGTTTATACAGCGCGATATCGGCATACAACGTCTCTACGATGTGTATGCCCCCCTTGTACGGCCGACCCAGGAACGACCATTTAACATGGGAGTGAATAGGGGACGTTGTACTTCACATGGTAGTTGGGCGTTTACACAGCACGATCCTGCTCCAACCTCCATCCAATAATCCAATATCGGCCCGTTGAATAGCACGCTCATTCGATCCCTGATATTGGTTTGACATCGTTCATGCATCGTATTGGTCATTTACACCATACAACGCACGAACGATATCTGGTCCAACGCACGAACCACGTGACTTTTGGTCGGAGTTAGACGCCGATATAGGGACGTGTAAACACACCATTAGGGCCACTTTACACACACCAACTTCTGTGACCAACTTCTGAACAGATCTCTGGTTGCAGTGAAATCATGGACACATTGATCTATTTGTACACAGCCACAAAATGGAACAATGTATCCATGATTTCACTGCAACCAGAGATCTGTTCAGAAGTTGGTCACAGAAATTGGTGTGTGTAAAGCGGCCCTTAAATCTCTTTACTCACTGAGCGTTTAAACTTTAAAAAAGTTTTTTGTCCAGCATTAGTTACAATAATCATATCCAGCTGAATTTCCACCACAAGGAAGTGGCAACATTTTATAAGAATGTTAATAATGAGATTATTCACTTTAACATACCTAGATAAAGAAAGAATGTGACTTATTCTTTCTTTTCCTTCACTTATGAGGTTATTTACTAGTTGCGATAACAAATGTAATTCAGATGTATTTAAGTTATCAATGTTTAAACACTCAATTGCACAATTATGTAGCACATAGAATGTGATTGCATTGTACTAGTGCAATATCAGATGACATTTGCAATTTACTAAAATGATCAAAGGCACAATGAGTAAATTGGCTGCTATAAAAGCTCTGTTTATCTCATGGAAAGTGATAGAATAATTGATGTAGAAATCAAGAATCAGTTAAACATAGGAGCCATGATATATTGGTCAAATATAGTATTTACATCTTTCACAATTATGGCTTATCCACTGGAACTAAATGCTGGTCAACGATCATGGGCCACTCAAGTCTCTGACAGCAGATTGTGGGTTCCTGTAGAAGGAACCGTAATGTATGTTTGTGTTTACTGTGTGGGCAGTTAATGGTTTCCATATGCATGGCAATGCAGAAAACTATGCAAGGGCTCGCTCACATAAGCGTATACATTGCCCAAGTGCTGTCCGATGTTTTATTGGATAAGGCTGGCTTCACACTACTGCTGGGATCTGATCTGTGGCAGACCGGATCAGCTCACAGAGCTGGAGGGCCAATTTGCCCTCCGGTCCGGTGTGCAGCCGCATGCAGCTGCCGCCGCTTATAGGTCGGGACCACTGCTCGCAGGGAGCTAGCCACGGTCCTGAACTGTCAAGAGGGGCCGGCGCTGAGCTTCAGCACCATGGAGCTGTCCCCTCTGAGAGATCAGGAACACGACTCGCTCCTTGTGAGCCGCGGTCCTGAGTTATCAGCAGCGGCAGCTGCGCCGGCTGCACATCGGACCGGAGGGCAAATTAGCCCTCCAGTTCTGTGTGCTGATCCAGTCCGCGGCTGTCTGCCTCAGTGAAGCAGAACTCTGCCATGCTAGCTAGATGAGGTAAAGTTTATCTGTGGGGTCAGGAGGGATTGTGGATGTAGCAGAGCCAAATGTATACGAGGTGTACGGAGCGGAGTCGAGTGTGTACAAGGTGTATGGAGCAGAACCGCGTGTGTACGAGGTGTACGGAGCAGAGCCGCGTGTGTATGAGGTGTATGGAGCAAAGCCGCGTGTGTATGAGGTGTATGGAGCGGAGCCACGTGTGTATGAAGTGTATGGAGCGGAGCTGTGTGTGTACGGAGCGGACCGCGTGTGTACAAAGTGTACGGAGCGGAGCTGTGTCTGTATGAGGTGAACGGAGCGTAACCGCGTGCGTACGAGGTGTGTGTACCACTGGTAGGCCCCCATGGAAGCCGCTCCCACTCCTATAGTCGCGGCTGCCTTTGCCGGCAGCATTCTCCAGAGTCTCTGATAATAATAAATAATCGATATCCGCCGCCATTTTCTGCAAGCTTGTGGCCCCTGGCTCCAGAGCTCAACTCACCCCTCCATGAGTGGGGGCCCGGGGAGAGACCATACATCCCTGTGACTCCTGCAGAGCTCAGCTCACCCCCAGTCTGTGCCCCCTAGCCCTCTGCAGTGCTGTATGTGCTCTCCTGTATATTGTATATATAGTAGTGATGGGCGAATCCTAAATTACTTGGAATCGCTTGACTCTAGCAAGTCCGAGCACAGGACTCGCTACTCGTTGCGAGTCTAGCGAGTCCAATGTTAATGAATGGGGAAGCGAGTAATAGCGAGTAGTGTGAGATTTACAAATCGCAGATGTGTCTCAGAAGCTTCAGCCTGAAGCAATCCTAGTTTTGTCATTTATTTGCATTGGACTCGTTTACTTTGCAACTGTAATCGCTGGGAAACTCGCACAGATAAGAGTCCTGTCTTCTCTGTGTGCTGGCTGCCAGCTCCAGGGTCCTAGAGGCCGCCTGCTGCCTGATGTAGCAGAGCTGAGATTGTTCTCAGTCTGCTCATTCCCTGTGTATAGACATGAATGTCTGTGCACAGAGATGATGTAGCAGAGCTGAGATTGTTCTCAGTCTGCTCATTCCCTGTGCATAGACATCTATATCTATGCACAGGGATGAGCAGAGAGGACATCGCGTTTTGGACTGCGTCGGACGGAAGAGGATTTTTTAAATTAAAGATGGAGTCCCTAATGGCTTTTTTTTTTATTTCTAATAAAAAATTTTCTTTGTGTTGTGTTTTTTTTAAAACAATTTAATAGAAATTCATGGCGGTCATGTCTAATATTGGCGTGACCGCCATAAATTTCGGGCTTAGGGCCAGCTGATAATACAAAGCTGGCCCTAACCTCTTTATTACCCAGCGTGCCACCGCTACCAGGGCCGCTGGAAGAGCGGGGTTCAGCGCCAGAGGATGGCGCTTCAATGAACGCGCCATCTTCTGGGGCGGCTGCGGGCTGCGATTTGCAGCGGGGGGTGCCCAGAAAGCTTGGGCATCCCTGCGCTGCGGATTCCAGCCCCCAGCTGCTTAGCTGTACCTGGCTAGACATAGAAATTGCACGGAGCCCCACGCATTTTTTTAAAATCATTTCATGAAATTCTGAGATTCTGACTCTGACACTCTGAGATTCTGACTCTGACTCTGACTCTGAGACTCTGACTCTGAAATTCATGAAATAATAAAAAAAAAATGCGTGGGGCTCCGCGCAATTTCTATGTCTAGCCAGGTACAGCTAAGCAGCTGGGGGCTGGAATCTGCAGCGCAGGGATGCCCAAGCTTTCTGGGCACCCCGCGCTGCAAATTGCAGCCCGCAGCTGCCCCAGAAGATGGCGCGTTCATTGAAGCGCCATCCTCTGGCGTTGAACCCCGCTCTTCCAGCGGCCCTGGTGGCGGTAGCACGCTGGGTAATAAAGGGGTTAATACCAGCTTTGTTATACAAGCTGGTATTAAGCCCGAGATTCTTAATGTCAGGCCACGTTTGACCCAGCCACTAAGAATCTCCAATAAAGGGTTAAAAAAACACAACACAGAGAAAAATTTTTATTTGAAATAAAAAAAAAAAGCCATTAGGGACTCCATCTTTAATTAAAAAAATCCTCTTCCGTCCGACGTAGTCCAAAACGCGATGTCCTCTCTGCTACATCCCCTGTGCATAGATAGATGTCTATGCACAGGGAATGAGCAGACTGAGAACAATCTCAGCACTGCTACATCATGTCTGTGAGCAGGCGGGCTCTAGGACCCTGGAGCTGCACAGAGCAGACAGCTGGACTCGGCTCGCAATGTAACAGCAGTTATTTGCGAGTTTCCCTGCTATCACTGGCACAGTAGCCAAGTCTAATGCAAACAATGGCAATCCTAGTTTTGTCAGCGTTTCTGACAAAACTAGGATTGATATTGATTTGCATTGGACTCGTGCGAGTAATCACTGGGAAACTCGCAGAGTACCGAGTCCTGCGAGTCCCTTACTACTCGCCGAGTAACGAGTCCTAGCGAGTAGATTCGCCCATCCCTAATATATAGCAATCTCCTATGTGATATATTTGATTTACAAAACTTATCGTTACAGAGTCAACTGCACTCCAGACCAACACAAACCTGGAAAATCAGATATCACCGTACATCGCAGGACACAGAGAAGCCACTGAAGCCACCAAATTAGGTGAGTTAAATAATTAAATGTAGCTGGGTAATTGTCATGGTGATGTGCGGCCCTGAATGATGGTAGAAATTTCCAAATGTCACCCCCCCCAGCAGGAAAAAAGTTCCCGACCCCTGTACAAGGTAATAAGTAACACCCCCAGTATTATTCTGCCTCATGTGGCATTTATTGTTCACATCCCTCCACAGCTCTGATGAAGAACAATGTATAGAACAAGATTAATGTGTGATTGGGGAGGACGTGGTGCAGAAGGGGAGTTTTTTAGTGGGCGGTGAAACTCTGGAAGGTTAGAGGGGTGTAGGCGGAGCTTGGTGGAGGCGGAGCTGGGGTGGAGTCTTGGAGGCGCCAAAATGTTGCTGGTAAGGGACCCTGAAATTCCTTGTGGCAGCCCTGCTGACATCTGATGCTGATATCAATCAAACTTCACAGACTGAGTGTAATGCCATCTACATGAAACAAAGACTATGTGGTGAAGATAACAACTGCTACAAGAACCCTGTAGAAGTGACTTTTCTCTCATGGAACTGAAAGGATTGTTCTTTATCCACTCATCTGCAATTGAGAAGAGTAAAGAGAAGGACTTTTGAGTGAGTGGCTGAAACCTCCAATTCTAGCTCCGACCCCTCTATTTTTCTGCACTCTGACTCCTACTCTCTGGCTCATGTTTAATAATTAGTAAGTCTGCTATAGGAAAATTGAAACACGCGGCTCCGCTCCATACACACGCGGCTCCGCTCCGTACACACGCGGCTCCACTCCATACACACGCGGCTCCGTTCCATACACACGCAGCTCCGCTCCGTAAAACTCGTACACACTCGGCTTTGCTCTGTACACCTCATACACATGCGGCTTTGCTCCGTACACCTCATACACACGCAGCTTTGCTCCATACACCTAGTACCCACTCGGCTCTGCTACATCCACACTGTAAATCCATCCTGACCCCACACATAACCTTCGCCTCATCCAGCATCATGATGGCCAGCACGGCAGAGTCCTGAATACACCAAGGAGCTGATCATTTGATCCCTGACTCCTCCCCACCATTGACATCATCACAGGTCCTGTCAGCACTGCGTAGTGGAGAAGAACGCCGGCTCCTACTGCGGGGGAGGTGGAGCGCATTAGCGCAACATGCGGGCTGTGGGGAGAGACCTTGGGTGCTGCAGGAGGAGGCTGAGTGCGCCATCCCTGCCTGCTGCACCCGAGGCAGATGATCTCCCCAGTCCCCCTGGATACGGCCCTGCTGATTGTCAATCAGCATGACATCGGGAGAGATGTCCATCAACAGAGTTGAGCACAAGAGAAGACTCTGCTGTGTCGTTGTGAGGTCAACAGAAGCCGGTAAATTGGCGTGCTAAATGTGGACGTACGCTAATGCCCATTGAAAGTAAGTAAATACATTTTTAGCACTTGAGGAACATTTTAGATTTGTGGTTTACGTCATTGTTCCACTACATAGCAGCATATTCTAATCCTGTAAACTTCCTGTAAGCACCTGAGGCCCAGGTTACATCTTCTTATTTAGATCAACATTTCTATTGTCGCATGTTTAAAACATTCAAGCAACAATTAACAAGGTAATTTTCCAAATGCTATCACACCTACTTCACAACACCTCATTAAATTCATTACAGTTTTATATAGATGTGGTGACACTTTTCAACTCTTTATAAAAATGTAATTCTTATTAAAAAAAAGCAATATAAAAGCTGAACTAAGGTAATAAATCTTGCCTATAAATACGGAAATAAAGGAGCTCATCAAAAACTACTGTAAATACAATTTCTAGTCTTTCTAGCCCCTAAAGAGTACTTACAAACACCAACATTAAAAAAGTGATATAATTACTTTTTTACGTCTGCATCATTTCCATGACTCTTCCCTGGAAGGAACTAAACTTCAAAACTTGTGGAGAAGGTTGAAAGGGAAAACACGTTCAGTCATCGATTAGATTTGACGGCTTGAGCAATTTAGAGAAAAGTATTCCTGACTGCAATCATGCAGCCCGGATCTGATTAATGCTGCGTGTGGTTTTTGAAGAATTTGTCAGCGAGCTTGTGTGGCGCCCCAGAGGTCTGGTCGTCACTGAGGTGTACTGCACCCACACGGGGGTAGTATTTCCGTCTGCGACAACCAGGGTTGGCAAGTCCAGTCACCCACAAATACACCCGGTCCCAGGGATAGGGAGTGAACCTAGGTAGTGGGACGGTTCAGGCAGCTTGTGGGCTGGCGGGCGGAGAAAGGTGGTGGGTGGAAAGAGAGTAGGAAGTGGTCAGTGAAAGGAAAGGGACAAAGCAAGTAAGGGTCAGTGGGCTGAGGAGAGAGAGAGAGAGAGAGACCGAGACCCAGGGGCACGGGCAGTGAGCGATCTACCTGTGCACCTGAATCTGAAGTGATAAATGTATTTTTCCTGCTAGCACCTTCACATGTAGGTGTGCCAGTCATCCTTTACTTTAATATTGAATCTGGGGTGAAGCGGAGAGGCAGGGGGCGAGAACCAGGGACCCCCGGCCCTGGAGGTGCCGTGGAGACTCCAAGCTCCAACCACAGAACTGGTGGCTACGAGATCTTGAGGAGCTGTGGCAAACTCCCGACACATCTGCTGAGAAGGCAGTCATACTAGGGCCAGGGGACACAGCTGGTTGCCCGACAAAGGCCATGGCTGCTGGACTGGGGCTCTGTGCACGGAGGCGCGTGCAAGAAGGAGGAGAGCAGGCAGCACTGGAGAAGAGAGGCCTGAGAGGACATCCATACGAAAGGGGTGTACTGGACAAGCCATCCTGGTTGCTAAGGACTACCTAGACTACAAATGTACTTGAGCTGTAACCTGTGGAGAGTGCAAAGAAGAGCTCAGTAAACCGGGTTTGGAACTCAGCATTGTGTGAGACTGTTCATTTCTTACCTGAGGAGTGGTAGACTGAAATGCCGCGCAGGCAGCATGAGCCTGCTTGTTAGATGTCCTGATTTTGCCCTGCAGCCAGCTCAGCCGCACTGGCTCCCCCAGAATTCTAACAACCCCTTACTCCAGATGCACTGGGGTCCCCGCTCCACCCGTGGGGAGCGACACAATCCTAGCTGCTATTCCATTATCCCCAGAGGTCCTGGCCTGCAGCAGCGGCTACTAACAGCCGCAAACCACAGGTGGCGTCACGACAACCACCCCACAAATCCCCTCACTCCAAAAACTTTTTACTCTTCAGCCACTTTTTATTGACCGCCCATCCGGGTGGCCACAGGCCGGGTCACGCCACCGTGACAGCCCCAGGATGCTCGAGGATGTCGAGAGAGGCCCGGCTTAGAGTACCCCACGGCCCCCACTAGGACGAGTCACTTGTTCTTATAGGGAGTCTGTAACTCTTATCCATCTTTCTCTAAATTCCTCTGTTCTGATTTATGAGAACAGCACACATTTAAGTTTGGTCTCATTCACACGTTCATTTTTTTAATACGAGTGCTATCTGTGTTTTTCACAGATATCATTCATCTACTATATAATTGTCTAGCGGCCACACCCGTCCGAGGCTGAAATCGCGCGCCAACGCTCATTGGTAGCCGGTATGCAAAAGAACTGTGGCATGCAGGTCTGCAGACGCGGCATTCAAACCGTGCGCCAAGCTCAATCTGATTGGTCGCCGGCTCAGCGGCAACCAATCAAAGAAGTGGCGCGCGCCTTGGCGCCATATTTTAAAATACACTGAGCTGCACGCGCCGACCATCAGATTCAGCGCTGCCGCGCAGGATGCACGTGTCAGTCTTCACTGTTACTCTTGCATTCTATTCATGAAACAGGAGACTCAGGATTGGCTCAGGCAATGAGCGCTGGCCCTCCTGAGCCTTCCGTTTCATGAATAGAATGCAAGAGTGACAGTGAAGACTGACACAGGCATCCCACGTGGCAGCGCTCAATCTGATTGGTCGGCGCTGAACACTGCGACCAATCAGAGAGGCGGCGCACAGTGTATTTTAAATATGGTGCCAGGGCGCGCACTGCATTCTATTCATGAAACTGAAGGCTCAGGATGGCCAGCGCTCATTGCCTGAGCCAATCCTGAGTCTCCTGTTTCATGAATAGAATGCAAGAGTGACAGTAAGGACTGACACAGACATCTCACGCGGCAGCGTTCAATCTGATTGGTCGGCACTGAACGCACGACCAATCAGATATGCAGCATTCAAACCGCGCGCCAAGCCGAACGCCGCGTCTCTCATTGGTCGCCATAGCGGCCAATGAGAGACGTGGAATTCAAACCGCGCACCAAGCCGCGCTAATTCTCTGATTGGTCGCCGCGGCCGCAAGTTCATTAGCAATTTCTCATTTTTCCAGCAAAATGTACAAAATCATTTTTTTTAGTGACCAAATCACATTTGAAGTCCCTTTGAGGGGCGTACATGACAGAAAACACCCAAAGGTGTCACCATTCCAAAAACTGCAACCCTCAAGTTACTCAAAACTTTATTCAATAAAATGATTAGCCCTTCAGGTACTTCACAGGAACTAAAGCAACGTGGATGGAACAAATGGACATTTTAATTTTTACAACAAAAATGTTCTTTTAGCCTCAATTCTTTCATTTTCACATGGCCAACAGGATAAAATGGATGCTAAAATTTGTTGGGCAATTTCTCCAGAGTACTCTGATACCTCATATGTGGTCATAAACCATAGTTTGGGCGCACAGCAGGGCTCAGAAGGGAAGAAGCACAATTTGAGTTTTGGAGCTTATTTTCCCTTCAAAAAGTCAAATGGCGTGCGCCCAAACATAGTTTGCGACCACATGTGAGTTATCGTGTACTCAGGAGAAATTGCCCAACAAATTTTAGGATGCATTTTATCCTGTTTCCCTTTGTGAAAATGAAAAAATTGAGGCTAAAGGAAAATTTTTATAAAAAAAAAAAAAAGTACTTTTTCATTTTTACATATTCATTTGTGAAGCACCTGGAGGTTCCAAGTGCTCACCACCCATCTAGATAGGTTCCTTGGGGGGTCTAGTTTCCAAAATGGGGTCACTTGTGGGGGAGCTCCAATCTTTAGGCACACAGGGGCTCTCCAAATGCAACATCGTGTCTGTTAACAATGCGAGCCAATTTCCCATTCATATTGTTAGCAGACACTGTCGCGTTTGGAGAGCCCCTGTGTGCCTAAAATTGGAGCTCCCCGACAAGTGACCCCATTTAGGAAACTAGACGCCCAAGGAACGTATCTAGATGCATAGTAAGCACTTTGAACCCCCACGAGCTTCACTAATTGATCCGTAAAAATTAAAATATAAATTTTGTGAACAAAAAGTACTCTTTCATTTTTACGGATCAATTTGTGAAGCACCTGGGGGTTCAAAGTGCTTACTATGCATCTAGATACTTTCTTGAAGGGTCTAGTTTCCAAAATGGGGTCACTTGTGGGGAAGCTCCAATGTTTAGGCACACAGGTGCTCTCCATATGCGACATGATGCCGCTAACAATTCCAATTGTTAGCGGACACCATGTCGTGTATGGAGAGCCCCTGTGTGCCTAAACATGGGGTCACTTGAGGGGGAAAAATCTCCCCCTCCCCTTTTCCCTTTCATTCACTTGTGGGGGAGCTCCAATGTTTAGGCACACAGGGGAAAATAGCGCATTTATTAGAGGCGCCATTTTCTGGTGCTGTTCTCAAACTCTTCCATTGAGCTTGTGCTGGTGCACACCTGGCTCTCCATACGCGACATGGTGTCCGCTGGCACACTTGGACTCTCCATACGCGACATGGTGTCTGCTAACAATTGAAGCTAATTTCCCATTCAACTTGTTAGCGGACCCCATGTCACGTATGGAGAGCCCAAGTGTGCCACCAGCACAAGCTCAACTGGAAGAGTTGGGTACAACACCAGAAAATGGCGCCTCTAATAAATGCGCTATTTTCTGGGGTGGCTGTGGTTTGCAATTTGCAGCGTGAGGGGCCCACAACATTTGGGTCTCTCCACGCTGAGGATTCCAGCCCCCCAGCTGCCAAGTTGTACCTAGCTGGCAACCGAAAATGCAGCAAAGCTCCATGTCATTATTTAAAGTAATTTAAAAAAATATGTGGTTTGCCAATTTTGGTCCACCAGGTACAACTTGCACTACAGACTTCCACCCCCCAGTGCCTTTGTACCTGCTGCAACCAAAATACAGTGAAGCTTATTTTTCTATAATAATTCTAAAAAAAAAATTATGTGGGGCTCCGCCATATTTTTGGTCCAGCCAGGTACAACTAGGCAGCTGGGGGCTGGAATCCTCAGCATGGAGAGGCCCAAGAGTTCTGGGCCCCCAATGCTGCGAATTGCAGCCCGCAGCCGCCCCAGAAAATAGCACATTCATTGAAGCACCATTTTCTGGAGCTGTACCCAGGCTCTTCCAGTTGCCCTGGTGCCGGTGGCAAACTGAGTAATAAAGGGGTTAATGCCAGCTTTTTATTGGCAGCTGGCACTAAGCCCGAGATTCAAAATGTCGGGCCAATGTTAGACCCGGCCATTAGAATCTCTACTAAATAGTAAAAAACATACACCACACAGAAAAAAATATTTATTTGAAAAAAACAACAAACAAAATTCAGACTCCATCTTGCCTATATAGATCCGACGTAGTCCACAACGAAGGTCCCACGACGCTGGATCGCCTCTGACGTAGTCCAAAAGGATTATCCCACAACGCTCGATCGCCTCTGCTACATTTAGAGACTGCAGCAAGGGATCAAGTGTCCTCTTCCTACAGTCTCTGTGGTTACACTGATGGTGCACTGTATGGCAATGATCTGTCATACAGTGCACCATGACTCTGACCCCAGAGACTACAACAAGAGGACACTTGATCCCTTGTTGTAGTCTCTGGGGTCAGAGTCATGGTGCACTGTATGGCAATAATCTGCAGTACCGTGCATCTTGGACTGTGACCCCAGAGGCTACAACAAGGGATCAAGTGTCCTCTTGTTGTAGTCTCTGGGGTCAGAGTCATGGTGCACTGTATGGCAATGATCTGCTGTACTGTGCACCATGACTCTGACCCCAGAGACTGTGATCCTTATCACTGAACACTGGGGCTTGAGGTCGGGGGGGAAGTGGATTCCCCACCCCGCCCTCAGGATTACGGTGATTGGCTGTTTGAACAGTCAATTACCGTAATCCACTGCCACCTATGGAAGCGGCTGTGGAGTGGCTCTGATGGGAGTGATCCTCCCATCAAATCACTTCTATCAGAGCTGAAGGGGGGGAGCACTGGATCGAGGTTAGTTGGTGTTTACAGGGAAAAGGGAAAAGTGAATGTTACAATTAGCTAGGACTATTTTAAGGAAAGAATAGAATATAAAGTTATATATACGTACATAAATTTGTATTCTCGTGGGTGCAAATATAGTTTTATTATACATAGCGATTTTATTTACATGATTTTAGTAAGTAATGGTAGGTTTTTTAATTTTGTATATATTTGTATCCTTGTAATCCGTCCTACTAGTCTAGGACGGGTTTTGGTCTAAGCCTTGTTATGATTTGTCTTCCCCCAATCATGAACAAGATTGAAAGTATATAAATGTTTTAATTGGGTCCTGAGATTCACTTGAGAAAGACGCATACTGCGTTGAAATGCATCGTGGTTAATGGACCCGCGTGTTGTACACATTTTTATTAAAGCCTAAAGGTAATTTACTACTGGCCGTGGAGCTGTAATTATTCCCTAGCGCTTACCACATACTCTATCTTTCTTCATTACCTTACATATCCTCCCTGCGGGGAGGGGGATGTGGAGCTGCTCTGGGCTACAGGACCTGGCCTTCGTTATTTAGATAATCCTCCTGAGCTGTCACGTGATCCTTGGCCACCGAGGAAAACGTTGAAGACCCCATTTTTTCACATCATTCCAGAAGAGTGAAATTCATTATTTCAAAGACCTCGAAAGTGTGCAAGTTAATCCAGTTGTGCGGACGGCACAACTGGTCAAGGTGAGCAATACAAAAATATACCGAGGGTAATTATTGCAAACACAGTATGGCGCAAAGTGGATTTTATTTTTTACCTCCACCTCAAATGGAAGCGATCTGACGGAAGGATCACCCCCATCAGAGCCGCTCCATAGCCGCCCTGCACCCGCTGTGATAAGGATCACTGAACACCGGGGCCTGATGGCGGTTACCACGGCAATGGTGCCGCGGTCACAGCCATGACGTTTTACAACGTCATACAAAAAAACAAGAGGATTAACTGAGGGCACCACATGGTAAAGTAAGGATCAGCACCACACATGTCAAAGAGTATATATGCAATTGGAGAAAAGGAAAGCTGACATCAAACAAAGGGGGCGATCACTCGAAATTATTGAGGAAATATAAACAATCAATTTTATTAGACACAACAGTACACACAAGGACAATAAAAAACATAAAAAGACCACACAGTCCTTCTCCACAAGGCATCACCACATATACAAAAAGTGTGCAAAGCAGTGCAGTCACAAATATTTCTGGAATAAAAAAGGTTTCCCAGTTATGATGAAAGCCTGGAGATTCTCACAAAATAAGCCCTGGCAGAGATAATTAATCAGTCCAAAATAGGTCAGCAATAAATGCAAAATCGGACTTGCTGATACAAAACAATTATTGTTACACCTTCTGACAGTTAATATTTAGAGCACAAAGCATAATAACCCTGCTCACCAAGCCATTAGGAGAACTAAGCAGTAATAAATCAACCTAGGAAATCAAAAGCAGACATAAGCACTGCTATGCAAGCATACCCTGGAGTATATGGTGGAGAAGGACTCAAGCTGGACCCAACGTCATGGGCCGGGAAGGCACCAACTTTCATGACGTTGTACAATGTCAAAGGGCGGGAAGGGGGTTAAAAAGATGAGAGAGGCCAGTAATTGACATCATAGGTGACCTCAACATTTAGGGTACCTTTACAAGTCGCAACATTCTGACTCACCGTTGCCGGGTTGTCAGGTCTCAGGCGATGATTCCCTCGTCACGGTTCCGCGCCTGAAGCTGTGGGGCCCGGTGGTCAGATCAAAAGGGATTAAAGGATGGGGGGTTGTTTCTTGATTGTCGTGACGCCACCTGTGGGAGTCTGGTGATGGCACCGGCACTGCTTGGGCCTCCGGGGGATGTGCGGCAGCTAGATGGGATGCTCCCCACAGGATGAGCAGGAGTCCCCGGGGCCAGGAGCTACGCTGGATGGAATACGGCAGCTCAGTTGTTTTTATGAGCAAGGGTTACGATCGGGGTGTCCCTTAGGTAGATGAGACTCAACGTCCCGGCGGGATACAAAAATTTCTTCATATACCCCCTCCTCCCGGGCAAAACCCCACCAGTTGTCTAAATTGAAGGTGATGATTTTACCTTGCTTACGGAGTTCTTCCGGTAGTGGTGGCTGGCGGCGAGCTTCAGCACGAGCCCGCAGATTCGCTTGCTCTTGGGCCCACCACTCAGCTCTGCGGCGTTGACGTATAGCATCGTCGGAACGGTGGACAGTATGGACGTAGTCCCACCGGTTCACGGCGCGGTTTCGAGCTTGGATTTGGCTGTAGCCCTGCATCGGTACACGGACGTTGTGGTTAGAGGTGGGCGCTGCGGCGGCGCCAGACCACTCAACCCGAGCCGCTTGTAGCTGCTCGGCGGGAACTTCCCCTCCTCAGAACCGATGTGTATCAAGTCCTCAGGGTCACTGGGACTCTTGTCGTCTTCCTCCTCTACGGCCTCGACGACCACATCAGGCTCCTCGGCAGGTCGGGATTCTCGGTCGGGATATCCTGTTGATCGGTTCTGGAACCGCAGGGTCCTCTTCCATCTCATCCTGCGGGGCTTCTGGGCTGCCTGCCTCTCATTCTTCTGCCTCTACCGCACCTGTTAGTAGTGGTGCAGTCCTCTCCGATAACCGGGTAGGCCTCAGTAGGTTCGGGGCCAGTCTCCGGTTCTGGATGGGACAGGTAACCAGTCACTGTTGCACAGCCCGGTGTAGTCGGCTGGTAGGCTCGCGCTCCAGCTCCTGATGGTTCATTCTGTGGCCTCCATCAACCGCACCCGAAGATCCTGGAGCGCGGTTCCCAAAACTCGGGGTCCCCGTCGATGGTGAGGACGGGACCCGGGCCAGGGTTGCCAATGGCGGCTCGAGCTTCCTCCTCTACTTCTCTCATTAGCGCGTAGAGAGCCTCAAGGTAGCCATTTTGCAGGAACCGCACCCGTAGCAACTGGTACTCGTTCCCGGAGCGGAGCTTCCTGGAAAAGCCTTGCCACACCTGCTTCCTTTTCGTTTTGTAGTCCATGGGTGGGCTGAAGTCTTTGGCCCGCCCCCTTGGTTGTTTCCAGCAATCGTGGCTGGACAAGGGTTTTGGCGCCTCTGCCATGGCCCTACCACGACGAGGGCGGAGGCACGCCCCTAAGCCAGCACATAGTGCTTCACATGCGGGAACCGCCATCTTGGCCCAGTAGAAAGGGCGGGAAAAGTTCTTTTTGGCCGAATAAAGTTCTGTAAGGCACACAATACCCGTTGGAAACGGGCCTGTTCGTATCTTGTTCGTGATCGCCAAATTCTGACTCACCGTTGCCAAGGTTCTCAGGTCTCAGGCGATGATTCCCTCGTCACGTTCCCTCGTCCGTGTCAGATCTTGAGGTTGCTGTTGGGCGCCCGGTGGTCAGATCACGTCAAGACTGGAGTAGGAAGGATGGGGAGGGTTGTTGTTCCTGTTTCGTGACGCCACCTAGTTGGGAGGTCCAGGCTGAATCGAGTCACCCGGGCGCAGATTAAAGTGCTTGTGGTCCTATCCTGTGGGTATGTGCGGCAGCTAGATGGGATGCTCCCCACAGGATGAACAGGAGTCCCCGGGGCCAGGAGCTACGCTGGATGGAATACGGATTCAGTTGTTTTTATGAGCAAGGGTTAACAACAGTTCTGAAGAAATGCACTGACACAATGCTTCTCTGTAACGGGTCTTTACTGTAACGATTGGTGTGGTACACGGTATACAGTCTTTAGGTAACGGACCGGGTAGTCCCAGCGATGAATTACTTAGTTCAGAGCTCCACGGTGTCCCTCCTTTGTCTAACCTTTCTACTCTAGTTGCCTTGCTACCTTAGTGCACCGGATCGGTACTGGGCATACTTCAGCTTGGTCACGTTAACCAGGGAAGAGTCCTTCGGCTCAATGTAGGTACCTCGCCGGTAAGACTGCTGATTTAGGGCTGTATGAGGCGCTCCTAAAAAGCCACTCCGTCACTCCGTTTGCAGAACAGCGGTGGACGTCTGTTTGCCTCGGAACGGTGTCCGGTCAGATTGGGCATGGGTGTCTTTTACCCGTTGCTTAGTTGCTGTTGTTGCCCGTGTTACGGTCTGAGTCACCGCTTGATGGTGCTCTGCCGGTCAAGTTTCGGTACCGGGGCCTTCACAGCCACTGTGCAGGTCCCTGTTCCTTCTTTCCTTTTCCTCCGACCACTTCTCCTATGTTTCTCACTTCCCCCACACACACACTACACCTACACTCCTCCCTCCAGGACCTGATTGGCCCTCTAACCTAGGTGGTGCATGTGGTATGTGGAGCTCTGGGTTTAACCATTTCATCACTGAGACGGAAGATATTACATCTTCAGTCAGGGATGCAATACCTTAGTGTGAC
This sequence comes from Allobates femoralis, assembly GCA_033576535.1. Taxonomy (NCBI): domain Eukaryota; kingdom Metazoa; phylum Chordata; class Amphibia; order Anura; family Aromobatidae; genus Allobates; species Allobates femoralis. Next base: position 57,181,746 of record JARQOC010000010.1, on the reverse strand, counting down.
GCACTCGTTGCGGGGCGCCACAATTGCATGCAATTTCACTTGCAACTTACTGGTTGCAGTGAAATCATGGACACATTGTTCATTTTGTTGCCGTTTACAAATATAACAATGTGTCCATGATTTCACTGCAACCAGTAAGTTGCAAGTGAAATTGCATGCAATGTTGCGACGTGTAAAGGTACCCTTAAGGTACCTACAAATGAGACACGACAATCCTGGATACATTCCGTCTGAGATGCAAGAATGGTATTTGTTGCGCCACTTGTAACGTCATCGAGCAGGTTATTGAAGGGACCTCACGGCGACAGATACTCTGTTTGGCTTCTGCTCAAACAAGGAATTGGTAGCATTGATGTTAATGCCGTGGTCTCTCGGCAAGAGCGGCTGTAGGATGATAAGATGTTGCACGTCCTTCATTTCCCGCCCATGCACATGTGAAGTCGCACGTTGGTGTCCTGTAGGGGCTAGTTAAGGACTGACATCCATACCTAATTGCTCGAGCTGCTCCATACCTCAGCTCCTGCGTAGCGCCCAAACGAATTGTGTTTCACAAAAGAGTAATAATGAGTATTTGTGTAGCGCAATTCCCTATTGGGGAAGCGTTGGAGAAGCTGGCTAGAAACGCGTGTGCGCTAAATGACCAGTGCCTTTTTTGTACAAAGAGGGTGCGAGACGTTGTAACTATTCTGCTGTAGCCGTGAGTGCGGATGATTCCCAGCTGCCGTCGCTTAAAGTACCTATTAACATCTATCCTGAAATTACATTATCTGATTTGGAAAGAATTTTTGTTTCAAATTGTTGGTGGAAAATAAGTATTTGGTCACCTGCAAACAAAAAATATTTCTGACTCTCAAGACCTGTAACTTCTTCTTTAAGGAGGCTCCTCTGTCCTCCACTCATTACCTGTGGTAGTGGCACCAGTTTGAACTTGCTACCAGTATAAAAGACACCTGTCCGCAACCTCAAACAGTCACACTCCAAACTCCACTATGTTGAAGACCAAAGAGCTGTCGAAGGACACCAGAAACAAAATTGTAGCCCTGCACCAGGCTGGGAAGACTGAATCTGCAATAGGCAAGTAGCTTGGTGTGAAGAAATCAATTGTGGGAGCCAATAATTAGAAAACGGAAGACATACATGATCACTGATAATCTCTCTTGATCTGGGGCTCCACGCAAGATCTCACCCCGGGGGGTCAAAATGATCTCAAGAACAGTGAGCAAAAAGCCCAGAACCACATTGGGGACCTAGTGAATGACCTGCAGAGAGCTGGGACCAATGTAACACAGGCTGCCATCAGTAACACACTACGCTGCCAGGGACTCAAATCCTGCTGTGCCAGACGTTTCCCCCTGTTTAAGCCAAGCCATTACATGTCCGGGCCCGTCTGAAGTTTGCTAGAGAGCATTTTCATGATCCAGAAGAGTATTGGGAGAATGTTATATGGTCAGATGAAACCAAAGTAGAACTGTTTTCCTCCAAACACGACGAGTTGTGTTTCTACCAAACGAATGGTGAGTTGTATTCAAAGAGCACCATACTTACTGAGAAGCACGGGGATGGCAACATCACGCTTTGGGGTTGTTTCTCTACCAAGGGACTGGGACGACTGATCCCTGTACATGATAGAATGAATGGGGCCATGCATCATGAGATTTTTAGTGCAAACCTCCTTCCATTAGTAAGGGCATTGAAGACGAAACATTTTGAGTCTTTCAGCATGACAATGATCCCAAGCACACTGCCTTCTCAATGAAGGAGTGGTTTCGTAAGAAGCATTTCAAGATTCAGGAGTGGCCTACCCAGTCTCCGGATCTAAACTTATAGAAAACTTTTGGAGGGAGTTGAAAATCCGCATTGCCCAGCAACAGCCCCAAAACATCGCTGCTGTAGAGGAGATCTGCATGGAGGAATGGGCCAACATACCAGCAACAGTGTGTGCCAACATTGTGAAGACTTAGGCTGGCTTCACACCACGTTTTTTTTTATCCGGGGCTGTCCCGTGTAAACCAGACAGCCCCGGACCGGTTTTTGGCCCCATAGTAGCCTATGAGGCCGGATGGAGCCGGATGGAAGCTCTCTGCCATCCGGTTTCATCACTCCGGGAAAATCCGGGAGAATACCGATTATTCTCTCCGGACACAAAAATGATGCTTGCATCATTTTTTTGTCCGGGGAGAAAAATCTCCCCAATTTGCCATATCCGGATTCGTCCGGATTCTCCAGTGAGCCGGGGCAATCCGGCGCTCCCCAACATGGGATCCTATGGTGCCGGATTGCCCCGGACCGGGAGGTTCCGGGAACCGGACACTTGCGGCTGCAGTCCGCTGTTTCAGGACCGCGGCTAGCTCCATGCTAGCCGCGGTCTTGAAAAATCAGCAGCTACTGCTGCAATTAGCAGCATCCGGCTGCACACAGGACCAGAGGGCACATTTGGCCCTCCAGTTCTGTGTGCTGATCCGGTCCGGGCTGTCAGGGTCATTCCGGACAGCCCCGGACCGGATCACACCGTGGTGTGAAGCCAGCCTCACAGAAAACATTTGACCTCTGACATTGCCAACAAAGGATATATAACAAAGTATTGAGATAATTTTTGTTATTGACCAAATAATTATTTTACACCAAAATTTGAAAAAAAAATTCTTTCCAAATCAGACAATTGGATTTTCAGGATTTGTTTCCTCATTTTGTCTCTAAAGGCCGGTTTACATGTGTCAACAACACTAACGATGTCGCTGCAACTTGTGACGTTGCAGCGACCTCGCAGTGACGTTGCTGTGTGTACATCCCGCAACGATCAGCGATCAGCTCACTGATCGTTTCGGAATGGCCAGGAACGTTTTTCGGTCGCTGGTCTGCCGCTGTCACTCATGCATCGGCATGTGTGACAGGGGCAACGACCAGCGATCCCTAGTTTACGCCCAGCATCCTGAATCGATCATAATGGACCGTTGGGTGTCGGGCGCAGACTGGCTGATCGCTCTTGAGTCTTCCTGTGTGACAGCTCACCAGCGATCAGTTAGCGATGTCAATCGTTGGTCGGGTCGCTGGGACATCGCAGCATGTTACCCGGCCTTCATAGTTGAAGGTAGGATGCACTCACCATTGGTGGTCTTTGGAAGGACTTTATTTATGCAAGCACACAGGTGATGTGTGGACGGCTGCAGGATGCATCCTATCTTTCCTTCTTGTGATTACTAATACATTTTGAATCAGCGTTCCGGTCACGTGAGGCACTTGTGTTTTCATTGCAATCAAGCACTTCCGGCTTGTCTTAAAAACCAAACTTAATGGTGATATTTGTAGGTGCTGGATTTGCCAGTATGCAATGAAAACACTAGTGCCGCACATGTACGGAACTCCAATACAGACTGCATTAGCCCGAATGCAATGTTGCTACAAGTGTGCCACATCTGGTTTTTCCAAAAAAGGCAGAATTCTGCCGGATTTGCAAAAACGCAGATCAGGCAAACCTCAAGTTCAAAAGTTCATGTTTGCCTGATCTGCCTGAACCAAAAAGAAACATTGTGAAAGTAGCCTAAGGGTACCTTTACAGGTCGCGATATAGCAATGCAACATCAACAAAAAGTCACGTGGTACGGCAATTGCAGTTGATATCGTTGGTGCGTTGTGTCGTGTAAATGGGCAATGCGACTCGAAAAAATCGTAGCTACGATATTGCAAGAAGATTGTGCAAGCACCTGGCATGATCGTGCTGTGTGACGGCGCAACTACGATCTTGTTTGCAACTTCCCCTATTCACTACAATGTTAATGCTCGGTCCCCGAGTTGCTCATACCCAGCGCAAAAAAGTTGCAAACAACATCCTAGTTGCGTTGCCTGCCGATATCTCCCTGTGTGACATCTACTATGCGATCTTGGACAAGTGCCAAAACGTGCGCGCTCCCGTGAAATTGTATGCGATATCGGAACGATATCACGACGTGTAAAGGTACCCTAAGACTATGAGTCCGGAAAAAACCTAGATAGCACTTGGATGCCCTCCTCGTGAGTGCAGAAACATTTTTCACAGGCACTGAAAATGTAGAAGGTGGACAAATTTTTATTTTTTTCTCCTTATGCAAGAAAAACTAATGACACTTGAATCACATGATATTTCACAGAATGCTACATGATAAAGAAACTTTTTTGTTGTTTCTCACGAGAGAAAAACTGATTCAACTCGGACCAAACTGTGATGAAACTCAGACTGATTTTCTTATGCAAGAAAAATCACTGACATCTGAATGAACTTTTATGTAGTCATAAATCAGTAGGGTGGAGCTCAGAAAAAGTCTGCAGCTATCTATGTGCAGGCTAATAAAATATGATATAAATCCTAAATCATATGACAAGCCTCGTTCAAGGGTCATTTTTTCTTTTTAGGATTGCTACTTCCAATAGGTGGAACTAGAGCTCAAGTCCTTTTCATCTCTGAAGAGACATTTGCATATGAGATCGTCACAGTCTCTTAGTGGGTAGCACTGCAGCCTTGCGGCACTGGGGTCCTGGGTTCAAATCCCACCAAGGACAACATCTGTAAGGAGACTGTTGCTCTCCCCATGTTTCTGTGGGTTTCCTCTGATTTCCTCTTACACTCCAAAGACATACTGATAAAATGTTTAGATTGTGAGCCCCAATGGGAGCAGTGTTGCAAATGTATGTACAGTTGTGGCCAAAAGTATTGACACCCCTGCCAGTCTGTCAGATAATACTCAGTTTCATCCTGAAAATTATTGCAATCACAAATTATTTGGTATTATTATCTTCATTTAATTTGTCTTCAATGAAAAAACACAAAAAGAATTGTCCTAAAGCTAAATTGGATATATTTCCACACCAAACATAAAAAGGGGGTGGACAAAAGTATTGGAACTGTTAGAAAAATCATGTGATGCTTCTCTAATTTGTGTAATTAACAGCCCCTGTAACTTACCTGTGGCAGATAACAGGTGTTGGCAATAACTAAATCACACTTGCAGCCAGTTGACATGGATTAAAGTTGACTCAACCTCTGTCCTGTGTCCTTGTGTGTACCACATTGAGCATGGAGAAAAGAAAGAAGACCAAAGAACTGTCTGAGGACTTGAGAAACCAAATTGTCAGGAAGCATGAGCAATCTTAATGCTACAAGTCCATCTCCAAAGACCTGAATGTTCCTGTGTCTACTGTGTGCAGTGTCATCAAAAGGTTTAAAGCCCATGGCACTGTGGCTAACCTCCCTAGATTTAAATCATAGAAAAGGAGTATAGGCTTTAGTTTTGCAAAAGTATAAAGTATTTTATTTAGTGACAAATAACAAGGAACAAGGAGGGGGAGTTGTAAAGTGCTCCGTGCATATGGCAGGCATATGGCATATAAAGGATACAGTCTAACCAACAAAACTGTGCCAAGGAGATATGAGTCTTATCCTTTTCCAATCACTCAATCAAATGGTGTCTGCGCAGAGACCCGTATACATTAATATACATGCATGATATTTATACATGACCTCTTACAGGGGTTAAACGGCTTAGAGTAAACATAGACATAGCAGTTAAGCACATGTTCCAAATCTCTAGAATAACCCCAGAAGGAAAATCTATATGTAGTTAATTGCTAATGTACACCCAGGTACAGGACACAGAGATGACTATACCAAGAGAAGGGAGCATAGATGGCACAGACTGCATAAGGGTTTAAGTGTTCCCATAGTTACCAGGGCCATCGCTGGCCATCAGCACAGTGCCACAGGGGGAAAGAGAGGGGGTGGGATCCCCTGATGAAGTGACCACTACAGTGCCGGTCACGAAACGCATTGGGGTCCTTGGGTCCGGACCACCCACTCTCTCCCCCCTGTGGCACCGTGCTGATGGCCAGCGATGGCCCTGGTAACTATGGGAACACTTAAACCCTTATGCAGTCTGTGCCATCTATGTTCCCTTCTCTTGGTATAGTCATCTCTGTGTCCTGTACCTGGGTGTACATTAGCAATTAACTACATATAGATTTTCCTTCTGGGGTTATTCTAGAGATTTGGAACATGTGCTTAACTGCTATGTCTATGTTTACCCTAAGCCGTTTAACCCCTGTAAGAGGTCATGTATAAATATCATGCATGTATATTAATGTATACGGGTCTCTGCGCAGACACCATTTGATTGAGTGATTGTAAAAGGATAAGACTCATATCTCCTTGGCACAGTTTTGTTGGTTAGACTGTATCCTTTATATGCCATATGCACGGAGCACTTTACAACTCCCCCTCCTTGTTCCTTGTTATTTGTCACTAAATAAAATACTTTATACTTTTGCAAAACTAAAGCCTATACTCCTTTTCTATGATTTAAATGTGAGTGGAGTAGCTTTGGAAGTATGATCGCTAATTTTAGTGTGTTATACTTCCTACTTTTGGAAATTTATATAATAACATCCCTAGATGTGGATGGAAAAGAAAAATTGACGAGAAATTTCAACGCAAGATTGTGCGGATGGTGGATAAAGAACCTCGACTAACATCCAAACAAGTTCAAGCTGCCCTGCAGTCCGAGGGTACAACAGTGCCAAACTGTACTATCCATCGGCGTCTGAATGAAAAGGGACTGTATGGTAGGATACCCAGGAAGACCCCACTTCATACCCCGAGACATAAAAAAGCCAGGCTGGAGTTTGTCAAAACTTCCCTGAGAAAGCCTAAAACGTTTTGAAAGAATGTTCTCTGGTCAGATGAGACAAAAGTAGAGCTTTTTTGGGCAAAGGCATCAACAGAGTTCACAGGAGAAAAAAAGAGGCTTCAAAGAAAAGAACACGGTCCCTACAGTGAAACATGGCGGAGGCTCCCTGATGTTTTGGGGTTGCTTTGCTGCCTCTGGCACTGGACTGCTTGACCGTGTGCATGGCATTATGAAGTCTGAAGACTACCAACAAATTTTGCAGCATAATGTAGGGCCCAGTGTGAGAAAGCTGGGTCTCCCTCAGAGGTCATGGGTCTTCCAGCAGGACAATGACCTAAAACACACTTCAAAAAGCACTAGAAAATGGTTTGAGAGAAAGCACTGGAGACTTCTAAGGTGGCCAGCAATGAGTCCAGACCTGAACCCCATAGAACACATGTGGAGAGATCTAAAAATGGCAGTTTGGAGAAGGCACCCTTCAAATATCAGGGACCTGGAGCAGTTTGCCAAAGGGTCATTCCATGTCAAGTGAACCAATGATTATTACCTCTATATTTTTAATTCTTTTGAGATTTTGTTATTTGATAATAGCATGTCAGACAATGCAAAATGTGAAGAGAAAAATTTTTAAAAAATTTTTATTTTTTTTTAACTGATTTTCAAAGTTCGGAAAAAGTGCGAATTTCGCTGTTGCCTGCCTTTACGTTTCTCCCCATAACTAAGGCTAGGAATAAGTTAGAGAGACAAAATAAACACCAATCTACTCAGAACTATACAGGCTTTCACCAGATATGTCACAAGAGGATCTTTGTTAATATTTTACCCATGTGATTGCAAGCGCAAAAATTTAAAATGCATTTCCGAAAAATCGGCGCGCTTTAAATATTTGAAAAACTGCCCATGTGTCTGCTTTGCTCTTAGCCACATCTGTACCAAATTTCAAGTTGGGATCGCGATGGGATCATATTTTAAAATATTTTACTATTAATAGCGTCAATGGGTCATTCCATATCAAGTGATCTAAATATGAATATTTTTTTTTACCTGACGTCTTTAGATTTTTTTTATTTTTTTTCCTTTATGAAGTACTACTTTAGTTAATTACAAATTAAAAGTTTAGAATTTTTTCTTCATCAGTACATTTTTTACAGATTTTTAAAGTTTAAAAAAAAGTGTGAATTTTGGCCTGGTATGACTTTACATTTTTTTTATCTTGGGCTAGAAATAAGATAGAGAAACAAAATAACCACCATTCTACTCAGAACTGTCCAGGATTTCACCAGATATACTCTTGTGACATATTTGTTAATTTAAATTTTTTACCCATGCGAACGCAAACGCAACATTTTGAAACGCATTTCCGAAAAAACGTTTTAATAAATATTTTCCAAAACTGCCCATGTGTCTTTTATGCTCTTAGCCACATCTGTACCAAATTTCAAGTTGGGATCGTGATGGGATCATATTTTAAAATATTTAACTATTATAGTGTCAATTCAAAAATCTTGAATTCAGATCTGTTCAACCTGTGGTCTAAAAGCGTGGGGTCTATATTTATCAAATCCATTATTTTTAGACATTACTGTATTATTTTGATATGTTACAGCTTAGAAGCAGGAGAGGACATATAGGAAAAAGCTTTGTTAGGGCTCAACCTGAGAAAGCACAGGGATAGACAGTGAATGCAGAGCAGATGATAGGCCAGCAGCTCTGTCAATCATGTTAAGTGTCTACCCACTGCATTCAGGAAGTAAGACAGCTCGTTCAGACCTTTCATGTCCTGACATGTCTGGACATCTTCACTCCTGAACAAACAATAGTCTGTACAAAGCCATCAAGGCTGTGTACTAAAATATGGGTGAGTAAATATATTAATAGTTTAATGCTTTTATTATTAAGGGCCAATACACACAGTGCTATTCTTAGGGATCATCATTCAGAAAAACAACCCCTTTGCTTTCTATGGGGTTTACCATATGCAGTGTTTTTGGAAACACTCAAGAGTGAGTAAATCACTGCTTGAACTACTTTTTAATCGCTGCAATAAATGCAGCATTTATCATTTATATAAAAAAGCTGCCATTTTTTTCACTAGCGATTAAAAAAAAACTAACGCATATGTGGTAAAAACTTGGTAGAAAAACAAGCTGCCAAAACTGCAGCGTGTATCTGCAGACAGAAAAAACTGTGCGCGCTAGCCCTAAAACTCACTTTATAGTAATACAGTTCTATCTCAAGTGTACTGTAAATCTTTATTTTTATTACCTATCTTCCTTACTTAATATTAACTGTATTTTTCCCACACAGCAATGGCTGCTACTTCTCAAGAAACAGCATTTCATCATAGACACTGTTGCAATCCTTTTGAAAAAATATGAATATGATTGGCGCTGGTGGCTGGCTACTGTACTCTCCAAAGATTGTGAAAATGAAGAAGAAGAATTGACTTTATTGCATACTTCTGGTCCAGAGCCATCCTTTGTGTATCCACGAAAGCCAGACATTTTAAAAGTGCACAAAAATCAGATATTAACTCAGGCGGAGCCTAACACCGTGACAGGCCGGACATACTCTTTGACACACAAGGAAATGGCGATTGCTAGTAAGCATTTATGGACAAGATTACATTTCACCCACTAGAAGGGACAAATTGATAAAATGCCACTTTAAAAACATACTATTAATTGTTTGATTAGTTCATAATTTATAGAACGATGATTTAACCACTGTACTATTCTTATTAAACACTTCATTAATCACATGTTTAGTGATAGAATAGAAAACAAATTTATATGTATAAATAGGGGTTAACATTTTTGGTTCTTTTAATCTTGTTTAATCAAACTTGAGGATATGATCACCTTTCTTCTTTTGGTTTGTTCAATACATTCAAGTTGAAAATGCTGAGCGTTGTGTTCTGATGATTAAGATGTATTTATCCTGGCACTTATGGGATTTGTTTTTTGTGTTTCTTTTTTGTTGCATATAAATGTTTTATTCAATAAGTTGTGATAACTCATACAACCATAAAATAAAAAATATATAAATTTGACAGGTCCCAAGTTGAATCTCTGCACAAATATAACCAAGAACACAATCAGTCATTTTTTCACAATTACCCGTCGATAGTTTGAATTTGATATAAAGAAACATAGTCTTGTAACATATCAAATGAAAGCTGTTACCGTTCTGAGTAAAATGATGCCTCTCCCACTTCATTATCTTATTTCTAGCCTGAGATAAAAAAATGTAAAGTCATACTAGGCCAAAATTCACCCTTTTTTTAAACTTTAAAAATCTGTAAAAAATGTACTGATGAAGAAAAAAATTCTGAACTTTTAATTTGTAATTAACTAAAGTTGTACTTCATAAAGAAAAAGAATAAAAAAAATCTAAAGACGTCAGGTAAAAAAAAAATATTCATATTTAGATCACTTGATATAGAATGACCCATTGACGCTATTAATATTAAAATATTTTAAAATATGATCCCATCGCGATCCCAACTTGAAATTTGGTACAGATGTGGCTAAGAGCAAAGCAGACACATGGGCAGTTTTTCAAATATTTAAAGCGCGCCGATTTTTCAGAAATACGTTTTAACGTTTTGCGCTTGCGATCACATGGTTAAAATATTAACTAAGATCCTCTTGTGACATATCTGGTGAAAGCCTGCACAGTTCTGAGTAGATTGGTGTTTATTTTGTTTCTCTATCTTATTTCTAGCCCGAGATATGATAGAAAATGTAAAGCCATACCAGGCCAAAATTCGCACTTTTTTAAAACTTTAAAATCTGTAAAAAATTAACTGATAAAGAAAAAAATTCAAAACTTTTTTTTTGTAATTAACTAAAGTTGTTCTTCATATAGAAAAAAAATTAAAAAAATCTGAGGACGTCAGGGAAAAAAAATATTCATTTTTGGATCACTTGACATGGAATGACCCCAAAGAAGAATGGTCTAAAATTCCAGCAGAGCATTGTAAGAAACTCATTGATGGTTGATTGTAGTTATTTTGGCTAAAGGTTGTGCAACCAAGTATTAGGCTGAGGGTGCCCATACTTTTGTCTGGCCCATTTTTGGAGTTGTGTGAAATGATCAATGTTTTGCTTTTTGCTTCATTCTCTTTTGTGGTTTTTCATTGAAGACAAATTAAATGAAGATAATAATACCAAAGAATTTGTGATTGCAATCATTTTCAGGAAGAAACTGAGTATTATCTGACAGAATTGCAGGGGTGTCAATACTTTTGGCCACAACTGTAAAGCGCTATGGAATTAATAGTGCTATATAAGTGACTAAAAATGATTATATCTGATTTCCCAGAGGAGCATTGCGGCTTTAAAGTCTCCTTATTACCGACATGTCACTCTCCATTAGGAGAAAAGTTTAACCCCTTAGGCCCCACTAAGCTTCTCACACAGCCAGATAAGATCTCATATTATGCACTGACAAGGAGCACACACTCTAAAACACTGAGGTTCTGATCTGGTGAAAATCCTAAAGTTACCATTACACGGTACAACATTGCAGCGATCTCTGAAGCGATGCAGCGGGTGCGCACTCGCTTCAGACATCGCTGCCTAGGTGTCACACAGGCAGATGTTGCCTGGGACGTCGCTGTGATGGTGAAGCAGCGATAGCTCTCTGGGCTGGGAACAACCCAGCAAACTATTTGTTTCAATGCAGCGAATAGGCGGAATTGCTGGCAACATCCCTGCTGCTGTGTTACACAGGAATTAGCCTCCAAATCGCTGGTTGCAAGTTGCCTGGTTTTAATACAATGTCCTCAAACTTGGCAACTTCCAACCAGCTATAAATTGCGCTGTTACACAGCACGATGCTCCAGCACGATTTCAATATCGCGTCCGCAACGTCACCGCTGTGACGCGGTCATGTGACGCCGGGATCGCCGTGTCACTTCCAGTCGCACACAGGCAGACTCCAGCATGCATTCTGCGCATGCGCGAAGTCTGCCTGTGAGCCCCGCGACCGGAAGTGACGCGTCCCGGCGGTGACGTTGTTGGGGCGATATTGAAATCGTGCCCGCGCTCTACATTTGTACAATGACACCCATTAGAGCGTATTAGAGCAACGAGGCAGGGGTAGCGCGGGACAGGGGACCCGCCTACCGGTCAAAATGCCTTTGAGGAACGCCCCTCTGACAAGATATTCGTAAGTTTGCAAACTACATTATTGTACTTGTAGATTACTACAAAAGGTGAGACAGGGATGTGTTAGAATGTATTGTAAGGCTGCAGGGGCAGGTATTAATAGGTTATAAGGGTTATTTGGGGTGACAGGTTCCCTTTAAATTATCTATAAATGTCCCCTCTGAATTGAAAAGTTCTGCGGAATATGTTGGCAGTATATAAATAAAATTAATATTATTATTATCTTCATAATCTATTAGATTTGCAACAAATTTATAAAAAGAAAAAACTTCCCCTTGAATTGAAAGAATTGAATTTTAGGAAAATCGATTGACTCCAGAAACGGTTTATCATACAACCCCTGGCAAAAATTATGGAATTACCTGGCTTGGAGGATGTCCATTCAGTTGTTTAATTTTGTAGAAAAAAAAGCAGATCACAGACATGGCACAAAACTAAAGTCATTTCAAATGGCAACCTCTTGCCTTGAAAAAACACTAAAAGAAACCTTGAAAAAAAAATGTGCTAGCCAGTATCGACAGGTTTACGGTCTGGTTCGAAAATCTGCAATCGGCGATCAAGTGACATATCGCTGGTTGCATCGCTTTGTTACACGCTGCAATGTCTCTCCTACGGCGTTTGAGCGACTGAAAATCTGTGACGTATGAGCGACATTGATAGCGATATTGACGCGTGTGACAGCCCCTTTACGGTTTCTTTTGTAGACCAAGCAGGGGGAAAAATTATGGAATCATGACAAACAAGCAAACAAAACACTCCAATACATTACTAGTATTTTGTTGCACCACCTCTGGCTTTTATAACAGCTTGCAGTCTCTAAGGCATGGACTTAATGAGTGACAAACAGTACTCATCATCAATCTGGCTCCAACTTTCTCTGATTGCTGTTGCCAGATCAGCTTTGCAGGTTGGAGCCTTGTCATGGATCTTTAACTTCCACCAAAGATTTTCAATTGGATTGAGATCCGAACTATTTGCAGGCCATGACATTGACCTTATGTGTCTTCTTTCAAGGAATGTTTTCACAGTTTTTGCTCTATGGCAGGATACATTATCATCTTGATAAACGGTTTCATCATCCCCAAACATCCTTTCAATTGATGGGATAAGAAAAGTGTCCAAAATATCAATGTAAACGTGGGCATTAATTGAAGATGTAATGACAGCCATCTCCCCAGTGCCTTTATCTGACATGCAGACCCATATCATCAATGACTGTGGAATGTGCATGTTCTCTTCAGGCAGTCATCTTTATAAATCTCATTGGAATGACATCAAACAAAAGTTTCAGCATCATGACCTTGCCCAATGCAGATTCGCGATTCATCACTGAATATGACTTTCATCCAGTCATCCACAGTCCACGATTGCTTTTCCTTAGCCCATTGTAACCTTGTTTTTTCTGTTTAGGTATTAATGATGGCTTTTGTTTAGCTTTTCTGTATGTAAATCCCCATTTTCTTTAGGCGGTTTCTTACCGTTCGGTCACGGACATTGACTCCAGTTTCCTCCCATTCATTCCTCATTTGTTTACTTGTGCATTTCCTGTTCTGGAGACATACTGCTTTAAGTTTCTGGTCTTGAAACTTTGATGTCTTCCTTGGTCTACCAGCATGTTTCCCTTTAACAACCTTCCCATGTTGTTTGTATTTGGGCCAGATTTTAGAGACAGCTGACTGAACAACCAACATCGTTTGCAACATTGCGTGTTGATTTACCCTCTTTTAAGAGTTTGATAATCCTCTCCTTTGTTTCAATTGACATCTTTCATGGTGGAACCATGATTCATGTCAGTCCACTTGGTGCAACAGCTCTCCAAGGTGTGATCACTCCTTTTTAAATGCAGACTAACGAACAGATCTTATTTGATGCAGGAGTTAGTTTTGGGAATGAAAATTTAAAGGGCGATTCCATAATTTTTCCCCCTGGTTGGTCTACAAAAGTAACAGTTACTGGCTAGCACATTTTATTTTCAAGATTTCTTTTAGTGTTTCTTCAAGGCACAGAGTTGCCATTTTAAATGACTTTAGCTTTGTGCCATGTCTGTGATCTGCTTTTTTTATCTTCAAAATTAAACAACTGAATGGACATCCTCCGAGCAAGGTCATTCCATAATTTTTGCCAACGGTTGTAGAATATAGAACCAAACTCAATTATATCACATGACTGAGGCAACCTAAGGGTTGGCCATAGATATTAGATGATTATTGACTTGTCCGACCAACAGCTAGCTTTCCCTATGCTCTAAACCAGGGATCTCAAACTCCAGGCCTCAAGGGCCGCAGTATTTCAGGATTTCCTTAGCATTTGACAGTTGGTATTCAATCTCCTGCACAGGTGATGATTATCAACTGTTAAATGCTAAGGAAATCCTGAAAATATGAACTGTGTGTGGCCCTTGAGGCTTGGAGTTTGAGACCCTGTCTAAACAAATGTCTTTTCAGTAAGATGAGGGAGGGACAGTCCCTTTATATGGGTCGATAATTGGCCAATCTAATACTCTTTCATCATGTTTTTATAAGCTTGCTTTGCAAAATGAAATCCTGGTTTAGGACATGCCCAAGCAAGTTTACGCAGCCTGCAATTAGCAAAAGGCATCTTCCAGTGCCAAACTACTGCCATCAACCAGTTCTGCATCAAACAAATTGATGTCTAAATATAGGTACATGTAGAAGCTAATTGCATATTGCTAAGGTTTGTTGCAATGTCTGTATTCAACTGCAAAGTGTCAGATACTTTCCTAAGGCTGTATTCACACTTGGTAGATTTATTTCTACATTAGTTTCGCCCTGTGTGAACTTACCCTCCAGCTTCTATCACACATACTTTTTAGGAGGCTTTTTTTTGGTTGTAAAATGAAAAAAAAATTTGCTGAATAGTTTTTTTATTTAAATGGGTTTTCCCATCTTGTATGTCTTTTGGATCCAGTGGATATTCCATAACTGTTTAGTAGATTCAGGCACCAACAATGTAACCTGCTCCTATCTCTAGAATGGGGTGGATCGGTCATTGGAGATGGGGGCAGAATTCACATTCATTTTTATGACAATTGTGACCACTTCCCAATGAAAGCAGCATAACCCAATCAGATTTGTGGGACCCACATCTAGTATACATTTGTATCATTTGTTGGAATATACCATAATTGTATGCAGTGCTTTTTTTGTAAAAAAAATATTTGTCGATACGCATTTCTGAGGTGAGGAGCGGAGGGGTCTTGGGGTGCTATCAGGTGCCGGCGGCCGAGATTGAGGGGGGAAGTGCGGCCCTGTTTCTCATTGTTGATGATATCAGGCTGTTCTAACACATTTTTGGCTTAACGTTTAGTGCTAATTTATTTACAAGTATACCAAATTTTAGAATGGATTAAGCTACTCCGTCTCAAGAGGTTGAACCTAATGAAGATTTCCTTTAAATAGCTCACTACATCAAACAACTATTTTTAACAAGTGATTTCTCCAAATTCAACACAAAATGCCCTGCTCCTTTCATCCTCCATCCCCCTGGTCTCTCCATCCTCCATCCCCTTGTTCCCTTAATTCTCCATCCCCCGGTCTCTCCATCCTCCATCCCCGTCTCTCCATCCTCCATCCCCTTGGTCTCTATCCTCCATCCCCTGCTCCCTCCATCCTCCATCCCCCTGTCTCTCCATCCTTCTCCATTCTCCATCCCCTGTCTCTCCATCCCCATCCCCCGGTCTCTCCATCCTCCATCCCCCGGTCTCTCCATCCTCCATCCCCTGGTCTCTCATCCTCCATCCCCCTGGTCTCTCCATCCTCCATCCCCCTGCTCTCTCATCCACCTGATCTCTCCATCCCCTGCTCCCTCCATCCTCCATCCCCTGGTCTCTCCATCCCCTGCTCTCTCATCCACCTGATCTCTCCATCCCCTGCTCCCTCCATTTCCATCCCCCATGGTCCAAAGTTCAAAATAGCAGTCTTTCCAGGGGTTTAGTCTATTGCCTCCAGGCTGATAAATATATACAATAAAGTCTTTACCACAACCAGTCCAGTAGTTGGTATGGTCCGTAAATAAATAAAAAAGAAAAGTTCAAAGAATATGTAAGAAGTCATACAGAATAGTCTCTGTAGGTACTGGGCTTTCAATGTTGCAAAACAAGTATAAACACGCACGGGTGTCTCTGGATTAAGTGCAGTAGTCTCCTAACCCCCGGGTCACCGCATAAGAGGTGGCTGCCACCTACCACCATGCTACTCTCACCTTTTTTGTACATTTAAACTCTACCGGGTTCTATTAAACTTTACAACAACATATTCACATTTCACATTTGATTGCATACTTTAATCTCTGTACTAGCCGGTAACTGACCTTGATACTACGCTCTGATCTGCGTAATGCTGGTGTACTGGGTGTATTTAGCCTGATGGTGTGGGTGGACGTTTACCTATTTGTAGTATCTGGTACTATTGAAGATGGAGATCTGACAGTAAGACTTGCAAGCTCACTGGGACGAGGAATTGTTTTTTCCTCTTCAGGCTCGACTTCCAGTTCATCATGTCTTGGGACTTCTGGTGGTACGGGTTCTGGTGTTGTGGTGTTGGTTCAACCATTGGGAGGAAAGCAATCATGAGGACTACAACTGCTCCGCAGTCATTTGGCCATGTTTTGGGGAAATCTCCTAAGACGGTTTGGAATACTTCATCATCTTTCTTCTTGACAGGTTGGATCTATACGGGTACGGTTACTTCTGGTGTCTTCAGGCTTTCAGGACACGGTTTGAAATGGTCTCTTGACACAACTGCTGACGTTCTTCCTTCATCTTTGCTGATTAGACACACTTTGGCATTGTCTAAATTTGATGGCAAAACTGTGTATGGGGTGGCTTCCCACTGATTATCCAATTTATTGGTGCGTCACTTTCTCTTGAGAACTTGCTCACCAGGTTGTAATGGGGTGGCTAGAGCTGTTGGTTAAAGGTTCTCTCTGGTCTTTCTCTAGCTTTCTGGAGACTTTTCTCTACGCACTCTTGTACTTGGCGATACTGCTGTTGACGTAGGGTATCCCAATTGGATTCTTCAACTTCTGCATCTGGTTTTAGAATTCCAATATCTAAATCAATTGGCAGCTTACCGGGTCTTGCACTCATAAGGTAGGCTGGGGTGCAGTTTGTAGAACTCACCAGGACATGGTTGTACAAGTCTACCAAATCGGGTAGTTTCTCTGGCCATTGATTTCTTTCTGACTCTGGTAATGTTTTCAACAGGTCAATCACAATATGGTTCATCTTTTCGCATAAGCCATTGGTTTGGGGATGATAAGCTGTCGTGCGGATCTTCTTATAGCTTAACATTTTGCAGAATTCCTGGAAAATCTCCGACTCAAAGGCTGGACCTTGATCTGCCAGGACTTGTTACTGGTAGCCATGAGGTCTACAGAAATGAGTCTGAAATGCTCTTGCAGCCGTCTTCGCTGTCAGGTCCTTGACGGGTACCACCACTAAGAAGCAGGAGTAATGGTCCACGATGGTTAAGGCATAGACATAACCTGATTGGCTTGGTGACAACTTGACGTGATCTAATGCAACTAACTTAAGTGGTTGCTTGGTTACTACTATGGACTGGAGTGGGCTCTCTGTTGATCCTTTCTTCTGAGGTTGCACGGGCCACATTTTCTACACCAATCTTCAATTAATTTTCTCATGCCAACCCAGTAGAATCTCTCTCTTAAGAGCACTTCCAACTTCTTCCATCCAAGATGACCTGCACTGTCATGGTAGGCTTCTAAGACCATTTTGACGTCTCTCTTGGGTACGATAATCTGCCAGACTAACTCATGTGTTTTAGGGTTGGTGTGCCTTCTGCAGAGCTTCCATTGATATAGGAACAACTTGCTTTTCTCCTTCCAGAGTTGTTGGTTCTCAGCTGGAGCATTCAGGGTACACATCTTGTTGTGTAAGCAGTTCTTTCACTGCTGGGTGTCAGCCCATCCATGGTATGCTAACGGGTTGAGATTTGCCTGCTGTTGTTTTTGGTAGATGCCGGGTTGATACTGTTCTACCTTAGAACGTTGAAAGGCCGGTAGCTCAATTTCTTCCGGCTCCTCCTCCACGTCTTTCAGGTGTGGCAACCGGGATAAGGCATCTGCATTCCCGTACTTGCGGCCTGCCCTATGTTTGATGACAAAATTGTAGTTAGACAGCCGGGCTATATATCGCTGCTCCAACGCACCTAATTTTGCTGAGTCCAGGTGGGTCAACGGGTTGTTATCAGTGTAGATGGTAAATTCTGCAGCTGCCAGGTAGTGTTTGAAACGCTCATTTACAGCCCAAACTACTGCCAGTAGTTCTAACTTGAAGGAACTGTAATTCTCAGAGTTTCTTTCCGTAGGCCGGAGTTTCCTGCTTGCAAAGGCAATAACTCCTTGTTTCTGTGACAGTACTGCTCCTAGTCCCACGTTGCTGGCATATGTGTACAGAATGAAGGGTTGATGGTAATCCGGATACGCCAGGATCTCCTCTCCTGTCAGCACACACTTTAGCTTTTTGAAGGACTCTTCCCTCTCGTCACTCCACTGGAAAGGGAAATTACGGGTTGAACACCTTTTTGACTGTCCTACCAGGATGTCTTGTAGGGGAGCTGCTAACTTCGTGAACCCTCTGATAAATCTTCTGTAATAGCCTACCAGGCCCAGGTATTGCCTTACTTCTTTCACATTAGTAGGTCTTGGCCAATCCCTTATCACTGTGACTTTATCAGGATCCAGTGCTACTCCCCTCTGAACTCACGAAATGTCCTAGGTACTGCACCTTTGGCTTAAGAAGGTGGCACTTGGATGGCTTGATCTTCATACTGTATCTGGACAAGGCTTCAAACACTTCTGCCAGGTCTTGTAGATGTTGCTCATATATCTTGGAGTAGACTATGATGTCATCTAGGTACAGGAGGACAGTTTCAAAGTTCTTATGTCCTAGGCAGCTCTCCATCAGGCATTGGAAGGTACCGGGTGCGTTGCAGAGTCCAAACGGAATACAATTGAACTCACTGAGGCCCATCAGCTTAGTAAACGCTGTCTTCTCCTTGTCACCCTCTGCCACAGGAACTTGCCAATATCCACTAGTCAGATCTAGGGTGGAAAAGTAGTTAGCAGATTTTAATGTGGCTAATGGCTCCTCAGTCCTAGGTAACGGGTATGCATCCTTATGTGTAATGCGGTTAATCTGCCGGTAGTCTACGCACATTCTCATGGTCCCGTCCTTCTTTTTAAAAAACACTAAAGGCGCTGCCCAGGGGCTACAACTGTCTCTTATTACACCTAAAGATTTTGTTTCTTTGACCATGTCTTTTTTGGTTTGATAGTGAGCGGGTGGTAATGGTCTATACAGTTGTGGCCAAAAGTATTGACACCCCTGCAATTCTGTCAGATAATATTCAGTTTCATCCTGAAAATTATTGCAATCACAAATTCTTTGGTATTATCATCTTCATTTAATTTGTCTTCAATGAAAAAACACAAAAAGAATTGTCCTAAAGCCAAATTGGATCTAATTCCACACCAAACATAAAAAAGGGGGTGGACAAAAGTCACTGTTAGAAAAATCATGTGATGCTTCTCTAATTTGTGTAATTAACAGCACCTGTAACTTACCTGTGGCATCTAACAGGTGTTGGCAATAACTAAATCATACTTGCAGCCAGTTGACATGGATTAAAGTTGACTCAACCTCTGTCCTGTGTCCTTGTGTGTACCACATTGAGCATGTAGAAAAGAAAGAAGACCAAAGAACTGTCTGAGGACTTGAGAAACCAAATTGTGAGGAAGCATGAGCAATCTTAAGGCTACAAGTCCATCTCCAAAGACCTGAATGTTCCTGTGTCTGCCATGAGTAGTGTCATCAAGAAGTTTAAAGCCCATGGCACTATGGCTAACCTCCCTAGATAAGATCGGAAAAGAAAAATTGACGAGAGATTTCAACGCAAGATTGTGCGGATGGTGGATAAGGAACCTCGACTAACATCAAAACAAGTTCAAGCTGCCCTGCAGTCCGAGGGTAAAACAGTGTCAACCCGTACTATCCGTCAGCGTCTGAATGAAAAGGGACTGTATGGTAGGAGACCCAGGAAGCGCCCCACTTCTTACCCCAAGACATAAAAAAGACAGGCTGGAGTTTGCCAAAACTTACCTGAGAAAGCCTAAAACGTTTTGGAAGAATGTTCTCTGGTCAGATGAGACAAAAGTAGAGCTTTTTGGGCAAAGGCATCAACATAGTTTACAGGAGAAAAAAAGGCATTCAAAGAAAAGAACACGGTCCCTACAGTCAAACATGGCGGAGGTTCCCTGATGTTTTGGGGCTGCTTTGCTGCCTGTAGCACTGGACTGCTTGACCATGTGCATGGCATTATGAAGTCTGAAGACTACCAACAAATTTTGCAGCATAATGTAGGGCCCAGTGTGAGAAAGCTGGGTCTCCCTCAGAGGTCATGGGTCTTCCAGCAGGACAATGATCCAAAACACACTTCAAAAAGCACTAGAAAATGGTTTGAGAGAAAGCACTGGAGACTTATAAGGTGGCCAGCAATGAATCCAGACCTGAATCCCATAGAACACCTGTGGAGAGATCTAAAAATGGCAGTTTGGAGAAGGCACCCTTCAAATATCAGGGACCTGGAGCAGTTTGCCAAAGAAGAATGGTCTAAAATTCCAGCAGAGCATTGTAAGAAACTTATTGATGGTTACCGGAAGCGGTTGATTGCGGTTATTTTGGCTAAAGGTTGTGCAACAAAGTATTAGGCTGAGAGTGCCAATACTTTTGTCTGGCCCATTTTTGGAGTTTTGTGTGAAATGATTTTGCTTCATTCTCTTTTGTGTTTTTTCATTGAAGACAAATTAAATGAAGAGAATACCAAGAATTTGTGATTGCAATCATTTTCTGGAAGAAACTGAGTATTATCTGACAGAATTGCAGGGGTCTCAATAGTTTTGGCCACAACTCTACCTCTCTTTTATAGGATGATGGTTACATGTGGGTAGAGTGTGCTCTACCCCTTTAATTTGCCCAAAGTCTAATGGGTGTTTGCTGAATATCTGCTCATATTCTTTTACTACCCGGTATACATGCTTTTGATGGGAAGGTGTAGAACTGGTACCCACGTGTAGCTTTTGGCACCAATCCTCCAGCTTTTCCCTTGAGCCATTGTCATCCGTATGACTTGACGGGTTCAAGGGCTCGACGGCTGTGATAGCATTGTTATCAACTGTGAATAATTTAGCCATGGTAGCATACTTTGGTACAGTGACCTCATCTTCCCCGCAATTTAGAATTCGAAATGGCACTCTTCCCCGGTGTACCTCAACTACTCCTCTGGCCGTTAGTGTAGTGGGCCTACTATCTGAGTACACGGGTTCTACCAGGGCTTGATAGTCTTGCCCTTTAATGCTATTGCGGCTCTACACCAGACCAACATTTCAGTTTTGGGAGGTATTACAATGGGTATCGGATCACTTACTCGTACACTGCCGATTTCACCTTCTGATATTTCTACCTGGTGTTTCAACATCACGTCCCCTAGGGGCGTGTCATTTAGAACTGTGCTCTGCGCATACCCTGCGCATGTGGAGTTCATGGATCACGGACCCAAAGTACAGATCCACTGGGATCCTGCTTACATTTCAGTCCGTGATCCTTAGGCCTCCATTGTGATTTTACATGCAGGGTCCTGGATCCGTGTAGATACCAGGCTTCACGTTGTTTTTTTTCCACAGAGTTGCAGATTTTGTCTCTGTGAAAAACATGTGAGCCTAAGGATCCACACAAATCCGGGGCAAAATGGACACAACTGGATGCACATGCAGATGTCTCCAGCGTCATTGCAAGTCAATGTGGCCAAAAAGTGATGCGTGTGCAACCAGTTTAAGCTAGGTACACATGGATGGCAAAAAAAGTGTGAAACCAGCCTAAGGCATTCCCCTTTATCTTGTAAGGGCCCTTTCACATCAGCGTTTTTTTCAAATCGCGGCAGATGCGGTGAAAAATTGCATCTGCCGCGATTACCGCATACCGGCTGCACTTGCGGCACGGTTGCGGCGCGAATGCGGTAAACGCCATACATGTATAGGCGGACTTGCGGCAGGTGTGGCAAGTGCGGTTTTGGCACTTGCGGCAGGTGCGGCCGCGAAAAAACGCGGCTGACAGCATTTTTTTTCGCGGCCGCTATGTCTACATGTTCTATTTGTGAAAAACAAGGTTACGTGGAAGATGAACATCAAAATGAGGTCTGAGTGATAAGTATTTCATTATTGGTAAAATTCAAATCTTATTCAATACTTTAGTGGACCATGATAATACAGTACACGGGTTCATATGTAGACCACTTTAAATATTTTAACACAACACTTGTGTCTATGATGCCTTAAGTTAACCTGTACCTACAGGACCCTACAAGCACTAGGCTTCTAGAATGCATCTAAGCATTAACTAATTAGATGTGAAATAGAGATGATGGCAACTCGTTAGGACATGAAGGAAATAATTTGATAAGTACTGAGAAGAGAGACTTGCACTTGGCATTGGTTGAGCTGTTTGTCACTGGTCCTACGCAAGCTATGATAAATGATCTCTGATAAATGAGTATCTCTGTTCAGCTACAAGCCAAGAGCACTGGGCTGATTCAGTGACTTGGTTGAAATAACACAGTATGTAGTCAGAGGTCGTGGGAAGGAAAATTAAGTAAGGGAACTATTGGAGCACATATTCCTCAAACCATCACAGTCATTTTACAAATACAATATGGATATAGCAAAAAAAGAAAAAAAGATAGCGCACTCACCGGGCGTGTTTCAATGTTGCTTTATTTGGGTACCCGCATTCCAGGGTCCCACTCAGAAGGGAGGGGGTGCAGAGACAGCAGAGATGAGTGGGACCCTGGAATGAGGGTACCCAAATAAAGCAACATTGAAACACGCCCGGTGAGTGCCGCTATCTTTTTTCTTTTTTTGCTATAAGTAATGTGTTATACAGCGGGCACCCAGAGGCGTTCAGCAATGCTCCACCTCGAACATACCCATAAAATGGAAAAGTAAGCACTTCTCCCAGCACAGTAGTGCCCAGTGAATGGACTCTATTATTGAACAATATGGATATAATGTTTCATATTTTACCTTTAGAGCTCAAAATGCTCACTATTCTGTAGCTGGTGAACCTCACTGTACACAAGTAGCATTTATAAGATTCTGTTCTCTGCATTATCAGCATCCCATTTATATGCATAAGCAGTTGTTCAGCATTTAACCCCTTCATGACGAAAGGCAAATGTATATGCCCTTGGCCGTTTCCCTCCCTCTGATGCAAGCTCACACATTGAGCTCGCATCATCGCTCACACATCTCAGCTGACATGTGAAGCTAACAGCACCGATCAGATCAGTGCTGTTAACCCTTTGAATTGTGCTGTCAGTCACTGACAGCGTGATTTAAAGCACTGCCACAGGGATCTCGCCATTCCACACCATGATCGGAGGTCTCGGGATACGATCACGGGACCTCCATCTGTTACCTTGACAGCCTGGGGTCCTGTGATGGCCCCGGATGCTGTCTGCAATGACTTCCTGTGGATAGCTAGTGTAGCACCCCACTAGTCAGTGTGCTACAGAGGGGTAATGCACCCAAGACAGAGTGCAGTGTTCCTGTTAAGGGGAGAGGTAATTTAGGTCTGAGGATCTCAATCTGCATTCACACAGAGCAGGCGACTATAGGGTTAAATCCTTTGCTGAGAGACCCAGTCCCGGTGGGAGGAGTTTCAGGCTAGAGCAATGTGAGCGCGGGAAGCAGAGAGGCAGAACGTCTGTAGAAAGAGAAGGAGCAGGAGCTAAGAGGGAGGGCGCCTGTGAAGGAAGGCAGCCCAGACAGAGAGGGGCAGACAGAAGGTGACTGAACACACTGACCCAGTCCAAAACCGGGGTACAGGCTCCGAAGCGGTGCAGAGGTCCATCCCTGAGCCGCAAATACCGGTATGATAGACAGCTTCATAAGAGCACGATCCACCCGACATACGAGTGGTCCCCACCAGAAGCACCAAATCGGGTTGAGCCCCCTTAGAGAGAGAAGAGTATCTCATATCACCCAACAAATAGAAAAACAAGCGGTGTCAGAGGATTGGAGCGCTAAGAGAAACCACGGGTTGGTGATTAGATTACCGATAATTTATTGCACGAACAGCAGGGGTCCAGTATGCCACAACGCGTTTCGACGCACAGATGCGTCTTTCTCAAGTGGATGATCAGTCTGGTTGTGCGGGTGTTGCACAACCAGTAAAGGTTAGTACAAACATAGTAAAACCGTGTATTAAGTTCCTCCAGTTGCAGTGTGGCGCAATATCTTGTTTTTCTTTTATATTTCATATCACCCAACAGGCCTGGTAGTAAGCAGGATTCGTGCAGGACAGAGCGAGGAAGGAGTGCACAGAGGTAGGACAGTGGAAGAGAAAAGAAGGAACATCACTGGAGCCTCAGAGAGACATTGCTTCCTCCTATGACACCTGGTTCACTACCCGAGCCATAACACCTGTGAACTGTGTACAAGCTGAAGGTAACTGGAGTAAAGAACCCGTCCAGAACAAGCAAGTGTCTGTGTTTCTTCCTGGTTAACTGTGACATTCCAGTCTCACAGCAGAGACTGCACTGCCCTACTTTAATCATCACACTACACTGCCCCGGGGGACCCTGCTCTACCTGTATGGAGCTACAACACCTTGCTGCTATCCATTCCCGCGGAGGTCTGCAACAGCGCCGGTGCCATCACTGGATCTACAGGTGGCGTCATGACATTCATTCATAAACTTTTATCCCTGTAAATACCCCTTTTTATTGTCACCCCAAGGGCACAAACTTGGGCACCAACCACCCGTGACATCCCTGCACCCAACTGCCCGAGATCTGAGTACCCCGACCCTTGTGGGCCTGACACTAGCAAGTGCCTGATTCCACAGAAAGTGATAATTTCTGTTATGTAGAGAGATGAAGCAGCAGATCCCTGCATAGCAGAAGCAATCGGACTGTGCAGCACTAAGGCCCCCTAGGCAGCATTGTAAAATAAAGAAAAAACTCCATAAAAGTTCAAATCACCCCCTTTTTCCCCATTGAAATTGAACCTATTAGAAAAATACACATATTGTGTATTGCCACCTTCAGACATGTCTGATCTATCAAAATATAAAATCAATTAAATCAGATCGGTAAACTGTGTAAAGGAGAAAAAATTAAAAATGCCAAAATAATGTTTTTTGGTTGCTGCAACATAAAATGCAATAACAGCGCATCTACCCAAAAATGGGGTCATTAGAAACATCAGCTGAAGCCACAAAAAATAAGCCATCACACAGCCCCGGAACCCGAAAAATAAGAACACTATGAGTGATAGAAAATTTTTCAGCTGTGAAAAGTAAGCAACACTTGTATGGAGTGTAGGCAAATTAATTCTACATGTTTTAAAGTACAATATCAATTGACCTGCTCACCTTAGCAAGTGTACAGTGGCATAGACCTCCTTTGGTCCCAGTCCAGATTTTAAGGAAACCAGCCTTGGAAAAGTAGGGTACAGCTCATGTATTCAAGTATATTGAGGACTTGACTACGAACACATGTAATAGAATGACTGACTCGGGCTTTAGGAGAAAATTAAAATAATTTTTTACAACTACCTCTTGCAAACAAGAAAACACAGATATGCTGGAAATTGTAGTAGTAAATTACATTTATATAACTATACAAAAGAGTGCAAGTGAGGCTGAAGGCACACTGGAGTGAGACTCGCGCGAGTGCAATGCGAGAAAAACTTGCATTGCACTCAGACCGTGTTGCCCTAGCAGGCAGGGCACACAGGTGCGAGTCCCCCGCACTAAACTGTATTTCGAGTCAGAAGAGAGTGCAGTCGCAGCATGCTGTGACTGCACGTGATTCTAATGTGCGTGTGGGCAATGCAAGTCTATGGGTGCGAGAAAATCTCGCACCCAGACAGCACACTGTTGAGTTTGTAGCACCATGCTGGTAAAAGTTAGCATGGATTGAATAGCTAGATCAGGATTAATAGTCTCCCACTGTTACTTCCAGGGCCGCCTATTAAGCTCTTTACATATTAGCTGCACTGTCAAACAAACAGCCAATCACAGGAGCTCACACTCCATGGGAGCCTCTGTGATTGGCTATTGTAATCAGATTGGATTTCTCAATCTGGACAGTGATCTTGCTTGGTTGCCATACATATTAGTGTATGGCAGCCAACCTGGTGTTATATGGTGTTAAGCAAATAATAAAAAATAAAAAAAAAAACACGTTGGGGCCTTATATGCTGCAGGTTAATAATAAAAAAAAAAAACTTGATTAGTTAAGTCTAGCCCGATGAAAGCAGGCATACTGCGAGATGCCACCCTCAGCTGCCTAATTTTCCCTTGGCAAAAAAAATGTGTGGGCTCTGCCCTATTTTTAATTGCCAGCTAAGGTAAAACTAGGCAGCTGAGGGCTGTTTTTTTCAGCAGAGTGAGGGCCCATTGTTATAGGGCCCCCCTCCGCTAAAGAATAGCAGCCCACAGCTGCCCCTGAAAATGACTCATTAATAATAAACGCCATTTCCAGGCGTCTAGCCGGGCTCTTCCAGTGGCCCTGGTGGTGGTGGTAAGCGAGGTAATAGAGTTTATACGCTTGGTGCTAATACCAGCTTTGTTTTTTCAGCTGTTATTAAACCGAGATGCTTAATGACAGGCCAAGTTTGACCCAGCCATTAAGAATCTTCAATAAAGGGTTAAAAAAAAAAAGACACCACACAGGAAAAAATACTTTATTAGAAATAAAGAGACAAACACCATTAGGGACTCCATCTTTATTACTCCCATTTACAGCCCTCCAATGATCCAGGTCTTCTCTCTTTCTCTTTCTTTACCTTATTGGAGATTCTTATTGGCTATGTCAAACTTGGCCTGACATTAAGAATCTCAGGCCTAATAACAGCTGAAAAAACAAAGCTGTCATTAACCCCCTTATTACCCAGCGTGCCACCGCGCCACCAGGGTCGCTGGAAGATCCCAGTTATTATTAATGCGCCATTTGCGCCATTTTCAGGGGAAGATGTGGACTGCTATTCTTTAGCAGGGGGGCCCTATAATAATGGGCCCTCACCACGCTGAGAATACCAGCCCTAAGCTGCCTAATTGTACCTTGGGTGGCAATTAAAAATAGGGCGGAGCCTACACTTTTTTTTTTTTTGCCATAAAATTAGGCTGCTGAGGGTGGCAGCTCGCAGTTTGTCTGTTTCATCGGCTAGACTTAAAATTGCTGCGAAGCCCCACGTTTTTGTTTTTAATGATTATTATTTACTAAACATCGTATAACGCCAGGTTGCTTGCCATACTTCCTACTTCATACTAGTTCAAGGAGAAGAAAGAAGAGAGAAGACATGGATTGTTGAAGAGCTGTAAATGGGAGTAATAAAGATGGAGTCCCTAATGGTACAAATATCAAAAAATGATAGCGCCTCACAAGTGGTGATTTATCTTCTAAATACCTTTTTATTCCGTCCTCATGCATGAGGACGGAATAATAAAAAAAATTAAAAGGTATTTGGAAGATAAATCACCACCTTGCGAGGCGCTGTCATTTCTTGATATTTATGCTGTATATTTTCCGGGACGGACTCCCTGGATGGATGGGCCCATCAATTGAGGGCAATATCCCTGCATATACCTTGGTGCTGCACACCATTAATATTATATTGGAGTCCCTAATGGTGTCTGTCTCTTTATTTCAAATAAAGTATTTTTTCTCTGTGGGGTGTCTTATTAACCCTTTATTGGAGATTCTTAATGGCTGAGTCAAAATTGGCCTGACACTAAGAATCTCAGGTTTAATACCAGCTGAAAAAACAAAGCTGGTATTAACCCCTTTATTATCCAGCGTGGCACTGCCACCAGGGCCACTGGAAGAGCCCGGTAAGGCTCCTGGAAATGGCGCTTATTATTAATTTGCCATTTTCAGGGGCAGCTCCGGGCTGCTATTCGTTAATGGGGGGGGGCCCTATAACAATGGGCCCTCACCAGCTGAGAATACCAGCCCTCAGCTGCCTAGTTTTACCTTGGCTGTCAATTAAAAATAGAGCGAAGACCACGCATTTTTTTTGCCAGCCAAGGGAAAATTAGGCAGCTGAGGGTGACATCTTGCAGTTTGCCTGCTTTCATCGGGCTAGACTTAAAATTGCTGCAAAGTCCCACATGTTTTTTTTTTTTAATAATTATTTATTTAACACCGTATCACGCCAGGTTGGTTGCCATACACTAATGTGTATGGCAACTAAGCAGAATCACTGTCCAGATTGAGGAGATCCAGTCTGATTACAACAGCCAATCACAGAGGCTCCCATAGAGTGTAAGCTCCTGTGATTGGCTGTTTGTTTGACAGTGCAGTGAATATATAATGCACTTAATAGGCGGCCCCAGAAGTAACAGTGGGAGACTATTAAGCCTGATCTAGCTATTCAACCCATGCTAACTTTTAGCACCATGGTGCTACAAACTCACACAGTGTGCTGTCTGGGTGCGAGATTTTCTCGCACCCATAGACTTGCATTGCCCACACGCATGTTAGAATCACGTGCAGTCACAGCATGCTGCGACTGCACTCGCTTCTGACTCGAAATGCGAGTTTAGTGCGGGGGACTTGCACCAGTGTGCCCTGCCTGATAGGGCAACACTGGTCGAGTGCAATGCGAGTTTCTCGCATTGCACACGCACGACTCTCACGCCAGTGTGCCTTCAGCCTCACTTGCACTCTTTTGTATATCCAGCTTGCAATGGAGAATAGCACACAACAAACAAACATTGGCGTCTCAAGAAGGTCTAAATCGTAGATGTTAACATACACTTAAATCAATGTTTAAAAAAAAAATGAAATGATGTTACATAATTGCTTGTATCTGGTCCCCACTCCCTATAAAATCAAAATAGTTTAAGGCGTGATTATTGTACATTTTTCATTAATATGATCACATCTATGGAAGTACTACCGTCATTATGACTAAAGTAGCGATATACTCAGCATGTTCCACAGGGTGTTCTAAGAAAAATAAGCCTTCCTATGGAAACTCCTGCATTAAATATAATAATCTCAGCAGGAGGATGGGAGGATTTGGAATAATGCAAGGAGTGATGCATTTGCTAATAGAGAGAGCCTAGCACTGGGTCAAAGTGACTATTCTTTCATTCACGACTTAATGCACAAGGTGAGTGAAAAGTCAGAAACCACCTAGATTCTTTAGAATATGAAAACTGTATTTTACATAACTCTCTCTCTATACCTATATATGCACTAGGAAAATTCCTGACATATAGTTTAACTATCCAATAGACTCCCACTTATCAGAATAAGGTGCACAATGTGTTCTTAGACCTCCGTCTGGCAGGCATGTGACTCATTTGTTTTATTGTATGGGAAAGAACAGCCGACTGTGCTATCCTATTGTCACTGAGTCGTAGGAGATAACAGGGAACCAGGAAATCCTAGGCTGTCCATCAGAATATGTGGGCTGTAGCTGTCCCTTATCCCAGAGATACCTCGGAGGGTGAATATGTCTGGACCGACAACAATGCCCTGCTCCTGACCAGCCCTGAACAAATTCCCCCTCTCCCCCTCCAAGGGGAGGGCTGGGACAGGGGGGGATAAATCCTTACAAATAGACAAATGGGGAGACCGAAAACTCAACTTAGAGCAATCACACACAGATGTATAACACAACACACAAGCAGGAGTAAAGAAAGAACAGGGAGAAAAAAAAAATACCAGACGACGGGAGAATTTCTACAATACACGAAACAGCACTAAATAGGTCTCCAACAACTGGTTCTCATCAACACATCGAATGGTATCGCAATATCTATAGTAGTCATGGGAAGAGAGATTCCATCATCTTAAACAGGCAGGGAGTTATCCCATAAATAATCAGCCAGCTAGCAGACATTAACTCCTGCTAGCCTGATCACTAAAGAAAGCGCTGCTGGTCGACGCTCAAACCTGCCTGTGCAACTCAGAAGCACCAGAGAAACCACAGAATAGAGAGTCCGAGTTGTAGTGCAGATTACGATGAATCCAGAAGCACACACAGATACGCTGAACTGCTCAGTTGAGCGGCCATACTTTAACGAATCTCTTCCCTTTCCTAGCTCCCCCTTTTCCTGCCAAAGCTCCTCCTCTATCTTACATCACTGTTACTAGGCAGAAAAAGCAAACAAGGAAGACAACAAGCAAACTGCAGAAGATATAACAACATTACACGAGTCAGTAGTGTGAACAGCACCTATTGTCGCAATGACACTTGGTGAATCTTAAGAGACACACCGTGTGGCACCTATACAGAGGGCCACTGCAAAGAAACAATAGTAAAAAAACTACTCAAAAATGCAGCCAAAAACAAAAACCAACACTGCACTTGCAGGATGCAATCAGACCCCACTATGTAGAGCAAGCCCAGGTGCAGGCTGATAAAATCATCTCTACCTACAGATACATTTGGGAGGTGACTTGCCATGCACATATTGGGCCTGCATAGGCGCAATTCACACTGATACAAAATGATGCGGAGTGTAAGATAGCTACCCACTGGTCCTGCCACCTGACCAAATGGGCCACCCAGTACAATGTCTCCGCACTCTTGGATGAACAGCGCCCTATGGGGCCCAGCTGCACAACGTGAAAATGATAAAAAGTGCAAAAAATATTTTATGATGAGAAAAAAAAAAACTTTTATATGGGGTATTGGTTCATGTATTGGCCAAGACATTTAAGCTCATAATCCACGTCACGGATCCCCACGTTATATGGGTAGCTATCAGACACTCCGCATCAGTGTGAATGGCGTCCAATGCAGGTCCAATATGTGCATGGCAAGTCACCTCCCACATGTGTTTGTAGGTAGAAGTGATTTTATCAGCCTGTACCTAGGCTTGCTCTACATAGTGGGGTCTGACTGCATCCTGCAAGTGCAGTGTTGATTTTTGTTTTTGGCTGCAGATGGTAAGGATTCCTATAGTAGACAGACAGATGCATAGACGAGTATATGCACACAACAGTGGGCAAAAGTGCAGTGTGTATGTAGCACCCATGCAGAGATTGCCACAGGACCCACCGATGCAGGGAAGGATGTAAACCTTGGCACACACAGCACACAACACCTTCCACCCCAAGCCTGAAGGGAGAGCTCTACTTGCTGCCTCAGGCAAGATCCCCTATAAAGATTCAGGTCTGAGGGAGGAGTCAGTTCAGTCAAGAAGTGACAGTGGAGGAGTCAAGAAGGAGGAAGAGCTGGTTGCTGGGACCAAGTCAGGCCCAGAGAACAGAAAAGACTGACACCGGAGCTGTGTAGTACCCTAGAAAGGGACGGAGGCAAGAGGAAAGTTAGAAAATTCTAGAAAGAGGGGAACAGAAATAATTGCCCTTTAGCCCACTGCCCACCCGGACACCGGAGTCCGAAGCTGCTGTTGATCAAGTCATAGCAGAGAAAGCCCGGACAGACAGAATGATTTAATTCCCCTGGAGCTCAGGAAACCAAGACCCCAAAACTGACCAAATATAGGACCAGGGACCCAAGGAAAGGAGTAGAGATCACCACAGAAAGGTCCTCATCGTCAGGTGTGGAGTATCATCCTGAGAGAGAAAGCAGCAGGTTCAGCTTGAGGCAGAACTTTCCTAAATCACCACAAACGCAAATAGAGGAGGCTTCATAACTTTCAAAGGTGAATGTCACAAACTGCACCAGCCACCTGGTTACCCTCCTGGACCGTACCTACTACCCGCCATCAGTAAAAAAGGTACTGAAACAGAGACTATAGTGTATGTGTGTGCCTGATTCCCCGCCGCCGCCTGGAGAACTTACACAGAACCAAAGACTACTATTCCTCTCATCCACCCCGCTGTCCTGAGGTAAAGCTGCGCCTGTGGTGAGCTGTACTACCCAAAGCTGCATCACCATCACCTCAGCGGCCGTCAACAGTGCTGGTAACTACATTACCAGGTACCACAGGTGGCATCACGTATAATAATCCCCCATCCCAAATAGTTTTCGCCTCAGCCATCGAGTGTCCAGGGCACAGGCCCAGGACCCTACCAGCCGTGATCCCCACTGAAGTAGCAACCTGCCCCGGTATCCAAGTACCTCCTACCCTGTCGACCGACTCATGTACTTATCCTAACTCACACTATATTGATGAGCTATCCATTGAAAAGGTCATCAATGTGAGATACTCCTCTTCTGATCAGCAGGTATTTTCTCTAAACGCTAATGGAGCTGCAGAGTGTAGCGTCCATTGCCGTGTACTGCAGAACAGCCCCTATTCAAAAGATGTGTTGAGTGCCTACCGATCTCATCTTGATTACCTATCCTGATGCTATAGGTCACCAATATGGTGTGATCAGACAATCCATTTAAGTGGATAATACTACTGTGTAGCACAGTTTGCAAAAGAAGTGATTGTCTTTAAAAGACAATCACTTCTTCTGCAAACTGTGCTACACAGTAGTATTATCCACTTATAATTTTGCGCATTGAAATTGTTTCAAATGTAATGATAACCTATCCGTGTAACAAGCCTGAACAGTCCAAAAAATATGTTCTTCGTCTTAAACAAGCATCACTCGGCCTTTCCTTTCCAGGACTCTCAACAGGTCAAAGATTAAAGCCATTATTACGCAGATAAATTACCTGGGTGAACAATTATTACACTTGCGTGCAATCACATGTAACACCACAACAATGTCTTATTTCTGATTTAGGGCCTATAGCAGACAGAAAAGCCATGACGACACAAATGCAAGGGTATGTTCAATTTTCCAAACAATGACCAACATTTACTAAGGCAGTTATGGTTCTGCTTGTTTTTTGGCATGCAAAAAAAACACTTACGCGCAAACCTCTTAGGACAGATTTATCAGCCACTCTTGGTGTTTTTTGGAGGGATATTGTGTTCATAATTTAGTAGTCATTATTTTGCTCCAAACATTCTTACTGTGTGTCTATAGCTCCTATGCAGAAGTATGTACGAGTATCTCCATGGATAAAAAAAAACCTACGTGTAGTCTGCTACTGCAGTCATCTTGCTCTATCCCCTTGACTCCTCATTTTATGAACAGTAAAAGCTGTTTTATATGACTAAGTATTTTTTATCGTTAATGCAGACAATAATTATTACATATAAAAGAACAGAGTGGATATACAACTATTCAATGGTCCATAAACGAGCTGACCCAATTAATTATTCAATGTTTTGAAATGGAAAGGTCATAGATACCAGGAATTGCAACAGTATCCATCCAAATCTTCATGCATGGGCAAGTTTGTAACCATATTCAGTTTCAACTGCCTAGCAAGTATTACAGTAAAGCTTTCACTAGGATAACATAGTAAGAGCAAAATCCCCCCAAAATACCGTATATGTGAAGGGAGCAGGCAAATACAATATCTTAAGGCCACTTTACACACACAGATCTGTGTCCAACTTCTGAACAGATCTCTGGTTGCAGTGAAATCATGGACACATTGTTCCATTGTACACATCCACAAAATGGAACAATGTGTCCATGATTTCACTGCAACCAGAGATCTGTTCAGAAGTTGGACACGGATATCTGTGTGTGTAAAGTGGCATTTTGGGTACCGTTAAGGTACCTTTACACGCGGCAACTTTTCTAGGAATTTCACTGGCAACTTACTGGTTGTAGTGAAATCATGGAGACATTGTTCCATTTGTACACAGCAACAAGATAGAACAATGTGTCCATGATTTCACTGCAATCAGTAAGTTGACAGTGAAATTCCTAGAAAAGTTGCCATGTGTAAAGATACCCTTACACGACGCAATATTGCAAGCAATTTCACTGGCAATTTGCTGGTTGCTGTGAAATCATGGACACATTGTTACATTTGTATACGGCAACAAAATAGAACAATGTGTCCATGATTTCACTGCAACCAGCAAATTGCCAGTGAAATTGCATGCAATGTTGTGTCATGTAACTGTACGCTAAAAGTTGGGAAATGCTACTCGGCAACTTTTTTATTTCTCCGTCAATCCAGACATATGAGGACTTGTTTTTTGTGGGACGAGTTGTACTTTTGAATGACAATTAACTTTACCATATAGTGAATAGGAGAATGGGAAAAATAAACAAGTGTGGTGAAATTGCAAAAAAAAGTGCAATTACACTTTTTTGGGGGGTTTTATTCATCATCTTCATTTATGGTAAAACTCATATTTTGGTATGATTCTTCAGGTCAGTACGAGTTTGTAGATTCCAAACATGTATATTTTTACTGTTATCTAAGTGGTGAAAAAAATTGAAACGTTTTTAAAGAAAAAAAAAATTGTGCTTTTGGCACCACTTTCTGCAAACTGTAGGGTTCTCATTTTTCGAGATCTGTGGCTTTGTGACGGCTTATTATTTGCGCTTGAGCTGACATTTTTAATTGTACCATATTTGGGTAGATGCACTGTTTTGATTGCCCGTTTTTGCATTGTAATGTTGCGGCGACCAAAAAAAAAACCATAGGTTTGACTTTTGAACATTTTTTCCGTTACATAGTTTACATATCCGATTACGGTAATTGATTTGATATTTTGATAGATCAGGCATGTCTGAATGTGGCAATACCAAATATGTGTATTTTTTAAATCGTTTTATTTTAATGGAGCAAAAGGGGGGTGATTTGAACTTTTGTTTTTGTTTCATGTTTTTAAATAATAATACCGGTAATCTTTATTTGTATAGCTCCAACGTATTCCGCAGCGCTTAACAAATCAGAAATTTATATACAAACAAACAGTCTTAAGAAACAGTTGTGGAAAATACAATGGTTAAAAGCAAAGAAAATATAATAATGACGAGCCTGCTCGCAAGAGCTTACAATCTACAATAAGGTGAGGGTACACAAAGTAGAGGTGCGTATTTACAATCATGCTTCAACCATCTCGAGAAAGTGTGGAATAGATGAGTGGAGTAAGTGGCCACCAGTTAATCTATGTAGAGCTTTTAGGTCTAATTGAGTTTGACAGTTAGGTTATCCACTACTTCCTTGAACATATGTCTAAATGACATCGATTAGGGAGACTGGTAGGCTGCTCTTAATACTTTTTTTTTTTAACATTTCCTTTATTCTATATGGCTCCTTAGGGCGCCTCAACACTGCAGAGTCCGATCACGTGTTATGCAGACGGATGCTTCAGTATCCCTTTGCACAGCACAAATGATCGCATTCTGCAGATCTCAGGCATCGCGGGCAGGAAGTGAGTCATGAGAGCATCCGGGGTCATCAGCTGACCCTGGGCTGTCATAGCAACACATCAAGTCCCCATGATCGCATCATGGCGCCACCAATGCCAGTGGAGAACAGCACAGTCCTTCCCGCGGTGCTTTAGGTCGAGCTGTCAGTCATTAACAGCACTATCTAAAGAGTTAGGAGTGCCGATCGGATTGCTGATCTGATGAGTCCTCTTAGCTTCACATGAACCAGAGCTAGGCCACCAATAAAAAATAGGCAAACTCAATGTACGAAGAAAACCTATAAAAGAATGAGTTTATAGCCCAATAATGGTATAAAAACAAATATTTTATAACATAATCTGTAATACAATTCTGACATTAAACAACGATAAAATCACCACAAATGTAATGCATCCTGTTATTGTCATTTACCAATTGAACAGAGAACAACCAATTTATTAAAGTCATTTATATCTTATACATCCTCAGAACAACCGTCAATACTCAATTTCATAGGAGGTTTCATATGCATAGAGGGATTCCACTGATAGTACATCCAAATTCGGGAATATATAGCAAAAGGTCAATAACCTCAGCCACAGATGGATGCTAGGGTCCCTCTGGAAGAAGCCCCTATAGGCGAAACGCGTCAGGGTGACCCCAGCATCCAGTGTGGACGGTAATTATAACACTAATTGAGGCGCTGTAGTTGCAGGGCACTTGCCCTACCGGAACATGCGCTGTGTGTGAGAACTTGCATCTATAATGCATAGTGTATACTGTTGATGCTCAGTCTTGGTGTATTGTGTTTGAGATAGAGTGTTTCTGTTAGTTTTCATTTTTGGATATCAATACAATTGGGGATTATATACTGTATATACTTTTACCTCCTGTATACCTATGTAATTGGTTGTTAAGCCTCCTAATTCTGGTGGTGGTAGTTGATTAATCTAGTTTTACCCCTGGACTGTTTTCCTCTGTATTTCGTCACTTTTATCCCCCCTTTTTTCTGATATATGGTCTATTTCTTGTTGTGTATAAAATATATATATATATATATATATATATATATATATATATATATGTGAGGCACCGACCGGGTCGGGCCCCTGCGACCGGTGTGTGCCTTCCTGGGTGCGTCCTCCATATTGACAGGTCGCACTCCATCCGGGATTTTGTGTTGGTTCTGCTTACTGGCTTGGGTGTGATAAAAGGAAGCTAGACCACGGGGTGTGGTCTCTAGTGTGAGGGAGTGAACACAACTCCCTGAGCTTCTGACAGCGAAACATCCCTGAGCCAGGCCTGAGACATTGTAGCTGGTTTTGACGGGGTACGTCCTTTTGGGTGAAGATGAGAAGCGGCCCCTGAAGTAAGGGGAATCCGGAATAGTGCACCGGACTATTGTTGTCTACGTTTTGTGGCCAAATAAACCCGTGTGCCGTGACCAGTGGTGCTGGATCCCGTGTCTTTGCCTCCCTGACGCCGCTACACATCACATATGGTGGAGAATGCGGGCAAATACTGGGCCGGTGAGGTGTAGCATTCATTCCTGGTGAAGCCCGCGCTACTGTCGCCCTTCCTTCCGGAACCGCTGGTGAAAGTGACTGTTTCATGAGGCTAATGAGCAGCGGCTAAGTGAGAGGAGCAGCAGTCATTATAGCCGCCAGTCTCTTGCGGGGTGCCCGGCAGCGCATGTCCAGGATCCAAGCGGCTAAATTCCAGTACGAGCCCACCACCAGCATGGAGGAGGTACTCAAACACCTGGTTCAGGCTCAGCAGCAGTTCCAAGCACTGCAGCAGCAGGAACAAAGACACCAGGAACAGATGGCCCTGTTGATGAGGCTGTTCGTGCCAGACCGTGGGAACCGCCCCAAGGCCCAGGTGATGACGGCAGCGTCCGGAAAAGGGTAAGACAAGCGCTGCAAAAGATGACGCCGGGGGATGATGTGGAGGCATTCCTGGCAGTGTTTGAGTGGGTGGCCGAACGGGAGAGACTGCCGGTCGCCCAGTGGGCCGAGGTGCTGGCGCCCTATTTGACTGGTGATCCCCAAAAGGCATACATAGACCTGTGTACCGATGATGCCCTGGACTATGGAGCCCTGAAGGGGTTTGTGGGTGCCGGGGGTCCGAACGGGTTGGTTGCTCGTGGGGTCTGGCACCGCTGGTACCCCCGGGTGCCGCTGCTTGGCTCCGCCGGTTCTCCGCGCCGTGTCGTGGTCTGCACGCAGGGCCCGGGGTTATGGCCTTGTGTTCAGCCCCATACGCTTGAACATAGGGGGGGGGGGGGTGTCGGGCCCCTGCGACCGGTGTGTGCCTCCCTGGGTGCGTCCTCCATATTGACAGGTCGCACTCCATCCCGGGATTTTGTGTTGGTTCTGCTTACTGGCTTGGGTGTGATAAAAGGAAGCTAGACCACGGGGTGTGGTCTCTAGTGTGAGGGAGTGAACACAACTCCCTGAGCTTCTGACAGAGAAACATCCCTGCCAGGCCTGAGACATTGTAGCTGGTTTTGACGGTGTAAGTCCTTTTGGGTGAAGATGAGAAGCGGCCCCTGAAGTAAGGGAAATCCGGAATATTGCACCGGACTATTGTGTGCCGTGACCAGTGGTGCTGGATACCGTGTCTTTGCCTCCCTGACGCCGCTACACCTCACAATATATATATCTTCCTTTCTTCACATGACTTATGTTGACACCTTGAGGTTTTTGATTATATGCACTAGACTACTATTTCTTGTCACTTGAGTTATGTACTGTTTGGAGTACGTTATTTGACACATTCATTAATATTATTTTGGTTTGTATGGCACTAGGGATGGGCGAATCTACTCGCTAGGACTCGTTACTCGGCGAGTAGTAAGGGACTCGCAGGACTCGGTACTCTGCGAGTTTCCCAGTGATTACTCGCACGAGTCCAATGCAAATCAATATCAATCCTAGTTTTGTCAGAAACGCTGACAAAACTAGGATTGCCATTGTTTGCATTAGACTCGGCTACTGTGCCAGTGAGCAGGGAAACTCGCAAATAACTGCTGTTTCTTTGCGAGCCGAGTCCAGCTGTCTTCTCTGTGCAGCTCCAGGGTCCTAGAGCCCGCCTGCTGCCTGATGTAGCAGTGCTGAGATTGTTCTCAGTCTGCTCATTCCCTGTGCATAGACATCTATCTATGCACAGGGGATGTAGCAGAGAGGACATCGCGTTTTGGACTGCGTCGGACGGAAGAGGATTTTTTTAATTAAAGATGGAGTCCCTAATGGCTTTTTTTTTATTTCAAATAAAAATTTTTCTCTGTGTTGTGTTTTTTTAACCCTTTATTGGATATTCTTAGTGGCTGGGTCAAACGTGGCCTGACATTAAGAATCTCGGGCTTAATACCAGCTTGTATAACAAAGCTGGTATTAACCCCTTTATTACCCAGCGTGCCACCGCCACCAGGGCCGCTGGAAGAGCGGGGTTCAGCGCCAGAGGATGGCGCTTCAATGAACGCGCCATCTTCTGGGGCGGCTGCGGGCTGCAATTTGCAGCGGGGGGTGCCCAGAAAGCTTGGGCATCCCTGCGCTGCGGATTCCAGCCCCCAGCTGCTTAGCTGTACCTGGCTAGACATAGAAATGTCTCGGAGTCGGAGTCGTCTTGGAGTCGGAGTCGTCTCGGAGTCGGAGTCATCTCGGAGTCGTCTCGGAGTCGGAGTCGTCTCGGAGTCGGAGTCGTCTCGGAGTCGGAGTCGTCTCGGAGTCGGAGTCGGAGTCGTCTCGGAGTCGTCTTGGAGTCGGAATCATCTCGGAGTCGGAGTCGTCTCGGAGTCGGAGTCGTCTCGGAGTCGGAGTCGTCTCGGAGTCGGAGTCGTCTCGGAGTCGGAGTCGTCTCGGAGTCGGAGTCGGAGTCGTCTCGGAGTCGGAGTCGTCTCGGAGTCGGAGTCGTCTCGGAGTCGAGTCGGAGTCGGAGTCGTCTCGGAGTCGGAGTCGTCTCGGAGTCGGAGTCGTCTCGGAGTCGGAGTCGTCTCGGAGTCGAGTCGGAGTCGGAGTCGTCTCGGAGTCGGAGTCGTCTCGGAGTCGGAGTCAAAAAAAATGCGTGGGGCTCCGCGCAATTTCTATGTCTAGCCAGGTACAGCTAAGCAGCTGGGGGCTGGAATCCGCAGCGCAGGGATGCCCAAGCTTTCTGGGCACCCCCCGCTGCAAATTGCAGCCCGCAGCCGCCCCAGAAGATGGCGCGTTCATTGAAGCGCCATCCTCTGGCGCTGAACCCCGCTCTTCCAGCGGCCCTGGTGGCGGTGGCACGCTGGGTAATAGAGGTTAGGGCCAGCTTTGTATTATCAGCTGGCCCTAAGCCCGAAATTTATGGCGGTCACGCCAATATTAGACATGACCGCCATGAATTTCTATTAAATTGTTTTAAAAAAAACACAACACAGAGAATTTTTTTTATTAGAAATAAAAAAAAAAAAGCCATTAGGGACTCCATCTTTCATTAAAAAAATCCTCTTCCGTCCGACGCAGTCCAAAACGCGATGTCCTCTCTGCTACATCCCCTGTGTATAGATATAGATGTCTATGCACAGGGAATGAGCAGACTGAGAACAATCTCAGCACTGCTACATCAGGCAGCAGGTGGGCTCTAGGACCCTGGAGCTGCACAGAGCAGACAGGACTCTTCTCTTATCTGTGCGAGTTTCCCAGCGATTACTTACAAAGTAAACGAGTCCAATGCAAATAAATGACAAAACTAGGATTGCTTCAGGCTGAAGCTTCCGAGACACATCTGCGATTTGTAAATCTCACACTACTCGCTATTACTCGCTTCCCCATTCATTAACATTGGACTCGCTAGACTCGCAACGAGTAGCGAGTCCTGGGCTCGGACTCGCTAGAGTCAAGCGATTCCGAGTAATTTAGGATTCGCCCATCACTATATGGCACCTATTTGATTTTTAAGAGTGTTTGTCACTATATTTGCTTAGTGGGGATCCCTTTATGTATATGAAACCTCCTATGAAATTGAGTATTGACGGTTGTTCTGAGGATGTATAAGATATAAATGACTTTAATAAATTGGTTGTTCTCTGTTCAATTGGTGAATGACAATAACCGGATGCATTACATTTGTGGTGATTTTATCGTTATTTAATGTTATAATTGTATTACAGATTGTTTTATGAATTGTACCAACGAAATATTTGTTTTTATACCATTATTGGACTATAAACTCATTCTTTTATAGCTTTTCTCTGTTAACTACACATGTCAGCTGATCAGATCAGCTGATGGGAAGTGAATGGTGCTAGCTCATCGTGTGAGCTTCCATCCAAGGGAAGGAGGGGGCCTTTTGATTCATCAAAGCATTAAGGTTATGTTTAGACTTTGCGTTTTTGATCCATTTTTTATCCCTTTTTGCCTTGAAAATGCAGTGAATGCATCACTTATTTGGAATCCCAGCAGTGTCTATGGGTTTTCAAGTTTTTCTGTTAAGTCTGTGCTTTTTTGACCTGATCCGTTTTTTGGGTAGAAAAGTGATCCTGAAAAAGAATGAGCCTGCCAATTCTTGCTGCGTTTTTCTAATCTGCTGTTCCCATTGAAACTTGTCTATGGGCAGAAACATATTATACGTTTCTGATGCGTTTTTTTGAAAAGCAGATAGTTTTCCAGCTGGAAAAGAGAGAAAAACGCACTTGAAAAAACTAATGAAACCTTGCACAGCTTGAACATAGCCTAATGGTAAAGCTAATGGTAAAGCCAGAGTTGCATCTAACTCGCACGAGTGAACTGTGAGAATCTCACATTGCACTTGAGCCAACATTAATCAATCATGCAGCACAAACCTGCTAGTTTTTCCTCGCTTCTATATGGAGCGAGGTGAAAAATCACATCATGCTGCAATTGT
Source organism: Allobates femoralis (assembly GCA_033576535.1). Classification (NCBI taxonomy): domain Eukaryota; kingdom Metazoa; phylum Chordata; class Amphibia; order Anura; family Aromobatidae; genus Allobates; species Allobates femoralis. The sequence goes on along the minus strand of JARQOC010000010.1, from coordinate 57,140,805 downwards.
ATGCGTGTCTCTGATCACTTGCACCCATAAAAGTCTATGGATGCGAGTGAAATATTGCACTGCACTGACACACATGCGAGTACAGTGCGATAAACGCAGAGACCGGCAATGGAAGAGATAAGGAGGTTAATCTCTCCCTCTCCTCCACAGCTATGATCCAATCACAGTGACACTCGGCTCCGCTCGCACCAGAGCCTGGGCAGAGTGTCATTACCATAACGCATCTGATGTCCTCGCATCAGATGTCTTATGCTAGTGTGCCTCTACCTTAAAGAGGTTTTCCACCAGTGAATTGCCCTGCTCAGTTTATCCAATTCCAGTCTCCAGACTGGAACGATCAAAGCTACAACAATAAACAGGTATTTACGAGTCTCTTAGAGATCAGCTTACAGTAGCAGGGTAGGTACCGGAAGTATGTTGGAAAAGTGTTTAGCTGGCTTCACTCCACAGTTTTGGGCTGTCAGTGTGGATCCTGTTTTTTGCAGGATCCACCCTGACAAAACCTGACAACACAGGATGTGTAGAAAATATGGCCAAATATGGTCCCGTATCCTGTTTTTTGCAGGATTCGTTTTCTGCCACTGTCCATTGTGCTGAAGTCTGCCTGTATCTGCTCTGCCTCTGTCCTTGGTGCTTAATTCACAGCCTGAGCTGAAAGTAGTGCTGTCCATGGTGCTGAAGTTTGCACGGCAGGATTTCTGAGCATGCTCTGTGCTTAAAATCAGATCCGGGAAACAATCTGATTTTTTTTTACAGATCCGGCACCCATAGACTCACATGTTATAGGCGCCAGATAGCCCCAGATCAGTTTCTGTCCGATTTTATTAGTTTTTTTTTTTTTTTTTCACCGGAGCCTAAAAACGCTGCAGTCTCCAATTTTAAGCACAGTGAAAAACCGGACAAAATTGAATCCGGCACACAAAACCGGATGGCCAAATAGGAAGAATCCGCCACCATAGGGATACATGGGAGTGAAAACCGGATCAGTTTCTGTCCCATTGAAACCGAACAGAGCCTGATCCCAAAAATTGTGGTGTAAAGCTAAAAACGCGATTCTTACAGTATTTTGCCCATTCACTTTAATTTTGTCAGGTAGAATCTTGTTGCTTCATGTTTTCTCCTGAAATCATTAAAGAGAATAGCCAAAAAAAATGAATCCTGTAATGGCCACTTTACATGTCCCGATATCGGCGTCCAACTCCGATAAAAAGTCACGTGGTTCGTGCGTTGGCCCCGATATCGTTCGTACGTTGTATGGTGTAAAAGTCCAATTCGATGAACGAACGATGCCAAAACGATATTGGGGAAGAAATGAGCAGGCTCTCCAACGGCCCGATATTGGATAGACAATGTGGCTGGATCGTGCTGTGTGAAAGCCCAACAACGATGTGGAGTACAACTTCCCCTATTCTCTCCCATGTTAAATGGTTGATCCTGGGTCGGCCGTACAAGGGGGCGTACACATCGCAGTTGCGTTGCCTGCTGATATTGCGCTGTGTAACATTTATGTGATCTTGGAATTCTGCCCAGAAAAAGCGCGCTCCCGCGTCGTTGTATCCAACATCGGACCGATGTTGGGACGTGTAAAGTGGCCATAAGAATCATGTTTTTTCCTGATCTTCCAAATCAGGAAAAAAACGTAAGTGTGAAAGGCCCCTTAGTTAGGAATAGCTAGGACAAAAGAAAGGGGATCACATTAGTAGTGGAAAACCTCTTTAATGGTGGGTTTACACACACCAATCATTGTATCCAATATCTGAACAGATCTCTGGTTGCAGTGAAATCATGGACACATAGTTCCATTTTGTGTACAACATGGAGCAATCTGTCCATGATTTCACTGCAACCAGAGATTGGTTCAGATATTGGATAGGCGGCCGTCACACGGAACGATTTCTTGCCCGATATCGTTTAAGCGATCTCCTTTTTGATCGCTTAAGCGATATCGGGCAAGAAATCGTTGCATGTAATCAAGCGATTTACGATGTTAAATCGCTTGATCGTGACATCGCTGATCTGAGGTTCGGTTCTCAGATCTAGCGATGAACGATGCAACGATCTGCATCATCGTGGTGTATAACACCACGATGATCCATCTCCCAGCGACCGCGCCTATGCTGGGAGATGGTAACTATGGTACACGTCGGGTAACTAAGCGACGCGCGGCGCCTAGTTACCCGATGTGTACCATAGTAACCAGCGAGATCGCGGCTCCACATCGCTGGTGAGTCTGTCTGTGTGACATCTCACCAGCGATGTGAGCGATATTGTAAGCGATTGCGCGTGCACGTGATCGCTTACAATATCGCTAAAGATATCTGTGCGTGTGACGGCCGCCATACAATGATTGGTGTGTGTAAACCCACCATGAGGGTTCGGACACACATCAGTGAAACTCGTCCGAGTTTATTGTGCGGAAAAATCGCATTGCACTTGGACCAATGTTCACTAATGTCCGAGAGCACATTTCCGAGTCTCATACGCTTTTTCCGCATCTGATTCTCGGATTGCGAGTCAATCGCAACATGTTGCGATTCTATGCGACTCACGGACGAGACTCACCAATGCAAGTCTATGGGTCCAACAAAAAACTCGGATTGCACTCGGAAAGCACTCGCACCATGTGAGTCTGATGCTAGTTTTAATTGCTACATTACCATTCTGTAGCTCAGACAACTGTAGGAAATGCACCTGTTAATGATTATACATTAACTAGCTGCTGAGGAAAAAACTGATTGCACTCGGAAAGCACTCGCAAGCCACACTGAGCAAAACTAGGATCACACTAATCCGACACTCGGATCCGAGAATCGGACAGTTTTTACCCTTTGATGTGTGTCCATACCCTAACGCTAGAAATTTTCTGTAGCAAAAATGCTGCTTAACTACACCCACTGCCAGAAAACACAATGCATTTTTAGTGCGTTTTTGGTGCATTCTTGGTGCAGATTTTGGTCTTGCATTTTTTTCACAATTCTCAATGGCAGGAAGGTCAGAAAAACGCTGCTCATATGCCAAAAGAATTGACATGCTTTTTTTTCTCTGCATATCTGCAATTAAAAAAAAAAGCATCATTGGCATAGCACTTCAGAATTCCATTATACTTTGTTGGGGGAAAGATACATATGCGTTTTTGTGACAAAAGTTTACAAAAAGACACAGCAAAAACATAAAAAATGCACGATCGGCACATGGCCTAATTCTTCTAGGTACACTTGCACACAGCTATTTGAAGGAACCTATGTGGTGGCCACATAATCACTTCCGGGACCCTTTGTACTTATTTAAGGCCAGTTACACGGCACAACGTCGGCAACGGTCTCGGGGCCGTGCGGTTGTTTTTTACATCATTTCAACATCACTGGTGAGATGTCACACGTCTAGATATCATGGAAAACTCACCAATGATGTTGTGAGCAGGTATTGTTCGCAAACCCGGGAACGATCCCTGCTCATTGCTGTGAATGGGTAAAGTCGTCCACGACACTGTTGAGATTGTCAGGATTTCCAACATGTTGGTAAACCTGTCAACTCCGATCAAACGATTTATCTTTAGAACTTGCCAGAGTCACACGCAACAACGTTTCTGAAATGCCTCCAAACCCGTGACGTATCAGCTATGTCGTTGACAATGTCGTGTCGTGTAACTCAGCCTTTACACTGAAGATAGCTCTTAATATTGCCTGTACGTTTGGGGTTGTTGTCCTGCTGCAGAAGAAATTTGAAGCCAATCAGACACCTCCCTGATGGTATCCCTGGACAAATAACTATCTGGCTGCTTAAATTGTAAAAAAGGTTTTGAAAGTTATCCCTTTTTGGGATTGCAAAAGGAAGAGGCTGTGGCTTTTTCACTCTGAGTGGTGCAAAAATGATCTATGTTCCAGGAGTATCAATATCTTTTATTCTTTGCTAAATGCAAAAGCTATTCTTTTCAAAAACCGTCCAAAAATTCTCTCTGTATTTAGGAAGGAAAAAAAGGGGTGCTGGTTTTTGAAGGGAAGAAGTAAGGTAGGAGTAAAAAAAAAAAAAAAACCATACTGTATCCTTATTTTGGAATCCTCCACAAATTTGCTATTCTGTATATGATTGAGCAACTATAAAGGCTTATTATCAAGTTGTCCAAAAATTATTCCTCCTTATTTTATAGAGAGCAAGAACAGATGAATTGGTTTCAAAATCATTGTCAAAAAAAAAAATCTAGAAAATGGTGAGGAATATAGACACAAAGTATATTTAAAAGCCACAGAAGTTGATATTGTTCATCGACTTAACTTAATTTTTAAAATTAACTGAAAAAAGCAAGTTTGTTTATATTTTCACCTATAGCCTCTGATTTATGAAAAATGTAGCATTCAAATAAAAAGTAGTCCATGAAAGGTGTGGATCAGCTTAGTCAGCAAAAGTTGTAGCTGCTCTCAAAGAGTTTCTCTCCGTTCTGTTCTATAGGGAGGCATTTTGAATAGAGCCCCCTCCACAACTCCCTTTTTTTGTATGTCTATATGCACTAATATTGCATATGATTAATGGCTTTTGATCTAGCATGTGTTTTATTTAATTTATCAGAGTCTGATGGACTGTGTGGTGCCAGAAAGAAGTTTGAGTTTCACTGTTGCTATTATTTGAGCATAGCTACAAATGTACATCCTGTGGTAAGCCATTGAATGCAGCATTTATTTGCAGAGTTTAGTGACCTACATTGCATATTCATACCATCAAAGAAGCTATTCATTGCCCAGTCAATTATTACCTATCCGCTACAGGTAAAGTTCATTAACTTTCATCTGTTTACTCAGTGAAGGATACTGCTGTCCTAATTACTAATGTACAGAAAAAATAAGCTCTACATGGCAATTAGTAGGAAAATAGGCAGACAGAGGAAATATGTAACTGTGGCTCTAAATATGATGAAATTCATGCCCTACTTTTCTAGTGATGGTTGGTAAACAACTAGGATTATCAGTTTTCACATTTTGGGGGTTTGGCATGCTGTGAGTCTATATGAAGTTTAAGGCCGGCTTCACACTGCGGCGTGATCCGGTCCGGTGCTGTCCGGGATGACCCAGACAGCCGCGGACCGGATCAGCACACAGGACTGGGGGGCTAATATACCCTTCGGTCCGGTGTGCAGCGTACTCAGATGCAGCCTCTGACAGGTCAGGACCGCGGCGCCCACGGTCCTGACTTATCAGCGGCGGGAACTCCATTTACACTGTGCGTTATTGATTTGTTTTTGCGCCTCAGTTTTTGTAGCCAAAATCAGGAGTGGAACAATCAGAGTAAAAGTATAAGGGTACCTTTTACGGCGAGAACGGTTGACAGCGATATTGCGACGTGAAAATATCGCTGCCACATTTCTACCCAATCGCCTCCTTATTGTGGCATGCAAATAGGGAATTTGGCGGCGATATGTCGCCTCGTCATGGTCGCCTGATTTCCGAGCAGTGCGAGGCGACCTATTGCCGCCAAATTCCCTATTTACACGCCGCAATAAGGAGGCGATTTGGCAGCAATAATTCCAGCGAAAAATATCGCCGCCAAAAATGTCTCCCGCGGTTTCGGCATGTAAAGGTATCCTTATACAAACACGTCACCACTTCTGTATTGATCACCCACTCCTGGGTTTGGCTATAAAAACTGATGAGCAAAAAACAGAACAAAAATGCACAGTGTGAATGTAGCCTAGGTGTAAGGGTACCTATACACGCCACAACCATTGGAGACAATTTTGGCGGCGATATTTCTCGCTGGAATTATCGCTGCCAAATTGCCTCCTTATTGCGGCGTGTAATTCAGGAATTTGGCGGCGATAAGACAAATGTCGCCTGGTTTTGATTTTACAGTAGTGCTCTAAAACCAGGCGACCGGAGCGACATATCGCCGCCAAATTCCCGTTTTACACGCCGCAATAAGGAGGCAATTTGGGAGCGATATTGCCAGGATGAAATATCGTTGCCAAAATTGTCTCCTATGGTTGTGGCGTGTAAAGGTACCCTAACACATAGAAACATTGTTTACTAATGACCTGAATGAATGAAGGTGGCTGGATGTATAAATAAATATATATTAAACTCTCATTTTTGCAGGGACTGGTGAACCATACTTGTTCACTAATAGCAAATGTTGAGGAATAAAATAATTGGGCAGCTGGATTTTAACATGACTGATCTTTTTGTTCTCAGTGTAGAGAGGCCACTGCCAATGGTGCTTCTTAGCACTTTACACCCCCTTCTCCTGATACGTCTCTTGAATGCTCAGCTGAATCAGCCATGTGGGGTGAGACCACCATAGATGCTCCGCCAAAATGCCCCACACGTGAAACTATATACCTATACATATGTATTCGATTGGCTCCCATTATTTCAAGAAAATGATACAATTGTATAGCAAGTGTAGTTGACTAACACCATACCATATATCATATTTTACCATATCTTTTAAACAATACTATAGCAATGTATGCTGTACCACATCTAGTAATAAGACTAAAAAATATCCTTATGACATACAGTTACATAAGATTACCATTAACTGTCAAAATATATAAATATGTTTGCTGTATTCTATATACTGCAGATGGACTAATATTTTCTTTGAGGGTACCGTTACATGTCGCCTCATTGCATGAAATTTCACTTGCAATTTGCTGGTTACAGTGAAATCATGGACACGTTGTTCCATTTTGTACATGGCAACAAAATAGAACAATGTGTCCATGATTTCACTGCAACCAGCAAATTGCAAGTGAAATTGCATGCAATGTTGCGATGTGTAACGGTACCCTGAGAGGAGAACTGTATAAATCTACCTAAAATAAACCCTTTTATCATATATATTTTCTGTGGTAGCACCAAATAGATGTCAAGTGAACCTTTATTAATATTATTAAATGAGTTATAATATTTATATTAATTTATTAAATGCTAATAAAGGTTCATTTGACATCTATATGGTACTGCCTTTTCCTTTTTTGGATTGTTTACATGGACACTTGACCGGTGTTGAGAAAGCGCTGCACAAGTCTGGTAATATCTGGTGCTATTCCATTTTTTCAGATATTTTCTGTGGTATACGCTTGTATTAAAATGCATTGTCAAGATAGATATAGTGGTACAATGAAATTATTTATTTTAGGCAAATTTTATACAGCGGTTCTCTCTGAGAACTTATAAGGAACTTTTCACATGAAAAAAACAATGTTAATCTGCAGGTTAATAATGTTTTGAACCTGTCCAGCACCAGCATTTGAGCCCAGGTTGCCAGGAGGATGTGAACCCGAAGGGAAGAGCTAGGGGACAAAACAGTGCAAAGGATTTTATCCAATAAACAAAGGAATTTAGAATTAGTCAGACTACGCACACCTTGTCGGTTGTGTGAGACACAACTACTTCAAGGGCCTTAAGGTACCATCACACGCAGCCATATTGCTAGCAATTTCACTGGCAATTTGCTGGTTGCAGTGAAATCATGGACACATTGTTCTATTTTGTTGCCGTGTACAAATGGAACAATATGTCCATGATTTCACAGCAACCAGCAAATTGCCTGTGAAATTGCTAGCAATATTGCCGCGTGTGACGGTACCTTTAGGCTGCAGCGAACCATCTGAGGTGTCAGATAATACCGAATGAAGTAAGGAGGGGGATGGGATTTATCTGTAAACTTTTCCCTGAGGAATTGTGAAGAGCCACAAGAAACGCATAGGAATTATGGCTGTTTTTTAAATCCCCGGACTGACTGGCTCTTCCACAGGCAGCGCAGTCTGGATCCATCCACCTCCTTACTTCATTCGGTATTATAGGAGGATATGAACATTTTTCTTCCTGGCAGCATTTGGCTTCTGATGATAGGGGTGGCGTTGGCATGGGTTTAGTCACCGTTCAATATATAGTGAGTGTCGGCACTAACCGGCCCCCTGGCACTGACTAACAGCCAGCTAGGTATTAGAGCCAGCTGTCAGTCAGTGCCAGGGTGTCACGGTTACAGCTGCCACTTACTATGTACAGAGCGATCATTGAACTCACGCCGGCGCCACCCCTTTGATTAGAAACTGAACTCTGTTCTTCCCGGCAGCAGGGCTTTAGGTGATGGCACTGGACAGGTTCAAAATGCTACTAACCTGCAGATTAACCCATATTAACCTGCAGATTAACCTCATATTTGCAGGTTAATAAAGTTTTTTCACATGGTAGGTTCCGTTTAATATGATTGCATCTGCTGTAAACTTCCTTAGGTGGTTGAAGGCAGGCACACATTTTTCATGTAAATATAATTTTAGATGAAAAACAAACAAATGTGTTAAAAGATGACCACTTCCTTAAGGTGCAATATCTGACAAAAGCATTTTGTGAAATGTATTAGTTAAAAATTATCTTTAAAAAAAGTTGCACATGTATTGTACTGTAATTAGCAGCAGATTATAACCTACGTCTGAACACATTCTTTTTCCTCTTTACAGCTAACTACCCGATTCTACAAGATGCCTTATAACATTTATTATGATCAAGCTTATGAAAGATGCCTAGCACTTAATTAATTCTAACGCATAAAAGTCTCTTTTTGTAATAAGATACCTATATTGTTCTAACTTGTTCCACAATATTTGATGCCAGATTTTAAAATGTAACTTCCCAAGCAATGTGTAACCTATAGGTGGATGAACCATTAAGCAGGAAACAGAAATGTGTCAACAGTGTATAGTTGCAGCTGCGGGCTATTGGCTTGGCAACAGGATGGCTACAGATGAGCAGTTAAGTGACGTAATGGAATCAAAAGATTGTCAACCTTATGATTTCACATGTACAATTTCTTAACTCAGCATTTCTTGCTTTCAGTAGTAATTATATCTCATTTTACAGACTTGGCAATGTGTACTTACCTCAATTAAGTTATTTTCTTTCCTAAGTGCAAGTTTGAGAGACAGTAGGTAATACCATCCAACAAATACAATCAGAAAAGTAGATACGTATTACACAGCAGTAATCGTGATACCGTGGGCAGTACACAAAGGTGTAATAATGACAATTTCTTGGAAATCTTCAGTCCTTTGCTATAAAGTTTCTGTGCTCGTCTCGAATGCAGACAGTTTAGTTCACAGCTAATGGTCTAGGCTAGATACAATTGTGGTAAACCTCTACAAAGAATATTAGAAAACAGCAGAACTTTTCTGTATGCAGTGATTAAACTGGTTATCTAGCACGGTGGCTCAGTGGTCAGTACTACACTCTTGCAGCACTGGGGTCCTGGGTTGAAATCCCATCAAGGAGAACATCTGCAAGGAGTTTGTATGTTCAAGCTTATGATTGGCTGCAGTTGCCAAGAAACTAGCAGAACATGTCAGGGTATGTTTCTCTGATGTTTCATCTACCTGTCTGCCAGTGATCTCCAGTTATCCTGTTTCCTGTCTCCACTAATAAGTAAGGCTCCTTTCACATCATCGGTATTGCAATTTCGCGGTAGATCTGGCAGATGTCGCCGCACCTGCTGGAGCTACCGTGCAACAGCCGACTTGCGGCACCGATCTGGCAAGCCCCATTCATTTTCAATGGGGCTTGCAGTCGGGTGCAGCAAGTGCAGTATTGCCGAATCTGGCAGATCCAGCACTTGCGGCTGCGCAAAAAAGCTGCTGCTAGCAGCAGTTTTTTTTGTGGTGCCACAATGCTGGATTTGGCAATACTGCAGTTGCCACACCCGACCGCAAGCCTCAGAGAATGAATGGGGCTTGCCGGTCGGTGCCGCAAGACGACCGTTGCATGGTAGACCTGGCAGGTGCGGCGACATCTGCCGGATCTACCGCAAAATAGCAAGACCGCTGATGTGAAAGCACCCTTACGCTGTCACCAGTCTGCCAGCGGTCTCCAGTCATCCTGTTATCAGTCTGTACTTGTAACTCTACCTGTTTCCAGTTGTCTGTATTCCAACTATTCATCGAAGGTCTTCTGCTGCTCCACTATCTGTCCCAGGTCTACGTTTATGCTGCCCTCTCTTCATGCTATCAGTCTCTTATGTTCAGTAACATTGCTACCTGGCAGATATGTGTGTGTGATACCTTGGACTTTATTAAACTATTATTTTTGCATTCAACATGTCCATGTTCCATATGCTCCATTTTCCTGCTGCACTGGCATCAATATTGGTGTCAATACGGACCAGCTGACTCAGAGGGTCCACCGCCACCATGTGAGCTCATCTTCCATAAAACACTGTGCATGGTAGCTCAGTGGTTCGCACTGTTGCTTTGCAGAGCTGGGGTCCTGAGTTCAAATCTCACCAAGGACAGCATCTGAAAGGAGTTTGTGTTTTTTGCCTTGGCTTCCTCCTGGTTCTCCAGTTTCCTCCCACACTCCAAAGACTGATAGGATGTTTAGATTCTGAGCCCCAATGGGAGAGTATTGTTCATGTATGTAAAGTGCTGTGGAATCAATAGCTCTATATAAGGTCTTAAGACTAGCTATTCTCCTCATGGAAAGGAATCTGCGTGCCGACATAAGGAGACAGATATGCTGATAAGGAGACTTATAGCCGCAATGCTCCTCTGGGAAATATGCAAACTGTCACTTCACCTTTCCAGTGATCCCCCGATGTGCGGCATCTCCGGATGCTTACAGGACCTGGCATTACGTCATAACCCAATCAGCTGATTGGGTCACATGACTGGTTACTGCAGTAACCGGTCATGTGACCGATGATGCTGATTGGGAAGCCCCGCCCAGCCAGGTCCTGTTAGATGCTGACGTTGGGGGATCGCTGGAAAGGTGAGAATAGATTTATTTTATTTTTAACCATTGCTTTTACTTCAATTTCCCTTCCACAATGAATATATATATTACGGAAGTTAAATTACCCCGCACAGCTCTTTCTGTGTCTGGACCCGTGAAAAATCACAGACCCGGACACAGAAATAGGTCACCTCCTGTGGTGTCCGTTCTTGTCTGAGGGGTCCTGCAAAAAGTAGGATCCCATGGACAGGAAAAAATATGCTATGTGAAACCAGCCTAACACCGATGTTAAGTCTCTTTGTGGTTTATTGTAATGCTGCACTGTCTTTGCACTTTATATCTCTGCTCTTTTTTGTAATCCATCAGGACTGTAATATTATATACTTGTGGTTGCAACGGTTATACTTTGTATACTCAGAATTGAGGTATTGAATATGTACCCATGTGGTAAGAATATTGTAACCCCAGACTAGGTTTTTCCTGTATACAGATTGCTGGACAATCTTTTGTAACCGATTGTAATATGATGTGCGATTCATTTAGTGTATTTGTTATAACCCTGACTTATGACTATGTAATGAGTTTCCAGCAATTTTTGCCATTGTGACCTGGCCACGTTGTATCTCCACTTCTCCTGAGCATCCACTTTGGTGTATGTAATAAAATAGCACCTTATGCATAAATCAAAGCTTTGACTCCTTTTTCTCCTTGTAAATTAAGCTTTCTAAGTAGCTTCTCAGGGGTGCACTATTCCGTGTTACCTCTATTGGTATATATATGGAAAGTTTTGTACTAATGATATACAGAGCATAAAGTACAAGTGCAATGTTTTAAAGCTTTGGTACAGCTGGATCTTTTCAAGAGCTGAGAAGCAAGAACACTTTCTGCTGGGTTTGTGACTTAAGGGCCTGTTACACGCTACGATATCTTTAACGATATTGTTGGTACGTCACGGGTTTTGGGGCAGAGCAACGACGTCGTTGCGTGTGACGCGTAGAATCAACCAACGATAAGTCAGCTGATCGCTGATCGGAGATTTATGAACCGGACCATAAATCAGTCATTCATCGTTTGTTCAACCTGCTGCATCGGTGTGTGTGACACCTTGATAACGATGTCGTTAACGACTTCACTTATTCAGAACTGGAGGATGTAGGCAACCAAACAACCTCGTATCGTTCGCTTGTCACGGAATCGTTGCAGCGTCGTTCTCGATATCAGTATGTGTGACATCTCACTAGCGATCATTGAACGTCGTTCCAGCAATGTAGGTCAAGTCGGATTGTTGGTCGGTTTGTCAACACATTGAAGCGTGTCACCCGGGCTTTCACTGAATCGAGCAGCTTGTAGTGAATTATAATATATGTAGGCTCCAAAAGACAAAAGGAAAATCAGCAGAAAAAGAAAAGTGTAAGGCCCCATTCACACACTGCTTTTTTTGCTGCATATTTTTACGCACAAGCTCAAAAAAAGCCAGGAGTGGAACTATCAAAACCAGGAGTGGCACACTCAGAGGAAAGGTCTAATGGGGCCATCAGACGCTGGTGATGATCACTGGTGAGCTGTCACACAGGCAGACTCCTCAGCGATCATTTTACTAGCGACATCGTGGAAATGATTTCTATATCGTTTCCACGATGTCTGCAGGCTGGTATCCAGGGAAAACTGCGGGTAACTAAGCAGCAAGCGCTGCCTAGATACCCGATGTATACCTTAGTTACCAGCCTTCTCCGCTCACCGGCTGGTATCTAAGGTACACAGTGGGTAACTAGTGACTAGTGACCCTAGTTACCCGCTGTGTACCTTAGATACCAGCCGGTGAGCGGAGAAGGCTGGTAACTAAGGTATACATCGGGTATCTAGGCAGCACGTGCTGCCTAGATACCCTCAGTTTACCCTGGATACCAGTTTCCAGCGCTTCCTGAGAGGCGCTGGGAGCTGGCTGGTCGCATTTCCTGGTGTCACACACAGCGATGCTGCGTGTCCACTGGGTGACCGTCGTCAGGTTTTAGAACAAGTTCTAAAACCTGACGACCATCAACCAGCGATTTATCGCTGGTTGATGCGCCCTGTCACACATGTTAATATCGCTGCAATGTCACGTACAGCAGTGATTGTGCACGCGATATTGACACGTGTGATGGCCCCATAATAGAAACAAGTGCTCCACTTATATGTTTAATCACCCAATCCTGGTTTGTGATGAGCTTGTGCTTAAAAATATGCAGCAAAAAAAGCAGTGTGTGAATGGGGCCTAAGGATGCTTTCACATCAGCGGTTTTTGCGATTTTCGGCAGATCCAACAGTTTTGCAGCATCTGCCGCATAATGGATGACTTGCGTCAAGACTGCGTTCTGTTGCACGTCAGATGCAGCAAAACTGCCGGATTTGCTGCAATTGGCAAAAATCGCTGATGTGAATGTAGCCTAACACTTGAATTGCATGCACATTTATTGGTTTTATTTAAAGAACAGGGCAGCAGTGTAAAGTGCAAGTTAATCCCACAGATACAGGCGCAGGATATACAAGATCCAGACTGACATACTTCCAATAGCAAGTGTACATCCAAGAAGTAGGAACAATATAAAGCAAAATAGGTCACAGGGTAAATAACTCAGCACTTACAAAATTGTAAAATCCAAATACAGGGTAACAATGCTATACAGCAGGTATATACATATAGTTGTACTGTACATGAATCAAATGGCATGATCTACCCCAACAAAGTGACTAGTAGTGCATTAAAGATGAAGTAGACTCAAAAGCTTGCATATACCGCCTAATTAGAGGGTTGAAAGTGCATAAAAGTACAAAGGTAATAATTTAATACCCATAATTCCTGCAGTCATGGATCCAAATACCAATGTGCATAGTGAGAAAGAGGTCCCCCAGATACCAGACCTCAACACTCGTTTTGCGACCAGCCAAGGGTTACGTGGTCGCTTCAACTTACATATTTTTTGTATGAGATAATATGGGAAGTTCACACAATATGTCAGACAAATACTATATAGTTTACTGCTTCTGTCTGAATTATTTGTAAGAAAGCAGGAATATATAAACACAGGACAAAAAGTTCTACATTAGGAATTTTCCACCTGTGTGTTGAAAAAGCTAATAAAGATCTGTATAAATCTTGATGGTTTAAACGAAACTATTTTTCTAATCTTTATCTGATATTGTGTGAACTGCATTAAGAAGGATTTTTGGATTTATCCTGGAGGATCTATAGAGCTTCCTGATACGGCCGTCACACACTACGATTTGTGTGGGAACTCAATAGCAATGTCAGTGGTGTGCGCTCGTGCTCTACATCGTTACTGAGGTGTCACATGTATAGATAACTTTCAGGACGCAGCAGCGATATTATGTGCAGGGATCATTCACACAACCAGCGACTGATACTTGTCAATGATGTGAATAGGAGAAATCGGTAAGGAGATCGGTTATTGCGGTGTCACACAGAACAATGCAGCAGATTGCAGGATCTACATCGTCTGATATTAGGTCCGGTTCTCATATCTGGATATAAAGATCTGACCACTTATCGCTAGTCAGATCGACCTGTCACACGCAACGACGTCGTAGGAGCGATGCCAAATCAGGCACTTTCCAGCGATATGTTTGCATATATCGTAGCGTGTGACGCCCGCCTTAGGGCCACGTCACACACATATATAATTGTGCAGAGATTGTTCGCAGATCTCTGGTTGCAGTGAAATCATGGACACATTGTTCCATTTGTACACGGCCACAAAATGTAACAATGTGTCCATTATTTCACTGCAACCAGAGATCTGTGAACAATCTCTGCACAATTATCTGTGTGTGCGACGTGGCCCTTAGATCTACATGTTCGTCATTACAAATTTTCAATAATATGTACTGTATTTTTTGGACCATAAGATGCACTTTTTTCCTCCCAAATTGTAGGGAAAAGTGTGGGTGCGTATTATGGTCCGGATATTCGGATCTATGCTGGTTGTGGGGCTGTGCAGGGGGAGCAGCGCCTCTGGAGCAGGCTAGCGCAGGTTGCAGAGGCAGCGAGAGGTCACGAACCCCTCATTAGGCTCATTTAATATGGACTGCATCCCCCTGTCCATCATCTCTCAGCACTGAGAGGTGGTTGGGGGGAGGGACTCATATTATATAAGCCTATTCTCAGCCCTCCATTCTGTATATGGCCAGGGGTGCACCAAGCCCCACTGCCGCCTGAGCCGCGCAGGTGATGACCGGGTGGGGGTGGTGCTGGCAGAATCCAGCGCTGCCGCCCCTCCAGCAGCGGGCAAGGTCCGGGTGGGGGGGGGGGTGCTGGCGGAGCCCAGCACTGTCGCCCCTTCAGTTGTGCTCCGGCGGGTCGCCGCTTACCTGCGCTGAGCCGCCGGCGCCATGACAGGGGGACTCTATGTGCATGAGGAGCCGCCCCCTACTGCACTGCCGCTCCCCCTGCCTCTTGCCGCCTGAATGACAGGGCTCACACTGTTCAATGGACGGTGCGGCCCTGTATATGGCCCCATTATGCTATGGCATCCCATCCTAGCCCACACACCAAAATAGAAGCCCTGTCTCACATAACGATATCGTTAGAGAAATTGTTGTATCTGTGACGTTACAACAATCTCTCCAGCGATGTTGTTCTGTGTGACACTTTGCAGCGATTAGGCCCCTGCTGTGAGGTCGCTGATCGCTGCAAAGTGCTGTGGGTCATTTCTTGATCGTTGGTTTCCTGCTGGTCAGCACGCATCGCTGCATGTGACAGCAAGAGATCAGTGACCTCACTGGCTGGTAACCATGGTAAACACTGGGTATCTAGGCAGCGCGCGCTGCCTAGATACCTGGTGTTTACTATGGTTACCAGCATCCTCCCTGCTTAGTGCTGCCTGTAAGCAGGGAGGACGCTGCCTTGATACCCGGTGTTTATCATAGTTACCAGCGTTCTCCCTGCTTATAGGCAGCGCTAAGCAGGGAGAATGCTGGTAACTATGATTAACACCGGGTATCCATGCAGTGCGCGCTGTCTGGATACCCGCTGTTTATCATAGTTACCAGCATTCTCTCTGTTTAGTGCTGCCTTACAGGCAGCGCTAAGCAGGGAGGACCCTGACATCGCCTTCAGCGATGTGGAAGGTGGCTTCCATGGCCCTGATCGCTGGGGAGATCTGCCTGTTTGACAGCTCCCCAGCAATCAGGTAACGATGCTCCAGCGATCCCGGCAAGTAGTTATCGCTGTCGGGATCGCTGGAGCGGTCGTTATGTGTGACTGGGCCTTAATAAATGATTTAACTCGCCGTCTGTCGTTCTCTGATCCCAGCATCGCTGCCTTCCTTCCAGTGTTTATTGTATTTACTATTTTTGTGTGTGGGCTAAGATAGGGAGCCATACAGTATGATGGGGGGGGGCCATATCGAGGATGGGGGATCATATATTACCTGGAAGGGGCCCAGGATGGGGACATTGCATCCATAGCAGTGCCAGCACCAGATCCCCCCATAGCAATGCATTGTAACCACATTTTTTGTTTATTTTTTTTCCCCTGTTTTCCTCCTGTAAAATCTGTGTGTGTCTTAAGGTCCATACAGGAAAAAATAGTTGCGGTTCTGATAGCGCTAAGGAAGGAGGGCAAGGGGAAATTGTTATGATGAACAGACCTTTATTAAAAACACGGTCCCTCAAACTCCGCTACGCGTTTCGACGTTACCGTCTTCATCAGGTGGAATCACCTGATGAAGACGGTAACGTCGAAACGCGTAGCGGAGTTTGAGGGACCGTGTTTTTAATAAAGGTCTGTTCATCATAACAATTTCCCCTTGCCCTCCTTCCTTAGCGCTATCAGAACCGCAACTATTTTTTCCTGTGCACTTCTCTCCCTTCTGAGGGACCGTGCGGTTCAGCAGCTTTGGAAGAGAGGCATCGTTTATAAAAAGAACCTGTTTATCCAAGTCTGGAGGACTACTAGGACCTTTCTGACGTCACCGCCTGGATCACGTGACCGGTGGAAGTGACGCTGCTCTCTCCCTGGCACGAGGATTTTCTCGGGGACACCCTGCTGGCATTGCTCCACAGGAGGCTGTTACTGGAGTTGTACCCAGCCAGTACAACTCCACAAGGTGAGTGGAAACCCCGCTTTCCCTGCAATACGGTTTACTCTGAGGTGCTTCACATTTGCGCTCCTTCTCTTTTCTTTTACATTAAGGTCCATACAGTCTTATAGTCCGAAAAATATGGTATATTGAACTTCAAAACAAGCAAATGTGTCAATAGCCTTAAAATTAAAACAGATGCATTACATGAAATATATTGTTTTAATTGATTGATTTTGCAATAAAATGCATCCAAATCACACCTGAAAATTGGGCTTGAAAGGAGCAATGCATGATATAAATCAGCACTCTTACCGCTTGAAAACATTTTTTATTGGATTTCCAGCTCTTAAAAAACAACTATTCACTACAATGCAGCCAAAAATGTGTAAGTGCATTCCTTTCTTTTATATGCCGGAAGTCCAATAAAGAAATTTTATTCAATGGATAAAACATGTGAAGTAATGGATATTTTTAAAATTATTCTGTGATTACTGGAGGCCACATGGATGCAGTGTTTTGTTTTGTTCTTTTTGTTTGTTTCATAACGCAGAATGATGTTTTCTCCCAAGAACTGGAATGTTTGACTCTGAAACACTGTGCTTAAAGGGAACCAACCACCCCAAATGACCCCCCCGGACTGTTAATATGTGTCCCTACACCCTGCAGACACATATGGGGCAATCGTTTTTGCTAAAAAAAACGGATTTGTAAAAGCGAAGATATAGCTTTATAAACTTTTAAAAATCTTGCCGACTGGGCGTTATCTAGCTGCCGGGGGGTGGGGGGTGGGTGGAGCGCTGCGTAATATGTACAACCTGGTCCGGTGCCGTCCCTGAACTCCTGTCCGATGCCGTCTTCCCGCTGCTCTCTCCGGTGCTGTGCCCGCTGGTGTCCTCCTGTCATGGTCTCCATGCTGTGCCCCAGGCCGGTAACATGATTATCGGTGCGGGCTTCGGGCAATGGGGAAGCTTCCTGTTTCCTCCTGCCCATCCCCGCCCAGGTCAGCCCTGCACCAATGAGAACGCAGGGCCATTGTGTCATGTGATCGCCGCTGTGAGCCAATCACAGCGCAGGGGTGGTTACATGACATCACTGGCTCTGCGTTCTCATTGGTGCAGGGCTGACCTGGGCGGGGATGGCAGGAGGAAGCAGGAAGCTTCCCCATTGCCCGGAGCCCGCACCGATAATCATGTTACCGGCCTGGGGCACAGCATGGAGACCATGGCAGGAGGACACCAGCAGGCACAGCACCAGAGAGAGCAGCGGGGAGACAGCACCGGACAGGAGTGCAGGGACGGCACCAGACCAGGTTGTACATATTGCGCAGCGCTCCACCCCCCCAGGCAGCTAGATAACGCCCAGTCAGCAAGATTTTTAAAAGTTTATAAAGCTATATGTTAGCTTTTACAAATCCGTTTTTTTAGCAAAAACGATTGCCCCATATGTGTCTGCAGGGTGTATGGACACATATTAACAGTCCGGGGGGGTCATCTGGGGTGGTTGGTTTTCTTTAAGAGAAAAACATACTTTCAATAGCTGCCGGGGATGGAGCTACACACTACACTAGTCGTACAGGCGGGTCCCCGGGAGTTTCTCCCCACCCACTGACAGTGACTGACAGGTCTCCCGTCTATATATGCTTATAGGCATAGACCTGTCAGTCTAGGGCAGGGAGAAGTTCAGAGGATACGCATGTATGTTTTTCACTGAAACACCATGGAGTTTCAGAGTCTAACATACTTGGCTGTGATCATACAGCCAGTGACCGAGGCATGCTGCCTATCGATTGGGCTGCATGTATTAGATGTCAGGTACACTTTAAGGCTAAGTTCAGACAGAGTTTTTGCTCCGTTTTTTTATTGATCCGTTTTTGGTACAGTTTCTGGACCAAAAATGGTTCCTCTTTTTGAAAAAAGAATCAAACGCATAATCGTTTGTGCTGCTTTTTCCTCCGTTTTCGGGGGACATAGACAGACACACAGACAGGCAGATGCAGACACAGACACACTTTCTTACCTTCCCTGCGATCCCACGTTGAGCCCCAGTTATGTCTTCCTCCAGGGCACCGGCAGGTCCTGTCTGTGAGTAGTATGAGTACTTATAGAACCTGTGTACCATGTACCGTATATACTCGTGTATAAGCCGACCCGTGTATAAGCCGACCCCCCTACTTTTGCCCCCAAAACCTGGGAAAATCTATTGACTCGTGTATAAGCCGAGGGTGGACCCTAGCACAAGTATACAGCCCCCAGCAGTGTGGTATACACCAGTCCCAGAGGTAGATACAGCAGCCCCAGTGGTAGTATACACGCAGCCCCAGTAGTATATACAGCCCCAGTGGTAGTATATACAGCCCCAGTGGTAGTATACAGGGCCCCAGAGGTATATAGCAGCCCCAGTGGTAGTATACAGGGCCCCAGAGGTATATAGCAGCCCCAGCGGTAGTATACAGGGCCCCAGAGGTATATAGCAGCCCCAGTGGTAGTATACAGGGCCCCAGAGGTATATAGCAGCCCCAGTGGTAGTATACAGGGCCCCAGAGGTATATAGCAGCCCCAGTGGTAGTATACAGGGCCCCAGAGGTATATAGCAGCCCCAGTGGTAGTATACAGTGCCCCAGAGGTATATAGCAGCCCCAGTGGTAGTATACAGGGCCCCAGAGGTATATAGCAGCCCCAGTGGTAGTATACAGTGCCCCAGAGGTATATAGCAGCCCCAGTGGTAGTATACAGGGCCCCAGAGGTATATAGCAGCCCCAGCGGTAGTATACAGGGCCCCAGAGGTATATAGCAGCCCCAGTGGTAGTATACAGGGCCCCAGAGGTATATAGCAGCCCCAGTGGTAGTATACAGTGCCCCAGAGGTATATAGCAGCCCCAGTGGTAGTATACAGGGCCCCAGAGGTATATAGCAGCCCCAGTGGTAGTATACAGTGCCCCAGAGGTATATAGCAGCCCCAGTGGTAGTATACAGGGCCCCAGAGGTATATAGCAGCCCCAGTGGTAGTATACAGTGCCCCAGAGGTATATAGCAGCCCCAGTGGTAGTATACAGGGCCCCAGAGGTATATAGCAGCCCCAGTGGTAGTATACAGTGCCCCAGAGGTATATAGCAGCCCCAGTGGTAGTATACAGGGCCCCAGAGGTATATAGCAGCCCCAGTGGTAGTATACAGTGCCCCAGAGGTATATAGCAGCCCCAGTGGTAGTATACAGGGCCCCAGAGGTATATAGCAGCCCCAGCGGTAGTATACAGGGCCCCAGAGGTATATAGCAGCCCCAGCGGTAGTATACAGGCAGCCCCAGTAATGCAGGCCCCCTCCAGCGTCTCCTCCGGTCACCTGTAAAGCAAGCTATACTTATCAGTGTCCCGCTCGCACCCGCCGCTGCCGACATCCGTGATCCTCCATCTTCATGCGACTCCTCTTCCTGTTTCCTGTGCGCGTCGCCGGGAATGACGTCATTGCCGGCGACGCGCACAGAAACAGGAAGAGGAGTCGCATGAAGATGGAGGATCGTGGATGTCGGCAGCGGCGGGTGCGAGCGGGACACTGATAAGTATAGCTTGCTTTACAGGTGACCGGAGAGACCCTGGGGGGGCCCTGCATTACTGGGGATGCGGGGGCTGCTGTATACCGATGTATACATCGGTATGTACCGATGTATACATCGGTATACAGCACTGACTCGCGTATAAGCCGAGGGGGGTACTTTTCAGCCCAATTTTTGGGCTGAAAAACTCGGCTTATACGCGAGTATATACGGTAACTAAGTCTCATGGGTAGGTCCTGGAAGTACCATACTACTCTTAAACAGGTCCTGCCGATGCCCAGGATAAAGACAACTGAAGCTCACCATGGGATTGCCGGGGAGGATGAGTAAGTGGCTGTTAGTGGCGCAGAAAGCGCAGCAGAAAAACGCCACACAAATTGACACTCCTTATTTTGTGGATGCGCTTTCTGCACCACAAACGCAGCCGGTAAAAAATGCAGTGTCTGTACAGCAATTTGAAAATCCCATTCACTTTGCTGGAAGACATTTTGACTGATCCGTTTTTGGTGCAGTTTAAAAAAAAAAAAAAGGCAGCACCAAAAATGGATCAGAAACGTCCAGTGTGAGCATAGACTAATAAATGTTGGAAAACATGCATGTTACTAATGCCCTGTGCCAGCCCCCACCCCCTAAAAATGGCACCAAAAACACACAAATACTGGTAAATATTCAAAACTAATGGTGAGTAAAAGTAGTAGCCTTTTTGAAAAGAATAAAGAAACAAATAAAAAAAAAAAACTGTTTCTATAGAATTTATGGTACCTTTACACGCCGCTACAGAAGGTTAGAAACCACCGGGTGTAGGAGACAATTGTATCTTGTACCGTCAAAACACCGCGAGGTAGCGGCGTGTAATTCAGGTTGTTGCCACCGGTCACTGTGGAAAACTGTTTCCCAGCCGTGCTCAAAAACAAGGAGGTATAAACCCTATGGTAGCGGCGTGTAATCGAGGAACAGGAAGGTATTTTCGTCACCTAGTGAACTCCCTGGGGCGTGACACAGCCTCCGGGATACCGCGCCCCATCAGCGATCATTGGTGGAAGCTCCTGCGTTACGATTGGTTGTCCCTGCATAGGGTAGCATATTTAAGGAGCTGACCAGTCACACTACACAATTGCAATGGCATCATGTATTAGCCAGCCTGCCTGCGCTGGCTGGCCAATCATGATGCTATTGCATTGTCCAATCACCGTACGAGCGTCTCGTAATCCATAACTCTGGCACGCCTATGTGTTGTCCCTGCTGCCCCAGGTCCTCCCATATTGCCTTGTGGTAGCGGCGTGTAAATGAGGGAAGGTGCTCTACAGAAGGTAACCTGCAGCACCCATCAGTGCTTCCAGGGATAGAAACAACCTACTGTGGAGCACCTTGTAGCGGCGTGTAAATGCGGTATCAGGTACCATTAGGAACCGTTGAAACGTGCTCATGCACGTGAGACACCCGGTGGTTTCTAACCTTCCGTAGCGGCGTGTAAAGGTACCTTTAGAAATAATGTAGTATTTTCAACAGGTGATCATTGCTGGAGCCAATGAATGCTTTGTGCCCATGCCAATATCTTTCACCTGGGTATACAGAAACAGTAAATAGGCTATAATAAAAAAATAAATAAAATCAATGAATTGACTAGTCACAAGGCTGATCCTTGAAATTACGCAAAGTTGCTATTTACAGTGTAAATTTCTCTTCATGTGAAATACAAAAGTGTGCACAGGTAAGGCCATGACCTTTCTCTGGGATCACGCCCTCTGCTTTAATCCCTACCAATTATTGTAAATGTCCTTAGGAAGCCTCCTGCTGATGGTATCACAAACATCAAATACAGAGCAATGTAGATGTAGGGTCACATTTACCTGCTTGGCTGAGCAAAATGCTATAATTGGATAGAATAATATAACTGTCATTGTGGGACTTTGTTAAATTAAGCATTATGGTTGCATTTAAAAGGGATTTTCCATGAATACAGTTTCTAAACTCATCCACCTGCTCTGTTTAAAATAATAAAATCAGGTAAACTCCACCCACATTTGTTCTGGTGTCAACTCTCCATTGCTTCTTCCGGGCCTTGTTAATAGGCTACCTCTCAATTTTTTTGCTCTTTGCATTACTTCTGTCTGGCTGATATGCCCTCTATTTTATTGGGAATATAATAAAAGTTATATTTTGGATCTTTGACAGTTCTTTTTAAGTTCCAAGCTCATGGCCTTTTTAATAGTTTCTTAGTTACTTGTTAATAGGCTGCAACGGGGATGTTATGATGATAGCGCTTGTGACCACTGCAACTTATCACTGGTAACAGTGTTTCAGCATTACCAGTGGATTGGTCCACGGATTAGCTGCAGTGGTCACATCTGTGTCAAAACATTGATTAGCACTGTTGCTTTGCTATGCTGAAAGTCACTTGGGTTCAAAACCCACCAAGGACAACATCTCCAAGGAGTTTATATGTTCTCCCTGTGTTAGCGTGGGTTTCCTCCTGATTCTCCAGTTTCATCCCACACTCCAAAAACATACTGATAGGGAATTTAGATTGGAAGCCCCAATGGGGACAGTGTTGCTGATGTATGTAAAGCACTGTGGAATTAATAGCGCTATATAAGTGAATAAATAAAAATATATTATCAATACAGATTTTGCTAATTATTAAGAGTTATTCCCATTTTTTCCATTTTTTTGCATTTATGGTGTGGAGCCCACTGGGACGGGGTACTTGGTACCGGACCAGGGTACTGCTGGGGAAATCACGGCGGTCTTGGTCCGGACCGTGTCCTGGGTTCTCACAAGTAAAAAGGGTATTTACAAGGATTAGTTTTTCGTGACGCCACCCACGGGTTGTGGACAGTAATGGGACCACTGCTGCAGCGCCGCTCTGCCAGGAGGATGGAGGGATGGATGGGCTGCAGCTGGATGGATGAGCCCACCGCGGGTCGGGCTGCTCCTGGCAAGGTAAAAAGGTGTGTAATGCACAGTTCAGTATACCTGGAATCAGACACGGGAAACTGAAGCAGGGTTCACCGGGTTTACTTTCAATTTCTTCAGTTCAAGCAGTTTACAACACAGTTCACGGTACAGTTCCATTCACAACTCCATTAACTCTGGACACTTGAATCCTCTGCAGCCAGGCTGTCGCTCTGAGACCCCTCACTCTTTCTACATGTCCTTTCAGGCTTGTTCTTTCTCTCTGTTCTTTCTAGCGAATTGTATGGAGGCAGCTCGGCCCCTTGTATGTAGCTTTCCCCTATGTTTGTGGGCGGTAAGCCGGGTCCTCTTGGATGCTGCTGAGCCTCCAACTCTGTAGTGGGAACACAGATCTGGAATCTGTGTTCCCCGCAAGGTTTGTCTGGGGAGCCGGAGTGTAACTTCAGTCCCCCTCAAAGCCGACACTCTGGTGTTAGCCTAGCCTGCAGTAACTCTGTCTTTCAAAGTGTTACCAGGCTCCTTCTATCCCATGTGACTTCCAGATGCAATCAGGGAATCTATACCGCCTGTAGTTGGTCGGTTCTACCGTGTTCCTCGGTCCCGGTAATACTGGTCCGGTCTCTGTCCTCACACTCCCTTGGGATGCCGGCTATGGACGAGCTTTCTCTCCATGGAACGGTGTCTCTGTGGATTCTGCATCTCCAGGGAGCCCAATCCCACCAGGATGTGTCACTGTCTGTCTGGTGTTGGCTGCTCGGCTCACTCTGACTGCTTGGTCTTTACCTCTCAGCCTACTCCAGCCTACTAACTCCTTCCTTCTCCTGTCACCTGACCTTTCTTCCTTCCCACCCACTTTCCTCTAAATCCAACCACCCCTTTCCCGCCTAGAGTCCCGGGCTCCGGGTTGGGTGCTGTGCGGGAGTTTGGTGCACAAACTGCCTACCTTCTGCCTGGCTGCAGTTCCCTATGTGGCCACCCTGGTCGCAGGGGCACCACAATGGCATATACTGTAGACAGACTATATCTGATCGTGACCACTGCCCCAATATATAAAACTCTGTTGGAGGAGATTTTTGGCTACACGTCTGTTCACATCATTCCACTACCAGTATGTGGGAACATTTGACACCCAGAGGATATTTTACTCATTTCTGCGCAGGTTACCCAAGGTGCTGATTGCACATTTCTATAAATATGATTAGGATGGAAACACACTGACATGCATGCGAGTACCTTGCATGTATCTCGCATGACTCACCTGAAACAGGCACCAGATGTCTGGACCGTAGTGTGTCAGTTGATTGTTTCTATGCAGCTCCATGCTCCCATCCAGAGAGGCAGCAGCCTTTCTGGGTGTCTTATGCGAGATGCATGCAAGATACTCAAATGTTTCTCGGATAATGTGTTTCCACCCTTAAGCTGAGACTATATAGGTCCAATATTCCCTCAAAAAACAGTTTCATATTTTCACACTGGCCTCTAGAGCTTTTTTAGATGTATACTTCATTCCCTTTCAGGAAGAGTTTTCAACAGGGGCATTATCATCAGAGTCAGGATCATAATGACCTCTATACACAGCTGATAGCACAGGATAAACCAATCACAATAGGGGATATTACACCTCCTCCCCTCCCTTCACAATAACATGTGCACACGCTCATTAGATGCTTCAATACATAATATAGGGTCAGGTTCTGACCATTGTGGCTAATGTACGTGTTGTTTCCTGAAATAATGGGAATTCTAAAATAACTGCAGTAGATGATGTAACATTAGCAAGATTTCTATTTTTTTATACAGATAGGAAAAAAATAAAAATATATATATAAAATTAAGAAAACCTGATTTGAACACTAGGCCATTATTCAATGACACATTCTAATATGGCTGCCATAATGCCACAAGAGTTGTCAGCCGCCTTTCCAATGTCCTAAATGTAACATCACCCATACAGCACCATACATCAACGTATATAGTCATCACCGATATTTGCCATCTTTTACCTCAGTGCGGCAGGAAAGACGATGTTGTGTCGCACTTTTCTTCAGCCATCACATTTCCAACACTTTCTGCAGTGGCAAAATCACCTCAGGAAAGTCAGACGAGCTGTGATTGCTTTCTGTGGTAAACAGAAAGCTGAGCTTTGATTCGTTGCTGTGTTAAAAAGTAGCTGAGCTCTGATTGGTTGCTGTGGTAATACAAAAGTAGAGTTTCAATTTGGTGCTGTAGTAAAAAGAAAGCTTTGCTCTGATTGGTTGGTTGCTGTGGTAAAAGGGAAGCTGACTTCTGATTGGTCACTATGGTAAAAAGAAAGAAGATAGATAAGCTTTGGTTGATGTGGTAAAAAGAAAGCAGAGTTCTGATTGGTCGCTATGATAAACGAAAAATGAGCTTTGGTTGATGTGATAAAAACGATTGGTTGCTATGAGTAAAACACTTAATATAAGGCAAATCTGATGAAGGAGGCCTAATAAGTAATACCCCATACAAAACACACAAACAGGGGGCTTCGTTATCATGGCTTACCTTGCAAATATATTTGTTATTATGATGCATACGAGTTCTTTAAATGCAACCAGCAGTGTAAAGAATGGAGGGTTTCAATTTGGTTACTATGAAACAGAAACATGTCTATGCATACAGAAATACACTAAATAACAGGTTAAAGGAATATTTCAATGAGTAAGGCCCCTTTCACACTAGCATTTGTCTGGATCCGGCAGATCCGGACAGAAAACCGCATCTACCGGAATTGCCGCCTAACGGCCGCACTTGCGGTTCACTTTCGGCAAGCCCCATGCATTGTCTATGAGGCTTGCGGCAAGGCAAAAAAAACACAGCAGACCGTGCTTTTTTATACGGCCACAACTGCAGCAAGGGCCTGATTGCGGCAATACCGCACATGCCGCAAGCCTCAAACAATGCATGGGGTATTCAACAAGTGCGCTGCAAGTGCAGCCGTTAGGCAGCACATGAGGCAGATGCGTTTTTTAGTCCGGATCGGCCGGATCTGGACAAAAACGCAGATGTGAAAGGCCCCTAACACAGGACAATTGAAAAATATTAGGCCTGGGAGGGCCCTTGCCTTAATGAGGGACCCATTTCCATCGCTCACTAAAAAATATCTAGTAAAATGCTAATCCAATAGATGGGAAGAGCTGAGGTACATGTACCTAGATGTAGCTGTGGTAACCAGAATAAAAACCTCCATACTTTACACTGCTGACTGAATTTTAACTTTTACAAACCAGCAATTACAGCTCTTGTCCACAACCATATTACAATAGATTTGTAGTTCTCACACCCAAAACAAGTAGTATGGTAAAGCATATTAAAAATTGCCCCTATGGCAAATAAATATATCTAGGTTCTGTTGTAGATTGATCGCCAGGATCCGGGCTATCCGTTACACCGGTAACCTGTGGTCACTGGATGGGAGCCCTGAGAACCTCCTTCTACCTGATGGCATCCACGGCTTTTCTTTAGATTAGCTGGCCTGGTGCAATGTAGCCACCTGCAAATTAACCTCTGTGATTGGGAGCAATCCTTGTGCAAACCTGCAACACATTGTGCTGTTTTGCATATAGATTTGCTGAGCAAAGTTGACACTCATATTTCAGCCGCAAATCGTATTGTGAATACTACACCTGACGTGTGTGAACATATCTTAAGAGTGTTCATAGAGTTTTTCCACTGAAAAATGTATCAAAAAACTAATTAAATCCACAACAAAACCTGTGTCTTCTTACAAAACCTTTCCAAAACAAAACTAGTGTTTACGAGAATGTGAATTTTTTCAGCCAGCATCTTTTAACTACTCACATTTTCAACAACAACAAGCAGTTAAAGGGATCCTGTCACCCCCAAAACACCTCAAACCTATTAAAAGCTGTCCCTACAGCATAGTAACACTTACCCTACACTCCTTTTACCTCCTAAAAGCACCAAGTGAAATAGGAGAAAAATGTTATTATAGTACCTCATTATGGATGATAATGAGTGACTATGCTATTCATAGTCACTCATCCAGGCTCTCCCACTGCATGATATCACACCTCCATAGGCGTGATCTTGGAATCTGATTAAAATGCGCGCCTCCCCGCCGCTCTCCTGTGTCTCGGCCGGCCTGTAGTGGGGCTCGGTGACGCGATACGCGTCATTTCTGGCGCCGGGTGACGTATACACCCGCGCCGCTCTGTTAGCTTCAAAACGCGCACTGCGCACGCGCATGCGCAGTGCGCGTTTTGAAGCTAACAGAGCGGCGCGGAGGCGCCGAGCCCCACTACAGGCCGGCCGAGACACAGGAGAGCGGCGGGGAGGCGCGCATTTTAATCAGATTCCAAGATCACGCCTATGGAGGCGTGATATCATGCAGTGGGAGAGCCTGGATGAGTGACTATGAATAGCATAGTCACTCATTATCATCCATAATGAGGTACTATAATAACATTTTTCTCCTATTTCACTTGGTGCTTTTAGGAGGTAAAAGGAGTGTAGGGTAAGTGTTACTATGCTGTAGGGACAGCTTTTAATAGGTTTTGAGGTGTTTTGGGGGTGACAGGATCCCTTTAAAGAGGACCTGCACCCCCAGGTGCTATGCTAACTGAATGCAGCATGTCTGCTGCATTCAAGGAAGGGGTCCCCCATGTCTCTAGTTCCCCTGTAAGCTTTAAAAAAGACTTTATAAAGTGTATAGATAAGGAGTCTGGAGGGCCTTACTCAGTATGAGTCATCGCTGATCCCTGGTGTCCTCCCTGCCTCCAGCCTTCTCTGTGCCGCTTCTTGTTCAGCCTCCTTTATGTGTCTGTCCTCCTCCCTGCCTCCAGCCTTCTGTGTACCACCTCCATCCCTCTCTTGTTCAGCCTCCTGTACGTGTCATCGCTGGGGGCTGGAGGTGGCACACAGAAGGCTGGAGGCAGGAGGAGGGCAGACACATACAGGAGAGGCTAAACAAGAGAGGGCTGGAGGCGGGGAGACACCAGCAACAGCGATGACTCATTACTGAGTAAGGCCCTCCAGACTCCTTATCTATACACTTTATAAAGTCTTTTTAACACCTTACAGGGGCTAGAAACATGGGGGACCCCTTCCTGAATGCAACAGACACCCTGCATTCAGTGCTGTATTCAGTACCAGGGGTAACAGGTCCTCTTTAAAAGAAGTGAGCACATCATTCTTGATGTAACGCCGATAACCCTGAAGCATGGTCGCTGACTTACCATCGGGGCCGGACTGCGTGCTTCCTCCCTCCATGCACGGCTGTCCACATGCTCATTTGTTGTCTCCAGCTCCCGGGTCATGTACACGTTGCGCATGTTCCCCGGGAGTGCATTTAAGGCACGTGCCCGTGCTCCTGCCCCGCTTTTAATGAGCCAGAGCTCCAATACCTGGAAGTGCCACCAAGACTATCGCTGAGAGGCACTATTTATTTATGGCATCCCACCACTAGGAAAGGTGCCTGAGCAAGATGTAAGGCTGCTTTCACATCAGCGATATTTGAAATCCGCAGCATATCCGACAGTTTTTCTGCAATCTGCCACGTAACGGCTAATTTGTGGCAAGCCCCATTCATTCCCTATGGGACTAGCGGTCAGGTGCGACAAGTGCGGTTTTGCTGGATCGGCATTTGCGCAAGTCGTAAAACCAATGATTGCAAGACAAAACGGGAATTTGCAGGGGGAGACAGGGGAAGCTCAGGCTCTAAGTGTAGTATATTAGTGATCAATAGGTTTCATTGGTTATAAACACTCACCTCAAAAAGGTCTAGTAGTATTGCATGTAAATCCACAATCAATGCCAGGTGTACGTCCACTCTTCAGTTTGCTGCACAACCTTGACACAACATATGAGCGCTGGAAGGTGTTGCCTTGGACACTATGACGATTTTAAAATGCCAGGTATATTGCGCTCCTGCAAGTTGAATGTCCACCCACGATCCAACTTTGATAAATTCTTTATTTAAACTCAGAATAAATGATTACACAATGCGTTTTGACATTAAGGCTGGCTTCACACTGCGTGTGTGATCCGATCCGTGGCTGTCCGCTTGAGGCAGACAGCCGCGGACCGGATCAGCACACAGGACTGGAGGGCTATTATGCCCTCCGGGCCTGTGTGCAGCCGCACGTAACTGCAGCCGCTGACAGATCAGGACCGCGGCACCCGCGGTCCTCACCTATCAGCAGTGGGAACTGCGTGCGGCTGCACACAGGACCGGAGGGCATAACAGCCCCCCAGTCCTGTGTGCTCATCTGGTCCGCGGCTGTCTGCCTCAAGCGGACAGCCACGGATCGGATCACACACGCAGTGTGAAGCCAGCCTTAGTCTTCCTCAGGAAGTCGTTGTGTGATCGTTTGTTCTAAGTTTAAATAAAGAATTTATCAAAGTTGGTTCGAGGGTGGACCCTCAAATTTGCAGGAGCACAATATGCCTGTCATTTTAAAATCATCATAAAACCGCTGCTAGCAGCATTTTTTTTGCACTTCTGCAAGTGCCAGATCTGCCAGATCCAGCAAAACCGCACTTGCCACACCTGACTGTAAGTCGTATAGGGAGTGAATGGGGCTTGCCGCAAGTGAGCAGTTATGCAGCAGATGTGGCAAACCTGCCGGATCTGCCGTGATTATACAAAAACGCTGATGTGAAAGGTGCCTTAGTTTAGTCACTTACTGTCTGCTAAGCAACTTGTTAGGTCCTGTTACCCTGTGTCTGCTACCTGTCCTATACCTGCTGTGCCCCCTGTACCAGCTTGCACATGCCATACTGTACCTGGCTTTATCCCTGTGTCCCATGCCTTGGGGGTCAGCTGCCACAGTTCCCTTTGTGGTTCAGTGGGTCCACTTGCTCCAAGCTCACCTCAATGTGTGTAAACACTTGAACAATTTTCTGTTCCGAATACGTCTACTTTACATTGCAAGGCAATGGGATGGCTCAAAAACCGCCAACAGTAAAAATGTTGAAAAACACTTAGGAAATTACCTAAAAAAAACATGCTTTGGGAAAAAAATGCTCACGTTTGTTGACTGCTAGCATGAAAAAGGCACAAAACAGCCCCTATAGGCCATGTGCACACGCTGAGTATTTGATGAGTTTTTTACCTCAGGATTTGTAGACAAACCCAGGAGTGGAGCAATCAGAGGAAAAGTCTAATAGAAACACCTGCACCACTCCTGTATTTAATTATCCACTCATGGTTTTGGCTACAAATCCTGAGGTAAAAAACTCACCAAATACTCAACGTGTGCACATGGCCTTGCGGTTCATAGAGATATGCAATCATCTGCTATCAATGAAACATGATGGCGGCCCTAATTAGTATGTGAATCAACCACACATACTGCTTGCTGACGGTTTCCATGTAAACAATATTTTTCTGAAAAATATATTAAAACAATAAAAAGGTAAAAAAATATGTGGAAAATATGCAGTATTGGACATTTTCAGATTATATAACCAATGTTATGTATAACTGGAGGAAATGTGGGCTGCTGCAGCCGCTGTAATATTTCTGGTGACTAGTTCGATGTAGCACATTTAATAGAATGTCAGCACTGTTTATTAATATGCAAAAAGCGCATTGCGCAGAGGTGTCAGCGCACCTCCCCGGCATCACTAACAACGCCTTGCTTGATTTCTGTAGTACAGTAATTCTGACTAACCCACTTGACAGACCTTGTTAAGTGATGTCCTTCATTGCTGGTACATTACATGTCATGACAACCTGTTCTTGCTGTAAGTCTGGATTGAAATACGTCACCTTAAAAGCATAAAGTAAATGGTTGCTGCTAGGAGCCAATTGAACCTAATGCTCGGTTCAGTCATCGTTAAAGCAAGCTAAGCTTTTAAACATTGCAGAGGTCCTAATTTTTTCAATCTCTGCACGTAAGCATGGCTTCTGTACTTGTTATTTACTTGTTATTATTGGTCTGTCTATCGTGGTGCTAGGCAGAAGATGTATTTATTCATATCTTGATATTATATATTTATGATTGTTTTGACAATAATTACTGGATGGCAGCGGCATAACTACACTAGGTGCAGGGGTTGCAATCGCACCCAGGCCCTGAAGCCTAGGGGGCCCCAAAAGTCCCTTTGGCCTAAAGAAAAAGGCTAATGCTAGTACAGATTTGCAATAATTGGGGGCCAAGCTGGAGCTTTCCCATCAGGGCCCATGATCTTCAACTAACTCCACTGGTGGATGGTAAAAATGGTAAGTAAGTATGCAGTTTTTTGTAGAGCGCACGAATCCAGCATCCAGGCACAGATTATCCTTTAAAGGGAATCTGTCAGGCCAAAAATCCATATGTAACTGCTATCATTTTCTCATTCCTTTCTCTAAGCTCGCTCTATACATGTATTTCTATTATTTATTCTTCCCTCCTATCCTCTGTAAACTTCAAAATAAAAGATTAATTCCATCTGTCAATAAGAGTGAGTTTTCTGCTGCCCACTCCCCAAGGAATGAATATTCATGCATCATTGCATAGCCGTGCCCTCCTCTCTGAACTGACTGTTGTGTGACTCACTGCAGAGCAGAAAGGAGGAGAGGGAGGAGGTGTGTGCTCTTAAGGTACCGTCACACGGGGAGATATCGCCGGCGATGTTGCCGGCAACCGAGGGGCGTGGCCAGGTTGCGGCGACATCGCCGGCGAATTGCCGCGTGTGACAGGGCGATAATCAGGCGATGAATCGCCTGAGTCACATTGACAGGTTTCCCAACAATGTTGGGAAACCTGGCGATGTTGCTCAGGCGATTCTGCCTGATCGCCCTGTGTAACGCGGCAACCCGCAATGTTATGGGCGATTCCGCCTATCTACAACATTGCGGGTTATCGCTCGCTGGGTTGGGCAACTCAGCGAGCGATAGCCGCGGCAACTAGCCGGCGACATCGCCGGTAAGTTGCTCAGTGTGACATCTCACCGGCGATGTTGTCTGGGATGCGCGCTCCCGCGATCCCCGGCAATATCGCCGGCGATATGTCCCTGTGTGACGGTACCTTTAGAGATCTTCATTTTGTGTATCGGGGACATGTGTGTAGTGTGTGCAGTCTGAGATATTTCTATGTGATTATAAGAACATTTGATCATTCCCTCAGCAGACACACCCATTACATGTCTGCAGAAAAACCAAAGTTCTTATATACACATAAGGTAAAGAATATTTATACCGTGTTAGCCAGTAGATAGAAAAATATATTGCAATCTGAGAGTCTGCTATGTTTACCATCTTTTCAGTTAGCCATTAAAAGGTATCAACCACTGAGGACTCTCAGAATGCAATATATTTTTCTATATACACATAGAAATCTTACAGACAGCACAGGCTGCAGCACAAAACTCCTCCCCCTCACAGAGGGGAGGGACAGAACACAAGCTTGGATGGGTGTGGATATTTAAATAACACTTATACAGCAGCTGGACTATTCGGCTGTGAATATAATTGCGAGGACTAATGCAGCAGCTGCCTGCAGGATGTAAAAAATGCTTATAGCATGGAAAATACAAATGGTACAATAATGATTTTACATGTTTTTAAAATGTTTTATTAAACAATTGTGACTCTCACAACACATTTCGGTGGGTTACCGCCTTTATCAAGTGATAGCCACAGTATGGTACAGACACTTCTTATTGTTTGACCAATTAGAAAACAATTAAAATAACTGACAACCATTAAGTTACAGATGGCAAGTTAGCTATTTTAATTGTTTTAATTATTTTGTTTTTTAATTGGTTAAACTATATAAGAAGTATCGAAGTATCTTTACCATACTGTGATTATCACTTGATAAAGGCCGTGATCCACCGAAATGCGTTGTGAGAGCCAAAATTGTTGAAAAAAGAAGAATTACGTAAAGGATAATCTGTGCATGGATGCCGGATTTGTGCGCTCTACGAAAAAATGTATACTTACGATTTTACCATTGAAATCCCACTGGAAGCGGTAGGGGCTGCAGTTTACAGCGCCGGAGCACTGAGAGTGAAGGACATGCGGTGACGTCACTGTCACGTAACCGGCCAAGCCTGAATGCTGGAGGATTGTGCGGTGTGCAAATACATACCGGAGCTCCACACTGTGGTTGTACAGAGGTGCACAACCACGAAAGGTGAGTGATCTCACAATCTTTCTTCCCCAAAATCCTCACTAGGCCACCAGGTACACACAAGGGTGCATCTCTGTATGTTTTACTTTTCACTCCACTGGTGGATGGCAGCTTTTCTTCTACTATCACTTTTGACTTTCTTAGTATTATAATTTTTCAATAAATCCAACCACTTTTATTAGACTTAGGACACTCTCTCACAAGCTTATAACACGGCCAAGTGATATACTATGGGCAGTGCACATATGCAATTTTTTTTCTCCTGCCGATTAGACATAAAATAATTGCTTGCTGACAGTGGCTTCGATATTCGTATCTCTGACACCTCTACAAGTCTACGGGTACATGTAAGACGTCTGACTGCACTCGGATGTCATCCGAGTGCAATCTAGTTACCGCAGACACAAGCAATGGAGACGATAGAGAAATTTAAGTTCTCCTTCTTCTCCGCATCTGTGCTCTTATTCTCTCATGCGATAGAATCAGATCACAGTATGGTGACACTCGGATTAAACTATGTCCGAGTTTGATTCAAGTGACCTTAGCATAATCGGCTAGATTCTCTTCCATGACAGAATCTACGGCTGTATGAGCGCATCCTTAGTCTGGACAGATCCCAATCATTTTGCAAAGGATCCACAGCAGCTCAACCAAACCAAGCCAGCAGAGCAAAATAGGAATCCAGCTAGATATTATCACTCTTTTTAATCCAAATAGACACACTTTCTGTGATTGATTAATTTCTGATACAAAGTATCAAGAAACTGCCTTTTTCGTCCTATGAAATGACATACTAAAATTCTGCTTGCAGCCACCACTAGGGGGAGCTCACTGCATAGTGCTGTATTATTGCGCTTAAGATGGTGTATGTGAGCTCCCCCTAATCGTAGCTGATGGAAGAGTGGCAGCACTGTAGATCATGGTTGCTGCTGCTGCATGGTTCCACAGATACAGATTTCTTGATTCCTGTTAACAACTGACCATAAATACTCAGATTTGGGACCCAGCCACTTCAGAAAATAACATATATTACAAAATGCAAATATATCCATTAAACAGCTACACTACTATTTAATTTACAATCGCCTAGTTACCCAATATTATGCAAAGGTGACAACCCAAGTATCCAGTGGTGTAACTTGAAGCTCCAACGGGGCCCCCAATTATTGAAAATCTTTAATAGCATTTGTCTTTTACTAAAGGGACTTTTGGGGCCCTTTAGTCTCCAGGGCCCAGGTGCAATTGCAACCCCTGCACCAATTGTTGTTACGCCCTTGGGGAAATACATAACATTTGTATGCTCATATCAAAGACCATTCTCTCATAAATATAAGAGAGCTATATACTTTATACAAAGTTTCATAGTTTTGGTTACTTGATAGAAATGTTCTCTATGGATATAAAGTCTCCTGCTGTGATTGTCACTATCCACCCTTCCTCTACTACATCTGTTATTTTCTTGCACTTTTTCCCTATTGTTGGTTTCCTTTCTCTGGGTTAATACTGTATAACATACAGTTCTGGTGATGCTGTTAACAAATGCTTCCATCCAGATTTTAATCCAGCAGCATATTACCCTGCACAAAACGTGCACATATACTGTACATTATTATAACACTGGACCATTTATTTACAACCCTTTTGGTGTAAAAATAAGTCTCAGGCAGGTGTTTTGTTTGATTTTTTTTTTTTTTTTAATATTTGGAGCTGCATTCATAATTCTGGTTTCTGGAAACAACTATGACCAGCAGGGGCGTATGCGCAGATGAAAAAAAAAATTTTATCTGCGCATGCGCAGATGCCACTCATATTCGTCCCCACAGTGTCCTCAGTAAAATGGCGCCTGAGATCGCGTACATGCATGCTCTGACTCCGGTGCCATTTTAATGATGACACCATTACAATAGTAATGCGCATGCATCGCCAGCAGCGGGACTGGCAGCGTAGTGCGAAATTTAAGTAAAGAAAGAAGGAGGCCAGAAGGAGTAATCTATGTGAGAGGTCCCGAACCACGTAGTTCTGCCCTGGCTACACAAGTCAATCAATGCCACACTCATTTCTGCAGCTTGGATGAAACTTATTTCTGCAATCAAACATATCAGAAAAATGAAAGTATGATTTAATTCACCAACCTAGTGCCTATATGGTGCTGTCTTTACTTTATAAGTTAAAGTCCTGGTGGTTGCTTTCCTATGACATTGAAGTCTTAAGAAAATGGAACCATTATGCCAAATTTGGTTTGAAAAGTCGCAACATTTTTTACAACTTTTAGTGTTTTCGGGACAGTTTTGCCAGGTTGCACCAAAATGGGTGAAGCTGGGATGAGTTGTGGTGCGGCCACATCTCATCTAATTCATGATGAGCTGTGGTATTCCTTAATCTAGAGATCTTACTCTAGTTCTAGTCCCTGATCAGAGTAAGGGTACCTTTTATACGCCGCCGGCGAGAATTATTGACAGAGATATGTCGCTCTGGAACCATCGCCGCCAAATTGCCTCCAAATGCAGCGTGTATTTGGAGAATTTGGCGGTGATATGTTGCCTCGCTCCGGTCGCCTGATTTCAGAGCAGTGCTCTGAAATCAGGCGACCGGAGCCAGTGCTCTGAAATCAGGCGACCGGAGCGAGGCGACATATGGCCGCCAAATTACACGGCACAATTGGGAGGCAATTTGATGGTGATAATTCCAGGTCGACATATCACTGTCAAAAATGTCTCCCGTGGTTGTGGCGTGACAAGGTACCCTAAGATTTGTTGTGAGTTACACATTGGGGCATGTGAATCTTAATGAATCTGGAATTTCTAACTCCAACACACGCCTTTAACCAACTCCAGTCTTGAACATGAACAATGCCAGTCTTGATGAATTGCGGCTAAAAAGTACAATTTTCATAAGGGCCATATCCCCTACATTGTGCTATGTTTGATTTGAACAGTCATTTTGTGGTGACAGTTTCCCTTTAACATACCGTATATACTCGTGTATAAGCCGAGTTTTTCAGCCCAAAAATTGGGCTGAAAAGTCCCCCCCTCAGCTTATACACGGGTCAATACGGTAGGGGCTGTGGTGGGGGCTGTGTCCGGTGCTGGGGAGGCTGGAGGAGGTGGGGGGAGGCTGCTGTATGAGCGCCCCGTCACGTGGGGCCGGTCATTATATATGCACTGCTTCCCCCTGTCAATCAGCAGCAGGGGGAAGCTGTGCATATCTAAATATATGGCCCCCAAATGCTGGCACTCGCCCCCCCACCGTTGTAAGGCCCCCCCTGCTGCTTAACTTACCATCCCTGGTCTTCTGCACAGCGCCGGTCTTCCGTGCTTCGTCCTCCATGCTCCCGTCCTCGGCTGCATCCGGGGTCCCCGGCCGTCGCATCCTTGTGTCTCTTTATTAAGAGCACTGATAGAAATAGCACATTGCATTTTTCAAGTGAGCATCCCAGAAAAATGGTAAAGTCACTCCCTTGGAGCCAGATGTTGAGAGTACGTAGGATCGTTTCCGATAACACCAAAGTTGATGGTCGATTACAAGGCATGACTAATAGATTTCTAAAAAGAGGGTATCCAAAAAGTGATCTGGTACGGTTCAAAACAAAAGCGTTGAATATTGAGCAAAAGGAATTGTTAAATCCTAATCCGAAAATGATTCCTCCAAAGAGAATTCCCATTGTGACCACATATTGTAAGGCTAGTAGGAAAATTATGGATATTGTTAAAAAACATTGGCCTTTACTTACAAAGGGACATGCCGAGGTTGAGGAGTTCAAACTGTTCCCTCTAATATCTTATAGGAAGGGACACAGTTTGAAAGACGATTTGGTCCATGCGGACATTGGTAGCACTAAAAAAGATATCCAAAGAACTTTTGCACCACCCAGCCTGGGAAATGTTCCCTGTCTGGGGTGTGCGTGCTGTGGAAACCTTTTAAAGGGCCGGTACTTTAGTCATCCACGTTCAGGGAAAAGATATGAAATTAATACGTGCAACAGTAATTGTGTTATCTATACAATCTGTTGCCCATGTGGTCTTCTCTATGTGGGGGAGACGACTATGGAGGTAAAGGCCCAAATAGGGAAGCACAAAAGTACTATCCGAACAGGTTTGACTGATCTGCCGGTACCTAGACATTTTCATGCAATGGGCCACACGGTCAACCAACTTAGATTTAGGGTTATAGACGATGTGCCCCCCTAAGAATAGGTGGTAACCGGGTGGCTCAATTAAAGATGAAAGAATTAAAATGGATATTTGAGTTGGATACCTTGTCCCCAAAAGACATGAACGTGGATTATGATCAGCGGGGATGTCTGCTTGGTTCTTGTTGATTTTTCTCCTTCCTTATCACATGTAATAATTGTTTTTATTTTTTTGTTTTTAATATCACTTTCGATTTAATCTAGATGGAAGACTATCATTCTCTATGGGATGGCAATTGTTGTTCGATAATTTTACAAAACTTCTATAATTTGGAAAGGGATTCTGTACACGGGCATTATTTGGTAATGTATATGGATGAGGATGGTTGTATAAAAATAAAAAGGTTATTTCAGTGACAAAGTGGTCTTTTTTTCCATGTTAGGACTTGTTATTATGACTATTTGGCACTTTGATGTGGTTGTTCTGGTAATACATATGGACACATCAGGGATTGAGAGCATTTATATGTATTAGCACCTAAATTTTGAACAAATATTTACATATAGTTATATAGAGGTAATTTTCTCTTATATATATTTGCATTATATATGGCTTTATGCAAATTGTTTCCTTATTTATACAGTGCCTACAAATAGTATTCAACCCCCTGCAGATTTAGGTGGTTTGATAAGATGCAAATAAGTTAGAGCCTTCAAACTGCAAACGAGAGTAGGATTTATTAACAGAAGCATAAATCTTACAAACCAAAAAGTTATGTTGCTCAGTTGAATTTTAATACATTTTAAACATAAAAGTGTGGGTCAATTATTATTCAACCCCTAGGTTTAATATTTTGTGGAATAACCCTTGTTTCCAATTACAGCTAATAATCGTCTTTTATAAGACCTGATCAGGCCGGCACAGGTCTCTGGAGTTATCTTGGCCCACTCCTCCATGCAGATCTTCTCCAAGTTATCTAGGTTCTTTGGGTGTCTCATGTGGACTTTAATCTTGAGCTCCTTCCACAAGTTTTCAATTGGGTTAAGGTCAGGAGACTGACTAGGCCACTCCATCACCATGATTTTTTCCCTCTTGAACCAGGCCTTGGATTTCTTGGCTGTGTGCTTTGGGTCGTTGTCTTGTTGGAAGATGAAATTACGACCCATCTTAAGATCCTTGATGGAGGAGCGGAGGTTCTTGGCCAAAATCTCCAGGTAGGCCGTGCTATCCATCTTCCCATGGATGCGGACCAGATGGCCAGGCCCCTTGGCTGAGAAACAGCCCCACAGCATGTTGCTGCCACCACCATGCTTGACCTTAGGGATGGTATTCTTGGGGTCATATGCAGTGCCATCTAGTCTCCAAATGTCACGTGTGTGGTTGGCACCAAAGATCTCGATCTTGGTCTCATCAGACCATAGAACCTTGAACCAGTCTGTCTCAGAGTCCTCCAAG
Organism: Allobates femoralis; assembly: GCA_033576535.1. Taxonomy (NCBI): domain Eukaryota; kingdom Metazoa; phylum Chordata; class Amphibia; order Anura; family Aromobatidae; genus Allobates; species Allobates femoralis. Next base: position 57,101,855 of record JARQOC010000010.1, on the reverse strand, counting down.
TGATCATGAGCAAACTGTAGACGACCCTTGACATGACGCTTTGAAAGTAAAGGTACCTTACGGGCTCGTCTGGAACGGAGACCATTGCGGTGGAGTACGTTACTTATGGTATTGACTGAAACCAATGTCCCCACTGCCATGAGATCTTCCCAGAGCTCCTTCCTTGTTGTCCTTGGGTTAGCCTTGACTCTTCGGACAAGCCTGGCCTCGGAACGGGAGGAAACTTTCAAAGGCTGTCCAGGCCGTGGAAGGTTAACAGTAGTTCTATAAGCCTTCCACTTCCGGATGATGCTCCCAACAGTGGAGACAGGTAGGCCCAACTCCTTGGAAAGGGTTTTGTACCCCTTGCCAGCCTTGTGACCCTCCACGATCTTGTCTCTGATGGCCTTGGAATGCTCCTTTGTCTTTCCCATGTTGACCATGTATGAGTGCTGTTCACAAGTTTGGGGAGCGTCTTTAGGGTAAGTGCACATTACCCGGCGGTTCGGTCGGCGGCTGCTGGCGGGACCCGCCAGGAAGCTCCGGCGCCGTGCACCGGCTTCTTGGCGGGTATGAGCTGCGGGAGCCGGGCGGTATCCGGCGGCTGCCCAGCGGGTTCTCGGCGGCGATTCTGCAGCGGCTGGAAGCAGCACATGATTCTGCTTGCAGCCGCTGCAGAACCGGCCGGTTTTTAGAACTTGGTCATTCTTTGCTAACCCGCTGGGAAACCTGCGGGTTAGCAACGGATGACGCTAGGTAACCGCCGGTATGTGCACAGCCTTGGGCGGGTTACATTAGTTTCAATGTTAATCCAAACGCCGGTTTGGATTAACATAAATTTAAATAAAACTAATGTATGCAAAACGGCGGTTTACACAGGTAAACCGCCGAAAACCCGCCCAGTGCGCACATACCCTAAATAGTCAGAAAAGGCTGGCAAAAGAGATAATTAATCCACACATGTGAAGCTCATTGTTCTTTGTGCCTGAACTACTTCTTAATACTTTAGGGGGACCAAACAGAATGCTGGTAGTTTGAGGGGTTGAATAATAATTGACCCACACTTTTATGTGTAAAATTTATTAAAATTCAACTGAGCAACATAACTTTTTGGTTTGTAAGATTTATGCTTCTGTTAATAAATCCTACTCTCGTTTGCAGTTTGAAGGCTCTAACTTATTTGCATCTTATCAAACCAGCTAAATCTGCAGGGGGTTGAATACTACTTGTAGGCACTGTATAAGAAAATGGTTCTACCCTTGTCCTTTCTAAGAGCTATGTACTGCCCCTTTAATATCTTAATCATACAAAGGTTCCCCTATGATAATTGGTTATGTAATATAGTATTCCAATGGGCTGGTAATTGTGCTTCCTTTTATAGGTAAATTAATCTATTATGATATATGATGATTAAATATGCGCTGCCACTTTTGAGTGCATTTAAAATGCTTGCGCCGGGATTAAGTGTTCGGCTCCGGCGCCGACATCCGGAAATACGTCAAGAGCCCTCCTCACAGAATGACAGGAGGACTGCCCAATAGAAGACGGACGCCTGCGTATGCGCAATGGTATTCCGGAAGTGCGCAGTGCCGATAGGTGGAGGATCAATGAGACGTGGAGTCACTATGACGACGGGCGATGCCTGCAGGTGATTGGCCAAACACAGCTATTACTTGCTATTGAGAATACTGGACTAGCTATAGGGGGATGTGCAAACTTTGTGTGCGCTCTTACATGATTATATGCCCCCATTATGGTACTGTATTGGTAGTAGATCTATGTCTAGTGATTAGGTGATTTTTAACTTTGTTTACTTTTCACTCCCCATTGATTGGTTGTTTGTTAATGGGGGTGGAGTTTTATACTATAAAACACATGATGTATCTGTGTGATGTATGCACTTGAAAAAGGTTTTTAACCGAAACGTTGTGCTGTGGTGGATGGAATAAAGTTTTGAAGATTTAAGCTACCAGCTTGTGAGGCGCTGTTACATGAATGTTATTGTCGCTGGGTGGATCTCCCTGGCCTAGGACGTGCGCCCAAATGTAAGGAACCCAGAGGATTCCCTTTCCATGAGGTGCTGTGGATAATCCCCCTTTTTATGCAGCAACGATGACGTCATCGTTACTGCGACGGCCGGGGACCCCGGATGCAGCGAGGACGGGAGCATGGAGGACGGAGCACGGAAGACCGGCGCTGTGCAGAAGACCAGGATGGTAAGTTAAGCAGCAGGGGGGGCCTTACAACGGTGGGGGGGCGAGTGCCAGCATTTGGGTGCCTGTATACCACTGGGACTGCTATATACCACTGGGGCTGCTGTATACCACACCACTGGGGCTGCTGTATACCACTGGGGCTGCTGTATACCACTGGGGCTGCTTTATACCCCTGGGGCTGCTATATACCACTGGGGCTGCTATATTCCACTGGGGCTGCTGTATATACTGCTGGGGCCTGTATATGCCACTGGGGAGGCTGCTGTAATATTGCTGGGGCCTGTATATACCACTGGGGAGGCTGCTGTAATACTGCTGGGGCCTGTATATACTACTGGGGAGGCTGCTGTATACTACCACTGGGGAGGCCTGTATACCTCACTGCTAGGGGTTGTATACCTGTGCTGGGGTCCACCCTTGGCTTATACACGAGTCAATAGGTTTTCCCAGGTTTTGGGGGCAAAAGTAGGGGGGTCGGCTTATACACGGGTCGGCTTATACACGAGTATATACGGTAATTGTAACATTGTTTCCATACAAAAACAGATGATGGGGTATAACAGCAGGAATGGTTCTTATTGCTTGATAACTATCAAAATAATCAGTATTTGGTGCAGGTCATATAATTATTTAACAACCTTCAGCTTGATCTTGAGCCATGGCGACTTGATAAATGCTCTGTTTATCTCTTTTCACCTTTGTCATTCTTTTTTTAAAGGAAGATCTGTCAATCAAGCATAATATCATAATTATACTATTATAATAATTGTGCATCCTTGACCTTTTCCAAGATGGCTTCCACTGCTTCGCTTCTGTTCATGTGATCCTTTTTCTCTGCCTTTATGAACTTTAGTCTACCTTCTAGCCGTACTTGAGTATTCACTTTGAATTCCTGGTTTGCTGCTCCTTGTGTTTCTCAAGAGTTTTTCCTCCTGCAAATCTGCTCTGGCTTTTCCAGTTTGCAGTTTCACCTCTTGCTACCACACCTGTTCAGTGCTGCTCCTGCAAACTCACTCCTAGTGCTGTTGTCTTTTATGGTGGGTTTACATGTCCCGATATCGCGGCGATATCGGAGGCAACGGCGCGGGAGCGCGCATTTTTTGAGCGCTTTTCCCGATATCGCATCGGCAGTTTACACGCTGCGATATCGGGAAACAACGTCCCTCCGATGTGTACGCCCACCCAGTAACGACCACTTAACATGGGAGTTAATGGGTAGCGTCGGCGTACAGATCGGAGTTGGGCTGTCACACGCTACGATGCTGCTACAACGGCCATGCGATATTGGGCGGTTGAATAGCACGCTCATTCAACCCCCAATATCGTTTTGGCATCGTTCCAGCATCGCGTTGTACGCTCAAACCGTACAACGCGCAAACGATATCGGGTCCAACTCCCGACCCACGTGACTTTTGGTCGGAGTTGGGTCGGAGTTGGACGCCGATATCGCGGCGTGTAAACCCGCCATTACTTTGCTTCAAGCCTGCCAGCCTGTGATATGTAAGCCCTGTGTGCTTGTTATGGCGGGTTTACACGCCGCGATATCGGCGTCCAACTCCGACCCAACTCCGACCAAAAGTCACGTGGGTCGGGAGTTGGACCCGATATCGTTTGCGCGTTGTACGGTTTGAGCATACAACGCGATGCTGGAACGATGCCAAAACGATATCGGGGTTGAATGAGCGTGCTATTCAACCGCCCGATATCGCATGGCCGTTGTAGCAGCATCGTAGCGTGTGACAGCCCAACTCCGATCTGTACGCCGACGCTACCCATTAACTCCCATGTTAAGTGGTCGTTACTGGGTTGGTGGGCGTACACATCGGAGGGACGTTGTTTCCCGATATCGCAGCGTGTAAACCGCTGATGCGATATCGGGAAAAGCGCTCAAAAAATGCGCGCTCCCGCGCCGTTGCCTCCGATATCGCCGCGTTATCGGGACGTGTAAACCCACCATTAGTTTTGTAGCTTATCAATTTATATTGTGCAGTATTTAACTGAACTGGGCTGGACTTTAACTACTGTACACTGCACTGATTCAAGTTCAGTAAATGTTCTCTGTGACTTGCTCTTCCAGGACGTCCAGGGTGTAATTAAATTCATAGACTGTTTCTGCTTTTTCATCTTAGTAAGGCCCCTTTCACATCAGTGTTTTTCGCTAAATGCGACAGATCCAGCAGATTTACTGCATCTGCCGCCTAACGGCCGCAATTGCGGCGGGCCCCATGCATTGTCTATGGGACGTGCGGTTGGGTGCGGCAAGTGTGGTTCTGATGGCACTGCTAACCGTGTTTTTTTCGCCGCCGAAACTGCCAGATTTGCCAAAACCGCAGTTACCACGCTTGCTGCAAGCCCCATAGAGAATGAATGGGGCTTGCCGCAAGTGTACCGCAAGTCGGCCGTTAGGTGGCAGGTGCGGCAGATGTGGTAAATCTGCCGGATCTGCCGCATTCAGCGAAAAACACTGGTGTGAAAGGGGCCTAAGTGTACTGCATCTGAGAGACTTTCACTTTTTGCTACACTGTGAAAGAATTATTTCAAGAGACTTTTCTGTTTATTGAATGTTTGATAAGCTAGATTAGGTCCCTTTCACATCAGCGGTAATTGCTGATCGCGGCAGTTGCGGTGAAAAAAACGCAACTGCCGCAATTACCGCATAACGGACGCACTTGCGGTTCACCTGCGGCAAGCCCCGTGCAATGTCTATGGGGCTTGCGGTAAGTGTGCGGCAGGTGCGGCAAGTGCGGTTTCGGCACTTGCGGTAGATGCGGCCGCGAGAAAACTGCGGCTGACCGCGTTTTTTTCGCGGCCACATCTGCCACAAGTGCCGAAACCGCAACTGTACCGCACTTGCCGCACCTGCCGCACCTGCCGCAAGCTCCATAGACATTGCATGGGGCTTGCCGCAGGTGAACCGCAAGTGCGGCCATTATGCGGTAATCGCGGCAGTTGCGTTTTTTTCACCGCAACTGCCGCGATCAACAATTACTGTGTATGTGAAAGCAGCCTTTATTTCACATCAGCGTTTTTTGAAATTCGCGGCAGATGCGGTGAAGAAACTGCATCTGCCGCGATTACCGCATGCCGGCTGCACTTGCGGCGCGGTTGCGGTAAACGCCATACTATGTATATGCGGACTTGCGGCAGGTGCGGCAAGTGCAGTTTTGGCACTTGCGGCAGGTGCGGCCGCGAAAACAAAATGCTGTCAGCCGCGTTTTTTTTCGCGGCCGCACCTGCCGCAAGTGCCAAAACTGCACTTGCCGCACCTGCCGCAAGTCCGCATATACATAGTATGGCGTTTACCGCAACCGCGCCGCAAGTGCAGCCGGTATGCGGTAATCGCGGCAGATGCAGTTTTTTCACCGCATCTGCCGCGAATTTCAAAAAACGCTGATGTGAAAGGGCCCTTACTTTGTTTGTTTTCTGCTACGAGTGTAAAATTATTTACCTTTAAAAACTAGGTCTCAGTGTGTCTGCAGGCCCATTGGGGCGTGAAAACAAACTGGGGAGGCAGCGAAAAGGAGGCAGAGGGGGCACCCACTGTGACTCCTTAGGGCAGCAGAAGCCTCACATTTGTAAGGTAATAAGTCGTATTATTCAACTTTGCAAAAACTCAAATAGGACAGAGAGGGATAGCTAGAAACCTTATAGGAAGGTGCAGGGATAAGTATTTATTATTATTATTATTATTATTATTAATAATTTATTTATTTATATAGCGCCATAATATTCCATGGCGCTTTACATGTTAAGAGGGCAGACTAGGACAATTAACATAGTAACAATACAAGTAACAATGGCTGTGTACAATTCTAACGTACAGATACAATAGGGGAGAAGATCTTGTCCGCGAGGGCTCACAGTCTATGAGGGGCAGGTGGGGATACAGTAGGAGGTGGAGGTGGAGGTCGTGAGGCGGTGCGGTGGACTGGGTCTCATTGCAGGTTGTAGGCTTGGTGGAAGAGGTGGGTTTTCAGGCCTCTTTTGAAGGTTCCCAGGGTAGGGGAATGCCTGATGTGGCGAGGGCAGCGAATTCCAGAGTATGGGTGATGCACGTGAGAAGTCCTGTATGCGGTTGTGCGAAGAGGAGATGAAGGGGGAGTAGAGGAGGAGTTCTTGGGAGGATCGCAGGTTGCATGAAGATGAGTATCGGGAGACCATGTCGGAGATGTATGGAGGGGACAGGTTGTGGATGGCTTTGTACGTCATGGTTAGTGTTTTAAACAGGGATCTCTGGGAAGCAGGGAGCCAGTGAAGGGCTTGGCAGAGGGGGGAGACAGGGGAGTAGTGGGGAGACAAATGGATTAGGCGGGCAGCGGAGTTCAGGATAGATTGGATAGGTGAAATGGAGGTAGCGGGGAGGCCCTTGAGCAGGAGGTTGCAGTAGTCAAGGCGGGAAATGATGAGAGTGTGAATAAGGGTTTTAGCGGTGTCGTGGTAAAGGAAAGTGCGGATCCGAGAGATGTTTTTGAGCTGGAGTCGGCAGGAGGTGGCGAGGGCTTGGATGTGGGACTTGAAGGAGAGGGAAGAATCAAGGATAACCCGAGGCACTTGGCGTGGGGGACTGGGGAGAGAGAGCAGTCGTTGACGACAATGGATAGGTCAGGTAGTGAGGGTGAGCGGCTTGGGGGGAAGATGATGAATTCGGTTTTGTCCATGTTCAGCTTAAGGAAGCGAGCAGAGAAGAAGGAGGAGATGGCGGATAGGCACTGCGGAATTTTGGATAGTAGGGAGGCGATGTCAGGTCCAGACAGGTAGATTTGGGTGTCGTCGGCGTAGAGGTGGTACTGGAGGCCATGGGACTCAATGAGTTTCCCTAGGCCAAGAGTGTAGATTGAGAAGAGTAATGGTCCTAGCACTGAGCCCTGGGGGACCCCAACAGATAGGGGGTAGGCCGAGGAGGATGTGTGGGAGTGGGTGATGCTGAAGGTCCGGTCCGTTAAGTATGAGGAAATCCAGGAGAGGGCAAGGTCCGTGATGCCAAGAGATTCCAGGATCTGGAGTAGAAGGGAGTGGTCAACAGTGTCAAAGGCAGCGGACATTTATAGGATGGGGGGGCGATTTTTAGGGGTCAGGTTCCCTTTAACATGTCTGTTTTAGTGATCACAGTATATTCCTTGTGCAGGTCTTAGATACTTCATATCATCAAACGTGCTCTAAAACCAGGCTAGCCTTATTCTTACTGGAAATGTACTGACTCTTGAGGAGCTGCACTAGTAATAGAAATAGTTATGGAGATTGCAGATCTCTTCACAGTTTCCTTAGTGTATTCCTGGAACAAGATGAAGGCTATGAGTGCAGAGCGCTAGAGAGAGGTGTTGAGTCTGTCAAGTACTATCTGTCAGTAAGTCTCTCAACTTAACACCTAAGTACAAGATGAAAACTGTGTTAGTAAACTTGGAGTGGAAATGAAAAATCACGTGTCATAGTTTTACGCAAACATAAACAATACAATTCCTGTAATTTAGATTTTTTTTTTAGGCATTCCTATCATGCCAAAAATGAGCGACACGTGTGTAAGGCTGGTTTCCCACTAGTATATTTTGGAATCCAGGAGCATGCAGGAAAAGCCTGTATGCCCCCGGATTCCCCCAGCATGATGAACCTGGATGCACCTGCACCCCGTGTTGGAGCATCCGGTTGCATATTTGACAGGGATCCGGTGGGTGGTTCTGCGCATACACAATTCATAGAATGTTTGGCTTTTCCAGCGTTGAACCAAGCACATGCCCCACCTCTCCGATCAATGAATCTTCTTCCCTTTCATAGCATGCAGGCTCATAGACATATTAAACCAAATACTGCAGCTGCATCCCCCTCATTCCCCTTTCTTGTCTTCTTTACTCTTGCACAATTTTTTATTTATTTACTTATTTTTCATATTAATTTTTGGTAATTGTGAAAAGGTTTTGGGATATTTTCAATTGCTGGCAGGATAGAATGTTCCTTTATAATGCAGATAAAAAAATAAAGGGAGGGAATGTGTGGCTCACCAAATAGAATCTTGGATTCATGGATATCCGGTTAAAATGGCTGGCATCCACTTATTGTCTTGAAAAAGAAAAGGAAAAAATCCAATCTTCCTTAAAATTTCATAGTGATTTTATTGCCGATTCATTCATTCATTTTAAGGAAAGGAGATTGTAGTTCCAGATTTTTTTCCTTTTGTTTTTCAATCCTTTATAACTTACTTTCAGGTATTTCATAGAATCATACCATAGTAGAGTTGCAAGGGACCTCAAAGGTGGATGAAGTAATGAGGATGAAGAGTTAAAAGCCACGCTGCCGTATTCCACAAGACCTCAAAGGGTGAATATAATATTGATTTATTAGTCTACGCATTTCAGGGCTCCCAGAAACATGGCAATACAATATTGATTTGTCCTGAGAAAGGGGCAGGGAGCTCTGAAACGTGTTGACTAATAAATCATTATATTCACCCTTTGATGTCTGGTGGAATACGGCAGCGCAGTGTTTAACCCTTCATCCTCCCTACTCTATATGCACCACGCTGGGGACTGCAGCAGCCGTGATCTGCTTTCATAGTGGTTGTGACTCTCACAGCCACACAAGGTGAAGTCTCTGATACCTATTTAGATCATATTTTATCTCTCAGACCCTTCATCCTCTCTATTTTAATTTTCCAACATAATGACCTTTGGGTTTTCATTGGCTGTAAGACATAATCATCAACATTAACATAAATAAACACTTGAAATAGATCCCTCTATTTGTAATGAGTTTATAGCATATACAGTGCCTTGTGAAAGTATTTGGCCTCCTTGAACTTTTCAACCTTTTGCCACATTTCAGGCTTCAAACATAAAGATATAAATTCTCATTTTTTTTTGTGAAGAATCAACAAGTGGGACACAATCGTGAAGTGGAACGAAATTTATTGGATATTTTAAACTTTTTTAACAAATAAAAAACTGAAAAGTGGGGCGTGCAATATTATTCAGCCCCCTTGAGTTAATACTTTGTAGCGCCACTTTGCTGTGATTACAGCTGCAGTCTCTTGGGTATGTCTCTATCAGTTTTGCACATCGAGAGACTGAAATTCTTGCCCATTCTTCCTTGCAGAACAGCTGGAGCTCAGTGAGGTTGGATGGAGAGCGTTTGTGAACAGCAGTTTTCAGCTCTTTCCACAGATTCTCCATTGGATTCAGGTCTGGACTGTGACTTGGCCATTCTAACACCTGGATACGTTTATTTTTGAACCATTCCATTGTGAATTTTGCTTTATGTTTGGGATCATTGCCTTGTTGGAAGATAAATCTCCGTCCCAGTCTCAGGTATTTTGCAGACTCCAACAGGTTTCCTCCAGAATGGTCCTGTATTTGGCTCCATCCATCTTCCCACCAAGTTTAACCATCTTCCCTGTCCCTGCTGAAGAAAAGCAGACCCAAACCATGATGCTGCCACCACCATGTTTGACAATGGGGATGGTGTTTTGAGCTGTGTTGCTTTTACGCCAAACATATAATTTTGCATTGTGGCAAAAAAGTTCGATTTTGGTTTCCCCTGACCAGAGCACCTTAGTCCACATGTTTGGTGTCTCCCAAGTGGCCTGTGGCAAACTTCAAATGAGACTTTTTATGGATATCTTTGAGAAATGTCTTTCTTCTTGCCACTCTTTCATAAAGACCAGATTTGTCCAGTGTACGACTGATTGTTGTCCTATGCACAGACTCTCCCACCTCATCTGTAGATCTCTGCAGTTCCTCCAGAGTGATCATGGGCCTTTTGGCTGCATCTCTGATCAGTCTTCACCCTTGTTCGAGATGAAAGTTTAGAGGGACGGCTGGGTCTTGGTAGATTTGCAGTGGTCTGATACTCCTTCCATTTCAGTATGATCACTTGCACAGTGCTCCTTGAGATGTTTAAAACTTGGGAAATCTTTTTGTATCCAAATCCGGCTTTAAACTTCACCACAACAGTATCTCGGACCTGCTGGTGTGTTCCTTGGTCTTCATGATGCTCTCTGCATTTGAAACAGAACCCTGAGACTATCACAGAGCAGGTGCAGTTATACGGAGACTTGATTACACACAGGTGGATTCTATTTATCATTACCAGTCATTTAGGACAACATTGGATCATTCAGAGATCCTCACTGAACTTTTGGAATGAGTTTGCTGCACTGAAAGTAAAGGTGCCCACTTTTCAGTTTTTTGTTTGTTAAAAAAGTTTAAAATATCCACTAAATTTCGTTCCATTTCACGATTGTGTCCCACTTGTTGTTGATTCTGTGGCGCCCCACTGGTCAGGCGTCACAATTGGGGTACTGCACCTATAAATGAGTGTGCCGTTACCCATGTCACAGTGGAAATGCAGGGTTTTGTAGGAGGCTCCCATTCCAGCACTCCCACACACCCACCTAGAAAAATGGTTGAGGAGGAGGGAGGTAGCAAAACGGGGGTTTCTAGTTTGCTTCGAAGGGACGAAAGAGCACGGGAGCCCTGAGAGAGAAAAGGGAGCTCCATGAGAGGGGGCCTGGAGAGAGAGAACAGGCAGCCCAGACTGAAGTAGGGTACCCCTCCGGATCGGAGCGTCCATACTCCGGGAGGGAACCCTGGTCCAATTACCGGAGTGCCGGTTCCGAAGACGCGGCACAGGGAGTTCAGCCCCTGAGTCATTAACACCGGACGTTGTGGGTCCGTCCACCCTGTCAGAAGGAAACCTGTCATGCCAGGATAACCCACCGGGGTCGAGCCCCCTTCTTAAGGGCTGGGAAGCGAGATACTCAGAAAGCACCCCTATCGGGCCTGGTATTAAGCGGGTAGTTCCCGGACAGGCAGCAGCAGCAGGACACGGGTTAGAGCAAGGAAGGCATACCACGGGAGACTCCGAGAGACTCTGCAGCCCACTGTGACTACCCGGCTGGCTATCTTTATCTAACAACTGTTGTCTACTATGATTTGTACCACCACCAGCATTGTTCCAGTAAAGTACCCGTGTAGAGTGACAGAGTCTCCATGTGCTTGTTTCACTGCTGCATTGCAATTTCTTTATTTCTATCATCAGCACTTCCATCACCACAGGTGCATCCCTGCCCCAGAGGCCCAGCTCCACCTGCAGGGAGCTGTACCATCTCGGCTGCTGTACCATCGCCCTGTGGAGGTCTGAAGCTGCGCTGGTGCTTAATCACTAGAATCTGCGGGTGGCGTCACGAGAACTTTGATCTTTATTCCCCTTTTTGTTGACGACAAGGGCCACGGGTCTGGGCCGGCCACCAGTGACATCCCAACCGCAGCAGAGGGCTCAGACACCAGAGAATATAACCCTGGGCGAGTTTTTTTTCACAAAAAAAATTTGAATTCATATCTTTATTTGAAGCCTGAAAAGTGTCAAAAGGTTGAAAAGTTCAAGGGGGCCAAATACTTTCACATCGCACTGTAAGTGTTTCACTTTATGCATTGAATTACTGAAATAAATTAACTTTTTTATGATATTCTAATTCATTGAGATGCACCTGTATATGCTTATCCAGCTTCCACTTGAAGATTTCCATTGATGAAGAGTTCAGAATGGAAATCATGTGTTACAGATTGATGAAGACTGTATGACGAATTTATTATTCTAAATGTTCCACAACTTTGGTGAAAAATGCACCAGAATTTTGCATGTAGTGTTATACCCATTTATTATTCCTTAAACTTTGTGGGGTAAACTTTATAAAGAGAAGATTTGTTAATGTCAGTATTGCTTGTGGCCACACTGATGTTCTTTTTGTCAAATTTATCAAACTTTTGTTAGATAAATGTCTGATAATTTTGGCGCATCTTTAGATATAACAGTTCATTCTAGAACTGATTTTCCATTTTTTTACTCTAAGGGTCCCGTCACACTTGGCGACGTTCCAGCGATCCCGACAACGATACGACCTGGTAAGGATCGCTGGAACGTCGCTACGTGGTCGCTGGTGAGATGTCAAACAGTCAGATCTATTGAATGGATGCAGCAACTATTCGGCGACCCGTATAACGACCTTGGCGGTCGTTGGGACCCTGTCACACAGCAGCTAGTCTGACGACTCAGACATATGTGGCTGAGTTCTGAGTCACCAACGAGATCGTTGTTAAGGCGCCAAACACACCGATGCATGCTGTCCAGCGGGAACCCGACGATCAAAAAATGGTCCAGGCCATTTTGACATGATCAGCGATGTCATAGCGGGGGCCCGGTCACTGCTACGTGTCAAACATAGCGAGATTGCTGGCGAGTTCGCTGTTGCGTCACAAAACCTGTGATGCCACAGCGATCTCGCTATGTGTGATGGGGTCTTAACCATCTACTGAAATGAGTTTGTCACTCTTTGTGCCACTTTTTACAGTTATTCATCTGACTTAAATCTTATTTGCGTAGCTAACTACACCCGGATTACACCCACTTTTTAAAGTACTGACAGAAAATAATAAAAAGTAAAAAAACAATTGTCGGAGCAAATCAAGATGCAACAACATTTGTGACTTTTTCACATAAAAAACCATTTCAAAAGCCTTGATGAATTCCCGCCTTTGGCTCATATGAAAAAGGGAGTGCGGCTTTGTGAAATGGGTGTTGTTTAAATAAAGGAGTGTGGTGTACAGGTTATCAGAGACCAGGTTATTGCCACCTAATTTGAGAACAGCATAATGTAGAGACAGAAACCCTGATTCCAGCGATGTGTCAGTTACTGGGCTGTTGAGTGTAGTTTTGATAAAATCATATTAACAGCAGGAGATTATCATAAGAGGACTAATATTCATGAGCTTTGTGTAATCCCTCCCACACCACTGATTGACAGAAAGCAGCCAATCAGTGGTGTGGGTGAGGTTATAGAGCTTTAAATTCAAATAACTGCTAAATCTGCAGCAGAGAAAACGGTGATTTCAGGAAAATGACAGCAAACAGCTCAGTAAGGCTGGCTTCACATTAGCATTTGTGTCTGCATGCTGATGGCATGCAGACACAAACGCAGTGTAAAGCAGGGCCACTTTGATGTGTCCGCAGTGGAGAATGTCCGCCTGCGGACACATCACTGTGCAGCCCGGCAGCCAATCAGCGGTGTCCGGGGGCGGAGATCAGCGCCGGAGATCTCCGCCTCCCGGCCGCCGGTAAGCTCCGGGACATGTCGGCGGGGAGAAACAGCTGATTTGACAGCTGTTTGAATCTTCCCGTGCCGACACCGAGAGGAGATGTCGGCGCGGGAAGATTCAAACAGCTGTCAGATCAGCTGTTTAACCCCGCCGACATCGCTAGCAGATTATCGGCGGCGGGGAAGAAGAGATCAGCAGAGGCTGAGCTGATCTCCCGGAGGCCGTCGGTGATCTCCTGTGACATCACCGCCGGCCACCGGGAGATTTTTCAATGGGTCTGCAGCGTTCTCCTGCGCTGTCAAGCGCAGAACACTGCGGACCCATTGAAGCCAATGCATTTTTTGTGCACTTAAGGACGCTTGCTGATTTTCCAAGGTCCCCGAGCGCACAAAAAATCCAACATGCTGCGTCCCGGGTGCGGACGCTGGACACCGGAAGGAGCAGATATCGTCCGCATCCGCACCCGAACGCAGCAAACGCAAGCACTATGCGTTCCTATGTTAAACATAGGAACGCAGTGCGCATGCGTTTGACTGCGTATGGGAACTCAGCATAAGCTGCGTTCACATACGCAAATGTGAAGGCAGCTTAAGTGACACATCGCTGGAATCATGTCTCCACATTATGCTTCACTTGGATGGGGTAGTAAAAAATTGGTGAGAAATTCCCTTTAAGATGTTCTAAATAACATCAACATTAATGTGCAAAAAGTATATCAATCAAGAGGTCATATGAAGTTAGACAAGTGTCTAAGGCTCGTTTCACACTACCATTTTTCGGTATCCGTGTGAATACAACTTAAACTTAATGCACCCACATCTGTTTTGAACTTGCGGGTGCATTCAGTTTTTTCTGTTTCCCTTTGATCCAGGTGTCCACAGTTTTTGTAACATGTTATGTTTTTGGTCTCCGTGTCAAAAACAGTGAACCCCCAGATCCAGGGCACTCTGGGTTGATTTAAAATGGGGCTCTGTGTAACTCGGATCCAGCAGACTCCAAATCCCACTGGATCTGGATGCCAGATCCAGGTTTTTGAAGTGTGCATGCCCTGAATGTAGTTCTAAATGACACGCCCCTTAGGGGGCATGTCATTTTCTACCAGATCAGGCGGAAAAAGGTACGCAAGCGAATGTATCGGGATACTCCTGCACCAGCATTATTACTGATCTGTGCAACGGATCAGTGATAATACAGGTGCATCCAGTTTGTCAATTGTGGGAGATGCCAGGGGAATCTGGGGGGATGCAGGCTTTACCTGCATCCTCCCCATATTCCAAAAAACGGTAGTGTGAAACCAGCATAAGCTTGAACGACTGTAATCAATTTGGTACATTTTTAGACTGTCTGGTCTACGTTTACACTCTGTAACAATTGTACTTGGCAAGTAACAAGTACTGGAAAATACAAATTATGGCTACATTCACACTTTTCACTTTTTTTTGCGCTTTTTTTTGTGCGGGCGCTTTTTGACGCATTTTGCACCTGTGCAAAATGCACGAAACCCCTGTAAAAAAACGCGCTGCATTCACACACCGCATTTTTTTACGGGCTCACTTCTCCCCCTAAAGCGCAGGGGAGAAGTGATGTCACAAAGGGGAGGAACAATCCTCCCATGTGTGACATCTCTGCCAGCCCCTTTTGGGTTTCATAGTGTATTAATATACACTGCGAAACTCAAATTAAAGTACTCCAAATGGTATTAAAAATAATAAAGATTGAATACCTACCCTCTGTCGGGTGTTTGGGAGACGGAAGCCGACACAACCGCAGGCACCGACCTTCCAGGACCTGTCAAGATCGCTGATTGGCCACTCGCGGTCATGTGATGTGCGCGTCATAGCACGTCACATGCAAAATATAAAAGGGGGGGGGACAAGAGGCGCAATAGTGCCCTATCACTAGTGACACTGGTGTGCAAACGGTGGTGCTGTGTGGCCGCTCACCTGGTCCAGTTGTGGTCCCCACAACTGGTTTGAAGGCGTTTAGGAATCAATGTTGCAAGCTGCTGCAGGACCTCCACCTACCACCGGATAGTGGTATGTTCAAGAGAAAATGATGGGAGTGATGGTGTGTCACGGTCCGCGCTGCTTCTGGGTTCAAATAACTCACCAAAGAGTCCAACAACTTTTCATCCTCTTTATTCCTCCTTCTCCAACGCGTTTCAACGCCACACCCGGCGCCGGGTATCCCTGAGGAAGGCGCCGGGTGTGGCGTTGAAACGCGTTGGAGAAGGAGGAATAAAGAGGATGAAAAGTTGTTGGACTCTTTGGTGAGTTATTTGAACCCAGAAGCAGCGCGGACCGTGACACACCATCACTCCCATCATTTTCTCTTACAGCACGTCACATATTACATGACCGCAAGTGGCCAATCACCGATCACAGGCCCTGGAAGGACAGTAGATGTGGAGGATCTCTCGGTTCCCGGTAACCGGAACACCCGGCGGAGGGTAAGTATTCAATTTTTATTATTTTTTACACATTTGGATTAGTTTATTTTGGGTTTCACAGTGTATATTATTACACTACGAAACCCAAAAGGGGCTGGCACAGATGTCACACAGGGGAGGAGGAGGAACAAGATTGTTCTTCCCCCTGTGTGTCATCAGCGCGGCATATTCCCGCTGGAATTGCGCATTGTCTGAACGGCGATGCGTAATTCCAGGGGGAATAATGGGCTGCTATAGGAGAAGGCGCAGGTGCGTAAAGAATTGACACGGTCATTCTTTTTACGCCAGCGTTTTCTCCCATAAAAGTGCTGCGTATATCTATCCATTATGCAGTGGATTTCCCATTCCCTTTGCCAGCAGACACAGACACACATTCCGCATTTTTGAAAAGCGCAAGCAAAAAAACGCTCAAAATTGCGGTATGTGTGAAAGTAGCCTATATCTTTCCAGGAACTGGAGAATGTTGCCGTCCTGCCCTGTCAGTGCTGTAATGTTACCAGTATTGATTGTGACTCTTTCCTAGAAACAGATAAACACATCATTATTATATCATTGTTTTATTTAGGAAGGGGCGCTCTCACATTTACTACCGACTGTTGAACATTGTCTGTAGTATCTTATTAGGTAAGTTATATATTTAGTAACAATTCCTGTCTTCTCAGGTTATTACACAAAGGATTGTATTAAGAAAGTGAAACCTGGCAGGCGCCGGGCAGTCCTTACATTCTTAGTGGTCATTGTATTTGCACCATTCATTCCAGCAAGTCATTCACAGGTGACTTTCTTTTGTTCCATGTAGAATGCAGTCATTAATCTGTAGGTGCTTAACCTTTCTTATTGATCTAGATTTGTCACCATTTGTAAAATGTTGAAATTTGATATTTTCACGCTCTCGGCCATATTATATCACAGCAAAAAAATTCCTTGTGTCCTTTTGTTAAACCTTTTATTGCAAATATACACCTGTGTGTCAATCGTATGGGCCACCTACGTATAATCAACATAAGGCAAAGCGCTACCAGCCTATGAAGTAAGATTTATGTTCATTTCTATCATATTGTCTTTTTTTAAGCTATTATCCCCAGGAAACAAAAAGGCAGGTGTTTGCATTATTGTTGGAATTTGCACTCTATAGACAAAATGTGAAGCTTCAGGGCTCTAATGCAAAAATCTGCCCCAGTTACTGCTCCTCCAACTGCCACCTGCATATTGACGTTCTCACAGATTCTTAAAGGGACACTGTCAGGTCATTTTGCAGTATGATACTAATATTACCCTTGAGTAGGGCCTAGGCAGACCTTTTAAAAACATGTAAAATCATTATTGTACCATTTTTAGTTTCCATGTGATCACCATTGTCAGCAGAGACTATTAGTCCTGTGCTGTATAAACTGCCATGTAATTATGCATTCCCTCTCGGCAGCTCTCTCCTCCCTCCTCCCTCTGCTAACAGTGCAGTGTCAGGTTTCACTTACAGGTCTGTTCAATTGATATCACCACGGAGGGAGAGATGTACTGCAGGTCTCCCTTAAGGCCCAGTTACACATACAGATAATTGTGCAGAGATTGTTCGCAGATGTCTGGTTGCAGTGAAATCATGGACACATTGTTCCATTTTGTGGCTGTGTACAAATGGCACAATGTGTCCATGATTTACTGCAACCAGAGATCTGCAAACAATCTCTGCACAATTATCTGTGTGTGTAACTGGGCCTTTATCTAGACTCCATTTGTTTCTGTAAAGCAGATACCCTGTTGTGCTGTTACAGTTTCTGTGTTGTAGTTCACTTCTTGTGATGCTGCACATAGCAGAGATGAGAATACAGTCCCCCCACAGATATCCTGTGCAGTGATGTGGTGTGAGTATGTGACATGCCTATTCATCATAAATGGGGAGTGGATAGCAGAGAACTAAGTGGATCACTCACTGTGAGTGACAGATGGAATGATTATCTTTATTTGAAGCTTACAGAAGATAGGAGGGGAATATAAATAAAAGAAATACACAAATAGAGAGAGTTTAGGGGCAGAATTAGAAAATTATATCAGTTACATGTGGATTATTGACCTGACAGTTTACCTTTAAAAGGAACCAACCAGCAGGATTTAGGGTTATAATGTAAAGCCGGTGCCTTACAGGCCCTGGGACACTGAATTCAATTATACCTTTAGTTGAATTATTCAAGGTTTGATTGCAGAGAAAAGTGTTATAAAAGTTATGGCAAAAAGGGGAGGAGACAAATGAAGTGTGTAGCACTGTGTCACTATGAGGAGTTGGGTTTATTTGTATTTCTCCAATATAGGCTCCTCCCCTTTTTGCCATGACTTTTGTAACAATTTTCTCTGCAATCATACATGGAAACGTTGAAGTAAAGGTATGATTGCACTCAGCATCCCAGTGCCTTTAAAGCAGTAGCTTCACTTTATAGCCCTAAATCCTGCTGATTGGTCCTCTTAAGGCTGGCTTCACACCACGTTTTTTGGGATCTTGTTCTGTCCGTTTTAAATAAGGACAGAACAGGATCCTGTTTTGCCTCCCATGTATCCCTATGGGTGCCAGATTGGCCATAAATGGCCATCTGATTCTGCCAGTTCAGTCCCAGTTTAATTTCAGTCCTGTTTCTTCCCAGCCCCAAAATTAGAGACTGCTCCAATTCTGGGCTCCAGTGAAAAATCCGGACCAAACCGGACAACAAAGAATCCGGCGCCTATAACATGGGGAGTCTATGGGTGCCGGATCAAGGAAAAAACAGGATAGTTTCTTAGATCCAGTATTAGTGTACTGAGCATGCTCACTATACTAAAACTGCTCTGTCCCCATAATTTCACTTTAGCAGTGTATCTACAGATACTATCTACATACACTATCTTCATACACTGCTAAAGTGAAATTAACTAAAGGAATGGTTAAAAAAAAAAAATAAATGCTCACCTCTCTGCTGAGTTTCCCGCAATGCCAGGTGTTCACCTCTTATGACTGAAGGACCTTAATCATCTGACCAGGAAGGGGCGGTAACCCGATCAGCTGATGTGTCACATTACTGCATCAGCTTAGTGGTTTAAATTGCCCGCCAAAACCTATCGGCGGGCGGGCGATTTGAACCGCTCAGATGATGCGTTCATGTGACACATCAGCTGATCTGGTTGCCGCCCTTCCTGGTCAGCTGAAAAGGTCCTTCAGCCATCGGAGGTGGATGCCGTGCATAGCGGGACCCTCAGCGGACAGGTGAGCATTTATTTTTTATTTTTAACCATCCCTTTCTTTAATTTCACTTTAGCAGTGTATATTGATAGTGTATGTAGATGCACTGCTAAAGTGAAAGGTACAGCGCTGACAACACTTGCCTGTGCTTTGCAGGTTTGGCTCTCCCAGCTCTTTCTGTGTCCGGATCCCTCAAAATCCAGGATCCGCATACAAAAATGGCATCCGGAGTTTATGATTCAGACCTGTCCGTTGCGGTCCGTGTGGTCCTGCAAAAAAAACAGGATTCCCATGGCCAGGAACAAAAATGTGACGTGAAGCCAGCCTTAAAGACATAAACTGTCAAGAAATGTGTGTATTCATATTTGCAACTTAATCCAAATGGGAATGGTCCAAGATGTCCATCGAACGCTGGGGGCATATCATCATACCATAAATAATTTTAAACAAATTATTACAAGCTATGCGTTGGTGATATGGAAGGGTTGTGAAGAAGTAAAAAAAAGAGGTTAACAACTTTGTGATGTCAGTTTACTGATGACAGGTTCCCTTGTAAAGTTTTCTTTACTTAACAGCTCGATCTGGAGGCATGGTGAATAGCTGGATGAATATGCTGTAGGAAGATGGATCTTGTGCTGTCTAGATAGGTCCACCAGGGTCTTCTCCAAGCATAAGTCAGTCCACCAGGGTCTTCTCCAAGCCTCGATCGGTCCAGCAGGGTATTTTCCAAGCCTAGATAGGTCCACCAGGGTCTTCTCCAAGCCTAGATCAGCCCACCAGGGACTTCTGCAAGCCTAGAAAGGTCCACCGAGGCTTCTCCGCTTTTATTTTGATTGTATCAACCCATCTGGTTGCTGCTCTTCCTCCTTGCCTTGTTCCTTCTATTCTTCCGACCATGATGTCCTTCTCTAGTGATTGCTCTCTTTGTATGATGGGTCCAAAGTAGCAAGTCATAGTTTGGTGATCCAGGACTCATAATCCATGCACACATAATGTGCACAAAAAGTTTACATTTGGATCATGTATTGACTGCTGGTGCAGGTTATGTGAATTGTATGTGTCATCGCCTATTGTTATGCGGGTTAACAAATATTATATTGACTGCAATTTATAGCGCATTAGTTATCTTGCTACGTGTCCAAGTGGACCATCATATCCAGCAACTAATTAAAATATTACCACAGTATTCTGTGCAACTCTTGCAATCCAGACACTTGTTGACTTCAGGTGAAGCGATGTCAGTACACATCGCCATGTTGTTCCGGTAATGTGACCTTCACGTTAAAATTCCTGGAGCTTCATATAATCTTCTCCAGGATGTCTCTAACAACGGTTTTCTGAACATATGGTTGTCTATGTTTTGGCATTGACCACAGATCCTGGGTTATATCCCTTTTGCACCAAACCATGCATACAGCTTTATGCTGGAACAAGAATGTATGGAGGTTACCATCAGAGTCGTTGTGTATATCTGTGAGTGATGTTGTTTCTACTATCACCATGTTGGATGCCCTCACACACACCACTACTGCCCTCCACAGAGAACTACTGCCCACCCAACTGGAAGGAAGGAGATGATGGCCTTTGTCATTTATACTGCATTATTAATCCTCAATTCAATGAGACCTAAGGGTATGTGCGCACGGGGGCGGGTTAGTGGCGGCGGCGGCTGGGCGGGACCCGACAGGAAGCTCCGGAGCCGTCCACTGGCTTCCTGTCGGGTCCGTGCTGCGGGAGACGGGCGGGTGTGCGGCGGTGCACAGCGGGTTAGCGCCGGCGATTCTGCAGCGGCTGGAAGCAGCACATGATTCTGCTTGCAGCCGCTGCAGAGCCGGCCGGATTATAGAACAAGCTCATTCTTTGCTAACCCGCTGGGAACCCGGCGGGTTAGCAACGGATGAGCATGTGTAAACCGCCGCTGTGTGCACAGCCTTGGTCGGTTTACATAGGTTTCTATGTTAATCCAAACGCCGGTTTGGATTAACATAAATTTGCATGAAATTTATGTAAACCGACCGGCGGTTTCCGCTGCTAATCTGGCCCTAAAACTCCCTGTGTGCACATACCCTAACAGTACAAAATGTTGGAAACTCTTTAAGCTGAAAGTTAGTAATGATGTTTTAACAACCCCTCCTTTTTTGGGTTATCACATAGTAAGAGGCCACAAATATTTCATCTTTGAAGTACAAAGTAAATATCTATATCTTTCCTTGGGGGAGGAATGATATTCTTCACAGTGCTCGTTTCTTTTGCAGTCCCCTTCATTGCACAAGATCTGACACCCTATTCAGGTACTCACATGCATGTGCCTCGCTCGTATGTCTCAAATACCTGCGTCCTGGCCAAGTCAGGCTTTCCTAACAGGCCTGAAACTTAAGAACTATTTCTAGACAAAGGCTGAACAGCAGGAAGGTGCATAGAGTTCAGTGAATGGAGCCATTGTCACGGACGCCTTGGGAAATGCATGCAGAGAACTGCCTTATTTTGAGGTTTTTTTCCAAACAAGGTCTCCACTTATTAGCAATGATGTGATCTCCGCTCAGCTCCAAGCAAGGGATTCTACAATGTTCTGTTGTTCAATGGGAGTTGCCAGCAAATAAACCATAAGTGGCATGTTAGGCCACGATTAGAAGCAGATTATTGCCAGATTAACATACTGTTACTACAGTTATTAATATGAGTATTAAAATGTTCTGTAACTTTCCTCTGCTTTTTTCCCTTTTACTTTTACAATGTATTCCAGAGCTGCAATCAAAATTCTGCTGGTTTTAAATTGATCAGAAATTGATAAATTGATGGCAAGAGCCCATCGTTTTAGCTAAATTTTTATGTCAGGCTAAGACGCTGTTCACATCATATTTTTGCACTATTCTGTACCATATATATGCCATGAAACTTCCTGGTGTGAACAGTGACTTACAAAGTTAGTTATTTGATGTTTTTGCTCAAAATGTATAATGCAAATTGTTTGATTTCAGAAAACAGGCATGGCAGGGTAGTAATGTGCAGGGATATTGCATGTGGGGCAACCTGGATATGCCAAGTGCTGGGAACTACTGTAGGTCGGGGCATTGACAAGCCACTTTGCTTTGCCAAGGGGTTTTCCTTCCGGAAAGTGGATGAAGAGAGGGTATGGCCTCAACTGTGATCCAGTGAGTCAAGGTTGCAGTGAAATTGAGCCTCAGTTTGGCATCATTTCAATGGAGCAAAGTAAACCAACTAATAGTTGGTGTGATCATAGGGCTCGATTCATCATTGAATTTGTTTTTGTCTCGTTTTTAATGTTGTACTCCTTTTTTGGTTTATGCCACATTCCTTATTTCATTAGCTAGGACAAGAATTGGAGTGGTGTGATGAAGCGCTGGGTTGAGGAGTTTCGAATTAAAAAGGCTCTAGTAAGCAATTCAAACCTTTATTATCCCTTTGTACAGGCCACAACGCATTTCGATAGCGTGAGAACTATCTTCATCAGATGGTCCCTTTTGTTCGCTGTCATTGGGACTGTGGGGAAAAGGGAAGCAGGGGTGCATGATCTGACCCTAAAGATAGGCTGCCCTGAACTTTCCCTAAATCAGGGGTACTCCTGATGGTGGAGAGCCCTGAGTCTCTACCCTGACCCTGCTCCTGTAAAACCCTGAGCTGATTCCCACTCTCCCATCCCCCAAATCTGCAAAGTGAAGGAACCCAATGTCAAAGACAGACGGGGGTAAGCCAGAACACAAGCTCATAGCACGCACACACAAGGAGAATACAACAAGTAATGAGGGTGAATACAAGAACAAGCTGGAGTTAATAATGCAAGAAGAAAGTGCCAACTAAACAACCTTTAAGCAGTTGCTGATACCAGATTACTGGAACACCAAGAGGTGGATTGGTATGCTGGAGCAAAGCAGAAGCTATTATAGTCAGCATCAGAGACCAGATCTCACAATCTTAAAAAGGCAGGGAGCAACTGTGATTGGTCTCCCAGAACATGTGATCCAAGAGGTAACCAGGAGTTACACAAAGATTAACTCTTGCTAGTCCGATCACTACTGAGAACACAGCTGGCGGAAGCCCAAGCCTGCCTGTGGAACACAGAAATATGAGAAAGACCACAGTATGTAGTGTTAGGGTTTGTAGTGTGAACAGCGCCAGATGCCGCTATGACACACTGCGAGTTTTGAGCAAAATGCTGTTTGACATTTGTGCCCTTTTTAGAGTCTATTTTATATGTTCGTCTGTATTCTTTGAACATTTTTTATTGGTTTGCCAATGTGGTCAGAGTTTACTATATCCAGGTGCATTTATCTGAGTCATCATTTGCGCTTTACCAAAAGAAACTCAAAATTTGTTGCAAAAGTACTCCAGTCTCTCCCCCAAGGTGACTTTATATTCACCAGACATGTTGGGGCACTTTTTGTGCAATATTGTGCAATATTGCACGAAATAAGGTTACAAAAAATTGTTAAAAACAAAGTTAAAGACCATCTTTGTCTTTGCACACAATTCATGAACCGCGTGCATCCATTTTAAAGAATTTGGCACAAAAGAATGCTTCAAATACCACAAAACAAAAAACAAAGTGACAAAAGCAATTAAAAAATACAAATGATGAATCGGGGCTAGACAATCGAACGGTACCTTAGGTTTCTCAACAACATGAGCTGCTTTTATAAATGTGGTGCATTTTAAGGCAGCCTAGTCTAAAAGTTTGCATTGTGTAAAAGTTAGTAAACTTTAATAAATCAGCTCCATTGTCTTTTAGATAATTGTCAGAATTTTCATTGTACATTATTCATTCTAGAGCGAGAATTGTAAGATGAAAATGTAATTTTAGACTATTTTTCTTTAGAGAAAATAAAGCTTTTCATTGTAAGGAAAGGTACCGTAATACTTTATTATATTGTCAACCTGGAATAATAAAAAGTGAAGAGACAAACTGATAACTAATACAGAGAAAAGAAATCCTTACAAATAAAAGCCAGGATGAGCAACTAGCGGTCCAAAAGAGCTGTTCATCCTAGCACAGAATCTGTAGTACTCCACTGTACTGCTGAGAGGTGCAACTAGAAAGATAAGTAAAATACTAGTGTTTTTGTCATGCCGGGATAAACAACTCCCAGTGTGCTGGTCAATACAAGGGATACAATGGATATGAAAAATGAGAAAGGCCCTAGCAGTTGGGAGAGCATACATGAGGTCACACCTGTCTGTGTTTCCTGAGCTACCTAACGTCCCTATATGGGTCCTTTCACCCCCCCCCCCAAGGCCGTCACATGCCTATTCCCTCGCTATCCGTCCACTAACCTTGGATAATGCAAAGGCCAGTGAGCACACTCGTCTCACCCTGCAGTAATAAGACAAAAAGGAAAGAGGACAGACAGAGGGACATAGACAAAAAAAGGATACTCTCCATTTCAAACTTGCAGCCAAGGACCAGGGCTGCAAATGTCACAACTCTACAGCAACTGCAAGAGATTTTCTCCTTCCATGGTGGTCAGAATAGAAAATGATTCTATAACCAGCATCAGGTGATAAATCACATGACTATTTAAAGTCAAGGGAGTGGTCCCAAAAGTTGCACCTGAGATAGGACTAACAAATAACTAGCAGCAGGTAAAGAGTCCTCAACCCCTGCAGCACCAAAAGAAAGAATAAACCTTTAAAAACCAAAGCAATGTGACTCTCAGGTCTTAAACTTGTGAAGGGTTTACCAAGGATGGAAGACAGCCATGACAGTTTTACCACTAAAATGGGCATGCTGATTGGCTGGATTTGTCAGTCAATTTAATGTGGCATTGATATATATGTTGGTGAATGAAATAAACCTTTGAATATTTAAACTGGAGCAGCTGGCGTCTGCTTTCCTCCCCCTGTCCAATATAAATGATCTGTAATATATTTTGGATCAAGATTCTGACTTTCACAAGCTCATATTTCTAAATAGTGATTGAAGCAAAAAGAACTTAATCATCTAAATTTACTGTGGTGGCCACATCTTCGACTGCCCAACAATGGCAGGATTAACAGCTATCTGACTCATAGACTTCTAGCCGCTCTCAGACATCTTGTTTCTTGGAGGCCGAGCACAGACATACCATCTGTCTGTGTCCAGAGCCTTATGGAAACGAGCTCGGAAAAAGCCAAACAAGGTCAGAGCACAATTGTTTGTATTTTGTGTTTTCCAGGATAGTTTCTTTGTTTGTTTCTTCCCCTAGAACATGACATCCAGTCTTTGATATGTGCCAAGGAGCGTTCCGCAGCTCTAGAATTGCATCATGAACAGAACAGGTCAGAATTTCGTCTCTTATGGTTAAGCTGTCCTTGCATTTAGATATTTCAAGAAAGTAGTAGGACGACATCATAGTAATAATCATTCGAAACAGGGATCAAGCCAATGTAATACACCACAGCCAAGATGCATAAATAAGAATAAAAGATGGTGTATATAATAATTGGGATCACTCCAAAAATTGTGCAAACCTAACAATGATTGGGCGTGGGCAACATATGATGTCATTGCCGTGCGCCTCCTAGGTTATGCAAAAGAAGTGGACGTTGTTCATTAAGGGAGTCAGGTCAGGTGAGAAGAATTTGTACAGTATGTGAAGAGTGGCAAAAAGGGGACATTACTACAATATGCAAACTAGGATGGGGATATTACTACAAGATTGGAACCAGAATGTGGGACATTGCTACAATATGGATACTAGGATGGAGACATTACTACAAGGTTAGGACTTGATGGAGGACTTCACTATGAGAAAGGGATCAGGATGGGGACATTACTACAAGATAGGGACCAGGATGGGACATCATTACAAATGGGGACAATACTATAAGAAGGGGATCAGGATGGGGACATTACTACAATATAGGGACCAGGATAGGGTACATCACTACAAGATAAGGATGGGGACATTACTACAAAACGAAGTCATTACTACAAGATGGGGACCAGGATGGGGGTATTACTACAAGATGGGACCAGGATGGGGGTATACTACAAGATGGGGACCAGATGATACACTACTACATGATGGGAACCAGGATGGGGAACATTACTAAAAAATGATGACCAAGATGGAGACCTATCTGTAAGAGGACATCAGGATGGGGGACATTACTATAAAGTTGCCCAAAATTGCTATTTGGCGCTAATTGTCAACAATATTATTGTATGAGGCTAAATGGGGGGCAAAAAAGGAAAAAAAATTCTAAATAAAGTATGAAAAAATATTTTGACATTAAAAATGATATTTTAAGTACAAACTAAAGTAAACAAAGTCATGTTTTTATCGCTGCATAAATACTGCCATAGAGTAATAGTTCCTAATCTACATAGTGAATGTAACTGCATGCAGTCTACGTGATGAATCGAGCCTGAGATGCATTTAGGACCAATGGTGCCCCTTTTAATGGTGGCCGGTTACATGACAGTCCCCTACATGGTGCCAGGTGACTAAACCTTCAATTCTACTAATTGTCTATGGAGACCGCACTGCAATTTTCTTGATATCATGTACCTGTTAGCATTAGGTGTGGCTAAACTAACCAGACCTACCTATTGCTAGGGGTTACATACGTACTTATGGAAAAGTAGCAATGACATTATACCTGATTTATCTATCTGGGTTGCTGAATTGCAACTATTTCACAATATTTTCTTTTTCATAATTCATTTTTCTTCAGATTCTCACATTGCAATCCTCCAGATTATGCTGGAAGCTACATATTAGATTTCAATATTTTGTGTAAATTCTTCAATAGCCATGGTAATGTGTGAAGAGATTTATAGCCGCCGTTTTCTGAAATGAACTTACACAAACGTCTGCCAATTTTACGCAACATTTAGCCAAAGAAAATTAATAATTTTACGATTTGTGAGATTAAGGCCAATGACATTTTCAGAGTATCAGTTTCTTTAAAAGCAAAGTCTGTAAAATGATTTTATGGAAGGAGCTTGCTTCACTGGTTTCCAAAAACCGAATAAAATCTTTATATTCAACATTTTTAAGAAATTTGCGATCTACTATAAAGTTGTTTTTTTCAAATGTGTTACAGAAAGGCATTTGGCTTCCAAGTATCTATAAAATGATTTAGAGAAGATTTTAATAAGGTCATAGCAAAGCTGAGAACTAATTCTATGTGCTGTATTTAAAGAGTAACTGAACCTCTCTAATGTTCTATACTGTATATAATTTAATTGCCTTTAAAATTACAAGAAGGGGGGAATTGTTGGGAACACCTCTGGTCTCAAGGTCCCTAATTTAATATAAATTATTGTCCCACCCCATAAATAATTAGGTTTTTTTTAACTGCATTTTGTTCTGGTCCATTGACTATGGTTCAAAATAATAAACATATACGATACATACTCATCTGTATATACCCACACACCAGCTCTAATAGTTCCATGCTTCCCTGCCAGTCTCCATGTCAGGAGAGACTTTTGGTATATAAATATGGATTTTGAGTGGCCACATGACCAAACATAGCTCTTCACAAACTACAACATGGTGGCCCGTAGTTTCACACTCCCATTTCCTATTAGAATAATGGAAGTTGTAAAGGACTTCAACCTACTCGCGTCAATGATCACTCAAGATGCAGAAACAACACCGGAAGTCAATAGAATAACTACAGCATGGGAGAATTAAAAATGAAGTCGCCCGACTAAGTCTTCACATCAAGGAACATTTCACTGGTGATGAAGATGTGATGCCCACCAGGGCTGTGGGGTACCCAGAACCAGGTCGGTCAGTTCTTTGGGGAGATCACGGTGGCGGTGACCCAGCTCCATGACCCTGGGCAGAAAATTAAAAGGAATATGTACAATGGATACGTTTGTGACACCACCTGTAGTTATTCTGGTCTGAGTGACAAGCGCTGTTGTGGGATCACTGGGGCCGGTGGGATGGCAGTCTTGATAGTATCACTCCACACAGGTAGAGCGTGGCCCCAGTTATGGTAGTAAAGTCTATGAGATGGTGATAGGGACTGTGTAGTGCAGCAGGAGGGTGCAGATATTAACTGGAGGAGACCAGGATTGCAGTTCTTTTTACCTTTGCTTGATGATCACTGAAGGCTACCCAGACGGGTGCTGTACTCCTCCAATGCTCAGCCAGGTCAGTCCCCAGGTGATGAGGGTTGCTCCTCCAAGACACCACTCTAAAGCCTGTCCGGGCCATCTCACCACACTGGCTATCCTCTCCCGCCTGCGTCTATGTGGGCAGTGTCCCAATCCAGTAGCCATTGGCCTTGTCGGGCGATGCTCAGAGTCATCTGACCACCTTCTCGGCGAGTATCCACGGCATTTGGCCACTGTTCCTGCAGACACAGCGGCCTCCGGTTTTCTGGCTAAGGTGTGCAGCACTTCCACCAGTTCGGGACTGGTCCCCTTCTGCGACTCAGTCCCTCCACACACCAGCGACTGGCAGTGGATTCGGGGCACCACGGGTGGTTCCTTCACTCCCATGCCCCCTAGGACTCCCATGCTCCTCAGCCTGCCTGCTCGACATCTTAACTCCTTCTCTGGTCCCTCCTGTCCTGGGATGAGCCTCAAGGTGGCTCCAGTCCCCAGAACGTCTCCTACAGTCTGAACTGAACCTCTTTTTTTCTGTTTCTCACTCCCTTTCTAACCCTTGCTAACCCCTCCTCCAACCAGGAGATGGGGCCCTCCCTAAAAAGGGTCTGCTCGAATCCCCCAGCCTTGATTTAGAATGGTGTTGTGTGCAATTCTCTGTGTCTTGGGATCACAACCCCTCTTACCTGAGAACAGTGACACCACAACTGTGGAGTAGGTGCTGCATCACTGTGGCAACCAGTCCGCAGGGGCGCCACAAAGACACGGCTCGTACATAGTGTGGTCTATTCTGTAGTATCATATGGATGTGAAACATGGACAATAAAGGAACAAGACAGAAGAATCAACACCTTCAAAATGTGGATTTGGAGATGGATGTTATCAATACCATGGATGGCAAGAAGAACAAGCAAATCAATTTTGGAATAAATCAAGCCAGACATGTCACTGGAAGAGAAGATCACTAAGCTACGACTTGTCTACACATCAGACGAAGAGAGAAATCACTGGAGAAGGACATCATGGTCAGGAAAATAGAAAGAACAAGATGAAAAGGAAGACCAAAACCCCATGGCTTGATACAATCAAGAAAACGGCAGCGAAGACCCTGGTGGACCTCTCTAGGCTTGGAGAAGACCCTGGTGGACCAAACTAGGCTTGGAGAAGACCCTGGTAGACCCATCTAGACTTAGAGATGACCCTGGTGGATCCATCTAGGCTTGGAGAAGACCCTGGTGGACCAAACTAGGCTTGAAGGCTTGCAGAAGACCCTGGTGGACCAAACTAGGCTTGGAGAAGACCCTGGTAGACCCATCTAGACTTAGAGATGACCCTGGTGGATCCGTCTAGGCTTGGAGAAGACTCTGGTGGACCTATCTAGGCTGCACAAGATTAATCTTCCTACATAGCATTTATTCATCAAGTTGCCATGACTCAAGATCCAGCTGAATTCTGGTGAATAATAATAACTCTGGATGTTATAATAAGTAGGATTCTATAGGAAATTGAATATTTATAAGCAAATGGCAGTTTTAATATTTAGATAGAGAGACGCTCATACACTGAATTAGAAGAACCATGTATCACACACTAAGCTTGCACATGTTTGCTCAGTCAGGTACATACTTGTGACTGTGTGCTCGGCTTCCTTTGTTGTCTGTTTAGATGATAAATATTCTGTCATTGAGTTTATTTTAGGAAGGTGTACCTACTGTTTTTATAAACTTCTAATGTCAATGCACCGCGCATATGAGACATTCAGCAAAAACGCTTGTATAGACTCAATGGATATTCATGCAAAGGGCAGGGCTGAATGCCACAGTTTGTGTTGGAACACTATAAGAATACAGACCTCCTCTAAAGAAATATCAGGCCCCACATAACAAGTATTATTTAACATTCTGGTGGTCACAGTTTGGGGTGAAAAGAACTTGAAGTGCAACAAAAATATTTTGTTGCTAAAGTATTGAAAGAAATAAAAGTACAGTAATATATATTACATGTTGCTGGTTCTGGTAGAATCTCTTCCCATCAATGTAAAGACCCCTTTTATAGGTAATGGAACAATATGGCTCCTTACTTAGTTGGTGAAGGTGGCACAACAAGAACAAGCGAATATTGTCATGAGAACATAATGAAGCTGCCCCTTTATTTTAGAGATCAGTGGAGATTCTAGATGTAACATTCCTTTAATCCGCCAGAGTGTCCGGTAGTTCTCACCTTGATAAGGCGCATTGCCTCCACCCGAATCTTGCTAGATGTCTAGAGGAATGCAGAAGGGTCTTTGTCTTCTGCTAGGGGTCGACTCGGGAAGCCCCTGTCTATGCCTCGTACACGCTCACAAGAGATGAGGTTAGAAATCTTATTAGGTTTATTTACAGGAGGATGAGAAGTGTCAATTGCAGAGGGAATAGCAAGTAACAGTAAATGTTATGTAGTATTCAACAGAAGTGCAAGAGGTACTTTGTAATAGACCTGAATGTTGGGGGTAATGCTTCCCCTTTAACTTATGCCACACACACTCCTAACGAATTCTAATTAACGTACAAATAGCTGCAGCCTTGCAAATATACGGTTGAGACTAGAAGGAGCACCACAATATATTTGTAATTGAGATCCAGGTGCTCACCATGCCACGATGCTTTTTCTTATATTTGCAGCCTTGCAAATGACACAGTCCCAAATTGGGGCCCCAGATGCTGCGGTTGAGGCGTGTTTGCTGTACGTTGGTACACTTAAGGTAATGAAAGCAACATTCCCTCCAGGCAGGGGCGTAACTACAATAGGTGCAGGGGTTGCGATCGCACCCGGGCCCTGCAGCCTAGGGGGGCCCCAAAAGCTCCTCTGGCCCATAGAAAAAGACTAATATTATTAAAGATTTGCAATAATTGGGGGCCCTGTTGGAGCTTTCGCATCAGGGCCCCTGGGCCTGAAGTTACGCCACTGCCTCCAGGGCTGGTCCTATACAACCTCATAGTTAGTGAAATCAAAAGACCCTTTAGCACGGCCTTGTAATTAGCTGTGGCATACTTCTCAAATAGTAGAGCTACAAGTCCCAGGCACCCTCTCTTATAAATAACTTCAGCACACTTCTCCAGCAGTAGAACTACAGGTCCCCGCAATGCTCCCTTATAGCTAACTCCTGTGTAATGACCGGAGGTCCTATTAAGATCCAGTGAGTCAGAGACTGAGACAGAGGCAGAAATAAACAACAGTATTTTTACTGATATGGGGATCAAGGTATGGTTCAGTAAGGAATGTAAAAGTCTCAAAATCCCCTTAAAATATTACCAATAACAGTTTAACACCCTCAGCGTTAGCCGACATCAATGCACCGATCTCAGAGTTCCCAGGGTATATAAATCACACTCAGAACCAGGAACAAATTTAAATACACGTTAGACTTATGAAGGATTTAACTTAACTAAAGGCTATGTACATCAACTGTGGGCGGTCTGATGGGACCTCTGAGATGGCACACTGAGTATAACTTATCACAGCTAATAACAATACAATACACTATATCAATGCTGGCTATACACTTAGCACAGGGATACCCGGGTATCTCAAAACTATGGTACCATCAACCTCAAATGTAGCTTTACACCGGTGTATATTCCACGTGGGCTGCAGCAAGTCCAGAAAAAGAAAAGAAAAACCTTTGGCGCCAAAAAAACGTATTGTAAAAAAAACAGCAGAATTTGGCAGCTTACCAGCCAATGCCAGATTCACATGTACAGCACTTTAGTTCTGTAAGCTTGGGGTGCAATCTGTGGAGCACTCTTTTCCAGGGTTTGTCAGGACCTTGTCAGGATCCTCCCAATGTGGATGGCACCGGACGCCGGCTCTCCTTTCGCAGTCACTCACGGCCTTCTTGGACGCCAATCACTCGCTCCATCAGGGGGAACATCTCCTCAGCCTCTTCGGATGCTGGACACTTTCTCAGTTCAAGATAAAGTCTTTAGTCCACACAACAGGGCTTGCAAACAACTTTAAAGGCCCATATAGCTTGCACTGGCTCTGCTGTAATCCTTACACTAGTAATGGCCACCGCAGTGAGCGATCAACAACAACAGGAGCAACTGACAGAGCCGACACCAAGGCAACCAGAGACCGTGCTTTCACTTTCCTAGACACAGAGCAGTCACCATGGCAACCAGAGACTTTTTCACTTTCCTGGGCCACTACAAAATGGCAGTCTGCTTGGTTTTAGCAGTTTATTAGTTTACTCTCTTACACCTGCATACTTCACCAGCAGTAGAACTACAAGTCTCAGCAGCAGCTACTCACTCCTTTTTGCAGATCTTTGTTTTCCCAGAGTTTCAGAATGGAGTTTCAGGGTCCAGTTGTGTGGGAATGATGGGAACAGCAAGCAAAATCCTCCTTCTAAGTGTGAAACCTGGAGCTGGGCAGCTCCTATCAGCAGTTTGTCCTGTAGCTTTTGGAATCAGTCTCTTGTCGCACGGAGCAGCAACTTCAGTTACCAACACCTGCTTATCACTGCTCCAAGATGGCTGAATCCTTTTACACACCTCAGTACAATCCACTCCTTCCTTCTTCTTGAGCATGTTCAACGAATCCGTCCTGTTGTCTGCTGCTGCTGCTCCTCCATATTGCTGACATGAACAAGGCACCTTGGGAACTGTAGTTTTCTGCAGTTCAGCAAAAGAATTAATATCGGTAGAGGTGAATGTGTGCGGCACTCTATACTTAACTTCAACAGCAGGGACTACTTAGAAGACAGCCCAATCATAAAGCGATGAAATATTCTAGTATTTAAAAGTGGCACATCCGGTACAGGTAAATCATACTTTGCAGCAGTACCCTGCACAGCAATTAGGAGAGAACTTTGCAGAGGGAAAACTTAGAGGTGGGTGCAACTCTAGTAATGCAGTCCTTATATGTTCAGAATAAGTGGGGTCTAAAAGGTGAAGCATGACCAATAACAAAGTGGTGGTATATCCTAATGATATCACTATATCATATAGCAATCACTCTAAGATATAGAAAAGTTGGAAGGGAGCAATCATATTTTTCACATGTGTTGAATAGTGGTGAATAAATTACCATTTCAAAATGTGCTTTGTTAGTATTCAGGTATTTTCTTAATCAGTTTTGACAAATTAGAAGTCAATGTTCGTGTCAGTACTCTGGATCTTCTATTGTCATTATGTACGTCTTGCCCCTTCTCAAGATGGTGTCCGCTGCTTCGCTCTTGTTCATGTCATCCTCCCCTTTGCCTTTATAAAAATCAGCCTACAGTCTAGCGCCATTCTCAAGTATTCAGTTTGAATTACTGACTCCCTGTTGCTTTAACAGTCTGCTCCACCTCCTGTCAATCCTCTCCTGCTTTTCCAGCAACTGCCATAGTACTTCAGCAATCTCGCCTGCCTCTTGTAACTCTCCTTATTTCAGCTGCCTGTGTTTAGTTCCCTGACTCTGCTTCTGTTTCAACAAGCCCTGTGTGACGTAAGCCTCGTGTGCCCTGCCAGCATTTACTGAACCATTGCTTATTGTGCAGATGTAGCTCACTGGACATTCGGGACTCTTGAAAGCTGCACTGCACTAATAAGTATTGGCCTTGTTTTTCTGTTGATTCCCATTTCCAGGCCTCTGGTATTTGTTACTCTTGGACTCCATTTTTCTCCATTGTTGTTTTCCCTGTGATTATTATTATTATTATTATTATTATTATTAGACACTTATTTACGTTATCATGATCCAACTATTTAAAAACATTTTCAGTTGTTACCTGTTTTAACTTACTCATGTGCTGCACTTCACATTATATCTGCCACGTGTGATAAATATAGACTTGTTCGACTTTAGATTTGGTTTCAGTCTGTCTGTGCTCCCATCTGCTAATAGATCCCTGAGTAATCCTACAGCACATTACAGTTCATCTCATCTGGTGAGGTTGATCCTCCAAGCCCAAGAGTTAGGTAGGCACACAGGCCCCAGCCTTTGGTGCAGCAGGCAGTTGATGCATATGGATGACAGGTAGCAGAGGTACTGGAGACTGCAGGTGTACAACAGACTATTAAGGAAATATTCCAGCCGTACATACTAGCTGTGTACCTATAGACTCCACATTAAACATCAATTTTAAGGAGAACAATGTCTGTACACTACAGGTTTCTTATTATTATAAAATTGAATGCAATTTTATTTTTTACAAAACATGAATAAACTGAATAGTGCACATACAACAGTTTTTTTAAAATACACAGATGTTGGTTGAAATCAGGCATTATCACATGCTCAACAGAGTACAGATTAGAAACACAGCACAAATGGGTACATAAATAGTGAAACAAAGATAGGGTCTATATTACACTCTACACAGAGACCATCTATATTTATATCATCATATGAACTGGGCACTATAACTCATTCAGGTGTAGAAGAGACTGTGAACAGGCAGAAAAGGTACTTGGAGACTCAGGCATACAAGAAATGTCCTGAGGACTTCAGACAGGTAGCAGAAATTCTGGAAGCCACAGATGGTCAGGAGATATCCTAGAGACTGCAGACAGGTAGCAGAAATCTTGGACACACAGACAGGTAGCAGAGATACTGGAAGCTGCAGGCAGACAGGAGATGTCCTAGAGATTGCAAACATGTAGCAGAGGTCTAGGTAGCAGAAATACTGGAAGATGCAGGCAGACAGAGATGTCCTAGAGATTGCAAACATGTAGCAGAGGTCTAGGTAGCAGAAATACTGGAAGCTGCAGGCAGACAGGAGATGTCCTAGAGATTGCAAACATGTAGCAGAGGTCTAGGTAGCAGAAATACTGGAAGCTGCAGGCAGACAGGAGATGTCCTAGAGATTGCAAACATGTAGCAGAGGTCTAGGTAGCAGAAATACTGGAAGCTGCAGGCAGACAGGAGATGTCCTAGAGATTGCAAACATGTAGCAGAGGTCTAGGTAGCAGAAATACTGGAAGCTGCAGGCAGACAGGAGATGTCTTAGAGACTGCAGACATGTAGCAAAGGTCTTTGGAGATTTCAGACAGGTAGCAGAGACACTGGAAGCTGCAGGCTGACAGGAGGCATCCTGAAGACTGCAGACAGGTAGCCGATATCTGGAGACCACAGACAGGAAGTACTGAATGCCACAGGCAGACAGGACTCAGGAACACTTAAGTCTTAATACCAAGACACAGATGTGTGTCTTAGTTAACCTTTTACAAGCCCAGGCAGATAATCATGAGTTTAATGGCCTGGGGTGAGGGGAGCAAAGCCCAGATGTGGGATAGGCATGTAATGGTCAAAAATAGAACCAATCAGCAAATAATTTTTCACCGTTTTTTTTTTTATCATTAGCACAATGTTATGTCCTGTGTCGGTTGGAGGGGAATTGGAGGCAGATTTTACATAGCGGCCGAGGAATCTTTCCCTATGTTCCATGGTGGCCTTGGCTCATTGAATAAGTTTCATTAGATCATTATTTGTTCTCCACTTTGAGTTGAATACAAAGTCGCCTGTAACTTTGTGTTGTCTCCTTTGACAAAGACACATCCCAGAGTAATTGCTGTTGCTGCGTTTTCTTTGCCTGCAGTTAAGTTGGTTACAAAACCCCATTTTTACAGAATTACCACCCAGGATCCTGGTGTCTGAAGTCACTGAAGCGTTTCATCTACACTCAGCGGAGATGGTATTGTTTTGTGATGAGGACAATGCCATGTGAAGCTGTCCAGGAAGTAAAGGTCACAATCCAATTCTCCTCGGGCACACGATGCCCAAGCCGCATTTTTCTATCCAAAAATCAAAGAAAAACGTTTTATTAACTCTTTCAAGTCTCAGAGATCTGTCTACTGGCTTCAGATAGTTTATTTGAAAACAGACAAAACCTCGAGAATAATCACTTATGGCCACTTTACACGCGGCTACATTTCTAGCTTATCCACAGGAAAATCATGAAGACATAGTTCCATTTGTATACAGCAACAAGATAGAACCATGTCTCCATGATTTTACTGCAGCCAGTAAGTTACCTGTGGATAAGCTAGAAATGTAGCCGCGTGTAAAGTGGCCATAACTTTGTATAATCTGACCTAATTTGCTTCTATACCTGCTGTAGAAGCAGTCGTGATGACCATCCTCTACGAGGCTGAGCTGCTGGTAAGGCAGCATCCCGAGAAACCCCAAGACCCTTTACCCCTATAAAAGGATCTGGAATTACAGCAGAACCCAGGAGGTAGCTGCCTATGATGAGCAGCGGATCGGAGCAGGAAGGTCGCCAGGAAGGGAGTATTAAATCAGGACCTGAAAGCGTAGTCAGAAGACAGAGTCAAAACCAGGAGGGCAGCAGGGGTACAAAATCGGCTGGCTGGAGGCAAAGGTCACAGTCAAAATAGCAAAAAAAAACATTAGATCACTGGG
Source organism: Allobates femoralis (assembly GCA_033576535.1). NCBI lineage: Eukaryota > Metazoa > Chordata > Amphibia > Anura > Aromobatidae > Allobates > Allobates femoralis. The sequence continues at coordinate 57,065,476 of JARQOC010000010.1, read as the reverse complement.
GAAACCAAGACCATATCTGGCGGCCTGCATGACAGGTTCCAAGATATTGGAAGGACGCGGTTCCCTCTCATAGGCTGAAACTTACAGCCTGATGACCTCATCCACACCACCCCTACCTGTCACCTGCCACCAGAACCCGTCACCCCCTGCTGCTTTCAAAAGTGACAGCACCACTGAATGCAGCGAGTATGCTGCATTCAGGGAAGCTATGTACTAAGGCTCTAGCTCCCCTGTACCCCAAAAACACTTTGCAAAATTGACAGTTAAGAGGTGTCCTGGGTGGGATCTTATTAAGAGGTCCTGGCTGCTGGCACAGCTCTCCATGCCTTCTCCTTGTGTGTTCCGCCCCCTCTGTGTCTGCCACCTCCTCCTCTTCTGGTCCTGCTCCTTGTGATCAAAAGAGAATCTGGCACACCATAAAGACAATAGTCCAATAGTTAATGTTGATGGCTTTTTATTCGTGGAATCAATTCAATATTCTTTTCATATATATATCTCAGTCATTCGTATGAACGTTTTCGGCTATTGCCTTCCTCAGACACAAATAACTGGTAATGTAAACAGAAATAGTCACAATGAACATCATGTATTCAATTTGGAACCACATTTTTAACAGAAAAGTCCACAAAAAAGCCCAACAATCACTAAGAAAGAACAATCATAAAAGGGATTTTTCTCTTCAGCACATTTTACTAGTGCCGCGACGTCATTTCCGGTGACGTCACCGCCGGTGACGTCACTTCCGGTTACGCGTGCGTTCCAAAGCGCGTTTTGCGGTCCAAATACCGGAAGTAGGAGGTATTTGGCCGCCCGGGGATTATAAAAGCCTGTTTTTGACGTTACTCAGTGCATTTCTGCCAGGCCCTTGCAGTGAACAGCACCAGTGAGTAATAAGGAACGCCTTTTTTTGAACCTTTGCTTGTTTGGAGTACTTTGTTCATTTTGTATGTTATTTTACCAGGTTTCTGGTGATCCTTTGTACCCTGGGCTTTACCTTAAGGTATGCAATGTGCTTAATACATATGTCATGGCTGTTATACTGCTTTGGACCTGATGGTTTTGTTGTTTTTACTTTGCAGCATTTACTTCTTGATAAATTCATTTTATGTTATGGTAGTGGAATTCTAGTTAAATCGACATAGCAGGTACGGACTTGATCTCGTCACTGTATGGTGTCTAGTATGGATTATAGGAATTTTGTCCATGGTAATATTTTCTCCTTTATTTAGAGAATTTTCAACGGGTCTCCCAAGTTTATGTCGGTTATTTTCAATATTGTAAAGTATACTAAACTATAAGGTAATGTAGTAGTCCATCACATTCACGTCGTCTGGAGTAGCCTTTTATACATTATTGTTATATATGGATTACAAATGTATTGAGTTGTTAAGAAGGAGGGACCTATGTTCTATTTTAGTATGGCAGCATGAATTTGAATATATATTTTTTTGGATACCTATACAATCCGAGTCAGGGTTGATTCCTTTGAGGTGTCACTTTGCCGTACTCCTTCTTATTATTTTCATTAATCTTTATTTATATTATTTCCTTTTTAGACACTGTTGTGTACAGAATTTTATGTATATGTGAAGAGTTTATACACATAAGAAAAGAAGGAGACATACAGGTATTCAGGATCCTGACTCTTTTTCCACCATGGGAGAATTCTATCCTGTGTTGATCACTATTGTATGTAATATCGTTTCCCTCCCCCTTTTTTCTTTCTGTATCCCTTTTATGATTGTTCTTTCTTAGTGATTGTTGGGCTTTTTTGTGGACTTTTCTGTTAAAAATGTGGTTCCAAATTGAATACATGATGTTCATTGTGACTGTTTCTGTTTACATTACCAGTTATTTGTGTCTGAGGAAGGCAATAGCCGAAAACGTTCATAAGAAAGACTGAGATATATATATGAAAAGAATATTGAATTGATTCCACGAATAAAAAGCCATCAACATTAACTATTGGACTATTGTCTTTATGGTGTGCCAGATTCTCTTTTGATTATATATACCCTATTTCTGGCAAACCGACGGTTTCTTCTGTGAGCTGGCTCTATCTGATAACTGCTCCTTGTGATGTCATGCAGGTGCACAGCACTTGGGTGAGTGGGGTCTGGCGGCTGTATGCAGCATAAGCACTAGCAGGGCGGCCTCTGGTGTGCAGTCACATGCAGGCACCTTACAGCTACTGGGCCCCACTCACCCAAGTGCTGTGCACCTGCGTGACGTCACAAGGAGCAGGAGCAGAAGAGGAGGGCATACCCAGAAGAAGAGGGGGTGGCGGCAGACACATAGGCCTAGTTGACATCTAGTTGCACCTGGAAACGTCACATTATGCGTTTTCGTTGCATCCGGACTAGCGCATGCACTGTGACAGAGGAGCTGTCACACTTGTGCTTCCGGGATGTGGTCTCCTGCGCTTGCCCATAGCAGGTAATGACGGCACGAGTACAAGGGCTCTGCATCTATGTGCCGATGTACTTGCCTGCGCTAGCCTGTGATAGCACCTGCCCTTGCATCTGCGCTAGCGCAAAGCAGGCAAAATGCAGGGGTGCATAGATGTGAACTAGGCCATAGAGGGTGCGGAATACACAAGGAGGAGGCAGGGAGGGCTGTGCCAGCAGCCAGGACCTCTTAATCAGACCCGACCCAGGCGACCTGACCTCTTAACTGTAAAGTTGGCAAAGTGTTATTTTCGGGGTACAGGGGGGAAATACAGCCTCAGTACACAGCTTCCCTGAACGCAGCATATACGCTGCATTCAGTGGTGCTGTCACTTTTGACAGGTGACAGGTCCTCTTTAAATATTTGTTTTCCAGTATATCACATCCCAAATAGAGAATTGAGAATTTTTGTAACTTGCAATTTTTTAACCTTCATTAGGCTACGTTCCCACAATCGTGAATGTTTGATGCTGCTTATATGTGCTGCATCAAAAATGCAGCCTCTTACAGTTCCAACTGAGCTTCTATTTCTACTCAGCATAAACTGACCCGTGTGACAAATTTTTTTTTTGTGGATACACTGAGGCTTGCATTAGATGCAGAAAATCTGCATGAAAAAGACAGACATGCATTTTCAGTTCCTTTCTGCAAAAAAACGGATGATATGTTGATGAAACAAACCCACAGAAGAAAAACAGGGGAAGACAGGAACCAGAATTATCAGTAAATATTCATCTTTTTGTTGTATATGAGAAAAAAAAACAACACATGAATGTGCGGCCTAATATAGTGTTCAAAAACTGTAGTTTTCGTTACAAAGTTTGTGTTAATCTGCCCCCTGCTGGTGAACACAGGTTAAAACAGGCAAAAAAAATCATGCATGTTTACATCTCATCTTGTTGCAAGCAATTATTATTATTATTATTATTATTTATTTATATTGCACCATTAATTCCATGGTGCTGTACATGAGAAGATTAATTCTGTTTGACCAAAAAATTAAGACCTCAATAGCTTTCGCGTAGGTAAATAAACCCCGATACCGAAAAAGTTAGGCCATTGAGTAAAATGTAAAGAAACCAATAATCCAATGATATGGAAGTCTTCTAGCCAGGGGCATAACTACAACAGGTGCAGGGATTGCAATCACACCCGGGCCCTGGAGCTAGGGGGCCCCAAAAGAATCTTTGGCCTATAGAAAAAGACTATTGCTATTAAAGATTTGCTATAATTGGGGGCCCCATTGGAGCTTTTGAATTGGGGCCCATGAACTTAAAGTGATGCCACTGCTTATAGTGATATTTTATTCACAGCAGAACATAAAACACAAATCTGAAGTTGATTTGTATGCTTTTTTATTAACCCCTTCATGACCCAGCCTATTATGACCCTAAGACCTTGGCATTTTTGGCAATTCTGACCAGTGTCCCTTTGAGGTAATAACTCTGGAATGCTTCAACCGATCCTAGAGATTCTGAGATTGTTTTTTGGTGACATATTGGGCTTAATGTTAGTGGTAAATTTACGTCAATAATTTTTTGCGTTTATTTGTGAAAAAAAATCTAAAATTTGGCAAAAATGTAGAAAAGTTCGCAATTTTCAAAATTTTTATTTTTATTCTGTTAAACCAGAGAGTTATGTGAGATAAAATAGATAATCGTAGTGCAAAATTGCAGAGGGTGGACGGTGTATACGGACCTGCCCTGCATGGACCAAAGGATCAGACTGTGTTCATCATTGTAGTGTTTATTTCCGACGCGTTTCGGGGTTAGTCCACCGTCCACCCTCTGCAATTTTGAACTACGATGACCTTTGTGGTGTGGATCCTTACAGCAGATATCACCTTTTTGCCCTGACGCTGGTTGTGTGCTACACAACCCCTCTAGGTGAGTGACTAGTTAAATTTAGTCCACCTCTTTTCCAGTGATAAGACCCTATTGTCTCTTTCCCTTTTCTAGTATTGACCAAATAGTTAATGAATAACATTTCCCACATGTCTACTTCACATCAGCATAATTTTGGAAAAAACATTTTTTTTTTGGTAGGAAGTTATAAGGGTTCAAAGTTCATCAGCAATATTTCATTTTTCCAGCAAAATTTACAAAACCCCCAGGTGCTTCACAAATAGATCCGTAAAAATGAAAAAGTACTTTTTTTTACCCACAAAATTTTTCTTTTTTCATTTTTACGGATAAATTTGTGAAGCATCTGGGGTTCAAAGTGCTCACTATGCATGTAGATACGTTCCTTGGGGTGTCTAGTTTCCAAAATGGGGTCACTTGTGTTAGAGCTCCAATGTTTAGGCACACAGGGACTCTCCATACATGGCACTAAGCCCGAGATTCATAATGTCGGGCCAATGTTAGACCCGGCCATTAAGAATCTTTGGTAAATAGTCAAAAAAAATACACCAGACAGAGAAAAATCTTTTTATTTGAAAAAAAAATACAAACAAAATTCAGACTCCATCTTTATTGTTAAGCCACCCCCCCGGGATAAAGTATAGGTCCTTGCGATCCTACAGCTCCGGTGACTTGTCACTGACCGGGTCACCAGAGCTGCTGGACCGCAAAAAAGCCATGATGTTATAGAGACGTCATGGGTCGGGAAGTCACCGACGTCTCTATAATGTCATGGGTCGGGAAGGGGTTAACGGGGTTGTGCCACGACATACTTTTCTGGCAAAAGTTTCTAAAGAGGTGTAAATATTCACAAAAAAATGTCTACAGTGGATATCATGGAGAAAAAAAATCTCTTTTTCTATGTTTTTTGTGTGCTTGTTCCCCCTCCATGCTGCACTGAACAGGAGAGATTGTGGGAGGGGTTCAAAAAAGGATCATGTGACCACAACTGCCACATTCCTGCCTTCACTGTATCCTTCTGCACTGCTGGATTCAAATAGTCCACTCACATACAACATCCTGATTACTTTTCACTCTTTATATATTACTGTTTAGTCTGACATTTCTGTGGTACATTCCAGTGTCCTGCACACATTTTATTTTATATATACTGTATATTTACTAATAATGTGTGTAACGCCCCATGGCAGCTTGCACCTGTGCATTCCATACACGCATACATTAGCTGTTGTGAGGCACCGCCGGCATGGTCCCCATGGCCGGGGCGTATCACATGCAGGATCAGGGTATTATCCTGTGGACACTAGCCAGGTTTTATAGTGGATGACACTGTGTGAGCCTATCCGGTACACAAGGAGTTAAATGTGATCGTGTGTGCTGTAAAGCTGAAACATTCATAAGACTAATGAGCGGCTGTGAGGGGCTGATGAGACCAATGAGGCCCTGAGGAATGTAATGGGTGCTGATTGCTGGCAGCCCAGGTGGGTGTGTCAGGTGGGTGTGTCCTGAGTAGTACAGCTCAGGTGGATGTGTCAGAGTGGGCATGGCAGGCACGACAAGAGCCTGCCAGCTGATTGAGTGACAGGTTCATTATCAGCCAGAGATCAGCCTGAGAGCATGGTGATCCTCAGCCAGAGGGCAGAGCAGTCCAGGGCTCTGTGTGAGAACATGATGGGAGCGTGCTAGCTCCATACCGCTGGCTAGGACCGGTGTCGTTACAGCTCCAGGAGTGGGGAATCCGGGGCTGACCTAGGTGGATACTGGTCCGGGCGTGTGGTTGAGACACGTCCGGGAAAGGCGCCCTTGGGGACATTTGGTCGACCCGTGACCCAGGTAGCGAGACCCGGATCCATGCCTGGTAAGAAAAGCAGTTCCTGTATGCTTGAGTGAACTGTGCACCTTGTGCGTGCAATGTGCCAGGTGGGCATAGCCGCCCTTAGGTCTGACTAGATAGTCAGTGAGGGACCTGTTGAACTATATGTGTATGTTATGGCTTAGATAGAAAGGCCATGTGCGGAGTCTGTGGGAGAGCCCCAGCTGGAGTGGATGGCATTGGAGGCGCTCCGTCCCTGTGGGACGAGAGGGAGGCTTGCCCTGCTGCTTGCAGCAGGTACCTGTCCCTCAACCACGACCTCTAATGGTGTGGGTGTGCCTGTTGCCAGACACAGGGGTCACGAAGGCTCCTAGAAGGGTAACCATGGCTGATCCGGGAGGGTGCTACTCAGACGCAGGGTACAGTCGTCGACCTGGAGACCTGCCATGAGATGGAGGTTTGGTGGCGATTGGTGGCCCGTACCGTGGTGAGTAGGCCATGGTGACGCGTGGTTAGCCCGGATTCTATGGTTGACCAGGTCCCTGTTATGGTCATGGAGGAGCCACAGTCCATGGATGTATTATGATGGACTGTGAGCGGATGTGAGGATGCATGGGGTCCATGAATATTGTAGGATGGATCACATGTGGTATGTAAGGTCCCGGTCAGGCAGGAATCCTGACTACGGGTAACTATTGAGTCATCGAGCTGGGTGACTAAAGCCAGGCGGCAGGTTCCGCCATTGGGACCCACAGGGCCCGTTGATATATGGTAAACTTAGAAATGTATGTGTGAAGTGTAGATAGGCCGGAGACTGTGAGCACCACGGGAGCTGTTGATAGAGCTCCAATGGGGACAGAGAGGTGGTTACAGGTCCCGGGTAACTATATGATGTTATGTGCAATATATGTGTTATGTAAGGTTCAATGTAAATGTATGATGTATTTATGTATGGTGTTTATAATCAATGTGAAATGTGTCAAACATGCTACCCGGGTTATGTTAATGTATGTGAAAATCTGTCTCTAAGTCAACAGTAAAGAGAAGACTCCATGACAGTAAATACAAAGGGTTCACATCTAGATGCAAACCATTCATCAATTCCAAAAATAGACAGGCCAGAGTTAAATTTGCTGAAAAACACCTCAAGAAGCCAGCTCAGTTCTGGAAAAGTATTCTATGGACAGATGAGACAAAGATCAACCTGTACCAGAATGATGGGAAGAAAAAAGTTTGGAGAAGAAAGGGAACGGCACATGATCCAAGGCACACCACATCCTCTGTAAAACATGGTGGAGGCAACGTGATGGCATGGGCATGCATGGCTTTCAATGGCACTGGGTCACTTGTGTTTATTGATGACATAACAGCAGACAAGAGTAGCCGGATGAATTCTGAAGTGTACCGGGATATACTTTCAGCCCAGATTCAGCCAAATGCTGCAAAGTTGATTGGACGGCGCTTCATAGTACAGATGGACAATGACCCCAAGCATACAGCCAAAGCTACCCAGGAGTTCATGAGTGCAAATAAAGTGGAACATTCTGCAATGGCCAAGTCAATCACCAGATCTTAACCCAATTGAGCATGCATTTCACTTGCTCAAATCCAGACTTAAGACAGAAAGACCCACAAACAAGCAAGACCTGAAGGCTGCGGCTGTAAAGGCCTGGCAAAGCATTAAGAAGGAGGAAACCCAGCGTTTGGTGATGTCCATGGGTTCCAGACTTAAGGCAGTGATTGCCTCCAAAGGATTCGCAACAAAATATTGAAAATAAAAATATTTTGTTTGGGTTATGTTTATTTGTCCAATTACTTTTGACCTCCTAAATTGTGGAGTGTTTGTAAAGAAATGTGTACAATTCCTACAATTTCTATCAGATATTTTTGTTCAACCCTTCAAATTAAACGTTACAATCTGCACTTGAATTCTGTTGTAGAGGTTTCATTTCAAATCCAATGTGGTGGCATGCAGAGCCCAACTCGCGAAAATTGTGTCACTGTCCAAATATTTCTGGCCCTAACTGTGTGTATATATATATATATATATATATATATATATATATATATATATATATATATATATATACACACACATATATAGCTAGATATATACACACACATATATAGCTAGATATATACACATACAGGGGTTGGACAAAATAATGGAAACACCTGGAAAAATCAACAAAGGTTAGTTTTAAAAGGTCCACCTTTTGCGGCGATTATAGCCTCTATTCTCCGAGGTATGGATTCATACAAGGTGATATCATTGGCCCGGCGTATCTCCATGAAATAGCACCCCAGATCATCACAGAACCTCCGCCATGTTTTACGGTTGGGAGAAGGCAGTCTGGATGGAATACTTCTTTCGGCTGTCTCCAAACGTACACTCGTCCGGAGGTCGGAAGATGGGGTAAACGATGATTGGTCTGAGAATATCACATGTTTCCACTGCTCGAGAGACCAATTCTGGAGGTTTCTACACCACTCTAAACGCTAGGAAACATTTGTCATTGAGAGCAGCGGTTTTCTAATTGCAGCTCTTCCGTGGAATCCAGATTTGACTTTCGGCCGGACCTGTGCTTTGCTGTGGACGTTTTTCCTTCTCTTTCAGTCATTACTTTGGAGACATTACCTCTTGACACACCAAGCATTCGGGCACTTTCTGATACACTAGCGCTTGCCATACGAGCACCAACAATTTGGCCTTTTTGAAAATCCAAAATTTCTGCCATTGGTATCAGGTTCTCATCAATGTTCTTACAATTCGGCAAAACAAACCGTTAATTTACATACACATATCACTGAACACAAATAATCAACTACAAAACATTAACATATGTCACGGTTTGCATGCTTATAACATGTCCGAAGGTTATGATGCCAAAATGTTAGGTGTTTCCACTATTTTGTCCAACCCCTGTATATACATACAGGTGCATCTCAATGAATTAGAATATCATCTGCCGTGGCTTTGGACACTGGGGGCTGTGGCATGGGTTGCTGGGGAACGTGGCATGGGTCGCTGGGGGACGTGGCATGGGATGCTGAGGGCCATGGCATGGGACGCTGGGGGTCGTGGCATGGGACGCTGGGTGTGTGTGGCACGGGACAACAGGGGCCATAGAATGGAACACTGTGGGTTGTGGCATGGGATGCTGGGGGTCGTGGCATGGGACAATAGGGGCCTTGGCATGGGACCCTGGAGGCCATGGCATGAGACGCTGAGGGCCGAGGCATGGGACGCTAGGGGCTGTGGCACGGGACAATAGGGGCCATGGAATGGAATGCTGGGGGTCGTGGCATGGGACGCTGGGGGCTGTGACATGGTACTATAGGGGTCATGGAATGGGATGCTGGGGCCGTGGCACGGAACACTGGGGGTCATGGCACAGGACGCTGGGGGCCGTAGGACAGGATGCTGGGGGCCATGGCACGTGACACTGGGGCCATGGCATAGGACATTAGGGCCGTCGCATGGGATGCTGGGGTCTGTGGCATAGGACAATAGGGGCCATGGAATGGGATGCTGGGGCCGCAGCATGGGACGCTAGAGGCCATGCCATGGAACAATAGGGGCCCGTGGCACGGGACGCTGGGGGCCATAGAATGGGAAGCTGGGGGCCGTGGCATGGGACAATAGGTGCCGTGGCATGGGACACCGGGGGTTGTGGCATGGAATGCTTGGGGCTGTGGCATGGGACGCTGGGGGCCGTAGCATGGGATGCTGGGGGCCGTGGCATGAGACAATAGGTGCCGTGGCATGGGATGCTGGGGGCTGTGGCACAGGACAATAGGGGCCATGGAATGGGACGCTGGGGGCCATGTCACGGGACAATAGGGGCCATGGAATGGGACGCTGGGGATCGTGGCATGGGACACTGGGGGATGTGGCATGGACGCTGGGGGCCGTGACATGGGACGCTGGGGACCCGTAGCATAGGATGCTGGGGGCTGTGGCACAGGACAATAGGGGCCATGGAATGGGACGCTGGGGGCCGTGGCACAGGACAATAGCGGCCATGGAGTGGGACACTGGGGTCATGGCATGGGACGTTGGAGGATGTGGCACGAAACAAAAGGGGCCATGGAATGGGACTCTGGGGGGCTGTGGCATGGGACACTGGGGGCTGTGACACTGGAGGCTGTGGCACGGGACAATAGGGTCTGTGGAATGGGACCCTGGGGGGTGTGGCACGGAACAATTGGGGCCATGGAATGGGACGCTGGAGGTCCTGGCATGGGACGCTAGGGGCTGTGGCACGAAACAATAGGGGCTATGGAATGGGATGCTGGGGGCTGTGGCACGAGATCCTAGGAACTGAATCAGTGAAGCAGCAGTGTTTTCTCTGCACAGGCAGATAGTAAGATTATGATGGGTTTGTCATCTGGTTGCAGCTCTCTTCATAGACAGTACATGGCATGATGTAGCTGAGCTGTCAGTGTAAAGGGCTCTGTCATCTCTTTTGTTCCCTGTTCATAGACAGCAGCATAATGACAAACTCCCCAGATCCGCAGTGAGGGCACAGATGCTTCCGCTCCTTACAGCTCTCAGTCACATGAATAAGATCCGGCAGGCTGAGGCACTGAGGGATCCACATGAATGGCTCAGAAATCATTTGAAAGGAAGAGGGAACTGCACATGCGCGACCTGTAAAAACCTGTATGCAGGTCAGATGGGGCGGCCAGTAGTACTGACACTAGGGGGCACCATACTAAATTTGCAGGTACATAGCTTTTGAATGGGACATAATTTTTAATGCGTGGTATTTACAAAAACACTTTTTGACAAGATGTCTGCAGCATCAGCAATATGTTCTATGGTGGCACAACCCCTTTAATTTTCATATATACTTTAATATGGTAATGATGAAAATATAGCTCACCCCACAGAAAGAAAAAAAACGTTATGGCCATTGAGATGCAGCGACACAAAACAATTTTTAAATATTTTGATAAAAATAGTAAAAAAATAGAGATCATTTTGGTTTCACCAATCACAGAATTGCTTGGGGTGATCGGTTCTACGACCCACATCAAAGAATTATAAAACTTTTACACTATGCTATATGTATCCCAAAATTGTTCCATAAAAGAATACTGTTCATCTTGTCCTGTAAAAACAAGCCCATATGGCTGTCAGTAGAAATATAAGACTGTTATGAACATGGCTTAAAGGTACCGTCACACGCGACAATTTTGCTAGCAACTTCACTTGGAATTTGCAGGTTGCAGTGAAATCATGGACACATTGTTCTATTTGTACACAGCAACAAAATAGAACAATGTGTCCATGATTTCACTGCAACCAGCAAATTGCCAGTGAAATTGCTAGCAAAATTGCCGCGTGTGACGGTACCTTTAGACACTTTTATCTACGGTAACGTTTAACACCTTCTCCTGGTTGCTGAGCTTACACCACTCTTTATATCCTAGATATTGGCGCACCTTATCACATTCAGGTCACACCTCTTCCCTCTAAACCAGACATAATAAAATACCTCTAAAATTTAAAGGAGTTTAAAGGGTTGTCCATTTCTTGTTTTGCTTATATATATGTGTGTGTGTATGTGTATCTAGGCTGCAGAATGCTGACAGTTTGTAATTTACACCCTGTCAGCATTTTGCATTGTTACCTAGATATCACTACTTTGCGTGTGGAGGAGAACGGCAGGAGACGTGTTTGTTTTGGAGCATGAGTGAAAACGTCATAACTGGCCATTCACGCCCACTCTCGTACAAGCACGCCCCACACTGCAACAAGCCCACACCACACTGCAATAAGCTCGCCCCATTCTCAGCATGCCCGCCCCTCCACACTCCATTGCCCTAAGTGATCTGTGATTGAACCACTGCACTGTACTGAGAATGGTCATCTCCTTCCCTTCTTCCCTGAGACACTGTGATGAATCCACAGCTCTAAGTAGATGGCCGCTTTTAGTGCTGTTTGTGTGCACTCACCTCCTCCCCTGTGCGGGCGCTGATGTGATATGAAGTGCTCTGAACCTCACAGCCCCACCCCCTCTGGCCTCACAGCCACCCCGCCTCTTCTGTTCAACAGAATGAATTAACCTCTCACTGCACAGAGGGGGCTGCGCTGTGAGGTCAGTGAGGTGGAGCTTTGAGGTTCAGAGCACTTCATATCACATCAGCGCCGACACAAAAGAGGAGGTAAGTGCACACACCTCAGCACTGAGAGCGGTCATTTCCTCAGAGCTGTGGATTCATCACAGTGTCTCAGAGATGACCACTCTCAGTGCAATGCGGCAGGTTCAATCACAGATCGCACAGGACAATGGAGTGTGGAGGGGGCGGGCATGCTGAGACTGGGAAGGGCTTGCTGCAGGCTGGGGCATTTTTATAGGAAAGTGGTTGTGAATGACCAGTTATGATGTTATGCCCAAGCTCCAAAACAAACACACACCCTGGTCGGTCTCCTGCAGACACAAAATAGTGATATCTAGGTAATCCTGCAAAATGCTGACAGAGTGTAAATTACAAACTGTCAGCATTCTGCAGCCTAGATACACACAGATTTTAGAAAAGACCCAGAAAACCCCTTTAACACAGAGTTATGCACCAATATATTCTGTTCTTATGGAAATTTCTGTGTCAAATAAGTAATTGTGAATGTTGAGAAAATTAGGCTAATTCACATGTTCAGTAATCATCCATCAGATCGGATCCAGCACAATCCATTGTGCAGACACAACTTTTTTGTCCACTTTAAAAAACTGATTTCAGCAGGATCCATTTGTTTCTTTACATTGAAGTCTATGGAAAAAGGATCCATTAATTAGTGATCCATTATGTTCCATTTGAAACTAGTCCAGTAACTAATTTCATTTATAAATTAAAGAAAAACGGAGTCTAAATAATGGATCCATTTTCAATAGATGTCAATGTTAAAAATACGGATCTAGCTGAAATCAGTTTTTTAAAAACTTGTGTCTGCACAACTTTTTTTGCCATGGAGTGCTGCTGGATCCAGGTCTCTGCACTGCAATACATGCCGCGGACTAAACAGACGCATGCACCGTGACTGGGAAGCACATGGCAATGATGTCATGAAATGACATAAAATGCACGCTGATGTCAACAGAGGTGGACGCTGTGTGATGTGGGAGCCGGAGTAGGTAAGTAGAATGTCTTCAGATTTTTTTAATGTAATAGATATAGAATGCAGAATTTATATACCAGGAAGGGGCCCAGGATAAAGACATATTTACCAGAATGGAGGACATATATACCAGGATGGGGTACAGATATACCAGGAAGGTGCCCAGTATGGGATATGTATATACCAGGATTGGTGGACAGTTATACCAAAATGGGACCCAACCCAGAATGGGGGACATATTTACCAGGATGGGGGGACATATATACCAGGATAGGGGATATATTTACCCGGTTGGGAGACATATTTACCAGGAAGGGACCTAGGACGGGAGACATTATGTATATATATATATATATATATATATATATATATATATACAATACAGACCAAAAGTTTGGACACACCTTCTCATTCAAAGAGTTTTCTGTATTTTCATGACTATGAAAATTGTAGATTCACACTGAAGGCATCAAAACTATGAATTAACACATATGGAATTATTTACTTACCAAAAAAGTGTGAAACAACTGAAAATATGACTTATATTCTAGGTTCTTCAGAGTAGCCACCTTTTGCTTTGATTACTGCTGTCACACTTCCGGGGAAGGCGCCCTAGAGTGGACCCACTGGGCCGTGGTACCAAACTCCCGTGGGTGAGCTGGACCTAGTTTACCCAACCCCTATACAGGGATTGTCAGGGGCAAGCCCAGGGGTTTAAATACCATGGCTGCTAGTACCAGGGGGGCGGCTCGTAAGGTTAGCCTATGCTACGGCACAGCTAAGGATTCCGGGTAACGGTACAAGGCTAGGCGTACAGGAATGGTGCACAGCTAGGGTTCCAGGTAACAGGGTACAAGGAAGGCCTGACCAACAGTCAGCAAGGCAGAAGCAAACTAACTTAATAATCAGGCACCTCCCATCAGTGGAGGTGGCCTGATATACCAGAGGAAGAGCAGCTGTTGGTCAAGGGGAGTGTCAGGTTGGACTGTGACGGCCCCTAGAGTCACAGGGGAGGAGTGCAGCTAGTGCACCGCTGATTGGTCACATGAATACGACCATTGTAATGTGCTCATGTGTGAGCCTGGTGGTCAGCTGACAGGAAGGGAACCCGGCGATGGCTCCGAGACGCAGTACGCCTGGACGCCGGATGCCTGGTCGGCAGAGGAGCAGAGGATGCCGACCCGGATGAAGTGAGCTGGGGAGCGGTGCCAGGGGAGCTAACAACTGCTTTGCAAACTCTTGGCACTCTCTTGATGAGATTCAAGAGGTAGTCACCAGAAATAGTTTTCACTTCACAGGTGTCCCCTGTCAGGTTTAATAAGTGGGATTTCTTGCCTTATAAATGAGGTGGGACCATCAGTTGTGTTGTGCAGAAGTCTGGTGGATACACAGCTGATAGTCCTACTGAATAGACTGTTAGAAATTGTATTATGGCAAAAAAAAAAAAGCAGCTAAGTAAAGAAAAACGAGTGGCCATCATTACTTTAAGAAATGAAGGTCAGTCAGTCCGAAAAATTGGGAAAACTTTGAAAGTGTCCCCAAGTGCAGTTGCAAAAACCATCAAGCGCTACAAAGAAACTGGATCACATGAGGACCGCCCCAGGAAAGGAAGACCAAGAGTCACCTCTGCTGTGGAGGATAAGTTCATCCGAGTCACCAGCCTCAGAAATCTCAGGTTAACAGCAGCTCAGATTAGAGACCAGGTCAATGCCAATGAGTTCTAGCAGCAGACACATCTCTACAACAACTGTTAAGAGGAGACTTTGTGCAGCAGGCCTTCATGGTAAAATAGCTGCTAGGAAACCACTACTAAGAATAGGCAACAAGCAGAAGAGACTTGTTTGGGCTAAAGAACACAAGGAATGGACATTAGACCAGTGGAAATCTGTGCTTTGGTCTGATGAGTCCAAATTGAGATCTTTGGTTCCAACCACCATGTATTTGTGCAACGCAGAAAAGGTGAACGGATGGACTCTACATGCCTGGTTCCCGCCGTGAAGCATGGAGGAGGAGGTGTGATGGTGATGGGGTGCTACGCCAGATGACCTGGCTTCCACAGTCACCAGACATAAACCCAATCGAGATGGTTTGTGGTGAGCTGGACCACAGAGTGAAGGCAAAAGGACCAACAAGTGCTAAGCATCTCTGGGAACTCCTTCAAGACTGTTGGAAGATCATTTCCGGTGACTACCTCTTGAAGCTCATCAAGAGAATGCCAATAGTGTGCAAAGCAGTAATCAAAGCAAAAGGTGGCTACTTTGAAGAAACCTAGACTATAAGACATATTTTCAGTTATTTCACACTTTTTTGTTAAATATACAGTATATCTCCACATGTGTGTTCATAGTCATGAAAATACAGAAAACTCATTGAATGAGAAGGTGTGTCCAAGCTTTTGGTCTGTACTGTATATATTTTATATATATATATATATATATATACACCTGGATGGGGACAAATATACTAGGATGGGGGACGGATATACTAAGAAGGGACCCAGAATGGGGGACATAGTTACCAGGAAGTGGCCCAGTATGGGAGACATAAATATAGTAACAGGGTGAGGGACATATGACATATATACCAGATGTGTAACATATATACCAGGATGGGAGGCATATTTACCAGGAAGGGGCCCAGGATGGGTGACATTAGCACAGGATGGGGAACATTACTACATAATGAACAGGGAAGGAAGCAACACATGTCTTTATTGGATTTAGAACGCTACGAGGACCTATACATCGGACCAACTTGCATGGGGTCGGGTAGGCTGTTTCCCCCTAATATTGTACATGGGTGTACCCTAAAGGACTATTGCGTTACAGAAAAATTGCAGGTAAAAGCTGTAACATGACCGCTGCGTGTGAACGCTGCCTGATAGACAGCCATAATTAACCCCTTGTGCTATTATTTTGTTCATCTGCACTCAGAGAATGAGCTGATGACATATACTCGTGTGTTCCTGAATGATCTCATTAAGGTGTTAGGTTTGTCTGCTCGGCTTCATTCCAGCACTAGGCCGGGCGCTAAACCTATAACAACCTATCACATTCAGTCCAGACAGGACCCCTTCAAAGCTCGACTGGATTATATCTTGTGGGTGCAATTACAAGCCATCACTTACATTTTAAACACTTATTTGTAATTTGATGTGTTCAAAGGGTTTGGTTTGGGAAATCCTGCAATTCTTGGCGACTTTACTGACAAGCTGGAAAGCTCATCAGAGTCCCATCAGACTGCAGGAGCACAAGGAGTCTGGCGGGAGTTTCACAGCAGGTGAAGAGGATTACAGTGTCACAACTGATGTAACTTCTTAATGAGAAAAGTCATGACAGAAACTGAGAACAGAGACCATGCACTTAGGCCGAGGTTTACACTTCTCAGCTGTATTGTTTGTGGTTTTTCGTCCACATCACACCTGTTCTAATCTTCTTTATTACCTTGGATACAATACCAGTAACTCTGGCCAAAACCATATTAAGCATCGTGCTGAATGTCTTGTGCATGATATACCAAGCAGCATCTCTGCATCATCTCCGACTAAATCTTCTATAGACCATATTCACTTGATGATTCCCAATGTGTGTGTGTGTATTTATTTATTTTTTTGCTGTGCTTTTCTGAAAAGGCTGTAAAATGAAAAATATTGTCAAAATAAGGAAACGTGTGAACATGGCCACATGCAGTGATTTCTTCTTTATAGTCTCCATCCAATTGCATTTTTTAATTGCATTCAATTGCTTTTTACACAAGTATTTTTATTTTACATCACATGGTTTGTTTTTTTGACACCATTCCCTATAGAGACGTCTAAAAGGAAAATGGCACACCTAGAGCATACTACATTTTGAAAAAAGTCACTAAATTGAACTGAAAAGTTACTAAACTGTAATGAAAAGTTCTAAACTGAGCTGAAAAGTTACTAAATTGACCGGAAAAGTTATTAAACTGAACTGAAAAGTGACTAAACTGAACTGAAAAGTTACTAAACTGAGCTGAAAAGTCATTAACTGAACTGAAAAGTTATTAAACTGAGATGAAGTATTAGTAAACTGACCTGAAAAGTCACTAAACTGAGCTGAAAAGTTACTAAACTGAGCTGAAATGTTAGTAAACTGACCTGAAAAGTGACTAAACTGAACTGAAAAGTTACTAAACTGAGCTGAAAAGTCACTAAACTGAGCTGAAAAGTCACTAAACTGAGATGAAAAGTTACTAAACCGAAATGTAAAGTTACTAAACTGAGCTGAAAAGTCACTGAACTGAACTGAAAAGTTACAAAACTGAGATGAAATGTTAGTAAACTGACCTGAAAAGTGACTAAACTGAACTGAAAAGTTACTAAACTGAGCTGAAGTTACTGAACTGAAAAGTCACTAAGTGTAACTGAAAAGTTACTAAACTGAGGTGAAATGTTAGTAAACTGACCTGAAAAGTCACTAAACTGAACTGAAAAGTTACTAAACTGAGATGAAAAGTCACTAAACTGAGGTGAAAAATTACTGAACTGAGCTGAAAAGTCACTAAACTGAGCTGAAAAGTTACTAAACTGAGATGAAAAGTCACTAAACTGAGATGAAAAGTCACTAAACTGAGATGAAAAGTTACTAAACTGAGATGAAAAGTTACTAAACTAAGATGAAAAGTCACTAAACTGAGATGAAAAGTCACTAAACTGAACTGAAAAGTTACTAAACTGAGAAGAAATGTTAGTAAACTGACCTGAAAATGACTAAACTGAACTGAAAAGATACTAAACTGAGCTGAAAAGTTACTAAACTGAGATCAAAAGTAACTAAACTGAGGTGAAAAGTAACTAAACTGAGCTGAAAGTTACTAAACTGAGATAAAAAGTCATTAGCTGAACTGAAAAGTTACTAAACTGAGATGAAATGTTAGTAATCTGGCCAGAAAAGTTGCTAAACTGAACTGTAAAGTCTCTAAACTGAGCTGAAAAGTTACTAAACTGAGCTGAAAAGTCACTAAACTGAACTGAAAAGTTACAAAACTAATGCAAAAAGACTAAATACTTTGTATATTTCACTAAACACATGACTGGAGTAGCAGCATGGTGGCTTAGTGGTTAGCACTGCAGCATTGCAGCGCTGAGGTCCTGAGGCCCTGGGTTCAATTCCCACCAAGGACAACATCTGCAAGGAGTTATGTTCTCCCCCCGTGTTTGTGTGGGTTTCCTCCTATATTGCAAAGACATATAGGATGTTTAGATTGTGAGCCCTAATGGGGACAAGCATTACTGATATATGTAAAGTGCTATATAAATGAATAAATATTATTATCTGGTTGCAGCACAAAAACAAAGCACTCACCCCCTATACCTAAGGCTACGATCCCATGATGAGCTGATGATGTGATTTCTAAAGAATTTCTGCACTTATTAAGTAAGTAAGGCTACTTTCACATCAGCGTTTTACGCTGATTGCGGAAGTTGCGGTGAAAAAAACGCAACTGCTGCGATTACCGCATAACAGCCACACTTGCGGTTCACTTGCGGCAAGCTCCATACAATGTCTATGGGGCTTGCGGCAAGTGCGGTTTCGGCACTTGCGGCAGGTGCGGCCGCAAAAAAAACGCGGCATACAGCGATTTCTTCGCGGCCGCACCTGCCGCAAGTGCCGAAACCTCACCTGCCGCACACTTACCGCGAGCCCCATAGACATTGTATGAGGCTTGCCACAAGTGTGCCGCGATCACGGCAGTTATGCGGTAATCGCGGCAGTTGCGTTTTTTTCACCGCAACTTCCGCAATCAGCGTAAAACGCTGATGTGAAAGGACCCTTAAGTTAGGTTTTTTAAATGCATTTTTTTACATGTGTTTTTATTGTGTCTTTATGCTGCAGGATTTGTCTTTTTTGTGTGTCATATTTTAAATAAAGCCTCTTTATTTTTGATATGTCTTGGTATTTGGCTTTGAGAAAACATCATGTGTGTATTACATGTTTCAGCAGCGGAAATGCACTTAAGGGTGGAGGCACACGGGTGCAAGAATAGCGTGAGTGCAATGCGAGAAAAACTCGCTTTGCACTCGGACCAGTATCATTAAATGATACTGGTCATATTAGTGCGATTTGAATGCACTAAACTCACATTGCGAGGGAAATGCGAGTTCAATCTTGCTGCGATTGAACGCAATTTCCTTGCGTGAGTAGCCATTGTAAGTATATGGTTGTGAGAAAATCTCGCACCCATACAACACACTGTGCAATAGCCGCATGTGTGTGCATACTTACAATGTCTTCAAACACCGGTGTTAGGTTACTGTGTCAGCAACCCGGCAATTTCAATCAGCTGATTGGTTAAATCAGTGGTGGGGAACGTCCGGCCCCCGGCCGGATCCGGCCCGCCACGTTATCTCATCCGGCCCGCCAGGGCCGGGACGACAGCTAGGCGATCGACCGCCGCCCGGCCCTGGCGAGGAGAAGCTGCGGCAGCTAGCGGTGGGCGCCGCCATGTTCTTTGTGGCTGGCGCCCACTAACTGTACAGCCGGTCAATAGAGGTTGAGACCTCTACACAATGGCCGCGGTCTCCAATTAGCCGCGGCCATTTTGTTGAAGTCTCAGCTTCCACCGAGCGGCTGTACTGTTAGTGGGCGCCGGCCACAAAGAACATGGCGGCGCCCACCGCTAGCTGCCGCAGGCCCACAGCTACTCCCCGCAGGCAGCGTCCTGCAGATGTGCCCTCCGGGCTCCGGCACCCCTGCTCCACATCCACAGCTCAATGGTAAGTTTTGCTGGAGGCTGTGAGGGAGGCTGTGAGGGAGGCTGTGGGGAGGCTGTGAAGGAGGCTGTGAAGGAGGCTGTGAGGGAGGCTGTGAAGGAGGCTGTGGGGGAGGCTGTGAGGGAGGCTGTGAGGGAGGCTGTGGGGGAGACAGGGAGGCTGTGAGGGAGGCTATGAGGGAGGCTGTGAAGGAGGCTGTGAGGGAGGCTGTGAGGGAGGCTATGAAGGAGGCTGTGAGGGAGGCTGTGAGGGAGGCTATGAAGGAGGCTGTGGGGGAGGCTGTGAGGGAGGCTGTGAAGGAGGCTGTGAAGGAGGCTGTGAGGGAGGCTGTGGGGGAGACAGGGAGGCTGTGAGGGAGGCTATGAGGGAGGCTGTGAAGGAGGCTGTGGGGGAGACAGGGAGGCTGTGGGGGAGACAGGGAGGAGGCTGTGAAGGAGGCTGTGAGGGAGGCTATGAGGGAGGCTGTGAGGGAGGCTGTGGGGGAAGCTGTGGGGGAGGCTGTGGGGGAGACAGGGAGGCTGTGGGGGAGACAGGGAGGCTGTGAGGGAGGCTGTGGGGGAGACAGGAAGGCTGTGGGGGAGACAGGGAGGCTGTGGGGGAGACAGGGAGGCTGTGGGGGAGACAGGAAGGCTGTGGGGGAGGCTGTGGGGGAGGCTGTGAGGGAGGCTGTGGGGGAGACAGGGAGGCTGTGGGGAGCTGTGGGGAGACAGGGAGGCTGTGGGGGAGACAGGGAGGCTATGGGGGAGACAGGGAGGCTGGCCCCCCGTGTACACGTGTGCCTCAGGCCCCCATGTACCCGTGCGCCTCTGGCCACCTTGTACCGGTGCGCGAATTTATACGGCCCGCGAATGATATTCTAAATTTCCAAATGGCCCTTTGCAGAGAAAAGGTTCCCCACCCCTGGGTTAAATTGTCCAGTACTTGCTTTCCATGGTGCTGAAGTTGAAACTTCAGGACTATGGAAAGGCCGGACATTTAAACTGCAGCGGTGTTTGAATTTAGCGGTAATTACTTTCCATGGTCCTGAAGTTGAAACTTCAGGACCATGGAAAGGCCGGACTTTCAAACACAGCAGTGTTTGAAAGTCCGGGCTTTCCATGGTCCTGATGTTAAAACTTCAGCACCAAGGAAAGCAATTACCGCATGATTTAACCAATCAGCTTTCACCGCTGCTGTCACAGCAGTGAAAGCTGATTGGATATTGTGCTGGCAACAGCAGCGGTGTTTGAACACGCCGGTAAATGCTGCTGACGGTCCTGAAGTTTGCTTGGCGGAATTACTCAGCATGCTGAGAAATCCCGGCCACCGAACTTTAGGATCGCGGACAGCATCAGACAGAATCACACCAAACACTGACTCCCACAACACACTCTCATGAACACAGCCATGCACACGCACCACACACACACCACACTCACAGTAAAACCGCACAGCACTCGCATCACTGTCATGCATCAAAAAGTCTCAGTTTTTGATTCATGACAGTGTGCCTCCACCTTAAAATACATGTGCATTTTTTCTGCATCTGATTCAAGCCTATGGGGAAAATATAAAAATAAAACTCAGCATAACCATAAAAGAAATTGACATGGCGGATTTGATACTTGCCCCGCAGGTCAGTTTACGCTGAGTATAAAAGAGGCGCAGGGGCAGGAGATTTATATAAATCCCAAATACTTTTTTGGACCTGTGACGCTGCGTGTTTGACTTAGAGAAAATACGAAGAGTAAAATCTCACTAAAAGCTCATCATGGGAACATAGCCTTATAGGTATGAGGGCTATATGTGAAAAGATAAATGGTATTTAAGCACAAAACAGATGTATGAATGAGCCCTAAGTTTACATTGATATTTACTGCATTATACATTAATTTTCTACTGTGAAAATACCTTGATGATACAAGTGGGGGCCGATCAGCTACACGAGCTGTCAGGGGACATGTCACAGTCAAAGAAACTTAAGCTCCAAGACCCGTGGGTGTGCACCCGAAATCATGTAATAAGAAAGAGTTTCGGTATTCAATAGTTACCAAGAGGGAGAGGCAGTTATAGTATTACTCTCCATCTAATTCCTATGTCTTACGTCTGATTCAGATGGCAGAAATATAGAAGTATTTTATCATTTATTTTAATCCGTGGATTTGTTTTGTTTTTCGTTTTTTTTGGTTAAAGGGAACCTGTAACCAGTTTTTGTTATCTCAACAAATTCCACAACCTTTTTCTTCTTTTCTTAGGCATTTCACAATTATTATTATTATTCATTATTATACCGCCATTTATTGCCACGCTGCTTTACATGTGGAAAAGGGACAATACATAGACAAGTACAATAACCATGAACAATACAAGACCACAGACAAGGTACAGGAGGAGGGAGGACCCTGCCCGCAAGGGCTCACAGTCTACAAGGGAGGGTGAGGTAGTACAGGGGGAGGAGGAGGTCCCTACACACGAGGGCTCACAGTCTACAAGGGATGGGTGAGGATACAGGGGGAGGAGAGGTCCCTGCCACGAGGGCTCACAGTTTACAAGGGATGGGTGAGATACAGTAGGTGAGAAGAGAGGACCGTGCCCCTGAGGCCTCACAGTCTACAAGGGATGGGTGAGGATACAGCGGGTGAGGAGAGAGGACCCTGTCTACGAGGGCTCACAGTCTACAAGGGATGGGTAAGAATACAGTAGGAGAGGGAAAGGCTTGTCGGAAGAGGTGGGTCTTCAGGTTCCTTTTGAAGGTTTCCATGGTAGGCAAGAGTCTGATGTGTTGGGGGAGAAAGTACCTTGCTCCCTGAGGCCTGCTGTACATCCCAAAAATACCATTTGATTTGGTCTCCAAGAAAGCAGAAAGAAGTTCCAGTGAGGACAGGAAGGGTTAATCCAGTTAAAACATGTACTTTATTGTCTTCATGCTAAAACATCTTGTATGTAGGTAGTTAGATGACCCCAGCTACAGAGCAAATCCCACGCGTTTCAACAGTTATGTCTTATTAATGGAACACAAGAATTGATAGTATGGTGTGGTATATGGGGTACAAAGATAGTGGGGCCATTCTTCATTAATGGAAACCTCAATGCCACTGGATATCTGAAATTGCTACATGATTCAGATCTCCACTGGCATTGAGGTTTCCATTGATGAAGAATGGCCCCACTATTTTTGGACCCCATGTACCACACCATACCAGCAATATTTGTATTCCAGCAGTCTGGAGGGATCTATCCACTGGGGTTAGTGTCAGACCAATAGCGCTGGTTTTGTTTGTTAACTTCACCATTCACAAAAAAGTTTGCCTCATCCCTCATCTGAAGACAATTGTCTATGCTGTGAAGATACGAGATGTGCAGCATCTGAAACAACGGATACTGGAAGCCTGTGCTGCATTTCTTCTGCGCGGTGTTGCTATCATGTGTCAAGAGTGGGAGAAGAGGGTTGCATTGACAATCCAACACATTTGAACACATTTTATAAGTGGTTATAAACTTGTAAATAACTCATGAAAGAATAAAGTTACATTAAAACCAAGCAGACCATTGTTTTTCTTATGAAATTCTCAATAGGTTTGATGTGTCACATGACCCTCTTCCCATTGAAAAAAATAAAGTTGGATCCAAAATGGCCGACTGCAAAATGGCCGCCATGGTCACCACCCATCTGGAAAAGTTTTCCCCTCCCATATACTAATGTGCCACAAACAGGAAGTTGATATCACCAACCACTCCCATTTTATTTAGGTGCATCCATATAAATAGCCCACCCTGTATTACTTGTCAACCAATTATTACCATTTAGTAAATACAGAGGATCTGCAAGTAAAAAACACAGATGCATTTTTTGTGCACTTCCATGGCAGAAATGCCTCAAAGGGTGGAAACACACTATGTTAGATGCATGCAAGTATTTCACATACATCTCGCATGACTCACCTGGCCCCTGCCTCTCTCAACAGGAGGGTCGTACTCCATAGAAACACAATCCCTTTCATAGAGTCAGGAGTCAGGTCGTGTGACTCATGCGAAAAATTAATGTGAGACACTCACATGCAGCTGACATAAGCGTGTCTCTGACCAAAGACGAATACGTTTTTTCAAAGCCAAATACCAAGAAGCTGGAGGTACAACCCGTAGCTGTCAGCTTTATCTGTGCGGAGAATCAAAAATACGGCAAAGCCCTATGTAAATTTTTTTAAAATTATTTATTTATTTTTACAACTCTATGATGGCAGGTTCATAGTCAATGGGAAAAAATCATGATGCCAGCTCAATGGGTGAGGGGCGCAAAAGCCAATCACAGACACTGTTGATGGGCCCCCAGGCCTGGGGCACTCGGGAACCGGTCCGGTGCTGTCTCTTGGGGATTACGGTGGTACCCGTGGCCTGGCTCACTTAAAAAAAGTAGGGGTTATTTACAGATTGTTGTGACGCCACCTGCAGTTTCTGCTGAACGCACCAGCGCTGCCAGCAGACCTCTGGGGACAGTGGATGGGCAGCAAGATGATGTTGCTCCCTGCAGGTGGAGCAGTGTCCCCAGGGCAGTGTTGTAGATATAAGACACCTCAGGCTTTCTTGCTCTGCACGAGTACCTTACTGGCAACTCGGCACGGCAGCTCTCAAACAGTTCACACAGTGCACAGTTACGGGTAGCTGGCCAGATAGTCACTAGAGGATGCAGTGTCTCTGAGGCCCTCTGCGATGTTGCTTCTTTAGTCACTCTCTGTCCTTTCTCTACCTACGCTTTCTTGTAGCTCTGCGCTGTTGAAGCTAAGGGCTTGCTCTCTGTGTGTGCCGTATGACAGCGCTCGAGTCCTTCACTTTCTCTACCCTGCACTGGGGTGTCAGTGTTGCTGAACTCTATGCGCTGCTTTGCCTCCTGACACTGTGTGGTTTGGAAATCTGGAATTCCCCACCCTCTGGTATTGACTGCCGGGATGTGTAACCCTGCACAGCCTCGGACCCGGTGTCCATTCTCTGCGCTTTACTCTGAGGCGAGCATAAACGCTCCTCCTCTCCCCCAGGCTTTCCTCTACTTCCTCCTCAGACTCACTCCATGGCTGTTCTGCCTGACCACTTCTTCCTGCTCTTTCCACTGCACCTAAGCTCCATCCACCGTGGCTGGGTCTCCAGGCAAACAGGTTAACCCTTTAGTCCCCTTATGCTAGGTGTGTGAATGCAGGATGAGGCCTCAGATTAACATCACATCCTCTGGTCACTGGGATACCACACAAACTGATCTGGGTGCAGTACCCCGTCTGTGGTGCACTGACCAGTGGTGCGCCACACTGTCACAGAGAGTAGTCATCTGTGATTGGCTGTTGGAGCCAGTGCAGTGAGTAATCAGGAAGTTAATGAGCGGCCCCAGAAGTACAAGCGCATGGACCCCGGTTAAGTAGGATGCTGATGTTCACTCAATGTTTTGCTTATTTTTACAGTCCCCTAGCCACAATTTTATAACTTTAAAGTCCAGGTTCAGTCTTCGGGCTCAAGTTTGTGTCAAGTCCGGTCCCGAACCCTGACTTTAAAAGAAGTCCGGTCAGATCCACTGAACCCAAACATCAGAGGATTCACCCATCTCTAATAACGATGCATCATACTGAAAACAAATGAGAAAAAAATCTGCAAAAACTCAACATATGAATAATCCATAACTCTACAATCCAAACTTTTTTACAACCAATCAAGTGCTGCCTTTACTGTAAACTTCCTAAAGCAGGGGTGGGAAACCTCATGCCCGTGGGCTGTATGAGGCCGTCGATGACCTATCCCACAGGCATTAGTGCCGTGCAGTTTTTATAAATGACCCTTTTGAATTTTATTTCTAATATTTAAGAATTACTACTTGGATTTGGCTAATTGGCCGATTTGTCTGGAAACATCTGTGACCTCAAGGATAGATTTATGGTTATTATCTCTAGGGACACAAAAATACAATTACCTGTCAAGATCTAAAGACGTAAAATGCTGTATAATTGCAATATTACCGTCGTTAATCCTTATGGTGCTCCGGGGGCCTGCCAGCATGCTGTCCTCTAAGCCACAAGACATTGATAGCTATTTAATAATGTTAAGAACACAATGGAGACAGACTGAGCCCAGTTTATGAGGGACACACCTTAAAATGACGCATCTGGCTATATGTCAGTGGCCTTTAGTGTCAATTCCAGCACTTTTTACCATTTTGCAAAAACTCCAGTTTTGTGCAATTCATGAACATTTGGAATAATTAGAAGACAATCAGGATTGCTGCTATTGAGCTGGGGGTCCCATTCTCATCCAGGAAAGTGGGCTGAATTTTTTTTCTCACTTGTCATCCGTATTCAATCTCTCCCACCCATTAGGGACCCCTGCTATGTGATCATGGGGTCCCAATCATTGTCATGGCATCCCAAGGTCAAATAATGACCTTGGGGGTCTGCCAGATACAGTTGTCTGTTAGGCCATGCCAGTAGCTTGGTCTAAAAGCCGTTCCGTCAGTGTGACACTGACCGATGTAATGTATTGCAATTAATATAGTGCATCCCTGTAGTGGGCCCACCTTTCCATGCTCGCCTAATATATGGCATGTCTTAAAATCTCATACACAGCCCCGCTACTATAATATGCAACAAGACCTGCGTGAGAACGTGCTCATTCCACTCTAGCAAGAGCAATCACCTAACTTTTCCATATTCCTGAATGGCAAAAACAACTATAACAATATATTAGTAATATGAACTGGGAAATGCATTTCAGTATTTAGAAAATATGTGACATTAGGTAAAGAAGTAAAGAGACAAACAGCTCCCCCTGCTGGCTGAGTCTGGTAATTACTGAATGTTTGTAGCAGAAAAATATGTGGCATAATTGTATGTTCACAGTGTTTTTGTTGCATTTTTTTCTGCATGAAAAATGCATGCCATGGCCTGAAAACTGTATCAGAAATTATGTGTATTTTTGGTGCATTTTGGTACTAAGCGAATAGTACAATGAAAGAATTGATATGCAGCAGTCCCTCGAAGCAAGGATCACCAAGCTATAATTTGTCTACACATCATAAGAAGAGAGAAATCGCTGGAAGGACATCATGGTCAGAAGAATAGAAGGAAGAAGTTGAAGACGAAGACCAGCAACTTGATGGCCAGATACAATCAAGATAACAACAGAGAAGACCCTGGTGGACCCATCTTGGCTTGAAGAAGGCCCTGGAGGACCTATCTAGGCTTGGTGAAGACCTTGGTGGACCTATCTAGACTTGTAGAAGACCCTGGTGGAGCTATCTAGGTTTGGAGATGACCCTGGTGGACCTATCTAGGCTTAAAGAAAACCATTGTGGGCCTATCTAAGCTTGGAGAAGACCCTGGTGGACCAGCTAGGCTTGGGGAAGACCCTGGTGATCCAATCTAAGCTTTAACAAGACCCTGGCGTACAAATCTAGGCTTAGAGAAGACTCTGGTGGACCTATCTAGGCTTGGAGAAGACCCTGGTGGACCTCGCTAGGC
Source organism: Allobates femoralis (assembly GCA_033576535.1). NCBI lineage: Eukaryota > Metazoa > Chordata > Amphibia > Anura > Aromobatidae > Allobates > Allobates femoralis. The sequence continues at coordinate 57,038,023 of JARQOC010000010.1, read as the reverse complement.
TTGGAGAAGACCCTGGTTGACCTATCTAGGCTTGGAAAAGCCCCTGGTGGATGTATCTACGCTTGGACAAGACCCTGGTGGACCTATCTAGGCTTCACAAGATCGATCTTCCTACAGAGCGTTCATCAATCAAGTCGCAATGGCTCAAGATCAAGCTGAAAGCTATTTTGTGCAATAAGAACACTTAAGAATATGTGACACCACATTCAAAGACTCCTTACATTTTTTCCGTCAATGCCAAGACATGGTAAAAGTAATGGTTAAGTCGGGTATGTGTATGGTCTTTGGTCTGTATAAATGGGTCTGATCTGGGGTCTGTACTTTTAAGCAGTCAGGTATGAGATCTGTAATTTTTATGACGCTTATTTTCAATTTTTCACGATGTCTGGTTTGTAGTTCACGTGTAATTTGAGGTCTGATTGTGGATTAGTATTTTTAGGGTGGTCTGGGTTAATTTTTTTTAATTAAACTTTTTTAGGTGGTCTGAGTTCTTTTAATTTAGTGGGCCTTTTATGGAATCTATTTATTTAAAGAGAAGTATACTTTTATGTTTAATGGGGTCTGGTGTATGCTCTGTATTTATTTTGTGTAATATGTGCCATTTGTGAATAAATGACTTATGTTGAGGCATGTTTTATGCTCCTTTCTTTGGAATTTTCGTGATGCTCCTTCTCAAAAGTTTGCAAGTTTGGCTATTGATTCAACTCACACTGAATGCAATTTGGAATGAAAATCATCAAGATTCTTTGCTAGCAGCTCCCTTTGTAATTGACATCCCAGACATGAGCAATGGGAGACAAGTCTGGAGATGCTGCAAGCCATGGCACCAGGTTCATGTAAAAGAAATAGAAGGGGTGAAATGAGAAGCACCTATGAGCTAATTACAGGGGCTTGTGGTGGGTTATTTAACTGCTCACCTTTCTGTGTTGTGCGCCTGCGCACAACACCAGTTAGCGTTCAAATCTTCGGGGCACCAGTCTGCTTCACCACCGCTGCTCCGGCGGTCTTTCCAGAAGCTTCCGTTACTGATAAAATCCCTTATATCACCCGAGGAAGACAGCTGCCAGTCTGTCGAAACACGTCGTCGCATATAAGGGAACTCTAATAAAGGTTTGGATGCTTTAATTTCCTTCTCAGTACTCCATCCTTCCTTAGCGCTCCAAATAGACCGCTTTTGTATTTTCTATATGGTACCAAGTTTAGGCCAAGAAGGCTGCTCACAGGATCGTGAGCAAGCAACAGTTGTTATGCCTACAGGAGGCGAGCGGCCAGGAGTGACCCACTGAGTCAAGACAACTTTGCCGGCTGGAGGAGCTAACCTAGCTAAGACACCCGGTATGGTAGCTGCCAAGCACAGCTCCAGCTGAATATGGATGCCACAATAGCTGGCACCAGTGGTCGGCTATTATGGACAAGGTTATACAGTCTCTGGGTCCCGTTACACGTCGCAACATTGCATGCAATTTGCTGGTTGCAGTGAAATCATGGACACATTGTTCTATTTTCTTGCTGTGTACAAATGGAACAATGTGTCCATGATTTCACTGCAACCAGCAAATTGCCTGTGAAATTGCATGCAGTGTTGCGACGTGTAACGGTACCTTTAGTCCTACAAGCAATGCGGCCCCCCGATATCAATTTTTTTCTACGTGCGGCCCACCAACCCAACCGAGTTTGAGACCCCTGGTCTATAGTATACGGGGTCCAAGGATCCATTCACCAGCACTGAAACAATACGGTTGAGTTCTAGCCATCCATTTTTGAACTTGCATAAGATATGAGGCGTTGACCTGACTATTTGGGAGTGTAAGGGCGAGTAACAGAGCGGTGGCATGAGGGATGAGGGGCCCCTGCCTGCTAGGCCTATACATGTTACTGACCCATCTGAATCATTCTTTCGGCAGTAGTCCATGAAGCTAATACTTGCGCCATCTGAGTGTGGTGGAACGAAAAATGTATTGGAGCAGTTTGCATGAGGGATGAGGGCTCACTGCCCACTAAGCCTATATATGTTACTGACCCACCTGACTAATTATTTCGGTAGTAGTCCTTGAAGCTAATACTTGTGCCACCTGAGTGCAGCAGAGCATAAAACTAATTGGAGTGATTTCATGAGGTATGAGATCCCCCAGCCCAACAGTCCTACAATTTTTAGCCTTAGTAAATTGATGCCACTTTCATAGTGTCTGGCCTAATCTTTTTCTAATGCGGAGACTCTTCTTGTGGTGTCTTTGTTGTGAGTTTTGTGAATTCATCAGGGCTCTCTGAGCACTATGCCTACACCTGTCACTCATATCACTGTTCCTGATCAATGCTTGAAATACTGGGCTAGGCCTTGTCCTATGCATCCATTATGCACAATGATGAATATTTTAACTGTGAGAAATATCACTTTTCCTGATGTCTGTCCCTAATTTGAGCTGTTTTTGCAACTTTTGGGCCACTTTGAGGGAGTTTTTGATTTTGCCTTCCATTGATTTTAATGGGATTTGGAAGTTCTATGAACAGTTTGTTAAACAATTCGGTGATCATATGCTCATTCAGAGAACCGAACCTGAACTTCAAAAGATTCGCTCATCTCTAGTTATCATACCTTGCATGCGCAACTTTGCATAGCGCTGGCAAATACACTGGCTTTCCTAAAGCATGTTATTATGCCCACAGGTGTGTGATAACCTGCTAATTGGGCCGACTAGTCGGGGAACGCACCCTTGACTAGTCAAAGTCCAAATTTGCATCTCATGAGTGGTCTTTAGAAATACTTTTTTCTATAGATCTGGTTATGTGTGTTCCTACATAGAGGGACTGTTAGGCAGGGATTATAGTATGTGCACAGAACTACTTACAGATCTCGGGGAACAGAGGATCTGACAGGTTCCCTTTAATTCTGCTTAATATTTAGTGATACAATTAATATAAAATCATCACTGGACACAGTTTTGAGATTTGCCCCCTTCAGATTTATTCGGTTCTGTCTATTGTACATTCATGAGGGTTGATGAGGAAGTTCAGGGCTTGAGATCTGACTTTATTAAGGGGAGACATCTCCATCAGTTAGGCAGGGAATATAGTTATGTGCATAGGACTACTCATGGTTCAATGGAAACAGAAAACCTGACAGGTTCCCTTTAATTCTGCTCAATATTAAGTGATACAGTTACTATAAAATCATCACTGGACACAGAGATTTGAGTTTTGCCCCTTCAGATTTTTTCGGTTCATTCATGAGGGTTGATGAGAAAGTACAATACTTGAGACGTGACTTCATTAACATCATGAAACAATCACTGATCTCAGGGAGACCAGTCAAGGAAACACTGCGGGCAGCCGGCTAAAGCGCTCAAACACAGTGAAATCCGTGTTTGAGACGCCTAAACGAGGCTCCACGAACTCTATTTACATATATGTATTTCCCAGGGGACAATCCCCCTGGGAAATACAAATATGCAGATAGAGTCTGTAGAGCCTCATTTAGGAGTCTCAAGCATGGGACCAACCAACACCAAAACCAGGTATCAATCCACAGACAGCTGGAATACCAAAATCAGGTATTCAGCTCGGTAGCTGTTTCGGGGTTTTGCCCCTCATCAGTGTGGAGTATGATTCTGGCTAGGTGGGTCTTAGCCTTGGGGTGCTTTTTTTTTTTTTTTTTTTTTTTTTTTTTTTTTTTTTTCTCAATATTCACATATTCACTGTGGGGGCTTCTTTTTTTTTTCTTTTTTTCTCAATATTCACATATTCACTGTGGGGGCTTTTTTTTTTTCTTTTTTCTTTTTTTCTCAATATTCACATATTCACTGTGGGGGCTTTTTTTTTTTTTTCTTTTTCTTTTTTCTCAATATTCACTGTGGGGAGACCTCTCTTCATGCCGTCCGTTGTTCATCTCTATTGTCTGACGTGGCAGCGTCTGCGTCTATGAACTGCAATGAGAAAACATGAGTTAATATTCTGCCAACAAACTATACATAGGGATGCTAGATGTGGCATATATATTTGCCTGTTCTACGGGCACGGCATTTTTGGGGGCTCCTCCAGGTTCTGCGTCGTCTCCTGGGTCCGCTATGTTCTTCCCTCATTCTTGAAGGCACAGTTGTTTCTTTTCTTGACAGACCAGGAGACAGATGATGAATGATGGCTGCTGGGCTCTGGAGGGAGTTTTATAGCCACAGACTGTTGTGACCTCATAAAGCAATGACAGAGCAAGCGGGTGTGGCTGGATGACCTAAGTGATCTGTAAACTTTTCATGAAGCCGTGATGTCATCGCACTTCTGAACATTCTATTTGGAATCCTGCATTCATCAGCCTCATTCAGCTCCGGCTCCTAAGAAATACAACATTACAATATCAACATGGCGTCTAGAAGGAGTTATAGAAGCGCGACTGAGGATCAGGAGGAGGGGTCACCGTCGTCACCACGTGACCCATAGAATAGGTAAAGAAATAAAACGACACAAAATAGGAGGAAAAATGTTTAGACAGAATGGATCTGAGGGATAACCAATATGGCTGCTGATAAACACCGATCCTCTCCATTCCACTCAGCTGCTAACTTGGGAGACTTTGGGGAAGGCTAGAAGTGAGCTCTTTATCTAGAAAGGCAGTCCTGTTGATGGTTATCTTATTTTTGGCTAAAACCACTGTGGAACATCCATATTAGGATAGTATATGATCCTATTGGGTGGAGTATGACACTAGCATTACCGTTTAGGTGTTCATTGGCTGCTTCTCTCATGGCTCTACCCCCTCGGAGCCTCATTTGTCAAAACAACAAACTTGTTGCCCACATCAACCAATGCAGTAGTCCAAGCAAAGCCAGCGGTTTATTGCCAAATGAAAAATAAGCAATATTTTAAAGCCAACAATCTTGATGGTTAAGGACTAACCCCCAAAACACACTTTGGGTTTGCTCCATCTGTCCTGACAAAAGGTGACTGTTAGTAAATAGGCTAAGGAGGGCGGAGGAGGACACAGGGATTCTCTTTTTGGCTATCTTTGACATGATCATGCCATACCTCATTGTCAGATTTAGCAGCAGAACTGGTCTTGTTGCCCATAGCAACCATCAACAATGTAACATTCCGAGCTGCATTAGGAGCAAAACCTGAGCTGTGATTGGTTGCTACAGGCAACAAAGTTATCCTAAATCAGCCCGGTGACTGACTGTGTCCTCTGCGGTGCGCTCCTTTCAGGGAACAACAGAATATTTATCATTTTGGGATATTTCTAGATTTTGAGTAGGAATGATCTAGAGGCAGAATCTGACGTATTTTTCTGTTTGCCGTTCACAGACGCAGGAATCGCCGGCTGAGAAGTGAGAAGGGGACGTCTCCCGCCAGCGATGGCTCCGAACAAATCATCCACCTGTGATCAATGTATCAGAATAAAAATAATCATTAATCATCGTTAAGTGGCCGGAGATAATAAATGACAAATGCAGCAGAACTTGGTTCCCGTGATTTCATGACGCGTTTTCTAACGCGTTTTCTAACTTCTATTCAGGCTGAATTCCCCCAACAGATATGCTGGGACTTGTAGTGTCTATACACATCTATACTATGTTACAAGTCCAGTAACAGAGTAATATGTTATATCATAATATATACATATACAGTATCTCACAAAAGTGAGTACACCCCTCACATTTTTGTAAATAATTTATTCTATCTTTTCTGAAGATCTGACCCTTTGATACAATGTACAGTAGTCAGTGTGAAGCTTGTGGTGTCGCCTACATAACTCAACACAGCCATTAATGTCTAAACCACTGGAAATAAAAATGAGTACACCCCTAAGGGTACCTTTACATACCGCCACAGCGGCTAGCAACATGTATCCACCGCACGTGCACGCGCACGTTTTTAACGGTGGATACCGATCGCCGATGCCGCATATACACGCCGCCACAACTTGCTCCACTGAAGGCATCTTTGTTCCCCGGAAATGCCGACGGGTGCCGCGGCTTATTCCCTGTAGAATACCTTCGCTACTTCACACGCCGCTACCACAAAGGAATATGGGCGTACATATTTCGCGCCGTAAGTACATAGGCGTAACAGAGTTGTGTATTCCGTGATGCACAAGCATTGATTGGACAATGCAATAGTGTCATGATTGGCCAGCCTGCGCAGGAAGGCTGCCTAATACATGACGCCATTGCAATTGTGGACTGTGAATGGATAGCTCTTTAAATATGGCGTCCTGTGAAGGGACAGCCAATCGTAACGCAGGAGCCTCCACCAATGATCGCTGATGGGGCGCGGTATCCATGACGCCGTGGCACGCCCCTGGGAATTCGCTAGGCCAAGCAAATACCTTACCTGTGCCCCGATTACACGCCACCACCATAGGTATTGTGCCTTCCTGTTCTTGAGCACGGCTCAGACACAGGTATTCGAAGGAACTGTAGGACACCGGGAGGAATTTCCCTATTTACATGCCGCCATTTCGTAGTAATTTCATGGCAACAGGCACAATTGTCCCCAGTGCCTGGCAGTTTCTGCCTTCCTGTGGCGGCGTGTAAAGGTACCCTAAGGGAAAAAGGCCAAATTTTTCTAAAATATTTTGTGTGGCCACCATTATTTACCAGCACGACCTTAACTCTCTTGGACCTGGAGGTCACTAGATCTTCACAGGATTCGCTGGATCCTCTTCATCCTTCATAATGACGAAGATGGTGGATGTACTGTAGAGACCTTGCGCTCTTCCACCTTCTTTTTGAGAAGGCAGCATAGATGCTCCATAGGGTTCAGGTCTGAAGATGCTCGGACAGTCCAGCACCTTCACCCTCAGTGTCTTTCGCAGTGACCTCCACCATTAACCCCCTCCATCCTGCGCTGACCACCGAGCCTCCATGCTGCACTGACCACCTCATTCCCGGTTCAAGCTTCCATCAACGATGGGTGAGACCGGGGGAGACCGGAAGGGGGTGTGTAGGTGTGTGTCTTTGTGTGTAGATCTGAGTGTGTAGGTGTGTGTGTGTCCAATTAGCTGCCCCCCCGCATCCCGCCGCCGCCGCACCGATCCTCGCCCTCCGATGTGATAGCATCAGGCACTCATCTAGTATATATATATCCTCCTTGAGGCTGTCTTGGGCTAATTATGTTATACGAGGCTATGCTGTAAACAGCACCCCCATAAACAGCACAGTACCCCCGTATACAGAACAGCACCCCATAAACTGCACAGTACTCCATATACAGCACAGAAGCCCAATATACAGTACAGCACCCCGATATACAGCAGAGCCCCCCCACATACAGCACCCCAGCCCAATATTCAGCACCCCCACATACAGCAGACCCCCGCCAGATACAGCAGAGCTCCCCATATACAGCAGAGCCCTATATATAGCAGAGTTCCCCTATATACAGCACTGCAGCTCCATGTACAGCAGACCCCCCCATATACAGTACCCCAGCCCTACATACAGCAGAGTCCCCCACATACAGCAGAGCTTTCCTTAGTACTGACTGTGTCTCAATAAACTTCTCACTTTGAAGCAAAAGAAACCCTTATACGTGTGCTTTGATTCTATCGTCTATAGCAGGGGTCTCAAACTCGCGGCCCGCCACGCTCCTTACTGCGGCCGAGGGCACCATGAAAGAAAAATGCATGCCCCGGGCCATTATATATGCAGCCGCCGCGGTACCGCTTTACTGTGACAGGTACCGCCGGCTCAGCTCACACAAGCGCCTTCGCACCTGTACATTCACGGAAGCAGGCGGCCGGCGGACCAAACCGCCTGTGACGTCACAGGAGGCTTCTGATTGGTCCGCCGGCCGCCTGCTTCCGTGAATGTACAGGCGCGAAGGCGCTTGTGTGAGCTGAGCCGGCGGTACCTGTCACAGTAGTCACAGTAAAGCGGTACCGTGGCGGCTGCATATATAATGGCCCGGGGCATCAGGTGTGTATGAGTGAGTGTTAGAGAGAGAGTGTGAGTATGTGTGAGTGTATATGTGAGTGAGTGTGTATGTGTATAATAGTGAGTGTATTTGTGTGTATAATAGTGTGTATGTGTATAATAGTGAGTGTATTTGTGTGTATATGTGAGTGAGTGTATAATAGTGAGTGTATTTGTGTGTATATGTGAGTGAGTGTGTATGTGTATATGTGTGAGTGTATTTGTGTGTATATGTGTGAGTATTTGTGTGTATATGTGAGTGAGTGTATGTGTATAATAGTAAGTGTATTTGTGTGTGTATAATAGTGTGTATGTGTATAATAGTGAGTGTATTTGTGTGTGTATAATAGTGTGTATGTGTATAATAGTGAGTGTATTTGTGTGTGTATAATAGTGTGTATGTGTATAATAGTGAGTGTATTTGTGTGTATAATAGTGTGTATGTGTATAATAGTGAGTGTATTTGTGTGTATAATAGTGTGTATGTGTATAATAGTGAGTGTATTTGTGTGTATAATAGTGTGTATGTGTATAATAGTGAGTGTATTTGTGTGTATAATAGTGTGTATGTGTATAATAGTGAGTGTATTTGTGTGTATAATAGTGTGTATGTGTATAATAGTGAGTGTATTTGTGTGTATAAAAGTGTGTATGTGTATAATAGTGAGTGTATTTGTGTGTATAATAGTGTGTATGTGTATAATAGTGAGTGTATTTGTGTGTGTATAATAGTGTGTATGTGTATAATAGTGAGTGTATTTGTGTGTGTATAATAGTGTGTATGTGTATAATAGTGAGTGTATTTGTGTGTATAATAATGTGTATGTGTATAATAGTGAGTGTATTTGTGTGTATAATAGTGTGTATGTGTATAATAGTGAGTGTATTTGTGTGTATAACAGTGTGTATGTGTATAATAGTGAGTGTATTTGTGTGTATATGTGTGAGTATTTGTGTGTATATGTGAGTGAGTGTGTATGTGTATAATAGTGAGTGTATTTGTGTGTATATGTGAGTGAGTGTGTATGTGTATAATAGTGAGTGTATTTGTGTGTATAGTGTGAGTATTTGTGTGTATAATAGTGGTATGTGTATATAGTGAGTGTATTTGTGTGATAATAGTGTGTATGTGTATAATAGTGAGTGTATTGTGTGTATATGTGAGTGAGTGTATAATAGTGAGTGTATTTGTGTGTATATGTGAGTGTGTTATGTGTATAATAGTGAGTGTATTTGTGTGTATAATAGTGTGTATGTGTATAATAGTGAGTGTATTTGTGTGTATAATAGTGTGTATGTGTATAATAGTGAGTGTATTTGTGTGTATATATGAGTGAGTGTATAATAGTGAGTGTATTTGTGTGTATGTGTGAGTATTTGTGTGTATATGTGAGTGAGTGTGTATGTGTATAATAGTGAGTGTATTTGTGTGTATGATAGTGTGTATGTGTATAATAGTGAGTGTATTTGTGTTTAATAGTGTGTATGTGTATAATAGTGAGTGTATTTGTGTGTATAATAGTGTGTAAATAGTGATGTATTTGTGTGTATAATAGTGTGTATGTGTATAATAGTGAGTGTATTTGTGTGTATAATAGTGTGTATGTGTATAATAGTGAGTGTATTTGTGTGTATAATAGTGTGTATGTGTATAATAGTGAGTGTATTGTGTGTATATGTGTAAGTATTTGTGTGTATATGTGAGTGAGTGTGTATGTGTATAATAGTGAGTGTATTTGTGTGTATATGTGAGTAGTATGTATGTGTATAATAGTGAGTGTATTTGTGTGTATATGTGAGTGAGTGTGTATGTGTATAATAGTGAGTGTATTTGTGTGTATAATAGTGTGTATGTGTATAATAGTGAGTGTATTTGTGTGTATAATAGTGTGTATGTGTATAATAGTGAGTGTATTTGTGTGTATAATAGTGTGTATGTGTATAATAATGAGTGTATTTGTGTGTATATGTGAGTGTGTATGTGTATAATAGTGAGTGTATTTGTGTGTATATGTGAGTGTGTATGTGTATAATAGTGAGTGTATTTGTGTGTATATGTGTGTAGTATTTGTGTGTATATGTGAGTGTATGTGTATGTGATGTGTGTGTATATGTGTGTGCGTGTATATTTGTAGGATGTGAGTGTGTATATGTGTGTGCGTGTATATTTGTATGTGAGTGTGTATATGTGTGTGAGTGTATGTATATGTGTGAGTGTATTCCTGCGCCGCCTGAGCGGCTCATAGCCGGCGGCTCGTGCCGGGTGCAGGCTGGTGCCACGTGCTGGCTGGTGCCGGCTGCCGGGTGCAGGCTGGTGCCATGTACTGGCTGGTGCCGGCTGCCGGGTGCAGGCTGGTGCATCGTGCTGGCTGGTGCCGGCTGCAGGCTGCTGCCAGCAAGCGGAAGACTGGGAGCCACAGAGGAAGAAGCTGCCGGAATGAGAAGAGTGGAGTCAGGTAAGGCGCTGTTACAGCCGAAGATAGCAGCCTGGGGGGGGGAAGGGGAACGTGACCGCTGAAAGTGCCTAGGGCAGCAGGAACTCCAGATATGGCCCTATGTAAGTGTGTCAATGTGTGAGTGTGTATGTGTTTGTGTGAATATGTCTGAGGATGTATGTGTGGATGTATGTGAGTGTGTATATATGGGCTTGTCCACACACCTGTGCTCTCAGTATTTAGCACTTCTGCACTAAATACTTAGGCTTTGACAGAGAAGCAGAGGTGCGTGTATGCGGCCGCTTTCAGCAGACGCTGTCCCTGGTTACCCGATGTGTATCATGGTAACCAGTTTATACAGCAGGCTGCATAGTGTGCGCTTATCCCGGGCGCACAGGGAAACGCTGCTTGCAGTGTTTCCCTGTGCGCTCTGGATAAGCGCACACTATGCAGGCTGCTGTATAAACTGGTTACCACGATACACATCGGGTAACCAGGGACAGCGTCTGCTGAAAGCGGCCGCATACACGCACCTGCGCTTCTCTGTCAAAGCCTAAGTATTTAGCGCAGAAGCGCTAAATACTGAAAGCGCAGGTGTGTGGACAAGCCCTATGTGTGTGTGTGTGTGAGCGAGAGAACAAAAGAACAGAGACCAGGACATTACTACAAGATGACAAGGGAGGGAACATTACTAAAAGATGGGGACATTACTACAAGAGGAGGACCAGGATGGGGGACATTAATATAGGATAAGGACCAGGATGGGGACATTACTACAAGATGGAGACCAGGGTGGGGACATTACTACAAGAGGACCAGGATGGGGACATTACTACATGATGAGGATCAGTTTGGGGGACATTACTACAAGAAGGTGATCAGGATGGGGACATTACTACATGATGAGGATCAGTTTGGGGGACATTAATATACAATGGGGACCAGTATGGGGACATTACTACAAGATGGAGACCAGGTTGGGGACACTACTACAAGAAGATCATAATTTGTACTTTACTAGATTGAGCAAAAAATTCTGGTATTGCTAAAATGTCACTTAGGGTACCGTCAGGGCCGGCGTTAGGGGGGGCACACTGGGCAGTTGCCTAGGGCCCCCACTCTCTTGGGGGCCCCCAAAGGAGCTGAACTGAAAATAGCAATAAAACAGTGAAAAAAATGTAAAAATTCACATATTTGGTATCGCTGCGTTCGTAAGAATCTAAGCTATCAATATATGAAGTAAATTAATCCAATTGGTAAATGGCGTAATGGGAAAAAAATAAAAACGCCAGAATTATGTTTTTTAGGCCACCACGTTGTTACAATAAAATGCAATAAAAGGCGATCAAAATGTTGTATCTGACTCAAAATGGTATCAGTAAAAATGTCAGCTCAGGGCACATAAAGTAACCCCTCACATAGCCCTGTATCTTCAAAAATTAAAACATCATGGGTCTCGGAAAATAAAAAAAAATATTTTTTTTTTTTTTACAAATTTCAGGTTTTTTATTTTATGATTGAAATAAAAATGACGTTCAGTATGTTCTTATTCTGACCTAGATAATCAACTTATGAAGTCACTCTTACCATATAACTACGGCCTGTTCCACATCTAAGGTTGGTGTGCGTTTTGCTAAATTTGCCTTTCTAGCCGTTTTTACCGCTAAAAACGCATTAAAAACGCTAGCGTTTTTTCCCCCATTGATTTCAATGGGAACGCATGCATTTTTGCGAACGCAGCACAAAACGTCTTCCCCAATGTTTTGGGCAGCGTTTTTGCATGTGTTTCCTTTAAAATCAATGGGAACAAAAACGCATGCGTTTTTGCGGTAAAAACGCATGGAAATGCAAATTGAGCAAAATGCAGCAAAGCGTTAGATGTGAAAGGGGCCTGAGCATTTAGGGCCCACTTTAACCTTTTGCCTAGGGCCCCACTTTGCCTAAAACCGGCCCTGTCTGGGTGGCTACAACCGGAGAGTCCGGTGCAGGCAGTAGTGGATTGTAGCAGACAGATGCAGACTGTTGCAAGCTGTAACAGGCAGGTGCAGGCTATAGCAAGCTGTGGTGCACAGGTGCAGGCTGTAGCAGGCTGTGGCGGACAGGTGCAGGCTATAGCAAGCTATAACAGGCAGGTGCAGGCTGTGGTGGACAGGTGCAGGCTGTAGAAGGCTGTGGCAGGCAGGTGCAGGCTGTAGCAGGCTGTGGATGAGACATACCTTAGTAATCATGCAAGGAACATGGTTACAGGGTACGAGAAACAAAGCAAAGAACTGAGTCATAGGTACAGAGTACAAAGACTGGTCCCTGAGTACTAGCAACGCCTCTAAGGAAGAACCATATTGCTCAGGCACCTCCCAGTGAAGGATGGTGCCTTAAGTACACAGCGCTTCCCAGACATAGGCTGAGAGGCAGTTCCGGGTTAGGATGTATTGGCCCTATAAAAATTGTCAGTGTGCGGTGCACCACCTCAGCAGAAGAAACAGGCCCCAGGAGCCAAAAGACACAGTCGTGGAGCAGGCAGATGGCATGGGACTACAAGCAGGTTGAGCGCGCTGTGGATATTGGTCTCCCTGCCCCATAGAGACCAGCACCGTGAGCACCAGGGTTACAGTGGCCTGGTGTTGTGTTGTAAAAGGCTTTGGCTATCATACATTATGTCACTGTGGCCCCCACTGGTCGGGACGCCATGGAGGGGTACTGCACCCAGACCAGAGTGTGTAGTATCCCTGTGACCAGGGGACTGGGATGTCAGTAGGGGACCCTCACCACATGCATCCACACACCTCAGGTCAGGGGACCAATAGGTTACTCCGTTACTAGGGAACCGGTCCCGGTGGGAGGAGCTTAGGTGAGCTGTGGAGAGTGGGAAATTTAGTCCGAGAGAGAAGTCGGTTGGAGGAGGACCCTGCAAGAAGCGCAGTGGTGGGGACCTCAGTACAGGTGACCCAGAGAAGGAAGGAGATCCTAGGACGTGGATGTGCACCTGAATCTGTGCCGGTACGTCTCCCGGCTGCAAGGATCCAGTCCGAAACCAGAGGACTGGCTCCGAGGCGGTGCAGGCGTTTATCCTCGAGCCGCAGAACTGGAGGGCACAGAATTCTTCAGAATTCGTGGCCAACACACGGCATAATTCCCCTAAGGCCCCGTATAGGATCTGGAGGCCTCAAGACAAGGATCGTCCACAAGGATCCTGGGGACCGGCGGAAGGTTCTGTGCATGGGAGCGCAAAGTAGGAACAGTGGGAGAGTGCAATAAGGGCAGATGAAAGTATTAAGCAGGCACATCACCAAGGGTCCCCGGTGAGATGTCCTAGTTCTCTGGTGACTACCCAGGCCAGCGGTATCCGTTGACTGTGTGTAAAGACTGTTTACCGCCTGAGTCACCAGTGAAGTCCGGTTCAGAGCCAAAGACTGTGTGGTGTGTTTTATTATCCTGTGCCGGAGAAGCCATACTATTGTTCCCGCAGACTGTCAGCCTGCCTCTCCACCTGACGAGCCGCCTCCCTGTGTGAGTTCTCTTTTCATCCATAACTGCCCCGGGGATCCCGCTCCACCTACAGGGAGCGTTACTAACTAGCTGCCTCATCATCATCCCTGGAGGTCTGCAGCAGCGCCGGTATCATTACCAGATACCGTAGGTGGCGTCAAGAACTTTTTTGATCTTTTAATTTTATTTTTAACCCCTTTTTCAGTGACCACCAGGGCCACGGGCCCGGGCATAGGCCACACGGGACATCCCTCGTGAAACTTACAGACCGGACCGGGTACCCCACAGCCACACCTGGGGCGGGTCATTACCCCACCACATAATTCCAGGAGTAGGACCAGTGTGACATTCCTCCTGAAGGTGTCCATTGGCCTTATGACACTGCCCTCAAAGGCTGGCAGGGGTGGACTGGCTCAGGTGGCAGAGGGGCAAGTGCCCCCCAGGCTGGTGGTTTTGCCCTAATTTCGGGCTGCCCCTTTAATCAAATTGGCCAGCTGGTCTTGTGTGCGGCCGTAGCTGCCGCAAAGACACAGCGTGATTGTGCGCGGTGAGTGCCCATGCCGGATCCGATAGCACCCCCTCCCACCCGCTCTTCACCACGCCAGATACGATAGCACCCCCCCTTCGCTGCTCACCCTGCCGGATCCGATAGCACCCCCACCCCCCCAACCTCCTCAGGGCTGGGCAGGTCAGACTGCCACCCGTGAAAAGCTCCACCAGCCAGCCCCTGAAGGCTGGTGCAGAGCAAGATGGCAATGGAGGTTGGAATGGAGGTCTGTCATCTTCAGCAAAGACTCCTTCCTTCATCTTGGATGCAATGATAGCCAGAGACTGGTTTGCAGACCATGTGGTCAATGCCATGAAGAGGCCTTCAAGGGAACTTCACACCATAATTTGCAGGTCAGTAACATATTCATCCATCCCGAGATAACCTGGGCATCTTCTGTATATAATTACATATATGCACAGTTGGTATAACCCGGGCATGATCTGTGTATCATATGATTATAGCTCCATAATAAAGGAGTACATTTTTACAAAGCCATCTTATCAATGCTATTCCTCTGTGAGATATCAGGTTTGTCAGGCGGTGTCTTCAGAGGGATGACACTCAGTTTGCATGGGATTTTTTGCTGTGATTTTGCTGTCAAAAACAGACAAATAGCAGATAAGTTGCACACAAGTCATCTGTCACTTGCATTGAAATCTACAACATGTGTGTTGTTTCAATTTGTGACCAGTGTCAGAAAATCCTAAACAATTTTGGTCATTAAACGACCACCGATCAGCCATATTGAAGTCAATGGGCGATTCTTTAATGACTGCTGAAACTGGACGACCGCATTTTCATGTGCGTAGAACAATCGTTACTGTGATTGTTTTGGCCTATAGAACGTGTTCTCATCAAAGCTATTTACCATTTATCAACCTATCTATATGGGTCCATAGACTTTCTAATGACAAACCTCTGACAAAGCAAATCATAAAACTCAGATGATGATTTATTATTACATATCCAGGAGGAATATCACAGGAACAACACGATTCATGCTTAAGAAAAGATTCTCCATGTTTATCTTATGGCGATATTTTAACTAAAACATTGTCCACTGTTTTCTTTGGGAGTTTTCTACAACATTTTTTTACATTCATTTATTTTTTTTTTTTGTTTTTCTCACAGCTCTCTTGGCATATTACATACAGTTATGGCCAAAAGTATTGACACCCCTGCAATTCTGTCAGATAATACTCAGTTTCTTCCTGAAAATGATTGCAATCACAAATTCTTTGGTATTATTATCTTCATTTAATTTGTCTTAAATGAAAAAACACAAAAGAGAATGAAGCAAAAAGCAAAACATTGATCATTTCACACAAAACTCCAAAAATGGGCCAGACAAAAGTATTGGCACCCTCAGCCTAATACTTGGTTGCACAACCTTTAGCCAAAATAACTGCGATCAACCGCTTGTATGGGCTCCTGGTGGTATATAGTGAGGACATCAGAATCTTTGGGTTCCTGGGTGTGTATATTAGTGAGGACATCAGAATGTATTGGCTCCTGGTGGTATAGATTAGTGAGGACATCAGAATGTATTGGCTCCTGGTAGTATAGATTAGTGAGGACATTAGAATGTATGGGCTCCTTGTGGTATATAATAATGAGGACATCAGAATGTATCGGCTCCTGGTGGTATAGATTAGTGAGGACATCAGAATGGATTGGCTCCTGGTGGTATATAATATTGCGGACATTAGAATGCATGGGCTCCTGGTGGTATATATGTGTGAGGACATCAGAATGTATGGGCTCCTAGTGCTATATATTAGTTAAGACATCAGAATGTATGATCTCCTGGTGGTATATATTAGTGAGGACATCAGAATGTATGGGCTACTGGTGGTATATAGTGAGGACATCAGCATTTTTGGGCTCCTGGTGGTGTATATTAGTGAGGACATCAGAATGTATTGTTTCCTGGTGGTATAGATTAGTGAATATATCAGAATGTATGGGCTCCTGGTGGTATATAGTGAGGACATCAGAATCTTTGGGCTCCTGGAGGTATATATTATTGAGAAAATTAGAATGTATTGGCTCCTGGTGGTAGAGATTAGTGAGGACATCAGAATGTATGGGCTCCTTGTAGTATATAATAGTGAGGACATCAGAATGTTTGGGCTCCTGGTGCTATAGATTAGTGAGGACATCAGAATCTATGGGCTCCTGGTGGTATATAAAAGTGAGGACTTCAGAATTCATGGGCTCCTGGTGGTATATATTTGTGAGGACATCAGAATGTATGGGCTCCTGGTAGTATATATCAGTGAGGACATCAGAATGTATTGGCTCCTGGTGGTATAGATTAGTGAATATATCAGAATGTATGGGCTCCTGGTGGTATATAGTGAGGACATCAGAATATTTGGGCTCCTGGGGGTGTATATTAGTGAGGACATCAGAATGTATTGGCTCCTGGTGGTATAGATTAGTGAGGACATCAGAATGTATGGGCTCCTGGTGGTATAGATTAGGAGGACATCAGAATGTATGGGCTCCTGGTGGTATATATTGTAAGGACATCAGAATGTATGGGCTCCTAGTGCTATATATTAGTTAGGATATTAGAGTGTATGATCTCCTGGTAGTATAGATTAGTGAGGACATCAGAATGTATGGGCTCCTGGTGGTATATAATAGTGAGGACATCAGAATGTATGATCTCCTGGTGGTATATATTAGTGAGGACACCAGAATGTATGAGCTACTGGTAGTATACAGTGAGGACATCAGCATTTTTGGGCTCTTGGTGGTATATAATAGTGAGGACATCAGAATGTATGGGCTCCTGGTGGTATAGATTAGTGAGGACATCAGAATGTATAGGCTCCTGGTGGTATATAATAGTGAGGACATCAGAATGCATGAGCTCCTGGTGGTATATATTTGTGAGGACATCAGAATGTATGGGCTCCTGGTGGTATATAGTGAGGACATCAGCATTTTTGGGCTCCTGGTGGTGTATATTAGTGAGGACATCAGAATGTATTGTTTCCTGGTGGTATAGATTAGTGAATATATCAGAATGTATGGCTTCTGGTGGTATATAGTGAGGACATCAGAATGCATTGGCTCCTGGGGGTGTATATTAGTGAGGACATCAGAATGTATTGGCTCCTGGTGGTATATATTAGTGAGGACATCAGAATGTATGGGCTCCTGGTGGTATAGATTAGTGAGGACATCAGAATGTATGGGCTCCTGGTGTTATATAACAGTGAGGACATCAGAATGCATGGGCTCCTGGTGGTATATATTTGTGAGGACATCAGAATGTATGGGCTGCTGGTGGTATATAGTGAGGACATCAGCATTTTTGGGCTCTTGGTGGTATATATTAGTGAGGACATCAGAATGTATGGGCTCCTGGTGGTATAGATTAGTGAGGACATCAGAATGTGTGGGCTCCTGGTGGTATATAATAGTGAGGACATCAGAATGCATGAGCTCCTGTTGGTATATATTTGTGAGGACATCAGAATGTATGGGCTCCTGGTGGTATATAGTGAGGACATCAGCATTTTTGGGCTCCTGGTGGTGTATATTAGTGAGGACATCAGAATGTATTGTTTCCTGGTGGTATAGATTAGTGAATATATCAGAATGTATGGGCTTCTGGTGGTATATAACAGTGAGGACATCAGAATGTATGGGCTCCTGGGGTGTATATTAGTGAGGACATCAGAATGTATTGGCTCCTGGTGGTATATATTTGTGAGGACATCAGAATGTATTGGCTCCTGGTGGTACATAATAGTGAGGACATCAGAATGTATGGACTCCTGGTGTTATATAACAGTGAGGACATCAGAATGTATGGGCTCCTGGGGTGTATATTAGTGAGGACATCAGAATGTATTGGCTCCTGGTGGTATATATTTGTGAGGACATCACAATGTATTGGCTCCTGGTGGTACATAATAGTGAGGACATCAGAATGTATGATCTCCTGGTGGTATATATTAGTGAGGACACCAGAATGTATGGGCTACTGGTGCTATATAGTGAGGACATCAGCATTTTTGGGCTCCTGGTGGTATATAATAGTGAGGACATCAGAATGTATGGGCTCCTGGTGGTATAGATTATTGAGGACATCAGAATGTATGGGCTCCTGGTGGTATATAGTGAGCACATCAGAATGCATTGGCTCCTGGTGGTATATATTAGTGAGGACATCAGAATGTATGGGCTCCTGGTGGTATAGATTAGTGAGGACATTAGAATCTATGGGCTACTGGTGTTATATAATAGTGAGGACATCAGAATGCATGGGCTCCTGGTGGTATATATTTGTGAGGACATCAGAATGTATGGGCTCCTGGTGGTATATAGTGAGGACATCAGCATTTTTGGGCTCCTGGTGGTGTATATTAGTGAGGCCATCAGAATGTATTGTTTCCTGGTGGTATAGATTAGTGAATATATCAGAATGTATGGGCTCCTGGTGGTATATAGTGAGGACATCAGAATGTATTGGCTCCTGGTGGTACATAATAGTGAGGACATCAGAATGCATGGGCTCCTGGTGCTATATATTAGTTAGGACATCAGAATGTATGATCTCCTGGTGGTATATATTAGTGAGGACACCAGAATGTATGGGCTACTGGTGGTACATAGTGAGGACATCAGCATTTTTTTTTTTCTCAAATCATATTTTATTCTTTTACACCACAAACACATTTCAGCATACCTGTAATTCACACAATATGGCATCATATATGCAATTTTTGTTGACAGATATTCCAAAAGAACAAACATATTAAACTTTTCTATATGAGAAATGTCACAATCTGTGTGTCATATCGAGTTATATAATCTGACAACACTTTCAATCTTTGAAATTAGCTATCCAAATTGCTGATAAACCTTATGCATTCTGTGACGACCATCCCCTGTGAGGCCGAGCTGCTGGTAGGCAGCCCCCCGAGAAACCCCGAGACCCTTAACCCCTATACAGGGATCTGGAATTACAGCGGAGCCCAGGGGGTAGCTGCCTATATGAGCAACAGAGCCGGGGAGGTCGCCAGGGGAAAATCAAGACCCGAAAAACGAAGTCAGAAGTCCGAGTCAAAACCGAGAGGGCAGCGAAGGTACAAAATCATCAGGCAGTAGCAGAGTCAAAAATCCAGGCAAAGGTCAAGGGCAAAACCAAGAGGGCAGCTGAGGTACAAAATCAATAGGCAGAGGCAGAGTCAGAAATCCAGGCAAGGTCAGAGACAAAACTAAACATACACTATATCACTGGGGAACCAAAACTATATCTGGCGGCCTGCAAGACAGGCTCCAATGTATTTGAAGGGCGCGGTTACCTCCCATAGGCTGGAGCTCACAGCCTGATGACCTCAACCGGACCGCCCCTAGATCCAGGCCAGATGGAGATGCACGACTGGCTCCACCCACGCCACCTCTGACAGAAGAACGCAGGCTGCGCCTAACGGACACCTCTGCAGGGCCCGCTCCACTGCGACCAACACCACCCAGAGGGGAAACACAGCGGCGCTCAGCGACAGAGGCAGACGTTGCGGGAGCAGTTCCATATGAGGACAAGGCCCTCCTATCACCGGCGCCACCAGCTGAAGGAATCCGGCTCCTCCCAGCGGCCGAGGCAGGAACACCAGCCACCGAGTCCAATGGCGATGTGACACATTCTAAGGGATTAGAAAAACATAACTGAACATTCTGAACATATCTAAAGAAAAAGAAGAAGAAAAAGAAAGAAATAAAAGAAAAACAAAACAGAAAAAGAGACTCAGGGAAGGGGTGGAAAGAGGAAAAGGGACATAATTGCCAAGTATTTCACAGTCATGAAGAGTCAGGGCTGTGGCCTATCACGGTCACAAATTTCATCCACGCTAATCATGTATGATCTCAATCCACCGAGGAAACCCAGGATTTAAGATCTGCAGAGTCTCTATATATAAACCAAGAGGTCCATCTCTCACGATGCCTTTCTAGGCACCCGGGGTCCTGTGAAGCACACGATGCCAATTCCTCCATCCTGCACACCTCATTAAGTTCCTCCACCAATTCCCATCGTGAGGGACACCTAGTCTTTTTCCACCACCTGGGTATGAGGCGCCTAGCCGACATCAGGAAGAACCGTAATAGACCCCTCTTAAAACCCTTGGTGGACATAGGATGTAAATTCAGTAGGGCCAGTTCCATGGTGAATGTTATCTTGAGCGCCGTTACACGTGTATAAAGATCATGTACGTCTCTCCAAAAAGAGGATATCAATGGGCATCCCCCCCACATATGAGTGTATGAGCCCACTCCCTTCAGACATCGCCAGCATCAGTCCGAGACTTCCGGGAACACCCGGTGCACGTCAGCAGGGCACCTATACCTTCTCGCCATCACCTTATAGTTTCTCTCCTGAGACAGGGCAGAGAGGGATGCCCCATACGTGGAGGCAAAGATTTTCTCCCAATCTAAGATAGAGTTCTATTTAAGTCTCCCTCCTATTTCCCTACGTACCCGGGTCTGTCCCCCAGGACTGCATTTCTATGTGTGTGGAATATATTATAAATCACTGAAATAGCATGTGGTATATATGTCCGCTTAATGCATAACTGTTCAAAGTCCGTCAGGGAGCGTCTGAGGGATGAGGATGGTAGGGATCTCACATAACTACTTAGTCTAGCATATTGGAACCAAGTCCCCTGAGATACATTGGTCATATTAGGAAAGTCCACTAGTGGTTTGAGTCCAGTCTGGGAGATACAGTCCCTGAGAGTTGGGCAAGATGTTTTAGTGAGACCCAAGAATGAGGTGCAGCCTGGATCTATTGGGAACGATGGGTTGTCGAACAGGAAAGTTAAAGGACCCGGGTTAGTAGTAAGATGTAGTGAGCGGGCCTGTCCCTTGAAGGAATCATGCAATTGCAGGGATAAGAACGAGCGAGTTTCTCGTCCACGTGGTTCCAAAGACCAAATCCATACCAGAGGATCATACTGGAGTCCCTCCCTTTCTACATCTACCCATCCCCCCTCCCTGAAGAAATCCAGAAGGCACTTATCCATAGCAGCATAATGATAAAGTAAGGGGTCTGGTGGGCCTACTCCACCATGAGCAATTTTCTTACTAAGGGTCTTAAAGGAAATTCTCGGACGACTATGGGACCACAAAAAGCGGGTCCATCCCTGCTTCAGTCTGGAGAAAAAGGAGGCCGGTAAATGAATCGGTAAGGTTTGGAAATGATATAGAAGGCGCGGGAGAATGTCCATACATAAGGCGTGTAATCTACCCAGCCATGTCAGCGAAAGTTTGTTCCATTTGGCTAAGTCCGACTCCAAGAGTGACAACAGGGGCATATAATTGTGTACAAAAAGGAGCGATGGGTCCCTAGACAACCTAATTCCCAAATATCCCAAAGATCCCTCCCTCCATTTGAAGGAATAGTCCCTGGCCAAAAGTGAAACCACCAAACCCGACAAGGTGATGTTAAGCATTTCGGATTTGGAGGGATTAATCTTAGTTGTTCAATTTACCGAATTCCGTCAGGTTTTCAAGTATATGAGGGAGGGATATCAAAGGATTTGTGATGTAAATTAGTAAATCTACAAATAAGGCGATCTTGACATCAGCATTTTGGGGCTCCTGGTGGTATATAATAGTGAGGACATCAGAATGTATGGGCTCCTGGTGGTATAGATTAGTGAAGACATCAGAATGTATGGGCTCCTGGTGGTATAGATTAGTGAATATATCAGAATGCATTGGCTCCTGGTGGTATATATTAGTGAGGACATCAGAATGTATGGGCTCCTGGTGGTATATAGTGAGGACATCAGAATATTTGGGCTCCTGGAGGTGTATATTAGTGAGGACATCAGAATGTATGATCTCCTGGTGGTATATATTAGTGAGGACACCATAATGTATGGGCTACTGGTGGTATATAGTGAGGACATCAGCATTTTTGGGCTCCTGGTGGTATATAATAGTGAGGACATCAGAATGTATGGGCTCCTGGTGGTATAGATTATTGAAGACATCAGAATGTATGGGCTCCTGGTGGTATATAGTGAGGATATCAGAATGCATTGGCTCCTGGTGGTATAGATTAGTGAAGACATCAGAATGTATGGGCTCCTGGTGGTATATAATAGTGAGGACATCAGAATGCATGAGCTCCTGGTGGTATATATTTGTGAGGACATCAGAATGTATGGGCTCCTGGTGGTATATAGTGAGGACATCAGCATTTTTGGGCTCCTGGTTGTGTATATTAGTGAGGACATCAGAATGTATGGGCTCCTGGTGGTATATAGTGAGGACATCAGAATATTTGGGCTCCTGGGGGTGTATATTAGTGAGGACATCAGAATGTATGGGCTCCTAGTGCTATATATTAGTTAGGACATCAGAATGTATGATCTCCTGGTGGTATATATTAGTGAGGACACCATAATGTATGGGCTACTGGTGGTATATAGTGAGGACATCAGCATTTTTGGGCTCCTGGTGGTATATAATAGTAAGGACATCAGAATGTATGGGCTCCT
The DNA here is from genome assembly GCA_033576535.1 of Allobates femoralis. Taxonomy (NCBI): domain Eukaryota; kingdom Metazoa; phylum Chordata; class Amphibia; order Anura; family Aromobatidae; genus Allobates; species Allobates femoralis. The sequence continues at coordinate 57,015,126 of JARQOC010000010.1, read as the reverse complement.
GGTGGTATAGATTATTGAAGACATCAGAATGTATGGGCTCCTGGTGGTATATAGTGAGGACATCAGAATGCATTGGCTCCTGGTGGTATATATTAGTGAGGACATCAGAATGCATGGGCTCCTGGTGTTATAGAATAGTGAGGACATCAGAATGCATGGGCTCCTGGTGGTATATATTTGTGAGGACATCAGAATGTATGGGCTCCTGGTGGTATATAGTGAGGACATCAGCATTTTTGGGCTCCTGGTGGTGTATATTAGTGAGGCCATCAGAATGTATTGTTTCCTGGTGGTATAGATTAGTGAATATATCAGAATGTATGGGCTCCTGGTGGTTAATAGTGAGGACATCAGAATGCATGGGCTCCTGGTGGTATATATGTGTGAGGACATCAGAATGTATGGGCTCCTAGTGCTATATATTAGTTAGGACATCAGAATGTATGATCTCCTGGTGGTATATATTAGTGAGGACACCAGAATGTATGGGCTACTGGTGGTATATAGTGAGGACATCAGCATTTTTGGGCTCCTGGTGGTATATAATAGTGAGGACATCAGAATGTATGGGCTCCTGGTGGTATATAGTGAGGACATCAGCATTTTTGGGCTCCTGGTGGTGTATGTTAGTGAGGACATCAGAATGTATTGTTTCCGGGTGGTATAGATTAGTGAATATATCAGAATGTATGGTCTTCTGGTGGTATATAGTGAGGACATCAGAATGCATTGGCTCCTAGTGGTATATATTAGTGAGGACATCAGAATGTATTGGCTCCTGGTGGTATAGATTAGTGAATATATCAGAATGTATGGGCTCCTGGTGGTATATAGTGAGGACATCAGAATATTTGGGCTCCTGGGGGTGTATATTAGTGAGGACATCAGAATGTATTGGCTCCTGGTGGTATAGATTAGTGAATATATCAGAATGTATGGCCTCCTGGTGGTATATAGTGAGCACATCAGAATCTTTGGGCTCCTGGTGGTGTATATTAGTGAGGACATTGCAATGTATTGGCTCCTGGTGGTATAGATTAGTGAGGACATCAGAATGTATGGGCTCCTGATGGTATATAATAGTGAGGACATCAGAATGCATGGGCTCCTGGTGGTATATATTTGTGAGGACATCAGAATGTATGGGCTCCTAGTGCTATATATTAGTTAGGACATCAGAGTGTATGGGCTCCTGGTGGTATATATTAGTGAGGACATCAGAATGTATGGGCTACTGGTGGTATATAGTGAGGACATCAGAATCTTTGGGCTCCTGGGGGTGTATATTAGTGAGGACATCAGAGTGTATTGGCTCCTGGTGGTATAGATTATCGAGGACATCAGAATGTATGGGCTCCTTGTAGTATATAATAGTGGGGACATCAGAATGTATGGGCTCATGCTGGTATATAGTGAGGACATCAGAATGGATGGGCTCTTGGTGGTTAATCAGTTGATTGTTGTTTATAGTGGAACAAAAATAATTGTTCTCGACAGCACATCGCCCAGTGCAAATTGCAGATGTGCTGCTGATAACATGATACTGCAGGGACAGATTGATCAACTAGTGATCGTTCTTTGCCCATCATCCTGTGTAATGTTAACAAGTGACGAATGAGTGCCCCAAGTTGTCTAAAACTGGCCCAGAATAGCACCAAGGGCGTAACTACAATAGGTGCAGGGGTTGCAATCACACCCGGGCCCTGGAGCCTAGGGGGCTCCAAATGTCCCTTTGGCCTATATAAAAAGACTAATGCTATTAAAGATTTTCAATAATTGGGGGCCCCCTTGGAGCTTTTGCATTGGGGCCCATGATCTTCAAGTTACGTCACTATGTACTTTACAATGTGAAGGTATCTGATATAAGTATATCTACCAATATATCTACTTTACTTTTGTGTTGACAGATTTTTTTATGTGTATACAACCTTTGTTTTAATTTGCTCTTACTATTTAGTGTTATAGGACTTACTTCTCGACATATGGATATGTTCCTTCCTACCAACCTACACACACACCATTCCTATCCTGGCCTTCCTTCTTTTCCCAAAAAGTAGTATTTGTTTTTTTCCTTTCAGGAGCTCTCTCTTAGGCTATGTGCCCACTGTGCATTTCTGCTGCGTTTTTGGTGATGCGTTTCTGCAGCAAAAGCACATCACTCACAGCTTTATCATTAAAGTCTATGAGAATTTTAAAATCCTGTGCCCATACTGTGTCCACATGTGTATTTTTAGAGGGCCTGTTTTTGATGCAGAAAATGCATGCGCTCAAAAATGAGTCTGTCAACTATCTTGTGCGTTTTTGGGCTGCATTTTCCAATTAATAGTCTAATCACATGGAAAATGTACCAAAAATGCTCCAGAAACGCAATATGTTATAGGTGCGTTTTTTTTTCAAAAGACAGCTGCAAAAATGCAGCACAAAAACGAAGCTGCTCAAAAATTCAGTGGGCACATAGCCTAGGCAGCGCGATAGTACACTCAGCTTTGTAATTGACTTGTTTGTAGTTTCCTAAATGCACCACATGGTGGCACATCTGAGTCATTAAATTCAAAATGAATGAGAAGACCTTTCAAATGCTGCAGGCAGGCTATATATATATATATACAGGGGCTAAACTACAATAGGTGCATGGGTTGCAATCGCCCCCAGGCCCTGGAGCCTAGAGGGCCACAAAAGTCCATTTGGCCTATAGAAAAAGACCACTTCTATTCAAGATTTGTAATAATTAGGGGACCTGTTGGAGCTTTCGCATCGGGGCCAATGAGCTTCAAGGTATGCCACTGTATATATGTGTGTATATATATACCGTATATACTCGTGTATAAGCCAACCCCCCTACTTTTGCCCAAAAAACCTGGAAAAACCTATTGACTCGTGTATAAGCCGAGGGTGGACCCCAGCACAGGTATACAGCCCCCAGCAGTGTGGTATACAGCAGCCTCCCCAGTGGTATATACAGCAGCAGCCCCAGTGGTAGTATACAGCAGCCCCAGAGGTATATACAGCAGCAGCCCCAGTGTTAGTATACAGCAGCAGCCCCAGTGTTAGTATACAGCAGCAGCCCCAGTGTTAGTATACAGCAGCAGCCCCAGTGGTAGTATACAGCAGCAGCCCCAGTGGTAGTATACAGCAGCAGCCCCAGTGGTAGTATACAGCAGCAGCCCCAGTGGTAGTATACAGCAGCAGCCCCAGTGGTATATACAGCAGCAGCCCCAGTGGTAGTATACAGCAGCCCCAGAGGTATATACAGCAGCCCCAGTGGTAGTATACAGCAGCAGCCCCAGTGGTAGTATACAGCAGCCCCAGAGGTATATACAGCAGCCCCAGAGGTATATACAGCAGCCCCAGTGGTAGTATACAGCAGAAGCCCCAGTGGTATATACAGCAGCAGCCCCAGTGTTAGTATACAGCAGCCGCAGAGGTATATACAGCAGCCCCAGTGGTAGTATACAGCAGCCCCAGTGGTAGTATACAGCAGCAGCCCCAGTGGTAGTATACAGCAGCAGCCCCAGTGGTAGTATACAGCAGCAGCCCCAGTGGTAGTATACAGCAGCCCCAGAGGTATATACAGCAGCCCCAGTGGTAGTATACAGCAGCCCCAGTGGTAGTATACAGCAGCCCCAGAGGTATATACATCCCCAGAGGTATATACAGCCCCAGAGGTATATAAAGCCCCAGAGGTATGTACAGCAGCCCCAGTGGTAGTATACAGCAGCCCCAGTGGTAGTATACAGCAGCCCCAGTGGTAGTATACAGCAGCCCCAGAGGTATATACAGCCCCAGAGGTATATACAGCCCCAGAGGTATATACAGCAGCCCCAGTGGTAGTATACAGCATCCCTTAGGTAGTATACAGCAGCCCCAGAGGTATATACAGCAGCCCCAGTGGTAGTATACAGCAGCCCCAATGGTAGTATACAGCAGCCCCAGAGTATATACAGCCCCAGAGGTATATACAGCAGCCCAGTGGTAGTATACAGCAGCCCCAGAGGTATATACAGCCCCAGAGGTATATACAGCAGCCCCCCCCATATCAGTAAACAGGGCCCCCCCTTGGGTAGCAATCCTGTAAAGGAAGAGATTAGTATACTTATCCCTCCGCTGTCCCGCTGCCGCTGTCCCGCCGCCGTCATCGCGCTCCTCCGTCTTCATCCAGCGTCTTCCGTCTTCCTCCGGCTTCCTCCTCTGGTGCGCAGACAATGACGTCATTGCCTGCGCCCACCGGAGGAAGCCGGAAGAAGACGGAAGACGCTGGATGAAGACGGAGGAGCGCGATGACGGCGGCGGGACAGCGGCAGAGGGACAGCGGAGGGATAAGTATACTAATCTCTTCCTTTACAGGATTGCTACCCAAGGGGGGGGCCTGTATACTGATGGGGGGCACTGTATACTGTATACATTGTATACAGTATACAGTGACTCGCGTATAAGCCGAGGGGGGACTTTTCAGCCCAATTTTTGGGCTGAAAAACTCGGCTTATACGCGAGTATATACGGTATATATATATATTATATGTACACTACCGTTCAAAAGTTTGGGATCATTTAGAAATGTCCTTATTTTTGATTTGATAGAAAAGCACATTTTTTTTTAACGAAGCTAACATTGAATGAATCAAAAGTACACTCTATACATTGTTAATATCAATGTGATAAATGACTCTTCTAGCTGCAAAAATCAGTTTTTTACTGCAATATCTACATAGGTGTATAGAGACCCATTTCCAAAAAGCAGCATTCCAGTGTTTTAATGGTACATTGTGTTTGGTAACTGTGTAAAGCTGGCTTCACACTACGCCAAGATTCGATCTGGGGCTGTCAGTAGTGAACCTGACAGCCCCGGATCGGATCAGCACTCAGAGCCAGAGGGCAAATGTGCCCTCTGGTCCAGTGTGCAGCCACATGCAGCTGCCGCTGTTGATGATTCAGGACCGCGGCTCACGGGGAGCTAGCCGCAGTCCTGAAATAACAGCGGTGTGCAGCCGCAGGTGTCTGGTTCCTGGATCCTCCTGGCCCCATAGGCTCCCACGTTAGGGAGCGCTGGATTGCCCCGGATCCGGGAGTATCTTGGAGCATCCAGGAGGATCCGATTTCTCCCCGGACACAAAAATGGTGCATCCTCCGATTTTGTGTCCGGGAGAAAAATCTGATTCCTTACGGATTCTCCCGGATATCCAAAAACTGGATGCCAAAATACATTCATCCGGCGTATTCCGGCCCATAGGGTTACTATGGGGCCGGAATCGGATCCGGGGTTCACACCGGACAGCCCCGGATCCAAAAAACCGTGGTGTGCAGCCAGCCTAAGAAGACTAATGGATGTTTAGAAAACCCTAGAAAACCCTTGTACAAGTATGTTAGCACAGGTGAAAATGGTTTGGCTGATTAGAGAAGCTATAAAATTAACCTTCCTTTGAGCAGTTGAGAATCTGGAGCATTACATTTGTTTGTTCTATGAAACTCTCAAAAATGGCCAGAAAAAGAGAACTTTTATGTGAAACTCGACCGTCCATTCTTGTTCTTAGAAATGAAGGCTATTCCATGTGAGAGGTTGCCAATGGAGTGGCCAGCGCAGTCACCAGATCTCAACCCCATTACGTGGTTGTGGGAGAAGCTTGACCGTATGGTACACAAAAAGTGCCCATCAAGCCAATTCAACTTCAGGAAGCATGGGGGGGACATTTCTCAAGATTAACTCAGCAAATTAACCGCTAGAATGCTAAAGGTCTGCAATGCTGGAATTGCTGCAAAGGAGCATTCTGTGACGAAAGCAAAGTTTAAAGTAGAAAATTATTATTTCAAATAAAAATCATTATTTTTAACCTTGTCAATGTCTGGACTATATTTTCTATTCATTTTGCAACTCATTTGATAAATAAAAGTATGCGTTTTCATGGAAAACACAAAATTGTCTGGGTGACGCCAAACTTCTGAACGGTAGTATATATATATATATATATATATATATATATATATATATATATATAATTAATAGTCATCCGAAAGGCAGCCTTGTGCATCGTATCAGCTTGATATGAAGTTTTCAGTTGAAAAATAAATTATTTAGGCCGGCTTCACACCATGGTGAAATCCGATCCGGGGCTGTCCAGTGTAAACCGGACAGCCCGGACCGGATTTTGGCCCCATAGTAGCCTATGGAGCCGGATAGCTGCTCTCTACCATCCGGTTTCTATGTGTCCGGGAGAATCTAGGAGGAATCGGAAAATTCTCCCCAAATCGGATTCTCCCTGATCCAGGGCAATCTGGCGTTCCCTAACATGGGAGTCTATGGGGCCGGATTGCCCCAATCCGGGTGGATCCGGACACCGGCAGCTGCACGCTGCTGTAATTTCAGAATTGCGGCTAGCAGGGGGCTAGCCGCGATCTTGAATTATCAGCAGCTGCGGCTGCAATTGAGGCATCTGGCTGCACACCAGACCGGAGGGCATATCTGGCCCTCCGGTTCTGTGTCCATATCCGGTCCGGGGCTGTCAGTTCACGCCTGACAGCCCCGGATTGGATTTCACCGTGGCGTGAAGTCGGCCTTAGCCTTGGTGTATATGTGTCATGGTAGGCTTGACATGTGGAAGAAAGATAATGGCTTTAGCATGAACATTTGGTGCTGTCTTCCTGGAGGAATGTGCACCCACATGTACCCGTCAGGCACTGGCGGACACAGACAGAAGAAGGCCCCTGTGCAAGAACAGTAAATGGGCCCTTTCCTGTCTAATATCTCATCATAATGTACAATAACACTTTGGTGATTAAAATGGGCCCCTTACCTTTTGAGTCCCTGTGCGGCTGTACACATTGCACCAATGATATGTTCACCCCTGCCGTCAGGCACCAATCATAACCTCAAAACTAACGGTTCTTGCTATGTCCTTCGGTTACAGGCACGATCCTATGGGAACAGTGCTGGCGCCAGCAACTGTTGAGCTTGGGCAAGTGTCAGGGCTCACAGCCACCAGGAGCCAACTATGACATCCACCGCACATGAAGCTGAACCTGTGCCCATATAGGGTGGATGGCAATCGTGTTATATAGACGGCACCAGAGTTTAAACTGTTCTAATTTTGACAGTGGCATCTAAGTATGAGCTATGGACGAAGCATTTTATTGAGTCAGGTGGGCTCCTGGAGTCACTTTTCCTGGTAAGATAACCATATTCATTACCTTTCACTTTACATTTTTTGTTTATCAACTTTGTACTGTTTTATAGCCTTTATATCAGCTTGCTTTTACCATCTTTATATATATTTACCGGTATGTATTTACACATCTATATATTATTAATTATTTGTTATTTATGGTACATATGAATCTATAATTTATGTGCCTATCTTGTAATACAGTTTCACCATTACTATATACCTAGGTCTTACCATTTACTGTTCCTAGCAGTACCCACCTTTTCTGTCATCCGTGTGTTGCTTTTTCCCATTTCATTGCATGAAATGTTTTCTGTATATGATGTATTTTATATGATATTATAATAAAAGGATATTTTTTTGCCATGGTGCGTTAACTTTTCTACAGTCATATTTCATGAATGTAAATATATAAACTAAGGGAAGAAGGAATTAAATTAATATATATATAAATGATATTTAATCCTGTTTTATTATCTTTTTCATGGGTGTATTATATATAGATGCGTGTGTAAAAGATAAACACAAATTATATATATATGTGCATATATATATTTTAGTTTATTTTTACATTTCTCACACACACACACACACACTATATATAAAATAATATATATATATATATTACGGTATATGTGTGTGAACAGTGGTAAATATAGTTTTGATATACAATTTATCCTTTATTTTCACATTTACGTATGTGTAAAAATGTAAAAAAATTAAGTTAAATTGTGTATATTGGATATGTACATTATATTATATTAATATATACGTATTATTATTATACATGTATACAGTATATTTTTTTTGCAGAATTGCTGTTATTTTTATTCATTTTTCCTCCTTACATAGAATAAAATGCTCAGAATGTGGACTCTATTCCAATGCAGTAATAAAGCCCTGCTATAACTCATATCAAGGAGAAATAATCTGTGAAGAGGAGGCGCGGGGACTCAATGATTCATAGCCACCTATAGACAACCCCAGCCTGTTGCTGGTTACATATCAGAGCCAGTACAATCCCCAGTCACTGTGTGACACTTCCCTGCAGTCTGAACACTGACAAAATCCATAGAAACCGCTGCCACAACCAACATGGCGGCTCCGTCTGCCACCAGCAACATGGCCCCTACGAACCCCCATGTCTCTCCCACCCACTATTCAAAGCGGGCTTCTGATTGGAGGGCGAGTCCAGTGGCGCAGGGGGGAGGAACTTTCCTTATGTAAGTGCGCCCATTGGCCGGCGGGTGACAGGGATTGGTTTGATTGGTTGGCATGGACACCCGGGGAGCCGGCGAACGTCATTGGCTGAAAAGTAGGTTAGTGGTGCGACATTTAGTGAGGGCAGAAAGTAGGTCACGGACGCGGCTGTTTGTGTGAGGAGCTCGGTGCGTGCGGCTGACGGTGAGTGACGGCGGCTGCTCACAGCTATGGACCGGGCATGTACCGGGCCCTGTATAGAAGGGGGAGGGGCCTAGTCCTAGAGTGCGAGCTCCTGGGCACAGGGCTCCCTGGTTACAGCAGCCTCCTCTCACGTGTGTTGTGTTGTGCTGATTCCAGGGCTCAGCTGTTATTATCACATACAGGGTCCTGGGTGGAGCTAGTGCTGGCTGTCAGTCTGCTGTCAGTGGGCCCCTGGGGGCCCTTATTGTGTCTGATAGCTGTTTGTGTAGGTTTCTTTATATGTGGCCCCTCAGGGTGAGTGAAGGGTAAGGATTAGGGGCCACAAATCTACTGTAATAAGATCTAGTTACTGAGTGAGTGTTTATTATAGAAATGATCAGCCTGAACCCCAAACACCAGTGGAGTAACTTTAAAGCTCATGGGCCCTGATGTGAAAGCTCCAATAGGACCCCCAATTGTTGCAAATCTTTAATAGGATTCGTCTTTTTCTATAGGCCAAAAGTACATTTGGGCCTCCAGGCTCCAGGGCCCGGGTGCAATTGTAACCCCTGCACCAGTGGTAGTTATGACCCTGACAAACATTGCATCCAGACACCCTGGTGATGGTGTAAGCGCAAGGACGATGGCGGGATTTGTTGTCATTGCCACATTATTATTTGTGACTAGCTATAGAGCCTGGCGTTACCCAGGCAAAGTAACTGACTGTTCTTAGTTTATAGAACAAAACGGTGGTGTCACAATGTAATATAGCCTATAACATTCCGAGTCATGTCACTGTATTTGTGCGATATTGTGTCTCCTGAGTTTCTACTTTTTTTTGTGGATTTGCATTTGATTCATTCTAGTGTGACATATACCAGCTTTATATAATAGGTATGGAAGGATGTGAGGCTGCATTATGCTATATGGAGGGGCTGTGAGGCTGCAGTATGCTATATGGAGGGGCTGTGAGGCTGCAGTATGCTATATGGAGGGGCTGTGAGGCTGCAGTATGCTATATGGAGGGGCTGTGAGGCTGCAGTATGCTATATGGAGGGGCTGTGAGGCTGCAGTATGCTATATGGAGGGGCTGTGGGGCTGCAGTATGCTATATGGAGGGGCTGTGGGGCTGCAGTATGCTATATGGAGGGGCTGTGAGGCTGCAGTATGCTATATGGAGGGGCTGTGAGGCTGCAGTATGCTATATGGAGGGGCTGTGAGGCTGCAGTATGCTATATGGAGGGGCTGTGAGGCTGCAGTATGCTATATGGAGGGGCTGTGAGGCTGCAGTATGCTATATGGAGGGGCTGTGAGGCTGCAGTATGCTATATGGAGGGGCTGTGAGGCTGCAGTATGCTATATGGAGGGCTGTGAGGCTGCAGTATGCTATATGGAGGGGCTGTGGGGCTGCAGTATGCTATATGGAGGGGCTGTGGGGCTGCAGTATGCTATATGGAGGGGCTGTGGGGCTGCAGTATGCTATATGGAGGGGCTGTGGGGCTGCAGTATGCTATATGGAGGGGCTGTGGGGCTGCAGTATGCTATATAGATAGTCCCACCCCATGATGTGGTGTGGTGCTATGTAGTGGGCAGGGCTATGTGGAGTGAGCCGAGCTATGACACACTCCTATCTACATACATACTCACTCAGCTTTATATATTAGATTATTATATATATTACAGGAAACACTCCAGATTTCTCCAGCAATGATCGGTCACATATTTGGCCTGTGATCAGTTGTGTTTGTTACAGCCGCTGATCACTTTCCTCTTGCACCAGTTTTCTCCTGTATCGATTATTATCCCGATACATTTGTTGTTGTGGTAGTTTTTGTTGTTTTTCACTCTTGTTCCTCGCAGTGTGTGATTCGTGTGATCCGGTTTATCTGCCGCTTCTTATCTCTTGTGACTTGTTATATTTTATAGTAACCTTTGCTTTGGTTGCGCCTGATTGATTTTTGCAGCGTGTCACTTTCTGTTCTTCTTAATTGAGATCCTCGTATGTTCGTAATGGAACATAAAGCTCAAGGGCCCCAAGTGATATCGCCGACAGGGCCACTAATTGTCACATGTCTCTCATAGTTTAACCATAGGGGTCTTTTGCGGCCCCCATAGTCTCCAGGACTTGGCAGGACCCATTATAGTCCGTTGTATAATTAGTAATTTTCTAATAAGACGGTTTTGCCGTTATCTTGCTAGTATTGTGTCTGGGTTAGTCTGAGTTCACACTACCTGGGTCTTCTTTTTTTTTTTTTTCCCCCCCTTTAAATCTAGCTGAACGTATGCACCCGCATCCGTTTTCTCCTCTATTGACTTTCAATGGAGTCACAGGCTCATGCGGTTGTATATGATTCCAGCCGGATCCAGGTGTCAGTGGTTTGTGGCCGAAAACAAAAATACAATGTTACGATTTTGTTGCACTTTTAAAACTCGGAAGCATCCGGATCCGTCGCTATGTAGCTGGCATCAAAATGGAGCTCTGTGGAACCCAGATCTTGGTTTTTGGACTGAGCATGCCCAGGAACCAGTTTCATATGACACACCCACCAGGGGGTGTGTAATTTTCACCAGATCATCAAAAAAAGTACTCAACCTGATGCAACTGGATGCTACTACACCAGTATTGCACCAGATCCATCAGCCGGATCTGTAATAACGCCGGTGCAGGAGAATCCAGTTGCATCAGGTTGAGAATCTTGCATGATTCACCCAGAACGGCCCCTTCCTCTCTGTATGGGAGTGTGGAGCTGACATGCTGGAGCTCAGAGAGGCATGGGTTGATCCGGGTGAGTTGTGTGAGGTGCATGCAAAATACTCAACCTTATGCAACTGGATGCTACCGAATCGGTATTACGTCGGGTTCGTCAGCCAGATCAATAATAATAATAATACCAGTGCAAGAGCATCAAGTTGCATCAGGTTTTACAATTGTTGAGGGATGCAGGTTTTTGCCATATTCCCACTGGATTAAAGAAACTGTACTATGAAACTAGCTGAAGTTTACATGTCCAGTAATCATCTGTTTGGGTGGAAACACACTATGCAAGATGCATGATTGTATTTTGCATGCATTTCGTATAACTCGTCCAGAACGGCGCCTGTCTGACTGGAAGCATGGAGCTGCATAGAAACCCAAACAGCTGACACGCTGGAGTTCAGAGAGGCAGGGGTCATTCCGGGTGAGTCATGTGAGATGCATGCAAGATACTCATGCATTTCACATAATGTTTCCACCCTTAGATTGGATCCGATCTCCATAGACTGCAATTTAAAAAAAAAAAAAACGGATCCTGCAGAAATCAATTTTTTTTAAGACGGACAAATAAGTTATGTTTGCTCAACTTTTTGCCATCAGATCTCTGCTGGATCCGTTCTAGTGACTGATTACTGCACATGTGAACTCAGTCTAAAAGCCGTCTCAAAATTTTTAAAGGGATTTTCCAGGGTTAGAAAAACTTTGCTGCTTTCCTTCAATGACAGTGGTTGACAAGTTTTATCATTTATTGCACCTCAGTTTTGTTGAATGATAAAGGTGCTGCAATGATAAAACCTTGCGGTGTCTGCAGACTGCCAGGACTTTGTCATTGTAAAGTAAATACTGTACTGTGATTTGAGACCCCTATACCCCCCCCCCTTTCATTACCTGGCAGAATATAAGGATGGACATGTAAAATTTGTCCATTTCAGCATTGTGAGGAAAATCACTGTCTACAAAAAAAATCCGGTACACTATGTGCTTATTACAGTTGAATAGTCATGATGGCAGAGCACGAACTTGAATAGTGCCAGCCTTCACACCTTCCCTTCCCAATGGCTATTTAAACTGTAATTGGGGCTGTACATTGTGTTTGTTTTCTGCATATTGCCTGAGATTATTTATTCAGGGGCATCTTTTATAAAGCTGTATCATAATGGAGGGTGGTGCGGTCTCAAGTTATGTGACAAGTTCTTTTTAAATTTATATCTATGAGGTCAGAGCACTGTGTCAGAAAAATGAAGATTCAATCAATAAAATGCTAAATCTTATTTAACAGAGTTTTAGATTAATTTTTATATTTTCTGAAAAAAAACAACAACTTTTTAATGCTATGTTCCCACGATGAGCTTTTGGTGACTTTTTGATGTTGCAGAATTTCTGCACCATTTCTTCATGTAAATTGAAATACTTGCCTTCAGAGCAGTCTCAAGCTCATTAACATTAGAAAATGTAACTGTATAAGGCTACTTTCACATTAGCGTTCCCCTCCGCAGCGTTCTGCGGAGGGGAGCCGCATTGTAAGCGCAGCACCGCAAGTCCCTATCTTTATAATGGGACCGCACGGCTGCTGCGCTTGACTGCGCATGACCGTGCGCACCCATTCACTCCCATATGTGATCTGTGCGCAGGCGGATGCCTGTGCACAAATCACCCAGTCTCGTCCGGACAAGAAATGCAACATGTAGATGTGGAGAGATATAATAGGCGCTCCCTGTGTGTAACACCATAAGCAACAAGTAAGGCCGGCTTAACACCACGTTTTTTTTGTGATCCGGGCCGACCTGATGAGAACCGGATGGGTCTGGATCACATTTCAGCCCAATAGTTTGCCTATGGGGCCGGATAGAGCCGGATGGCAGCTATCTGCCATCCGGTTTCCATGTGTCCGGGTGAATCCGGGAGGACTCAGGTTTTTCACCCGGACACAAAAATGCTGCATGCCCAATTTTTGCATCCGGGGAGAAAAATCTCCCCAAACTGAATCCTCCCGGATTCTCCCAGATCCGGGGCAATCCGTCGCTCCCTAACATGGGAGCCTATGGGGCCGGATTGCCCCGATCCGGGAGGATCCGTGAACCGGACACCTGCGGCCACACGCCGCTGTTATTTCTGGACCACGGCTTGCTCCCAGTGAGCCGTGGTCCGGAATCATCAGCAGCTTCAGCTGCGTGTGGCTGCACACTAGACCGGAGGGCATATTAGCCCTCTGGTTCTGTGTGCTGATCCGGTCCATAGCGGACAGCCCCGGATCGGATCTTGCCGTGGTGTGAAACTGGCCTAAGGATGAGTTACAGGGTTGGTCGCATACCTGACCAGGTTGTGCATGTCACAACTAACTGAAGAGTGATGTATAATCCGATCATGGTTGCCACTCTGGCTGCAGTACTCAACCCCAAATAGAGAGCGGATATAACAAGTAAAGGAGAGAAGTGCGGTGAATCCTGGATGCTGCCACTGACAAAGGTTAATCCAGACGGAAAGTAAAAGAAAAAAAAAAAAACTGCGTTGCAATATTTTGGAAGGATTTTTTTTTTTTTTACTTCCCGTCTGGATTAACCTATATCAGTGGCACGGCCCGGGATACACCATACGTTTCTCTCCTTTACTGATGTAGATATGAGCATCACCTTACGTATTGTATAGTGTTAAGTTTTTTTTCAACTTTTTAATGTCCTGAAATTTTCAGACTCTCTGCCTGCTTGAAATTTTAATTGTTTGCATCTAAGGTGCAAACAACCCATATGCACCTAAATGAAAAGGAAAATAGCACTCTATTGGTGGATGCAAATTAAGAAAAAAAAATTCCAAGGAACCCAGTCGAAGACGGTCCGATAGGCAAGAAGAGACGGCATCTAAATCCAGGGAGAAAAAACTAGTCCAAAAATGTATTTGGCCATATAAAAAACGTTTTACCTAAAGGTCTTTATCAAGTGGTAGAAACCTTTTTTTTTTTTTTTTCTTCGATAGGTCAAAACATTGTTAACTTTTTACATGGCAGAATACACTTTTGGACTATTTTTTTTCACCCAGGATTTGGACACTCTTTTTGCCTATTAATCCACAAGCACCTGGTACAGGTGTAGGGCGCTTTTTAGTGTCAGAGTTAACAAGCCGTGCAGTTCTCACAATGACTTACTAAAGTATGTTTTGATATAGTGACAGCAAACAGAGATTTTGAAATGTATAAATACATTAGCAGAATACACAAAAAAGGAGTTTTATCCATAGATTGTCTCTAGAATTCAATCTTTTCTTACCGTTGACTGTACTGTTGCCCTTATTCATTCTCGTCTGGATTATTGCAATTTTCTTCTACTCTGTCTCCCTTTTACTAAACCCTCTCCAATCCATCCTGAATGTAGCAGCCAGGATTATATTCCTCTCCAACCGCTTCAATGATGCCTCTACCCTGTGCAGTCATTGAACTGGTTGCTCATCCACTACAGAGTAAAATATAAAGTTATACTCTCATCCACAAGCCCTCCATAGTTCTGCACCTCCCTCCAGCTCCTCCTCATCTGTTTATCGCCCTACACGCGCCCTCTGTTCCGCAAGTGACCAAGACTGACATCATCTACAATCTGAATCTCCCACTCCCGTCTCCAAGACTTCTATCGAGCTGCACCAATTCTCTGGAACACATCACCAAGAATTTTTTAATAAATTCCCAATACCCTCAGTTTTAAGTGGACCCTGAAAAACGTATTTCTTTAGACTGGCCTATCACCTCACTTATCGAACTATTCCCATTCTGCCCTTTTCCAAATCTGGAATCATCTGTTTACACCGTACATGCACTTAGTATTCTGTATTGTCTCAAATTGTACTTGACCCCTCTGAATTGTAAAGCGCTGCAGAGTATGTTGGCGCTATATCAATAAAAATTATTATCCCTAGTAAATGTTACATTGGGGTCCCAATGGTAGGATCTGTATTGATCGTTTATATGGGGCTGCACGTTCCTTTTATGGTAGTTGAGCGTGCATCTGTCGGTCCACCCAAAATCTATGGGAACAGCCGAGCTGTGCACTCTGTAAACTCAGTGTTCTATACAGTGACTGGAAAATAACAAATTCCCTTAAATGTGGAGTATACTGGAAATGCAGTTTCACTAAATCGGCGAGTTGGGCGACCACTTGTGCCGGTTGTCATTTTTTCCTCCAGTGTTTTCATCTCCTCATCCTTTCCTATCAGCCTTGAGATCTGTGTGCCGCCTCTTACGTATTGCCAGTGTCTTTCCTTCTCTCTCTCTTTCTGAAACATTTAGGTCAGTAGGTTAATGTGAGACCGTGGGCGAGGCACTGTCATCCGCCTTACATAAAAGTCTCCTTCTTCACATTCTGTGCTCAGAGGCGATGCAAAGAGTGAATTGATATTTCTTGTGCACTCGCCTATCGCTGAATTAAGAGCGCGGCTGCACAATCTGACTGCGGTCTCAGTAGCTGTTTAATTTGGTGCGTGAACCCGCAGCGATAATAACGAGAAGGTGACTCACCACAGATTTTATTTTTTTCTTCTCTTGGGCTTATAAAGGCTGCCGTGAGTAGGAGACATTTGTGTCGTTGATGTCACACTTGAAACATTATCACAATGAAGGATAAGTGGGGGGAAAAAAGAAGCTGATCTACTTCTACCCACTCCATGTTTGTGTCATTGCATCGTACTGGAAACAATGCATCTCTATTATACGGTGTATGTGGGTTTATTCTTAAATCTTTCTCTTTTGTTGTAGTCATTAAGTGGCGGTGACATAGCTGCATTCATTATAATTTACATGGAGATAAATATAGACACTGGAAGGGTTGGCTTAGTGTTAAAGAGGTCATCTGCTGTTATGTAAGTAAAGGTTAAAAGGGTTCTCCCTGCACACCATTGACATGCCTGTGTGCAAAATGATAGAACAAGCTGGTACAGTCCCTCCCCTGGTCCAGAGCCACATCTCTGCCAGTATGTCGGTGACCAATATATTGAGGTGCAGAATATGGCAGAGCTCAGCAGCTCATGTTTATGTCAATTAAGCCCAATGATCAGCTGCAGCGCTGTTGACGTGACATGACGTCACTGCTGCAACCAGTAAACAATCACCAGCGATGCCGACACGAGGAGGATGAATACCGCTGTTAATTCTGGAACATCAGTGGTGTACAGAATACTGTAAATTATTGGCTTTGGCCTCCATTCATCAAACTAGTTTTGTGTCAGAAATCTGGCAATGAAATGTCTCAAATCATTGCACAGCTCCTGGTTGACAGAAAAGAAAGAAACTTTTGCCTTTTTGTATTTTTACACCAGCTCCCATTACCTTTATTGAAAAAGGACATGGTAGAGTGTGGCTGACAAAACCTAATCAATGTATGTGACTGAAGTGCCATAAACTACAACTGACATGTACTCCAGTCCCTCGCTGGCGTACGACCGCTGAAAAATCCTCAGAGAGAGACATCATAATGAATTTGAGCACGTACTGCCCATGCTCACCCTTCACCAAGACTGCTGTTCAGAAGGCAAGTTTGATGGATTGGGGCCTCTGTGTAATTCCTTGCAGTTTTTCCAATGCATTTTCTTTTTTCGCCACAGCATAAAATGAATCGATCAGGAAGACTTTTAGGCTGCATGCACACAATCCGTAATAGCAGCGTTTTGGATGCAGCATCTTATTGCTGGTTGTACAGTACCGGCATAGTGGATGGGATTTCTAGAAATCCCATGCTCACTATGCTTCTCCCCTCTGCAGCATGTTTTCAGCTGTGGTGCTGGTTTCCAGAACTCTTCCGCATCATGTTAAGGCCACTTCACACGTTGGATATCGTTAATGATATCGTTGAAACGTCACGGATTTGTGATCATTCAAAAGAAATAGTTTGTGCGTCGTTGCGTGAAATAAACGATGTTGGAAGGATAAATCGTTTGATCGGTCAACAAAAATTTGAGATCCAGACCTCAAAATCTATCGTTCGTCGTCCAATTTATGTTCTGGGAAGCAGCAACATCGTTCAGTGTGACACCTTTTTGAACGATTTCGTTCATAATTCTCCTATTCCTGCCGGTTTTTAACATCATTCAATCGTTCTTCTCCAAGTAGCTGGAGCATTGCCAAATTTAAGATCGTTAACGTCATCCTTGCGTGTGACAACGCACTAACGATGTCGGAAGGATCGCGGTCACGTGACATAGCTAACAATCTCGTTCACCTATATCCTAGCGTGTGAAGCGGCCTTAAATTTCATGCTGCAGAGTTAGAAGCAATCACCAGCTCGTGAACGCAGGGAGAAGCCACCCTGCCCCGACCACAGATCATGAGAACAGAGCTGCCTAGGTCTCCTTGCGTCCAAGACGCAGCGCCTCTGGATTGTGTGCAAATACCCTTAGGCTATGTGCACGTTGAGTATTTGGTTGCAGAAATTCCTGCACCAAATGTGCATCTCCTGCCAGAAAAAATTTGTTTGATTTTTTTTATGGGTATTTTTGGATGATATCATTTACTGGTTCAACCCTTTCTTCATTCTCCATTTTGGAATTTAAGTGAATTAAATGCCGAGCTCAGCACGTCCAACGCGGCTCCGTGGGCTATATTGGGATCTCGTGTTAATAACTGTACCAATTGAATTGCCTCATCACAGAAACCAGGCTGGGTTCAGACTATCTCTTCGGCCCCATGTATGACTTCGTCCGGGCCTACCTCTGAATCCCACTTTTGGGTGCCTCATTTCAATTACGGTAATCTAAACAAAGTAATGAACACCAATACTTTTTACGTGGTGTTGCAGTCGACAACCCTGTGGACCCAGTTGCAATGCACCTGAACTGTCTGCAGACATAAGATCAAAGTGAAGCTCCATCTATAAAGAACTTGTATTTATGATCCAAAAATCTTAAATCGGTATCCCGATGGTCTATTTAATACACAATTTCTGGTACATTGGATGTCTGTTTCTGTTTTATTCTTCCTCCCCTGATGAATTGGGTGGCACAGTGGCTCAGTGGTTACTTACCAGCCTTGCAACACTGAGGTCCTGTGTTAAAATCCCACATCAAGGAGTTTGTATGTTCTCCCTGTGTTTGCCTGGGTTTCCTTCGGGTTCTCAGGTTTCCTCCCACACTCCAAAGACTGGTAGGATGTTAAGATTGTGAGTTGCAATGGGGATGGTATTAATGAAGTATGTAAAGTGCTTTGCAATTAATGGCTCCATATAATATTTATTATTATTATTTATTATTCTTCTCTGTGAACAGCACCCAACCTGCTGCTTATGGCTCCCAGCAGCTACTGCTTCACTATGGCTGCTTTGCCTCCAAGTATTTACAAGGAAAGCAACCCTTCCTCGTTCTCATTCTTTCCTCATCCTTCTCCTGATCCTTGTTCTCCTCGTGTTTACCTAGTGGATCTACAGGGAAATGCAAAAATATAGGAAGTATAGATCAAAGACGGATTCGGATACTATAGCTGTGATTATTTTTTTTTTTTTTTTTTATTCAGGTGCAGTTATGATGTCTTTGCCTATTTTAACCCTTATCGAATTTATATTAAAAGGCAAAGTCCCCCATACACATTAGACTGCCGATGTCTTAGGGCTGACCAACAGTAATGTACAAAGTTTAAGATAGAAACCAAAAATAGCACATACCCTGCTGTAAGTAAAAAGTAATAATACAAATCACATGGGATAGATTAGTAAATATTGTTTTTTGATCATAAAAGCGTCAAAACTATCCAGCCCAGATTCCCATGGCTGGGTGTCTGAACAGTTGAGCCTTCGTCCTGTTGTGCCCCATCTACATTAAGGTTGTCTGATACAAGGTAAGGTTTTAATATTAGACAATCGGCCCATTCCTATTGGGGCACACCTAGTTGTGGTGGGATGACTTTTATACTTTTTTGATCAAAAACAGTGTTTACTAAGTACCCCTATGTTATTTATGCAATATTAAAATACAATGTTCATTTGCACATATATGGGGTAGGAATACTTCCTCCAATATAATGCGCTCTCTGCAAATGCGCTTCCCAAATTTAACTCTGGAGTTTATGTGAACCTGACCCAATGTTGGGGATGCTGCAATAGCAAACGCTGTTCCCTACTACCAGTGCACGTTTGACCCTCAGAACACGGAGGAAAGGAGAAGTGAACATCCCATCAGCGTATCCCTGGTTTGGGTAAGGGGCTCTCCTGAGCCCATGTGTGGGTTTTATATGGCCATTTACAAAAATGTGGCCTTACTAAAGAGAATCATTTATTACACTTAATTCAGTGTTTAATGTTTTTGTGTAGTATATGTAGAACAAAAACATTTAGAATTATTTTACTGGGATTAATTTTTTTTTGTGCATTCTGAGTTAATGCACATATGTGTTCATATAGTCTAAAAGAAGCGGCTTTTGAATAAAGCACAAGTGAAAGGTAACTGTGTATACCGTAATCATTGTAATTCCTGACAACCTTGGTAGGGTGTAAAGGGTTTAATGAGTGGATAGCATTACCTGTAGGGGCGACACGGTGGCTCAGTGGTTAGCACTGCAGCGCTGAAGTCCTGGGCTCAATTCCAAACCTAGGACAACATCTGCAAGTAGTTTGTATGTTCTCCCTGTGTTTGCCTGGGTTTCCTCCGGGCACTCTGGTTTCCTCCCACTTTGTAAAGACATACTGATCGGAAGTTTAGATTGTGAGCCTCTATAGCAGGGGTCTCAAACTCGGCTGGGTTGGTGGGCCGCACATAGAAAAACATTTATAGCGGGGGGCCGCATCTCTTGTTGGACTAAGTGATATTTTTAGAAATACCAGATTTTTTTGCTCAATGTAGTAAAGTACAAATCCTGATCCCTTTCTTGTAGTAATGTCCTTTTCTACTGATGTCCCCCATCCTGATCCCCTTTTCTACTGATGTCCCCCATCCTGATCCCCTTTTCTACTGATGTCCCCCATCCTGATCCCCTTTTCTAGTGATGTCCCCCATCCTGATCCCTTTTTCTAGTGATGTCCACCATCCTGATCCCTTTTTCTAGTGATGTCCCCCATCGATCATGGTCCCCTTTTGTAGTGATGTCCCCATACTGATCTTCTTTTGTAGTGATGTCCACCATCCTGATCCCTTTTTCTAGGGATGTCCCCATCGATCATGGTCCCCTTTTGTAGTGATGTCCCCATACTGATCTCCTTTTGTAGTGATGTCCCCCATCCCATTTCCCTTTAGTAGTGATGTCCCCATCTTGATCCCCTTTTATAGTGATGTCCCCCATCCTGATCCCCTTTTATAGTGATGTCCCCCATCCTGATCCCCTTTTATAGTGATGTCCCACCTCCTGATCTACTTTTATAGTGATGACCCCGTCCTGTTTTACCTTTTTACACACTCAAATACACACTATCACACTCACACACAAACCCACACACAAAGCCCCCCCCACACACACACACTCACACATTCTCATACACACTCTTGCACTCACACTCATACACACACTGAAACTCGCACACACTTTCTCATACACGCATCCTCACTCACACACTCACCCTCACACACACACCTTCTCACACACTCACACTTTTCTCACTTTAATGATACATCGCTCCAGTGCAGGGGGCCACCGCGGTCCTCGCTGTACTGACTTCCGGCCTTCGCTGTGCTATGCCTTCCTCCAGCCGCCGCTCAGACAAGCTCTATTGCTCATCAAGATCAATGCAATCTGCCAGCCAGAGGCCCGCAGGTGACCTCATATTCTGCTGTCAGCTGCGGGCCTCTCATTAGCTGGCAGCTTGCATTGATCTTGATGAGTGGCAGAGCTTGTTAGTCCTGCGGACAGAAGTTATCACACAGCGGGGACTTCAGCGGCCCCCTGCACTGGGGTGATGCATCATTAAGTTGTCCAAGGTGCCGCGGGCCGCATAGTGAAGCCCCAGGGGCCGCATGCGGCCCTCGGGCCGCGAGTTTGAGACCCCTGCTCTATAGGGACAGCATTACTGATGTATGTAAAGTGCTATGGAATTAATAGCGCTATATAAATGAATAAATATTATTATTACCTGTGAGCACACACATACAGTAGAAACCTTTTGAATAAGTGTCCAGCCGAGTTAGGAAATTCATATTAAACAATCCTTTGGTTATTATTTGTCTACGAGGGATATATATCCTCTTAGGTGTGTAAATTCAGTTTTTACACTTCTCTTTTTGTACTTTTTGTTATTGTACGTTTTGTTATTTATACAATATGCACTGTTACTTTTTACTTGGTCACTAGTGATGAGCAAGCACTGCTATGCTTGGGTGCTCGGTACTCAAAACAAACAGTTAAGGGTGCCTTCACACTGCGGTCTGGTCAGAGGTGAACCTGACAGCCCCGTACCGGATCAGCACACAGAACCAGAAGGCTAATATGCCCTCTGGTCCGGTGTGCAGCCTGCTGCAGCTGCTGATGATTCAGGACCGTGGCTCGCAGGGAGCTAGCCGCGGTCCTGAAATAACAGCAGCGTGCAGCCTCCGGTGTCCAGTTCCCGGATCCTCCCGGATCAATCTGGCGCCATAGGCTCCCATATTAAGGGAGCACCAGATTGCCTTGGAAGGATCCGGGGAATCTGGTGGAATCCGGGAGACACCAATTATGGGGAGATTATTCTCCCCAGACACAAACGTTGCAAGCAACGTTTTTGTATCCGGGAGAAAAATCCCACTTGTCCCGGATTCTTCCGGCGAGATGGAAGCCGGATGGCAGATAGCTGCCATCCGGCTCCATCCGGCCCCATAGGATACTATGGGGCCAAAATCCAGTCTGGGGCTGACCTGCCCGCAGTATGAAGGCATCCTTAGGGTATGTGCACACTGGTAGGTTTAGTGCAGGTATAGCAGCGGAAACCGCCGGTCGGTTTCCATGAGTTTTATGTAAATTTATGTTAATCCAAAAGCGGCTTTTGGGTTAACATTAAAACCTATGGAAACCGACGCCCGCTGTGCACACACCGGCGGTTTACACATGCTCATCGGTTGCTAAACCGCTGGGTTCCCAGCGGGTTAGCAACGAATGTGCATGTTCTATAAACCGGCCGGTTATGCAGCGGCTGCAAGCAGAATCATGTGCTGCTTCCAGCCGTTGCATAACCGCCGCCGCTAACCCGCTGTGCACCCGCCCGTCACCCGCCGCACATACCCGACAGGAAGCCGGTGGACTGCTGCAGAGCTTCCTGTCGGGTCCGCCCAGCCGCCGCCGTCACAAAGCCGACTTCCAGTGTGCACATACCCTTAGGCTGGTTTCACACTGCAGTTTTTTTCCTGATCAGGTTTGTGTCAAAACCAGGATTGTCTCCAAAACTCAGAACAGGTGTCAATCTTTCAATTATAGTTTTTCTCTGCAAGTTCCTCTCCTGGTTTTGGTGCACAAACCTGATCGAACCTGATCAGCGAAAAAACTGCAGTGTGAAACCAGCCTTAGACTATCGGATGGGCGTGACTTAAGTAGCCGAGTATAATGAAATGGGGAACGCAAGCATCTTTCTGGAAGATCTAGGAGAGACACAGAGCTCACATCCAGCCTATATTACTGGGAGAGACGCACAAACCTCACATCCAGTCTGTATTAAGGCCCCATTACACGGCAAGATATCCTTAACGATATCGTTCAAACATCATGGGTTTGGAGTCGTTCAAACGACATCGTTAGGACGTCGTTGCGTGTAACACCGAGATTTGATTGCGATAAATCGTTTATCGCAGATTTGAGAACATGTTCTCAAATCAGATGATCCACGATCAGCCAACTTGCTGCATCGTTGTGTGTGACACCGCGATAAAGATGTCGTTCACAACTTCGCCCATTCACATCAGTGAACAAGTAACGTTCGCAAGGTTGTGCGAACGATACCTGCTCACTACATCATTGGTGCGTCGTCCACAATATCTATGTGTGACATCTCACCAGCAATGTCACACATAGTGACCAGTGTTGAAACGGTCAAAAACGACCTCGCTCCTGCGAAATCGTTGCAGACATCGTTTCAATGTCATGCCGTGTAACGGTACCTTTTAATGGGAGAGACACAGATCTTGCATCCAGCCTATATTACTGTGAGGGTATCTTTACACGTCGCAACATTGCATGCAATTTCACTTGCAATTTACTGGTTGCAGTGACATCATGGACACATTGTTCCATTTTGTTGCTGTGTACAAATGGAACAATGTGTCCATGATTTCACTGCAACCAGTAAGTTGCAAGTGAAATTGCATGCAATGTTGCGACGTGTAAAGGTACCCTTAAGGTACCGTCACACCTGGCGGCAGGGCTGGAGATGGCGGCAACGGGCGGGAGCGTGCACGTTTTTGGCGCCCCGCCAGCATCGCCGTCCCCCATTTACATGGGGCGACACCTCCAGCGCCGCGCCAGTGATCTGACAGGGTGTCTCAAAACCCCAGCGGCGATGCAGGACAATGGGAGCCTGTGGCTCCCATCGCCTGTCAGGTAGCCGCACACTTACCGCAAGCCCCATAGACAATGCATGGGGCGTGCCGCAAATGTGAAGCAAGTGCAGCCGCTAGACAGAAAATGCGGCAGATGCGGGGTTTTTTTAACCGCAACTGCCACATTTAAAAAAAAAAAAAAAAACGCCTATGTGAAGGCAGCCTTACAGGAACAGTGACTGCCGAAACCAGCAAGAGCTGTTTCTGACAGTGAGTATATTACACGTTGTTAGGAGCGGGCTAAAATGCGTTTGCATTCCCTTGCGCTTTTTAAAAATACCCTTCAAACGCAACATGTTGCATTTTTGTGCGTCTTAGGATGCTTAATATATACACAAGCATCCTCAAGCGCACAAATAATGCAAGCAGCTCAATGGAGCCGCACTGCCATATGGGTGGCACCGCAGCCAAGCGGAGTGTCTGGCCATCCAGATCTCTTTCTCCTCACCTCTCTTCTCGCCACTTCGGTCTCCTCCGGTCGCTCTGCACATATCAGCACAGTGATGCCCCTCCATTCTGAGCTGCAGAATGCAGACAGCGGCAGAAGAGACTGGAGAAGACTGCTGCTGGCAAAGGTGGCTGAGACTATAGGAGCGGAATCCTGCGGGGGGCTACCACTGGTACACATACCTCGTACGCACGCGGCTCTGCTCCGTACACCTCGTACGCACGCGGCTCTGCTCCGTACACCTCGTACGCACGCGGCTCTGCTCCGTTCACCTCGTACGCACGCGGCTCTGCTCCGTTCACCTCGTACGCACGCGGCTCTGCTCCGTACACCTCGTACGCACGCGGCTCTGCTCCGTACACCTCGTACGCACGCGGCTCTGCTACTTCACACTGTAAATCCCTCCTGACCCCACACACAAACTTCACCTAATTGAGTCTCATGATGGGCAGCACAGCAGAGTCCTGCATACTTGGGGATGCTGATCATGTGATCCCTGACTCCTCCCCTCCATGTGACATCATCACAGGTCCTGTAAGCACAGAGTGTGCTGCTCTGTCGGCTCCCATGGAGGGGGAAGGAGGGAGACCTCCGGTGCTGCAGGAGGCTGAAAATGACCCCCCAGCTGCCCCCTGGATATGGCCCTGACTGTGGGGGCAATGTGCTCAGGGGCCCCTGAGGCTAGGGTCACACTTGCATTGTGTCCCTAGCCTGAGGCAAGTATTTTCGGCTGCTGAGTATAGCGTTTAATGCTATGCGCTGGAGCCCATAGAAACCCGATGTTTACCTTGACAACCACTGGTTGTCAAGGTAAACATCGGGTTTCTATGGGCTCCGTTGCTGGCAGTGCATAGCATTAAACGATCTGCGCTGCAGCAGACAATACTTGCGTCAGGCTAGGGTCACAATGCAAGTGTGACCCTAGCCCTCCAAGCACTTGCCCGGGTGCGCCGGGTGCTGACGCCGGGCCTGAAACCAGGCGACCTCTCGGAGGCACCGACATCGCCCCTTTTACATGAGGCGATGTAGGGGCGATGTCGCCGCCAATAGGCCACGCCCCTTTGTCGCCTATGTAATCGGCGGCGATGTCGCCAGGTGTAACAGGGCCTTTAGAGACACACAGATCTCACATCCAGCATATAATTACTGTGAGAGACACACATATCTCACATTCTGTCTGTATTACTGTGAAAGACACACAGATTTTACATCCAGCCTGTTTTACTGTGAGAGACACTCGAGAAATATCTGGAACGTGGAGCAAGCTGCATAACTGGCTGAAAATTAATGAAGATTGCAAATTTAAATTTTGTGCAGTTTTATTCAGAAATTAACCACTTGCACATGTAAATAAAAAGTGTGTTATCCATAGCCTTTAAATTATATCTATCATACTGTCCATTAATCTAGTAATAGAGTTATTACAATAAAGATTCATGCACCAGTGTTTGTGTACATGGGCAGATTGTTTAGCGGTGCATCCTAAACTCCCGAGGCTTTTTATGTCAGTGAAACCTTTTATTATTATATTATTGCGTGGCTACTAAAGTAAGAAAAGAAAATTGGCTGCTGTAGTGATCAAACTGGTTCTTTAATTTCTGTCTTACAAGATAGGTTGCTGAGGTCTGACGTTGGCATTAAGAAATTTCCCAAGCTAAATTGATATTTCATTACATGTTTAGTACTAGGCTAAAGAGAGCAAAGCAAGGCACAGAGGTTATACTCAGTCATCTTTGGCCCTACAATATGGTATTTTTGGCCGACTGCTGTCCGTGGAAAATACTGACTGCACTCAACCAATATCACTCAATAGGTCTGGTGGCTAGATGGTTGTGGTGTGTGTTTGTTTTGTTTTTTTTATGTTTTTGCTTTATTTTTCTATGCAAAAAAAAAAATTAATCAGTCTGCCTTTGTTTATTCCATCTTATGGATGAGACTCGCTTATTAAAGTCTCTGGGTGCATAAAAATAAATCCGATCCTGGATGGATTCATCAAACATCCAAATTTTAAGGCATAGAAAAAAGTTATTGGTCTTGCTGATTATATTGATGCACAAAAACGATTGCAGTACAAATGAAAAACTTTCAATTGTTCTGGATGAAAATCTTTATTGTAATTAGCTTTTCTTTTTTTGTTTTTTGTTTTCTTAGTTTTTTTTCCTTTCTTCTTAAAGGCGTTTTCCACTTTTTTGTAATCCCACAATTTTCCAGCTTCAGTTAGTTTTTAAATGTCCCCCCCACCCCCCTCCCTAATTGGACTATGCTCAGCCTTGCCCCAGGTCCAGTACTGAGTCTTTGCCTCTGCTCCTGGCATCTGTTGTTGGCTTCAGCACTGTTGATGTACCGTCAACGCTGCAGCTAATCTGTAAACCGAGAACTGCTTGTGCAGTCAACTCGAGCTCACTGATTGGCTGCAGTGCTGATGACGTGTCGTAAATGCTGCGGACAGTAACAGGCACTGGGAGCCGTGGCGAAAACTTAACACTGGAGCTGGAGAGGGCGAGTAGAGCACAATTTTCTTTTCTTTACGTCAAACTGCACCCCAAAACCAGAAAATCTATTTATAAAGTCGTAAAATATTTCCAAAGCTAGTTAGTCCATTACCGAGATCTATGACCCTGTCACTCCAGGATAAGTTGGAATCTCAATTCTAAGTACTCCCTCCCCCCCAGACACAATGTTCTCTTCTGAGAGGGGATAACTAAACTTGGTAAATCCCATTAAGTACAATACATTTGCATTCTCTGCATTTAATGATGGTCTGTACTGAGCATTTGTTTGTCAATTCCATCAAGGGATTTGGAGTGATACAAATGTTACAATATTACCAGTTCTGCATCCTGATACAGTTACAGTTTAGTAACAAATAATATCCTTGTCTTCCAAGCAGTTGTGGATCACAGTCTATATTTGAATCTGTTTTTAGGGAGACTGTTTCCAGGATAGTTCCAGGGCTTATGCTGGCTATCATGGTCTCCGGTGATTCTCTGGAAAAACACTTGTGTACCAAAATTAATATTACTGTATTAGTAGTTACCTGGCAACGAGCGGCACTTGTGTATCATGAATAGTGATTAAATGTTCCATCTCTCGACATTCTGGAATTGATTACCCAGACGTAAACCTGTAGCTGTAAGAGTAGGCAAATGAGTGTTCATAGCACAGCGGATAGGCCTTGCTCCGAAACCAGGGTCCTGTATGGAGCACCATTGTAAATATTATCTGCTGAGTAATGTCCCCATACGCATTAAATACACACTACTCTCCCGTGCACAAGATGTCTCTGCCCAGCTCGAGCGCTCCTGTGCTCTCAGATTCTGCACGAAAGGAACGGCTTCTAAAATTCCATTGTCCGGATAATTCCCTCCATTAACATCAAATGTCAGAGTCTGGAGCAGGGTTGTGGAGTCAATAAGCCAAACATCCGACTCTTCAATTTCCCTGAATTTGACTCCAACTCCACTACCATGGCTGTGAAGTCAGTAAGCCAAACATCCAACTGCAACTCCGTTTCCCTGAATCTGACTTGACCCAAAATTGACTCTGAATCCATAGCCCTGATCTGGAGGCCACCATACAAATTAGTCATATTAGCCATATCTGGCAAAATCATGGTGTTTGGATGACTCTTACCCAAAATGTATGCGGGAAGGCCTTAACTGCTAGATCTACCGTATTTTGAAAATCTGCAGATAAATTTGGAGCCATCAACTCCACAACCTTTATATCCCTCTCTTGTCTATTTAAAATTCTAAGATTACGTATATGTGGGGTGACACTTTAGGGAGCAAAATGTGCTGCGAGATCTGAATGTTTCGCCTATGAATTTCCAAAGGACCTAGTAATTTTTAATGCTGAGAAGTGAGATAAAGATAGTTCCCACACCTATAGTGCTGAAAGAACAATAATGAAGTTGAACCGACCTCTGATTAAGAGTGGATAGAAGGTTGCAGTTGTGGAGAAATGGGATATTTCTTCACCATATCCAAGTGGTATGTGCACCAAATGTAAATCTAACTTGTGGGGAATAAAGACAGCAAGCCCACGCTTTTCTGCAGCTTTGTGTTACAGGACAGGTGCATCGGACTAAAGTGGTAAAGAGTAGAGATGAAAAACCGTTCAATGTTCGGTTCAGTTCAGGTCGCCGGTGTGGAGTGAACCTGTTCGGATGCTTAACGTTTGCAAAGCACTGGAGTAAGGGCCACTTTACACACACCAACTATCTGTCCAACTTCTGAACAACTCACTGGCTGCAGTGAAATCATGGACACATTGCTCCATTTTGTGGCTGTGTACAAATGGAACAGGTGTGTCCATGATTTCACTGCAACCAGTACGTTGTTCAGAAGTTGGACAGATAGTTGGTGTGTGTAAAGTGGCCTATGCACCGCTGTGATCGGGTGCAGTTTGTGCTTGGCCCAGTGTGACCCACATCCGCATGCAGTGTTTCATCGGCACACACTGGGATTAATAGCACAGTTTTTTTTTTTTGTGTAGTCTGTGAGCAAAATTTAATTTGAGAAATAAAAAAAAAAAAAAAACACAGCTTCCTACCCCTGGGAGTGTTTTGCTTATGGTTAGCTATATGTGGGTGGGGGAGCGGAACTGCAAATCTGTGACTTCCATTGAGGTTCGGGGTCATGAACAGTGTGCCAAAAAGTTTCTGTACCCTACCCCCCCCCCCAACCCAACTTTGCAAGTGGTAAGCAATCCTTTTAAAAGAGTGTAAAATTAAGGAAAAATACTTCTGCAATTATTTACCATTTTCCTTTTTTTTTTTTTTCTCTCCTAAATGCTACTGTTTTTTGGATTGTGTCACTGACCACTTGTTGTTTTGTTCTTTTTCTATTTTTCCCAGAAAATCCCATCTGCCCAGGTTCCTGTTCCTCCTCACCAGGGTTCACATATGAGTCAGTCATTAAAGGGACTGTCAGGTCATTTTTCAGTATGATACGAATAGTACCCTTGAATAGTGTTTGGGCAGAACTTTCAGAATAATGTAAAAATCATTAATGTACCGTATGTAGTTCTCTTGCTATAAGCACTCGCACCCCAGCAGGCAGCTGTACAAGTAATTAGATTCCTGAGCAGTCAGTCACAAGTCTGTAAGTGTTATTTAAATATCCACGCCTATCTAAGCTGTTATGTCCCTCCCCTTTGGACGTTACACTAACTCTCAGTCTTCTACAAGTTGCTGGGGGGATGAGAGGGGGTAGGTGTTTTGTACTACAACTTCTGTAGTAACCTCACAGCCTGTGCTGTCTGTAAAAGATTTCTGTTTATATGAACATTTGTTTTCCTGCATTCATGTAATGTATGCATCTGCTGAGCAAATGTTCATATAAACACAAATAATATCTCAGACTGCACACACTACACACATGCCTCAGATACACACTATGAAGATCTCCGAGCACACACTACACATATGCATCAGATACACACTATGAAGATATCAGAGCTGCATCTGCTAAGAGAACACACCTCCTCCCTTCTCCTCTGTTTGCAATGAGTCTCCCAACAGACAGATCAGAGAAGGGCATTGCAGTGATGCATCAATATCTCATTTTTTGGTGTTGTTCAGAGAACACACTTGTTGTGTGACAGATTTGACTGGATCTTATCTTTGTACGTTTAAAGGTTTAACGGATTAAATAATAGAAATACATGAATAGAGAGCTTAGAGAGAGGAATTGGAAAATGATGGTAGTTAAATATGGATTTGAGTTGACGGATTCCCTTTAATGCTGACACCTACACCAAGTGATGCAAACAGTTGCAGCACAAATGAAGTGTTCAAGTTTTCTGAATGAAAAAATGTTTGTTTTTTTGTTTTGTTTTTTTACATCTTTCTTGCTTGTGTGAGTTTGGTCTGGTCTATCTTTGCTTCCTTTTTAAAGGGGGTTTTCCGCTTTTGGAATCCCACCAATCCACAGCTGCTGTTAGTTTTATATGCTGGAAAAAAATGGACTTTGCTCATCCTTCCCTCAGGTCCAGCACTGAAACCAGTTTGCCAGCACTATATGGTATGAAATGGGTAATGAAGACCAGAATGGCTGCTGACCAGGAGGGCACCATGAAGATAAATGGATGTGCTGGAGGAACCTTTCAACTTTCCTTTAAAAGGGACCAAAATTAAGAGGAGGGGAAAAAAACTATTTTCAAGGGGCTTTATTAGATAAGAATATGTGGCCAGATTGTTTAATAAAGTGCAGATGTAGAGGAAAACCCTTTTTTAAAGTACTGTAAAACTTCGAGCCATCTTCTAGTCATGTAGATAGATACATGACCTACATGGGAAGTGATCACTTTCCATCCAATGACACAGAAAAGTATATCCTTATCCTGCTTTTGGGAAAATAATACTCAAATGTTCAGTATTTGGTTGGTATTTTTTTACATCAATATTTGTTATCCATAACCAGGTGCGGGTGATGAATACAGAAGTTGTGATGTTTCTATTATACTTTTCCTCTGATTGTTCCATTCTGGATTTTGGTTTGCAAATACTCATATAAAATCTTGAACATTTGAATGTGGCCCAATAGTGGGAAATATCAGTTTATATGTAATGCCTTGATGGAAAGGGTAAGTGAAAGTCCTATATGTTCATTGAACTGGAGTCTGATTTTTTTTTTTTTTTTTTTTTTCCAGACTAGATCTATATTATAATAATTTTTTGTGTGTGTTTCTTTCTGGCACAGTTTTGCATATTAGTGGTAAAGATATTCCCTAATCTGGATGTTTTAGGTGCCCGCTCGGTATTCGGGAGTAGTGCAATGAGGCCTTGGAGCTGCTCTTTAAATTTGATGTTTATGTCTTGTTCTCAGGCCTTGGTTGTCATCTTCTTGCTGCACACAATTCAGACTGCAGATGATGACTCACGGGGGACAATGTGCAGCAAACGTCAGAATGATTATTATAATCAGCGTTTGGCTCGGCAGCAATCTAGCACTGGTTCTACCAATTAGCTGCTGTGATGATAGTTAGCCATTGAATGCATGGCAGGGAAACTGACCCAACCTTGTCGGCTTATTTTTATTTTTTCTGTAACAAAGATCAAGGAAAGTCTTATCACTAATTAATCTGAAATGCAAAAAGGTACCAAATTGCAGTATCTCTAGCTGATTTAAAAAAAAAAAAAAAAAAAAATTCTCCAGTGTGTGTGCAGTTTTGGAAACTAGACCTGTTTAATGTATCAGGCTGGTTTCACACTACCGGTTTTTGGAATCCAGGGGATGGTGGGTAAAACCTGGATTCCCCTGCAATTGTTTATCATAATGCAACTATATGACCTGCATTGTATTGTCAATGAACCATCTCATGGATCAGTGATAATACTTTGCGTGAACATCCCATTCATCTGGTTGATTACCTTTTTTAGCTGGATCCAATGAAAAATTACAAGGCCCCTAGTGGGTGTGTCGTTTAAACCTTGGCATGCTCTTTAACAAAACCCAGATTCGGCATCCGGATCCAGTGAGATCTGCATTCCGCCAGCTCTAGGTTCCATAGAACACCATTCTAATTTAACCCACATTGCCCCGGATCATGTGTTCTTGGTTTTGAAACTGTCACCAAAATCGTTAAAAATGTGTGTTTAGTCTCTGTGAAAAAACCGTGGACAACTGTATCAGGGGGAAACGTACATAAGTGGATACACCTGCAAGTTCCTGTGACCCCCCCCCCTTCCCCCCCTATTGAAATCAATGGGGCCAAAAACTGATGTGGTGTATCCAGTTTCACATGGATACCGGAAAATGGTAGTGTGATACCAGCTTCATTCTAAATCTGGTGGGAAAATATATCGATGTAAATTGTCACTTCAGTGAGGAAGTGGACAAACTCTAGCGCCACCTTTCGGTAGCTCCTCAAAGTCCTAGTCGACTTTCTGACAAGCCTTTTAATATGACTAAGGATTTGTGCCAGATCAGAACCCCAAACTACAGACGCTGCATTTTGGGGTAACTGCCCCTCATCAGTGTAGTGTGGGATATTCTGATATGGCTGTATGAGAGGCTATAGACGAGTTCTGGGGAACTTGCTATCTACCTTATGGAGAGGAGTTTGCCTGCAACCATAAGGAGACAGTTAAATAGATAAGGAGATTTAGGCTGAAGGCACATTGTAGTTGCAACAAACAGAGGGTGTTTGATGCACGACAGTGATAAGAGTGTGATGCATGTTTTTTGGTGTGTGTGGTGAGTGTGCCTGCCTGTATTCATGTGAGTGCGTGTGTGATGCTGTCTGTGGTCCTGCAGGACCGCAGACAGCATTTGCGGCAAGTTTGAATGTGCCGCTTTGCTAGGACAGTAATCAATAATGTTCCAGCGCTGTCACAGCAGTGCTGAAACATTATTGTTTAATAAACTCAAATCAAAATGATAAAGTTCTATATGTTGTTAATCATTTTAACTCCTTCTGCAGGCTCTGCGCTATGTCTGCACGGCTGCAGATGCGGCTATTACAAGCCGGTGTCAGAATGGTTAAATTGCTGTGGGTGTACTGCCATCATGTATACACAGAGTATATAGACTGTGTATACATGGTGAGAACACAACATGGCAGTGCAGAGGTTACCGTAATTTCTTTATTTTTCTGCTTCCGACAATGAAGCCACTCTGCTCCTCAACTGAGCTGTCCGAGGTCCTGAAACTTCAGCGTGATATTACAGTAATATCATGCTGGAGCTTCAGCACCAGGGACAGTGGCTGTCATGGTACGCCAATTGCGTACGCCATGGTGTGCAATGGTGTGTTGTCACCATGTATACACAGTCTATATAATCTGTGTATACATGATGGCAGCACACCCACAGCAATTTAACCCTTCTGACACCGGCTTGTAATGGCCACATCTGCAGGCTCTGTGCCGACATGTAGCGCAGAGCCTGCAGAGGGTGTTAAAATTATTAATAACATACAGAACTTTATTATTTTGATTTCTAACTGAGTTTATTAAACAATAATGGTTTCAACACTGCTGTGACAGCGCTGGGACATTATTGATTACTGTCCTGGCAAAGCGGTACATTCAAACTTTCTGGCTTTGACAGCTAGCGAGTTTTAAGCAACTTTGCCAGCACACTCATGAGAATGTTGCACAGTGTGCTGTATGGGGGCGAGATTTTCTCGCCCCCATAGACTTGCATTGCCCCTCGCACGTGCGAATCGCGTGCAGTCGGAGCATGCTGTGACTGCACTCGCTTCTGACTCTCAATGCGAGTTCAGTGCGGGGGACTCGCACCAGTCTGCCCTGCCTGATAGGGCAACACTGGTCCGAGTGCAATGCGAGTTTCCCTCGCACAGTGTGCCTTCAGCCTTAAAGCCGCAACCCTCCTCTGGGAAATATGCAAATTGTTACTTCAGTGAGGAAGTGAACGAATATTGATGTATGAATTAATGATGATCTGAATTAAAAATCTCTTGTGTATGCAGCTCCTATGCAGATCTATGTGTCTCTATGGCTACAAACAATGTATGATCTCTTATACATTGGGTAATAGAAAAATAAATGTGTTCCTTTTTAAATCTCGGCCTAGTTGAGTCTTCATTATTTTTTTTTTAGCCAGAGTGATCTGTACTTGGCATTGAAATGCATCACTTTTTCTTGCGGTGTTTAACCTCTAGTAATTGCTGCACGGCATCAGCACGAGTCCTTTCTCTCCGAGAAGTTTCTGACCATTGAGCAATATCTAAATCTGAGCCAAACCTGTACACAGATGCTTTGTCTTTATTGTTTATATGTCGGAATAGGATTTGTTTACCTTTCGTGACTCCTTTTCCATGTTGGGCTCTGTTCACATTTCATTTTGGGAATTCTTCTTTAAAGCTAAAGTAATAGGTAAACTTTCCTTTTTCTGGATGCTGTTACTTATTTACCAGCAGGCCAAAACCAGGGACTGGCAAATCCTTTATTTTATTTTGATTTTTTTTTTTTTTTTTATTATTGCAACCAATAACTGGGTGAAGAGGTAAGGGTACCCATTTCCACCTTCAAAACATCAGCAACTTGTGTCACAGAACTATAAAGGGTTGCATTCTGATCGACTACAAAGGGCCCATCTACTGTTCTTACACAGGGCCATCTTTTGTTTGTACCAGAGTCCATGGGCCAAACATATTCGGGCAAAAATGTCTAGCAAATAGCAGGGGGACTGGAGGCAGTTAAAGCACCACTCCAGCATTTTGTTATAAGGTACAAATCATTCAAAAGTTTGGCGTCACTTAGAAATCTCGTTATTTTTAAAGAAAAGCCCTTTTTTTTATTTTATAACAAAAAAAAAAAATCAGAAATGCATTCTATACACTGTTAATATGTTAAAATGACTATTCTAGCTGCAAAAGTCTGTTTTTAGTGCAATATCTACATGGGTCTATAAAGGCGCCTTTCGAACAACCACCACTCCAGAGTTTTAATGGTACATTGTGTTTTCTATGGGTGCCTTCACACTGCGGGCAGGTCCGGTCTGGGGCTGTCAGGGGTGAACCTGATAGCCCTGGACCAGATCAGCACACAGACCGGAGGGCTAATATGCCCTCTGGTCTGGGTGCATCCTGACGCTGCTGACTATTCAGGACCGCGGCTCGCAGAGAGCTACCCGCGGTCCTGAATTATAACAGCGGCGTGCAGCCGCAGGTATCCGGTTCCCGTTCCCATGTTAAGGGAGCGCTGGATTGCCCCGGAAGGATAATCCAGTATAATCTGGGAGACAGCAATTAGGTGCAGATTGGTCTCCCCGGACACAAAAAACGTTTTTGGATCCAGGAGAAAAATCCCACTTCTCCCGGATTCTTCCGGCGAGATGGCAGCCGGATGGCAGATAGCTGCCATCCGGTTCCATCCATGCCCCATAGGATACTATGGGGCCAAAATCCAGTCCGAGGCTGTCACCCCTGACAGCCCCGGACCGGACCTGACTGCAGTGTGAAGGCACCCTAACTGTGTAAGAAGGCTAATGGATGTTTAGAAAACCCTATGGCCAAGTATTTTAGCACAGCTGAAAACGGTTTGGCTGATTAGAGAAGTTATAAAATTGATCTTCCTTTGAGCTAGTTGAGAATCTGGAGCATTACATTTGTTTGTTCTATGAAACTCTCAAAATGGCCAGAAAAAGAGAACTTTCATGTGAAACTCGACAATCTATTCTTGTTCTTAGAAATGAAGGCTATTCCATGCGAGCAGTTGCCAAGGAAACTGAAGATTTCCTACAATGGTGTGTACTACTCCCTTCAGAGGAGAGCACAAACAGGCTCTAACCAGAGTAGAAGGAGAAGTGGGAGGCCCCGCTGCACAACTGAGCAACAAGACAAGTACATTAGAGTCTCTAGTTTAAGAAATCGACGCCTCCCAGCTCCTCAACTGGCAGCTTCATTAAATAGTACCCGCAAAACGCCAGTGTCAACGTCTACAGTGAAGAGACGACTATATCGGAGACTGGCTAAGGCTACTTTCACACTACGATTTTTAGGGAGCCGATGCTGTCCGATAAAATCGGACAGCATCTGCTCCCTTCAGATGCCTGGAATCGGATGCCAAATAGGCATCTGATTCCGGCATAAAATTGTAGCGTCCGTGCTATTTAAAAAAAAAAAAAAATATGCTCACCTATCCCCGAGCCCCCGCCGCTCCCGGTGGCTCACGGTGTCCTCACGCTGTCTGCAGTGGTGTTCTACTGCAGTACAGGACCTGCCGTGATGTCAGTCACAGCGTTGGAACCGGCAGGTTACACACCCCTGTACTGCTAAATTCCAGTTTGGTGAGAATTTTTTTTTACTTCCATTGTAAGTTACTGTAGCATGCTCAGTACAGTAAAATCGGGTCCGAGGAGACATAGATGTTTCCTCGGGCACCATGCTTAAATTGATCGGACCGAATTGGATGTGCACTAAATGGCATCCAATTTGGTCCGATTTTATTTTCGGTGCAAAAATCGGAGCATGCTCCGATTTTTGCACCGATAAAAAAAAATCGGACAGGAATTGGATCGGACCAAATCGATGCCATTTAGTGCCACATTTTCCGATGCCCATAGGGCTGCATGGAGGCAAAAATTTTCCGATGCTGTCCGATTTTTATCGGACAGCATCGGAACTGCCAAAATTGTAGTGTGAAACTAGCCTAATAAAAGGAAAAGATTAATATGAGCAAAAGAACACAGACATTGGACAGAGGAAGATTGGACAGACTAATCAAAGTTTGAGGTGTTTGGATCACACAGAAGAACATTTGTGAAACGCAGAACAACTGAAGAAAAATGATTATTTCAAATTAAAAAAAAAAAAAAATTTCTAACCTGGTCAATGCCTGGACTATATTTTCTATAATTTTGTTTTGCAACTTATTTGCTAAATAAAAGTATGCTTTTTCTTCGAAAACTCAATTGTCTGGGTAACCCCAAATTTTTGAACGGTAGTGTGTGTGTATGTATGTGTGTGTGTATGTATATAAGATATTTAACGCTCAAAACTGGCCTCTACAGACTTTCCTCTTCTCCACCTTTTAGAAGCTTATCCCGATACGATTCCCTCAAATAAAATTATTATACACATTATCACATAAAAATATCTTTCATGCTGTGCCCCCAAATAAATAATTGTCCCCCACTGTGTTTCATGAACAGAATATCCCTCCCCACACACACAACCCTCTGTATAGTATCCTTCTCATACTGCCCCTCCATAATATCACCACCACACACACCCCTCTCCAAAATATCCCTGTAAACTGACCCTTTTCATAATACTCTCCCCATTGCCCCTCGTTATACTGTGCCCCCTTTCACAATAGTCTCACTCCCCTCCCCCCATTCCATGCTGTGTGTACCTTGCAGCAACACCAATCCTCCCCTCCATATTACATATTTCATTGGAGGGTTTATCAGGGCCAATGATGTGCAGGCCTGATTTAGATGAGCCCACCATTAAGCATGGGCAACTGTGCTTGGTTTGATCAGTCATCTTGTGCTGACAGCGCCTTTAATGACTTGGATTTGCAGCGATAGCACTACACGTAGCTAATGGTGAGATTCAGCTGATCCGCTGGTGTTCCTGCCATTTCACAGATACAGGAGCTGTGTTGCCGGTGTAATCTGGTAATTGACACTTGTGCAGTCCGTGGTGTAACCTCACCAGTCTGATACGTTAACACTTGTCCTCTATGTACAGATCTAGAACTTTCAAATATTCTTGTAATTCACACCCCTCCAGTTGTACATGAGCATAGACTGTATTAAAGGGATGTTTAAAGGGTCGGTAAACGTAAAACAAAGGTTATAAGTGGAGCAGCTGACATCCATTTTTCATTTATAGTCTGTGACTGTTCACATTTCTGTGATTCTGGAGACTGAGTGGCCCAAAAAAAAAAATTGGACATGGATTTTGGATCCTAATCGCAGATCAAAGTCACCAATGCAAATCTATGCGTCCGTGCAATCGCTGTGCTGTCCGTTTTGTAGCTTTTTAATTTTACTAACGCATATGAGAAAATCTC
The DNA here is from genome assembly GCA_033576535.1 of Allobates femoralis. NCBI lineage: Eukaryota > Metazoa > Chordata > Amphibia > Anura > Aromobatidae > Allobates > Allobates femoralis. The sequence continues at coordinate 56,977,445 of JARQOC010000010.1, read as the reverse complement.
TGATTTGTATAAACTGATGCACTGAATACCTGATCCAAGAAAAATCATTGTCTGCATGAGGCCTAACACATACCGGTATGTATGAGTGTGAGTGCAATAACTGAGTTCATGGCGGCACAGAAAGCTTTCTGCTCCAATCAGTAGTTCTTCTATTTGTAACATATATTTTATATATTGTAAAAATAAAAATTGCCCCAGTTAGCACACACTGCGTTTTGAAAGAAGCAAAAAGACTACTAAACTCCCCCAAAAAAATCTGCACTGTAGTGTTCAGATATTCCCCCATAGTCTTAGCTGATATTAATGTAGAAGGACGCTGTTCCAATCATTCTCTATCATGTAATTGCCATTTTAAGGTCTTTTTAATTGCTGAAAGTTGTTTTTTAAATTTGAATAAAAAATTAACACCACCTCAGTAGAGGGGAAATTGATAAATTGGTCACGCCTTTCCGTGGTACAAATTAGTACTGCTTGGAAGACTTGAAGGGTACACTAGGAGAGCTGCGGGTGGGAGGCTCTGCACAGGTGTGAATTGTTTTGGCAGGCTGTGGGTACTGTAAGGGATCTGATAACCTTGCAATGAGGGCAGGGGTTGTTAAGGGGGGGGTTCTTATTAGTCATGATTTGTATATGGACGATTTATTGTAAATGTGTTTTCTTGTTTGAAATTCTATAAAGATTTTTCAATGAAAAATTAATAATACAAAATATTGTGTTAGCCAGAAAAATCTATGTAAATACTAATGTCCCAAGGAAATGAGGAAGATAATCTAGGTGTGATACCTTTTTATTGGCTAACCAGAAGAATATTTTCAAGCTTTCAGAAGTCAAATGGCAATAATACAAATGAAATACGGAGACAACATTTAAATAGATATTACAGAATGTTCCAATCTCTAACAATGGGACTCAATTTAACAATGGCGTTCATGACTCATTACATGGACACAGTTCACACCTCCTCAAGAATGTCTTCAAATCTCTAATAGAACACTTCCACCCCATCTGCATCAGTAACAAAAAAACTTAACGGAAACATGACCCCTAAAAATCGCCCCCCAGCTGATTAATACCTGTCCCTGCACCATCATTATTCTATTATACCTATCCCTTTGTGTAAAAATTGTGTGCTTTGAATGTTTATAAAAGTGCTTTATATAACTCTAGATCTGCGGCTTCTCATGTCTTGAGAAGTCACACAGGGCATTCCCCGTGGCTTCTTTCTCCACGCTTGTAGTGCAATTATTCACTCCCCGATGGGCGTGATAATCCTTGTGGAGCATCATCTCCCCCCTCCATGGGTGCAGATTAGCCGGTATGATGCTAATCGTGTCATATCGGCTATCATGACGTCGGTACACCCATTGGGTGTAACAACGACCTTGCGATGCGCATTGCGCATGGTTACTTTATGGCAGCTTATCTGTGATGAGCTGCTGTAAAGTAACCTCGCGCATGCGCATCGCGAGCTCGTCGATACACCCAATGGTGTGTACCGACGTCATGATAGCCGGATATGACGTGATTAGCGTCATACTGGCTAATCTGCGCCCATGGAGGGGGGAGATGATGCTCCACAAGGATTATCACGCCATCGGAGTGAATAATTGCACTACAGGCAGGGGAAAAGAAGCCACAGGGAACGCCCAGTGTGACTTCTCAAGACATCAGAAGCCACAGATCTAGAGGTATGTAAACCAATTTTATAAACATTCAAAGCACACAATTTTTACACAAAGGGATAGGTATAATAGCATAATGATGGTGCAGGGACAAGTATTAATAGGCGGGGGTGGATTTTTTTGGGGGGGGTCAGGTTCCCTTTAATTTGATTTCCTTGGTCCATCTCCAGTAATCATGTCATGTTCTGCTGTGATATCTATTTAAATGTCTCAGTATTTCAGTTGTCTTGTCTTGTTGCCTGATGAAGGGGCCATTTGAGCTCTGTAAGCTTGCAAATATACTGTAATACTTCTGGTTAGCTAATAAAGGGATCTCTCCTTGAATACCTTTCTCATTTCTTTGGAACATAAGTGTTTACAGCAATCATGATACAAACATAACAGATCAAGCTGTAATAAATCACTTTTCTTCATCATAGCAAAGATTAGATATTTATTAGTGATAACGTAAAGGTTAATGTTCCCTTTCCTCAGTGCGGCATTGATTGTGGATTTGCCGGTGGTCACTAGATGGAGGCGTTATGTGGTTGCAGGTAGAGGGGGCTGTGTTGTATAACATGAGGACGGTGGCAGCTCCCTGTGTATCTAGGTCCTAGTTGTGCCTGGTGTCTTAGCTGAGTCAATTGACCTACTTTTTTGCTGTGACCTTGATTCGCTCAGATAGGTGTTAGTGTGCACATGATTGCCTTAATCATGCAGTTAGCCAAGTCATGTGACCAGCGACAGCAAAAGGCACCGGTTCACAATCTGTCCACCCTACACCTCCCTGGCCTTTACGTTTTGAAGTAATTTCTAATTTTGGCATTGCATAAACATTTTATTTATTGCTCTGTTATCAGCCATTTTAGCCTGGGCTGGGGACTAGGAGTGTTGATTGTAAAGGGTGGTTTACACGTAGCAGTGATCTCGCTATGTCACTGATTTTGTGATGTAGCAGTGACCTCGCTGGCAATCCCGCTGCATGTGACACTTAGCATTGATCAGCCCCCGCTGGGATATCGCTGATCTTTATTGAATGGTGTGGGCTTTTTTTTTTTTTTTTTTTTTTTTCTTATCGGTGATCTCCCGCTGGCTAGGCTGTGTCGCTGTGTGACACGCAGACTTACCAGCGATCCCCAATCTGCACCCGAGACCCAGAACGATCCCAACGGCTGTCGGCATATAGCTGGGTGATTGCTGGTGAGATCTGCCTGTCTGACATCTCGCCAGCGACCATGTTGTGACGCACCAGCGATCCCGGTCAGGTCGGATCGTTGTCAGGCTCGCTGGTGCGTCGCTACGTGTAAACCCCCCATAACGTTTCAATGAGAGATAAGACAAACAAAACAAAAAGCTTTATGACTGTTGGCCCGGTAGCTTCTTACAGGGTACTTCTTTAAACGATTGATTCCTTTTTAGAACAAAATGTATTTACTATAGGTGCTGATGAACTGCTTTCTAAGGCTGAGTTCACACATCCAGTAATCATCCGTCAGGACGGATCCTACAGCAATTACCGTAGTTTGCAAAAAAAGTTCTGCAGGCAATTTTTTTTCTCAGTTTAAAAAAAGAATTGATTTTTGCTGGATTTGTTTTTTTTAATCATTGGAGTGTATGGAGAACGGATCTGTTACCCGAATGCTATTTATCTTCCATCTGAAAATGATCCAGTAAGAAAAAGGTAGATCCTTTACAAACGAAAGACAAGCGGAGGGTAAATAGCCATTAGTTGCCAGATCTGCTCTCCATAAACTCCAATGTTAAGAAGAAAAAAAAAATATTAATAAATATGTTAATAATAATATTCTTTATATGGCGCCAACATATTCTGCAGCGCTTCACAATTCAAAGTTAATAAATAATTTAATATATTGTGAGACATGCCGGCGCTATAGCACGTGGCTGGCATGACTCACGTGACCGGCGGTAATGTGGGATTGCTAAACCCTGCAGCATGCACAGGGTAAGTGCAGGTTGGCTCGGTAGCAGCACACACGGGGTTAACTGCTGCTGCTGAAAGCTGAGGTTTGTGTGAAGGAGTGATTACAAAACTCACTGGATTGCACCTGTGAGGAGAGCCAGTCTTCCACAAGCCTGCAAAGGTGCAGGACCATGAGATGGGTCTGAGAGCGTGGATGAGACACTGCAGAGCCGCAGTGTGAGAGGTACTGTTTGAACCTCTCTGTGTGAGGTTGCTGGAAGCAGCGAGGAGCGGCCCCTGAAGGAAGGGGACCGGAATGCTCTTTTGGACTATTGTTTTTTTTGTCTCTTCTGTTGGTGGAATAAAACCTGTGTGCAGTGACCCGTGGTGCCCGGATCCCTTGTCTTCGCCGTGCCGCCGCTACCTCACATATGGTGGAGAATGCGGGCATTGCCGGCCCGGTGAGGTGTAGCATTCATTCCTGGTGAAGCCCGCGCTACTGTCGCCTTTCCTTCCGGAACCGCTGGTGAAAGTGACTGTTTCATGAGGTTAATGAGCGGCTGCTAAGTGAGAGGAGCAGCAGTCATTATAGCTGCCAGTCTCTTGCGGGGTGCCCGGCAGCGCATGTCCAGGATCCAAGTGGCTAAATTCCAGTACAAGCCCACCACCAGCATGGAGGAGGTACTCAAACACCTGGTACAGGCTCAGCAGCAGCAGTTCCAAGCACTGCAGCAGCAGGAACAAAGACACCAGGAACAGATGGCCCTGTTGACCGAGGCTGTTCGTGCCAGACCGTGGGAACCGCCCCAAGGCCCAGGTGTCGACGGCAGTGTCCGGAAAGCGGTAAGACAAGCGCTGCAAAAGATGACCCCGGGGGATGATGTGGAGGCATTCCTGGCCGTGTTTGAGCGGGTGGCTGAACGGGAGAGACTGCCGGTCGCCCAGTGGGCCGAGGTGCTGGCGCCCTATTTGACTGGTGATCCCCAAAAGGCATACATAGATCTGTGTACTGAGGATGCCCTGGACTATGGAGCCCTGAAGGGGGAGATATTGGCCCGTACCGGGGTCAATACATATGTGAGGGCCCAACGGGTGAGCCAATGGGCCTACGAGGAAGGCAAACCCGTGCGCTCACAGGCCTATGATTTGTTGCACCTGGTTAAAAAATGGCTGCAGCCTGAAGCCCTGAGTCCGGCCCAGATGGTAGAGCGGGTGGTGGTGGATCGCTTCGTGCGTACGCTGCCCATCCCCATACAACGGTGGGTGGGACACAGTGACCCGGGTACCCTAGACCAGGTGGTGAATGTGGTGGAGCGCCATGTGGCCACACAGGACTTGATCAGGGACACGGGGACACTGCGAACCAACCGCAAGGCCGCGCCCACCACACCAGAAAGCAGGGACCCCCAATCCGGACCCCGGGTCAGCGAGCACCCGGCTCAGGCCAAGAACGGCCATCCCCCTGCAGCAAAGCGGCGTTCCGGACCGCCGCCGTTCAGCCCCTGGTATAATGGAGGTCAACCCCGATGTAGGAGGTGTCAGGAGGTTGGACATATGATGGCACAGTGTCCCCTCAACGGGGAACCCATGGACTGTGACTACTCCCGGAGGCGGTCCATGTTCACCCACCTCGTCGGAAAAGGGCGCTCGGACCCCAGGGACACTGGGAATGTACTGTGCCGCGTTCGGCTTAATGGTCATGAAGTGACGGCTCTCCTGGACTCAGGGAGCAACGTGACCCTCGTGTGTGCCTCCTTGGTCTCCAGGACCAAACCCACCGACCGAAAGGTCAGGGTGATGAGTGTCCATGGGGATCATCGCAGGTATCCGACGAAGCGTGTCACGTTCGCTACCCCAGCCAGGAGGGTTCAACATGTCGTGGGGGTAGTAAAGGATCTCCCTTATGATGTTGTGCTGGGGAGGGATATGCCCTTGTTCCGGGTGTTGTGGAACGAGTATATGGCCCCCCGGATGAAGGACAGAAAGGGCCCAGAGCCCGAGAATCCCGCCGCCGGGATACCCGGAGGACTTAATGTGACTGATTCCCGGGTGCAGAGCCCAGTGCGCCGACTCGCCGTCCGGAGCTGTGCAGCAGTGCCGCGGGCAAACCCCGTGTTGCTCGTGGGGCCCCAGGCCTCTGTTGTTGGTACCCGTCCGGGGTTTGTGGGTGCCGGGGGTCCGAACGGGTTGGTTGCTCGTGGGGTCTGGCACCGCTGGTATCCCCGGGTGCCCCTGCTTGGCTCAGCCGGTTCTCCACACCGTGACGCGGTCTGCACGCAGGGCCCGGGGTTATGGCCTTGTGTTCACCCCCTACAGGATTGAACAAGGAGGGGGGTATGTGAGACATGCCGGCGCTATAGCACGTGGCTGGCATGACTCACGTGACCGGCGGTAATGTGGGATTGCTAAACCCTGCAGCATGCACAGGGTAAGTGCAGGTTGGCTCGGTAGCAGCACACACGGGGTTAACTGCTGCTGCTGAAAGCTGAGGTTTGTGTGAAGGAGTGATTACAAAACTCACTGGATTGCACCTGTGAGGAGAGCCAGTCTTCCACAAGCCTGCAAAGGTGCAGGACCATGAGATGGGTCTGAGAGCGTGGATGAGACACTGCAGAGCCGCAGTGTGAGAGGTACTGTTTGAACCTCTCTGTGTGAGGTTGCTGGAAGCAGCGAGGAGCGGCCCCTGAAGGAAGGGGACCGGAATGCTCTTTTGGACTATTGTTTTTTTTGTCTCTTCTGTTGGTGGAATAAAACCTGTGTGCAGTGACCCGTGGTGCCCGGATCCCTTGTCTTCGCCGTGCCGCCGCTACCTCACAATATGTAATAGCATGTAATATGTGTATGTATATGTGTGTGTATTATAATATATATTAGTATGTTTTTTGTTCTTTTTTTTTTTTTTTTTTTTTTATTTCTCCCCCCCTTCTTCCCCCCAAAAGCAATAAGTCTGCAGTAATTTTTTGCAAACTGATTGATTGTGCTGGTTTCACACTCCCATTTTTTTGGAATTCAGGAGGTTGTGGATAAAATCTACATCCTTTGCCCCGGGACACCTTAGGAATTGACAATACCGATGCGGGTGCATTGATTTTTATCACTGATCCATCTCACAGATCAGTGATAATACCGGTGCGGGAGTATCCGTTTGCATACCTATTTCCACCGACTCTGGTTGTAAATGACACGCCCCCAAGTGGATGTGTAATTTAGAACTGCATTCTGGGCATGCACAGTTCAAAAACCCAGATCTGGCATCCGGATCCAGTGGGATCCAGAGTCCGCTGGGTCCCGGATTCCATAGCCACATTTTAATTCAACCCGTGGTGCCCCTGATCTGGATGCTCTTTGTCAGAGAGACCAAAATCGCAACAAAATGTGTTTGTTGGTCTCAGTGCAAAAAAACATGCACACCCTGATCAGGCGGAAATGGGAAGAACTGGATGCACCCGCAAGTGCCTGCGGCACCATTGAAAGTCTGTGACCGAAAACTAATGTGGGTGCACCCAATTTTTGCCGGATTCACACGAATGCCAAAAACTGGTAGTGTGAAACCAGCCTTATCTTGATGATTTCTGAACATGTGAATATAGTTTTTCATTTTGATAACGTTCTAGATTGGCCTGTGCCCCTCACTCCGGACAACTCCTTCAATTGCCCCTTGGAAACCAAATTGCAGGCCCCTGTGGTGTAATTACAATTAATCAAGCTGTGGAGCTCCGATAAACATCACTGCTATTAGAAATAAAGGCTAATTATTATAGCAGAGTAAATTGGATACATTGTTTGCATTTTCTTCTCTCACCATTTTTGGTTTGACAGCACAGGAACCTTTTACTCCTGTGGAAGACGGTTTTCCTGATGGCAATCTTGGAAAAGTGTTCTGCTTTCCTCTTTGATTGCATTTTTGTACGTATTTTCCTTTATTTCCAGCTCATGACTGTAACTAAATGAAAGAACATGTAAAAGGATAACTGGAAAAACCTTGCTACAATTTAAACATTAAAATAGATTAGTATTCTTTTGCTACAATTGGCAAAATGATTCATTTTTCCTTTTTCTTTGGCCCCCTTCACATCACATTTTGTTCCTGTCTGTGGGGATCCTATTTTTTGCAGGACCACACGGACAGGACCGGATTTGTAACTCCGGATGCCATTTCTGTTTCCAGATCCTGGATTTTGGAGGATCCGGACACAGAAAGAGCTGGGAGAAGCCGAGCCTGCAAAGCACTGGCAAGTATTTCGGGGCTGTACCGATCGCTGCAAGGACCTGAAGCAGCTCACCCATGGCAACTGATCAGCTGATGTGTCAGATGACTGCTTCAGCTGAGCAGTTTTAAATCGCCTGCCAAAACCGATCAACGGGCGGGTGATTTAAGCCGCTCAGTGATGCGGTCATGTGACACATCAGCTGATCAGTTGCTGCCAATCATCTGATTAAGGACCTGCAGCCATCGGAGATGGACACCCCACATCACGGGACACTCGGGGGAGAGGTGAGCTTCTTTTTTTTTTTTTTTTCCCTCCTTTTTAACAATTTCTTTCCTTAATTTCACTTTAGCAGTCTATGTAGATACACTGCAAAAGTGAAATTACAGGAACTGAGCAGTGAATGTCTATTGAGCATGCTCAGTACACGGTACACTAAGACTGGATCCGGAAATGATCCTGGTTTTTCCCGGATCCGAGCTGCATAGACCCCCATGTTACTTGAATCGGACAGCATCGGATCTGATTGTGTCTGCTTTTTTTGAAGGCAGGCCAAAGTCGGAGCAGTCTCTGATCCCTGATAAAACTGGCACACATGGATGGCCATTAAGGACCAATCCGAGCCCATAGGGAACCCAATTGTATCCGTGGCTATCAGTTTTACATCGGCTAGCCACAGATCCCCAAAACACATGATGTGAAGGGGCCTCTGCTGGAATAAAGAGCCCTGAATTGTATCAAAATTAATTTACAAATGTAGCTTTGGCAATGTCACCTGTAGGCCTCATTCACATGTCTGGTTTTTATTCTTGTGTATACAGATATATAAAATGGGTTTCTAAAAGGAGTGTTCCAGTCTTCATCATCACCCGTCATTGATAATTTTTATGTTGCTGTGGGTCTTGTAGTTGGACCTTTTTCATGATCATCCGAACAAGGGTTCAAGTCCCCCATTTTTGCCTAGCCGCATAGCTGCAGCCATGAGTTCCTTGTTGAGGCCCCTCTATTTAATATCTACTTGCCGCAGTCTTATGGTCAGGAAAAAAAGGTCCCATTTCTTCTGAGAGTTCTTATGGCAAGGCCAAGAATGTAACTACAATAGGTGCAGGGGTTGCAGTCGCATCCGGGCCCTGGAGCCTAGGGGGCTCCAAAAGTCCCTTTGGTCTATGGAAAAAGACTAATACTATTAGAAATTTGCAATAATTGGGGGGCCCCGTTGGAGCTTTCGCTTCGGTGCCCATTAGCTTTAAGTTACGCCACTGGGTAGGACCCACATTGATCTACTAAATATTGTCTATTTAGTGGACAGTTTTGGAGGATTGGAATAATCCTTAGGCTAGAGATACTTATGCGAGTATCTTGCATGACTCACCCGAAACGGTCTCTGCTTTCTGGACAGGAGTGTAAAGCTGCATAAAAATACATGCAGCTGACACGCTCCCAACAAGAGAGGCAGGGACAGTTTCAGGTGAGTCATGCAAGATGCATAAGTGTGTCTCTGCTCTTACATGCATAACTATGGATGTGATTACGGTACTTCAAAAAATAGTCTCATTGTGTCCTTAATAATACAGTGCCCTCCTGTTCATGGCATATGATGTGCAGTGATTGCACAGATTACTGTGCTCCCATCTGAGGTTTTTTAGCTAGGCATACGTCACTTGTAGAGTAAAGTGTTTTCTTTTTATTTCTTTTTTTAGTATATATTTTACACTGTACTTTACTAATTGTGTGACTACGTATGTCTTGTACACAGTCTCGTCCTGTCTCCTCATACTGACAACCAAAATAATTCACTTCTGATCGCATCTTATGACTCAGATCTCATGTTCCCTCTATGACATTTAACATTTACAGATTTATTTATTTAATTTTTTTGTGTGTGCAGCTTTTTGAGAAATAAGAAGACTAATGTAAAACAGACATCATCTACATCCCTGTGCCAACACTGTAACCAGGCCAACAGGAGACAGAGAAATGGCCTTGTGTTTACTGAGCGGAGGGAGAATAAAAATGGGGATGAGAAAATGTAATGTATTTGTGGTAGGTCAGGAGGTGTGGAGTGCTGGATTGGTAAAAATTGGGTCAGATCCAGCCTCTTCAGGCCATACATTTAAAGGGTTTTACACAAAATCATATATTTTTCATTCACAAGTCACAATAAAAGCATACGGTACTTTTTGATAATACATAGACTGAGTTGTTTTTGTTTTTTTTTGCCCCTCCATGAAACCAGTTTCACACCGCAAATTGGGCAGTCCTATTCTTATATGCAAAAAAATAATATTCCCAGCAGCACTTTCTTCTCCTTAGGGCTGCAGGCCCCTGCCTCTTCTGTGTGATCCTGACAAGCCCCACTTCTCAGATTGTTATTGGTAACAAAGTGTATAATACTTTATGATTTTATGCACTTTCTGCTTCTGTTCAGTACCCCAACTGATTGATTATCTTCTGCTATCTGCATCAGCATTTTGCAGTGTGTTTTACATAATTTAGCTGATTCTAGCAGAGCTTCAGCTCTTGCACTTCTTCACAATACAGCTATGTTTGTTGCATGCTCCAGACAGGTTATTGATATAAAACTGAATATTCTTCTCTGTTGGAGCTTGTGGCAGAAAATAATTCTCTGCAGTGTGCATTAATAGAACAGCGTATGCAACTTCATATTACCGGTCTTTTGGCAACAGGCAAAAAACACAGCTCAACTAACTTTATCCCTTGCACAAAGAGCCCCATCTTGCAATATATCTAACGTTTCTGCCCCTTCTGTATATAGCCCATTCTGACATTGACCACTCCTTTCACCCCCTCTATATACAGCTCCATCCTGCAGTATATCTTTATGTACCCTATATACAGTCATTGCCAAAGTGTATATCTCTCCTTTTTATCCCCTATATAAGCAGCCCAATACAATAGGTTGCACCTCTCCCCTTTCGGCTGCAGCTCTCCCCTCGGTTATCAGCATGTAGGCACTGCTGCTACCTGGTATGTAGCTCAGGCTACTGGAAGAGGTTTCAAGCCTTTCATTTATATCCTCTCTGAAAGTACCGTTACACGGCACAACATAGTTAACGATGCCGTTGATACGTCACGGGTTTGGAGGTGTACCAGCGACATTGTTAGGATATCGCCGAGTGTGACAGCGTGATTCAACAACGATAAGTTGGAGGATCGTTCATCACAGGTTTGAGTACATGTTCTCAAACCTGACTATCAATGATCCTCCAACCTGGTAGATCGTTGTGTGTGACACCGCAATAACTGTCATGGACAACTTCACCCATTAACACCAATGAGCAGGGATCGTTTGCATGGCACGGCATGGCACGATATCTAGACGTGCGACATCTCGCCAACGGTGTCTGCAACGACCGTGCGCCCACGAGATCGTTGCGGACATCGTTCCAAAGTCGTACCGTGTAACGGTACCTTTTAAGGTACCGTCACATGCGGCAATATTGCTAGGCAATTTCACTGGTAGTTTGACGGTTGCAGTGAAATCATGGACACATTGTTAGGGCCCTTTCACATCAGCGTTTTTCGTAATTCGCGGCAGATGCGGTGAAAAAACCGCATCTGCCGCGTTTGCCGCATAACGGTTCCACTTGCGGCACGGTTGCGGTTTTTTCCATAGGAAGTATAGGGGGACTTGCGGCAGATGCGGCAAGTGCGGTATTGCACTTGCGGCAGGTGCGGCAGAGAAAAAAACCGCGGCTTACTGCGGTTTTTTTCTCTGCCGCACCTGCCGCAAGTGCAATACCGCACTTGCCGCATCTGCCGCAAGTCCCCCTATACTTCCTATGGAAAAAACCGCAACCGTGCCGCAAGTGGAACCGTTATGCGGCAAACGCGGCAGATGCGTTTTTTTCACCGCATCTGCCGCGAATTACGAAAAACGCTGATGTGAAAGGGCCCTTACATTTGTACACAGCAATAAAATAGAACAATGTGTCCATGATTTCGCTCCTACCAGCAAATTGCCAGTGAAATTTCCTAGCAATATTGCCGCGTGTGACAGTACCTATAGAGTAGACTCTTCTTTCCAGACAGATCACACCTACCCTGTCATTACTGACTATGGCCCTGGAACCTACAGGACAGTTCCACCAGCAACTGGAAGGTAGATGGAGCCTGGAGGAGCCTCCTTACGCTGACATGTGCCAAACTGGACAGGTTTTAAAAAATGGGTTATACTGGCACAAATTAAAAAATAATGTATACAGTTATTGTAGTTTGGCTATGATGTGGGCTCCTTTAAATCCCATTATCCAGCATCCTAAATAAATGGTGGAAAAAATGGAATCTTGCATCCTATAAGTTATCGAAAAGACAGTTTGTAGCAGAATACATGAACTTTGAATTGTGAAGCTGCAGAATATGTTGGTGCTATATAAATAAAGATTAGTATTATGTTCTGTGAATCTCAAAAGAAAACTGTTCTCTAAAGTTATTTAGCACGTCCTCTTCTAAATTGGTTTTAAATTTGTCATATTGTAATATTTTGTGTATTGCTCTTGAATTTTTTTTTTTTTTTTTAAATAAATATCCTCAGCTGTTGCTCTTCCTCATTATAGTTGGACAGCCCCTGACCAGAAATCCATATGTAGCATAGTCTATAAATGGAATACCCTTTTTAAGAGCCATGAACAATAGACAGGACATTTTGCCAAAGATATAAAATAAAAAAGTGGGTTGTTTTGGGGAGATATGGAATGTGAAATATGCCTTTGCCATTTGCTGTGACCAGGAAATCTCGCTGCGGCGTGACTTACAAGTTTGTATCAACCATGTATTTAGAATGTTCATCCAGTTTGTGAGATGCTCATCACATCATTTCTACAGCAGAAAAGAAAGTGCATTAACATCCCCTACTTGTTCAGTGTCTGCACAGATTGCTCTGGAGATTTTATTGCTCCAGAAAGTGACTTGTTTGCTCCAGACTAAAGTCCCATTATGGAGGGTAAACTTTACCTTCCGTGTTATTGGGAAACCAACAATATTTCAAGTGGAAATCAAATAATGGCATGAACTCGCCTTCTATGGATATACAGTATTGTCCATGTTCACAGTCGTGGGGACTCCACAGGGTTAAATAAAAAAATACAATTACACTTTCCTTAAAGTTTTTTTTCTGGTCATCATAATGGGAGACCCAGACAATGGGGTTTAGGGCTCCGCCCTCCGGAGGTCACACTAGGTACTACAAGTTTGTAGACACCGCCTCCTCCGCATATAAACCCCCACCGTAGGAGAAATCCTCAGTTTTAAACTTAGTGTGCTCGGAGGATCACGCTTTGCTTGCACTTCACTGCATTCTCACAGCTTACGTGATGGCGTATGAAGACAAGGTAATTGGTCCCGGTCGGGACCCTCGACAGTCTCCCCGCTCACCCTTTGTGGAACACGCTGGTGGAGGTACCGGAGGGCTTTAGCCTGGACACTTAGCTGTTCTCCCGGTACGCTGTCGTGCTTTCCCCTTTCCATCCCTCTGTGGAGGCTCTGGATAGGGGGAGCCTGGAGCCTTGCACAGCTCCGCTCCGTCCGAGGCCTCCCTAAATGGTGCTTACAGACCGGACGGAGCCAGCCCAGTCCGAGGCCTCCCATTATGGTGCTTACATTCCGGACTGGTGCTGTACCCCCGTCCGAGGCCTCCCTAAAGGTGCTTACAGACCGGACCGGCACTGAGGCCCCTTGTGGTCTCATGCGTGCCTGGGGGTAGTGTCTGTCACTTTGGTGGCATGGCACTCAGACCGCGCGGTTACCCTCGGGTCCGCGGTTCTGATAGTGTACCCTGTGCTGGGGTCACTCTGGCTGACCGCCCTGTGTGTCACAGGGGCTGAAGCTGAAGGCTGCTGCTGTTTGTTTTGTGCGGGCAGTCTGTGTGTGTGTATGTGTATTACTTCACACTCTTTTCCCGCGCTGCGGGCTCTGGCACCTCCATTGCTGAGGCAGCCTGGAGGGGGAGGAAGCAGCTCTTGTGATGACTCACTGATGGGCGTGTTTTTTGTGTTCTCCCGCGTGTTCCTGGCCACGCCTACGTCTTCACAGTCGGCGGCCATATTCTCCCTCACTTCCCGGCTGGGATCTGGCTGCAGCGTGTGTCTGCACTCTCAGGGAGACCGGAACTCGCGGAGGTCACACAATTACACCGCTTCCTCCTACCGCTTCTAGCGGTCGGTAAGCCACCGGGTTCCCCGGTTTGTTTGTTTACAACTTGGCTTATTCCCCTACTGTGGAGATGTCCTCAGTAAGGAAGCATGCTGCTAAGGCAGCAGAGGACACCATTACCTGCGCTACATGCAACGGTTCACTGGTGGAGGGGTCCTGCAATAATTGCGGGCGCCCAGAGACCCAGACAGTTACTGCAGAGTCAGGATCTGCGGGTCTGTACCCTGAGGCTCGGCTGATCCCAGGGACATGGGAAACGCAGAGTAAGATAAATGAATCTCTGCTGGCCCAGATGTCCTCCATGTCGCAATCCCTGGAGGCACTTCATAGGAGGCTGGAAAACCCAGCTACTCCTCCTAGTTACCCCCGGGTGTCTCTTACTTCTACTGTGAGACCCCCTAAGCGAGCTCGTGAGGCCTCTCCAGAGCTCCAGGCTCCCTCTGAGGAGGAGCGTTCCTCTGATGGTGAGGAAGATGATGGGGGTTCTACTCTTGGGTCTGTCTCTGAATCTCCAGATGGGGTCGAGGATCTGGTGTCCTCCATCAATGAGACTTTACGTCTTGTCACTCCTCCCGAGGAGGTGACTGTGCACCCCAAGGAGGTCTATCAATGGCTGCGGCCGGAGGCTAGACCAAGTGGAGCCTTTATGGACCACACTAATTTTGGAAGGGTGATTAGAACACCCAGGTTACATCCTGGGCGGCGTTATGTCCGTAAAGCCAAGGACCTTCGCTTTCCCTTTCCTCAGGAGGTGCTTCAGGAGTGGTCCGCAGTCCCCAAAGGTGGATGCTTCCATGACCAGGATTGCTGCACGTTCCTTGTTTTCTGCCTCTGATAGCTCCTCATTGAAGGATGCTACGGATAGACAGGTTGAGCAACTCGCCAAGTCATCCTACGAGGCTGTGGGCTCTTCATTTGCCCCTAATTTTGCCACGGTCTGGACCCTACAGGCGATTACCTCCTGCTTGGATGGTATCTCTGACCTAGCTAGGTCCAGCCCAGAGGTCCTGGCGCTTACCGACAGGGCGAAGGCTTACGCGGATTACGCCAGGACGGCAACTTTGGAAACTGCCACTCGCTCAGCTGTGGCTTCCGCCAATGCTATAGCGATCCGCAGGTTGTTGTGGCTGCGTCTTTGGGACTCAGATGCCACGTCTAAGAAGATTTTGCAAAATCTTCCATTTTCTGGTGACAGGCTCTTTGGCACCGAGCTGGACAAGCTGATTAAGGATTCTGCTGAGTCTAAGATACCGCAGAATAAACCTAAGCCACGGTATACCGTGAAAAGGAACCCAAAGCAGTGGTCCTTTCGCCCCAGCTCGCAGTCATCAGCAACGTCCACTCGCACGGACTGTGGGGGCAAGCCCTCTGCCCAGTGGCGCGGCAAAGGTCGCCAAAAGAAGCCGGCAGGGGCAGCAGCTGCCACCCCCAAACCCGCTTCGGCATGACTCGCTCCTTCATCCTGTCTCCCCACAGGTGGGGGGCCGCCTGTCTCTCTTCCAGGACAGGTGGCTACTCCACGTCCAAGACCAGTGGGTCCGAGACGTAGTCTCAAGAGGCTACAGGATAGAGCTGACGTCACAGCCGGTACACCGATTCCATCGGTCTGCCCCATCCCCAGACAAGGCTCAGGCTTTTCACCGGGTGTTGGAGGGTCTCCGCAGAGACGGAGTGGTGGTCCCAGTGCCCACGGGAGAGAGGTTCAGGGGTTTTTACTCCAACCTCTTCATCGTCCCAAAGAAGGACGGCTCTTTCCGTCCGGTTCTGGACCTCAAGTTGTTCAACCGTCACGTGTTGGTTCGGAAGTTCCGTATGGAATCCCTGCGCTCCGTGATCGCGGCGGTGTCACAGGGGGATTTCCTAGCGTCCATCGATATCAGGGACGCTTACCTTCACGTGCCCATTGCACCAGCTCATCAGCGCTGGCTGAGATTTGCAGTGGGGGAAGAACACTTCCAATTTGTGGCACTGCCGTTCGGGCTAGCCTCGGCACCGCGAGTGTTCACAAAGGTGATGGCCTCCATGATGGCTCTACTGCATGTGCAAGGACACGCCGTCATTCCCTATTTAGACGACCTGCTGGTCAGGGCGCCATCGGAAGACCTTTGTCGGGTGAGCCTGGAGGCGACCATGAAGTCTCTGGAACAGTTCGGGTGGCTTCTCAACATTCCAAAGTCGACCCTGGTCCCGACCCAGTCATTGACATATCTGGGCATGGACTTCCACACAGACTCAGCCCTGGTGTCCCTACCTCAAGCCAAACAGCTTGCGATCCAGTCAGGAGTACAGACGGTTCTTCTGTCACCACAATCTTCCCTACGGGGATTGATGAAGCTGGTGGGACGCATGGTAGCGGCGATAGAGGCGGTGCCTTTCGCGCAGTTTCGCCTCCGACCTCTCCAGCTGGAGATTCTTCGCCGATGGGACAAAAGGACGATCTCTCTGAATCGGCTAGTGACGCTGTCACAACCGACCAGGGACTCCCTGCAGTGGTGGCTCCAGCCACATCACCTGTCACGGGGTCGATCCTTCCTAAAACCGTCATGGTTAGTGGTGACCACCGACGCCAGTCTGAAGGGCTGGGGGGCGGTGTTCTTACACCACAGGGCTCAAGGCCTCTGGACTCAGTCGGAGTCGGCGTTGCAGATCAACGTACTGGAGATCAAGGCGGTCTATCTGGCGCTCCTAGCGTTTCAGACCTTCCTGTCGGGACGGCCCATTCGGGTACAGTCCGACAATGCGACGGCCGTCGCCTACATAAATCATCAGGGAGGGACCAGAAGCGCTCAGGCCCTCGCCGAAGTCCACCGCATTCTAGCATGGGTGGAGGAAAACGGCTGCCTGATCTCCGCAGTACACATCCCAGGGGTCGAGAACTGGGAGGCCGACTACCTGAGCCGACAGGGGATGGACGCCGGAGAGTGGTCCCTGCATCCAGAAGTCTTCCGGGACATCTGTGGGAGATGGGGCGTTCCGGACGTGGATCTGATGGCCTCACGGCTGAATCATCAGGTACCCCAATACATGGCGCGGTCTTGGGATCCTCAGTCTCTGGGGGCGGATGCCCTGATCCTGAGTTGGTCCAGCTTCCAGCTGCCATATGTGTTCCCGCCTCTGGCTCTAATTCCCAGGGTTCTGTGGAAAATCAGGACAGAATGCAACAGAGCCATTCTGGTGGCTCCAGATTGGCCCAGGAGGTCCTGGTACCCGGACCTGTGGCAACTGTCAGGCGGACACCGGTGGGCTCTCCCAGAACGCGCAGATCTACTCGCGCAAGGCCCGTTCTTCCACCTCAATTCCAGGGCCCTCAGATTGACTGCATGGCTCTTGAGGCCTGGCTGCTGACATCCAGGGGTTTCTCTCCTGCGGTTGTTGCCACAATGAACCGGGCAAGGAAACCTGTCTCCAGGAAGATATACCACAGAACGTGGAAAATCTTTTTCTCCTGGTGTTCCTCTGGTGGTCGCTCACCGTGGCCTTTGTCCATCCCGACATTGCTGGCTTTCCTACAGTCGGGTTTGGAGTTGGGATTATCCCTTGGCTCTCTGAAAGGTCAAGTATCGGCACTTTCAGTGCTGTTTGACAGGCGATTGGCGCTTCTCCCGAAGGTCCGCCAATTTCTGCAGGGGGTGTCTCGGGTGGTTCCGCCTTACAGGCGACCTCTGGACCCTTGGGACCTAAACATGGTCCTGGCGGCGCTACAGAAACCGCCGTTTGAGCCTCTGAGAGACATCTCTCTCTCTCGTCTGTCCCAGAAAGTGGTCTTTCTGGTGGCGATTACGTCTCTGAGGAGGGTCTCAGAATTGGCTGCACTTTCGTGCAAGTCACCTTTTTTGGTGGTTCACCAAGACAAGGTGGTGTTGCGTCCACGGCCTGAATTCTTGCCGAAGGTGGTTTCCACTTTCCACCTAAATCAGGAGATTGTTCTCCCATCATTTTGCCCCGCTCCCGTTCATCAGGTTGAGCGCGACCTCCATACTCTGGATCTCGTGAGAGCTGTACGCATTTATGTGTCCAGGACCGCCTCCTTTCGGAGTTCGGATTCCTTATTTGTCCTCACGATGGGTCGCTGTAAGGGGTCCGCGGCTTCGAAGTCAACCTTGGCCAGGTGGATCAAGGCTCCCATTCAAGAGGCATACCGGTCTTCTGGCTTGCCTCTCCCGGTGGGGTTGAAGGCACACTCTACAAGAGCTGTTGGTGCCTCATGGGCCTTGCGACATCGAGCATCTGCTCTCCAGGTGTGTCAGGCGGCCACTTGGTCCAGCCTGCACACTTTCTCAAAGCACTATATGGTGCATGCCCATGCCTCTGCGGATGCAAGTTTGGGCAGGCGGGTCCTCCAGGCGGCGGTTGCCCACCTTTAAGGGGGACCGTGTATTATCCGTCTTGTTGAGGAACTCTTCCCGCCCTGGGGTATTGCTTTAGGACATCCCCATTGTCTGGGTCTCCCATTATGATGACCAGAAAAAAGAGAATTTTGTTTACGTACCGTAAATTCTTTTTTCTTTAATCATCAATGGGAGACCCAGCACCCACCCAGTTGTTCCGTTGCATGTTTGCATTTGATCTGTTCTCTGTTGAGACAGTGTTTTCCGGGTTGTTCAACCGTCTGGGCACGGCATTCTTCCCGATGTTTCGGGTGTGGTTAATTTTCTCCTCGCAGCTTATAGACTAAACTGAGGATTTCTCCTACGGTGGGGGTTTATATGCGGAGGAGGCGGTGTCTACAAACTTGTAGTACCTAGTGTGACCTCCGGAGGGCGGAGCCCTAAACCCCATTGTCTGGGTCTCCCATTGATGATTAAAGAAAAAAGAATTTACGGTACGTAAACAAAATTCTCTTTTTATGTTGATCAGGCAACTCTGTATGAAATGTTTTTTTGTTTGTTTTATTTTACCCGTAACTGCACCAGATTTCACAGATTTCATACCAATTTTTTTTTTTTTTCTTCATCAATACAGTGATCAATAGACAACAGGACCATGATCAGCAGGTGACCAGCTCTACAAGCCTCCCAAAATATATATATATTTTTTTAAAAATCTGCGATCTCTTACGGCTTCTCGTTCACCGCGGCAGTATCTTTTAGGTGAGTGTTTTTTATTAGCTTTGTCTTGTATTATGTCCCATCATTATATAACCTGCTGTTTACATATCGTGTGACATGGAAGATGCCCTGAAATCGGGAGATCAAGAAGATAAAATGTAATGCCATAGCCCAACCTCTGACTGTTGTATAAGGGCAGCTCTGTTAGCGACCCGCACCCCCTCCCCACCACCTTATTGCTGCTTCTTTCTGCACATTTATGCTTTTGTGTCTCTCGCCTTCAGATGTTCCAATGGCTGACCAAAGAATGGATATCACTTCAACTATTGATTTCATCTCCTCGGGCCCGACTGACCTCATATCTAGCTCGCTCAGCACAGGCGGAATGGAGTGCAACCGAAAAAGGAAAGGCAGTCTAACAGATTATCAGTAAGTGGCGTCCTGGTTGGGGAGAGTTTCCGGTTAGTGGCGTCCGGGTGGGGGAGAGTTTCCGGTTAGTGGCGTCCGGGTGGGGGAGAGTTTCCGGTTAGTGGCGTCCGGGTGGGGGAAAGTTTCCGGTTAGTGGCGTCCGGGTGGGGAGAGTTTCCGGTTAGTGGCGTCCGGGTGGGGGAGAGTTTCCAGATAGCTGCTAGATAGATCATTCATAATATGGGAAAGCTGGTTGACTTGTAACTTGGCATCCAATGCAGGCTTTTCATACATCTGCCCAGTAATGGTGCAATATTATCGCTGCATTAAGAGGCAGGTTTGCTGTGAACCGCTGGCTTGAGTTGGAGTTACAGCATGTATGATGAGGCAGATGGCGCCTGACATATACAGTCAACCCTCAACTCTGCCATTGTGGGTTGTTTTTTACCTTTGGTTAACTAAATATGCATACAGTATAAGAAGCAAACGGGCAACTTAGACAATGGCCTAATCCAATCCTTTGCCAACCCCTCAGATTCTGTCAATCTGTGGGATTCCCTATCGATGTCTATAATCATCTGAAAAATAGAACTTGGTGTTAAATCTTAGGGAAAATGATTGCTCATTGGTAGCCATAAACTATAGTGGTTACTTTATTAAAGGGAATCTGTCACCAGATTTTTGCCACCTATACTGAGAGTTGCATAATGTAGGGCCGGAGATCCTTATTCCAGTGATATATCACTTAAAGGGCTGCTTGTTGTAGTTTTGATGAAATGACTGTTTAATCAGCTGGAGATTCTCATTAGAGGACTACTTGGCTGCTAGGTAGTCCAGCATATTTGTGAGCTGCTGGTAAATCTGCAGCAGAGAAAACAGTAATTTTATCAAAAAGACAACAAGTAGAACGGAGTACGGTAAGTGATACATTGCTGGAATCTGAGTCTCTGTCCCTTTATTATGCTGCTCTCAGTTGGTATGGCAAAAACTTGGTGACAGATTCCCTTTAAGGTTCTAATACTTTGTGAAAGAGGGAAAAAAAAGCACCCTCAACACTTTTATGATTATTATTATTTAAAATGCCAGAAGATAAAAAAAGAAAAGATATTTTTTACGACTTCCAATATATTACATTATATAATATAATGTAATGTGTAATATTATAGGATTGATCTAATGTTGGAGTTTTCAAATATGGATTTTTTTTTTTCTGTATATGTTTAAAATGTATATAATCTTCTAAACGTTTTTGCAACCCCACCCCCGAGATCCACACGTTATTCCATACTTTGTTTATAGGTGAGAACTTTACCCCTTCTGATTTCTTTCTGGCTCAAAGTAGTGATTATTATACTAACTGCAGAAGCAGCCATAGATTTTATGAACTCCAAGGGTCCATTTAGACAGGTTGATAATTGTGTAGGATCCTTCCTTTGTCTTGGTGGTCTGGTTGTGGACCGTGATGCACAGACCAACGGCGGGTATCATGACCCGGATCCTACGTCTTCAGTCTTTTGTGTATGCTTATGAGGCTGCTGGTAAGTTTAGGTCAGGAGACCCGTTCCATCCATTGTGGTCCACAGTCAGAACTAGAAAATGGATTTGTGATTCTAACCATAACAATTCGACCATCACCTGATGAACAAGCAAAATGCTCTCAGATGTGCCACCAAGAACATGATCTATGCAGATAGAAAAGCTGAATGTAAATCAACGTTCACTGAATGATTGTTAATTCGATCGTTCGAACACTTTTTAATCGACCTTCCTTGCAAAAGATCATCGGTCACTTTAAAAGTCCTACAGGTGTCCCTTCTAAACGGGACCATAACTTTGGTCAGAATGCACCTACCCCTTAGTACACCAATTTCTCTGACCACTCAGAACGATGTATTTGATTGCGGTCTAGCAGTTGACACGGAGGGGTACCGTAATCTTTTTTAAATGCAGTAGCAGGACCCTCTGCCGAGTTGATCACTTGCCTGATGTGCATCCGTACATTTGCTATATAAACTTTTCTTTTCTATCCCCTCTTTGCTGATTATTTTGCCAGCAGCTGTTAGCTCTTTTCTTCCGTTCAGCCTAACCAACTCTCTTGGCAGTAGGTTCCATAAGATCCTTGCACTCTTTATGTAACTGCTGTACATATACAGATTAAAGGTGTTATCTCAGTGAAGGTCACTATGAAGTTATATAATCCCTCACTGGCTGGCTTGTCCAGGAAAAACTAATTACTAGAGCCGTTATATGCAGGATCCCTGGCAGTAGGAAAAGAGAATATAGAACCAATGGATATTATATATTGCATTTTAGATAAATACCGTTAAGTGGGTGTGAAGGGACCTGATGCCTTCTGACTTGGGACCCAAGACGTCCAAGTAACTCATCTATTTTGGATACCTATGAATGAGCCACATACGACTGTGTGTTTCAGCTTCTAATCCACCTCTACAGTCCCTCTGGCCATATTGCGGTGATCTATGGGTGTGTGTGCCACAAGTGTCCCCTTCCACCCCCCATCCTAATTCCCAAATGTAGTTTCTTATTATCTTCCCTGTCTCCAAATGCAGTGCAGGTGGCAGTTCTTCATTGTCTCCTTGCACGTGGTTTTTTTTATTTTTAATGCAGCAGCTGACAGAAGTCGTGACAACTTTTGTGATTGTCAGGAAAGAAAAATCTATTCATTATCTTTTCCCTAGAAAGATACGGCTGATTGACAATTTCTGTGCCATTTTATGGCATATGAATTTTCATCAATGTGTATTTATTTTTTTTTCCTTGTTTCCATAGCAGCTAGCTACATTATAAGATATATAATATGAACTACGCAAAAAAATTATGTGAATCGAGACGATTACGTGACTAGATTGTCCTTCAGTTTTAATGTCCATGGACACCATGAAAATGGTT
The DNA here is from genome assembly GCA_033576535.1 of Allobates femoralis. Lineage (NCBI taxonomy): Eukaryota > Metazoa > Chordata > Amphibia > Anura > Aromobatidae > Allobates > Allobates femoralis. The sequence goes on along the minus strand of JARQOC010000010.1, from coordinate 56,955,118 downwards.
CCCAGGAGGATGAGGTCCATGGGAGAGTGTACTTGTATTCTTCCTTTTATAGAAACCAATAGCTATGGTTTCCCCTGTTCCCCGAGACAAGCCTTCATTTTACGCTTTCTAATTGCACTCATTTTACTGTCTTAAATGTGTATGTTTAGACTGGCCATTCACTATTGATACAACATTTTTGCCCTTTTGCGAGTCTATTGCAGGTGGGGTTAATAGACACTTGTCTTGGTCCAAGATTATTGGTGATTACAAATGGCACAAGTGACCACCATTTGCTGCCTAAATTATTGCAACGTCCTACTTTGTGGCCTCCAGTCTAACTAGGGCTCCGTAGGCTCCGGCTCCGTAGGCTCCGGCTCTGTAGGCTCAGGCTCCGTAGGCTCCGGCGGCTCCGGCTCCGTGTCCTTCATTCATGGCTCATTTTTAAGTTATAAATTTATTGTAGGCAATGTTAACATCAGGCTTAAATCACTATAATGACATAATAATCAAGATATTTAGAACATAATAATAATTCATGATAATATTCAGCACATTTATTATATATTTATTATATATTTTAGGAGTCTGAGTCGGACCATTTTCTACCGACTCCAGCTCCACCAACGTGCACCAACTCGACGACTCCAACTCCACAGCCCTAACTCTAACACTAGTTGCCCCCTCCAGTTCTATCCCAACCCTGCTGCCCAGTTAATCTTCTCCCCCCCCCCCCCCCTACCCCCTCCAAATTCCGATTGTTAGGAGTCCCAGTACACAACCAGTGAAGATTTGCTAAACACAAAGTTTTTGGCAAGAGCAGCCAGCCATCTTGGAGTCCTCCCGACTCTCCCCTGAGAGATGTTAATGTCAGTGGAGTGATGGTCAAACCATTGGAAAGTCAATGGTTAATTGTTTTTTGTTTTCATAGATGACAAGCTGTAGAGCCCGCGTCGTCTGGGCATAGAAACTGACTGTTCTAAATTATAATAGAATGATTATATAGATATCTCTCCCTGTATAAAAATATATAAATATTTAGGCTGAGCAACCATCCTTTGTTGAGTAGATGGCTGCTTGCCCACGACCGCGCTCTACCTTCTATCCGCCAACCCCTTTATTGGTTATGTATTGCCCAGAGAATCCAATGCAATACATGATAATAACACATCTGTCCACATTCTGCCCTTCCATCCATCTATCTAATTTTGCCAATAAGTCCCTACATGTAGTCTCCAGTTCATAACCTGTTGTCTCCTTATATCTCTGACCTAATCTGCCAGGTAATCTCCAGTTTTCATTAGACCTTCTCTTATCTGCTCCTCACAAGGTTCTCCAAGATCTCTCTGGTGCTTCCCTGGTTCTCTGGAACTTGCTATACCAACATAATCCTTCATGGTTGAAATCTCCAAAAACGCCCTAAAAAGTCATCCACGTATCCTTGCATTCTCTGCCCTTATAGATTGTAAGCACTTATAGACAGGGTTTTCTCTCCTTTTATACCAGTCTAAGTTATACAAGACTTTGGGGTTTTAAGGCTACGTTGCTAAGAATTTACTGGCCGGTAGTAGTAGCTAAACTACCTACCTGTTCTGTCTGGTACCAAATTCCTTTGGCTCAGAGCGGTCATGGACCGCTCCTGCTGGTGATTAGCCTGATTTTGGTGAAGTCCTGTCAACAGAGAAGCGACTTTTGTTCCACTCTTCTCTTCCATAAGGTATCGCTGCCAATGTTGTGACACTGAGGAGCCGGCAGTCTGTCGGCATGATGTTGGCAGCGATACCCTGTCCAGAGTAGACTGGAAGAGGAAATGCTGATCTGTTGACGTGAGGTCAAATGAAGCCAGAGAATCGCCGCCTAGGCAGAACAGTCAGGTAGCTTGCAACTACCTGCAGGTAAGTTCTTGGACCCATAACCAATTAAACCTTAAAGTCTTGGATAACCTCTTTTTAAGTTCATGTTTATTGTATTTTTGATGTTTTCTGTTTCATGGCAAGAACTAAACCTCTCTTAGTCTGTACAGTGACTTGGAATAAATGTACTAATAAAAAAAAATTAATAATAGGAAAATCGTTGTAAGCTGCCATGTAGTATGTTTTCGACTTTTGAGACACTCTAGTAGAAATTAGAGCAGCCTGAGTGCAGGTAATGATTACAGAAAACACGGGGTATCCAAACGCTGATTGAGGGGCTTCACTGCACCCATTATGGAAGGTACATGTCCAATCTTAGGTTTACATTAGTCACATGCTATTTATGATGTCTGATTGTCTTTTCAAAATATCAAGTGTTTAATGCAGTGTCTTCCTTTCTTTTAGGCTCGACAGCTTTTCTTTTGAGTAAGTATTTTTTACATTGTATTTAATTATTTATATATATTTTAACCTGAATGCATGTTCTGCTATTCTTACTGTCATAATTGACAATACAGTACACTGACTCCCAATAGTCCACCCCAATTATAAGTAAATGCCATTGGGCACTGGTGATGTGCTGTGACAGATCCATCACTGCGTTCAACCACATTGGTGGTGTGAACACAACGTGGCGAAAAACGTTTTTTTGGGAAAAAAAAAATCTTTTTTATTCAAGTTTTTCAACAACTCGTATAAAAATACCATGCATCAGATATGTAATCCATATGTGTTTGAAAGTATCTGATACCAATTGCCACCATCCCATATACCATCAAAATCTTAAATCTTCAGGCATCCCAAACTACCTCCTATGTCCTCTAGTAGGTACCAGTTGGAATTTACAAAGGGTCTAATCACTTGTTCTATCTCTTCTCTGAACAATTTAGTTTCAATAAATGACCTCCATTTCTTAATAAATGTATCTGTCCATTTGTCTTTGTTCCTTACTGCTTCCCTTTTATCAATAGCTAGGACTTTTCTAAAACATACTAATAAGGCGGCCGTCACACTCATCAATATCGTGAGCGATATTGTTAGCGATCACATGCACGCGCGATCGCTAACAATATCGTTCACATCGTTGGTGAGCTGTCACACAGGCAGACTCACCAGCGATGTGGAGCAGAGAGATCGCTGGTAACTATGGTACACATCGGGTTACTAGGCGCCGCGCGGCGCTTAGTAACCCGACGTTTACCATAGATACCATCTCCCAGCATAGGCTCTGCCGCTGGGAGATCGTTCATCGTGGTGTCACACACCACGATGAAGCAGATTGAACAAGCGATGGTTTTGGCTTTTGACACCTTCCAGGACAATGTAGGGTATGTGCCTACAGGACGTTTTTTTAAGCAGTCCTGAACGCAGCAAAACCTGAGGATCCTAGAGTCCTTGACAGGAGATTAGCTATGCTCTTGTCTGCGTTTTCTGCGTGTTTTTACTGCGTTTTTGATGCTGCGGTTTTTCCTGCTTTTTTCCATTGACTGAAGCAAAAACGCAGGAAAACAATTAACATTTCAATTCTCCCATCCGCACCAAAAACGCAGGTATTTGACAGTTCTTGACCAATGTGTGGGCACAGCGTTTCTGTGAAACACATTGATTTTGCTGGGAATCAAAACCACAGGAACAAATTGGCATAAATGACCATAATACGAATGGTAAACTGCAGGCAGAAAACGCAGCAAACACGTCCTGTGGGCACTCACCCTTAAACTTTTTCCTCACTACTTTCCATGCCATGATTGAAAACCAGTGAGCTCTTGATTTACATGCGTCATTGGTGAGCATCCTGATGTCAAAGTGAGGTCTTAACCCACGGTTTGCAAAACTCAGTTTCCAAATCACAATCTGAGTAGCGTGCAGTGCCTTTCACCTAATCTAACACATGTCTCAATAGGCAAGCCAGGTTATACCCCCTTATGTTTGGCAAACCGACTCCTCCCCTCTCTAGGCCTCATCAACATCCTGACTTGTAGCCTTGTTTCTTTCCTCGCCATGTGAACTTCATAAAAGTCTTATTCATTCTATTGCAATCCGTAAGAGGGAAATAGTCTGCATGGGGTATAGTAATCGAGCAAAGCTTACCATCTTCAGCAAGTGACACCTCCTCAAGGGGGTCAGTTGTAAACCAGCCCATGTCCTCAATTCCTTCTCAATCTTTTCAATAAGGGGTTTATAGTTTAATGAATAAACTAATCCCAGTGTCCTACCCATATGAAGACCTAAGTATTTATTTTATAGACATTTTGGCCTTTGGTATACCCAGTAAGCTATCACCACCTGCTAGACCTCTCTTCCCTCTTAGCATGAGTATCTCGAATTTTGTCCTGTTCAGTCGAAATCCTAAAAACGACCTGAACTGATATAATTCACTTAATAAGAATGGTCGGTCTCTTACCGGGTTGTTCATGAACAGGACAACATCATCAGCAAATAGTGCCAACTTAACCGCTCTATTTCCTACTTTGATCCTTTCATATGTTTCCCGGGAATTCAGGAATCTGGCTAGTGGCTGTGTCACCAAATTAAACGGTAGTGGTGACAGCGGGCATCCCTGTTGTGTTCCTTTTACCCAGTTGAAAGGCATCAGAGAGAAACCCTGATGTATATACTTTAGCTCATGGGTTCAAGTATAGTATGTTGAGGAGGTCTTGAAATGCCCCCTTTATGCCGACCCTGTCCAGCACTATGTCCAACAATGGTCACCGTACGGTTTCAAATGCTTTTTCGGCATCAAGTGTGACCATGGCTGGGTTGTCGTCCATCTCCAAGTTCCTATTCCTCACTGCATCCATAACCAGTAACGCCTTCCTCACATTCATAACTGCCGACCTTCCTTTAATAAACCTTGTCTGTTGACTAGAATTCAGTCGCGGCAAAATCCGGTCCAAGCGATCAACCATGATTTTAGATAATATTTTAAGATCCTGGTTGATCAATGAGATTGGCCTGTATTCTGATGGTTCTTCCTTCTCATTTTCTCCTTTTGGCAGCGCCAGAACCGGAAGCCGAAAAACAAGTTTTATAAAATGGCACATTTACACGGACAATGCCCCGATCGCCAATCGCTCTGTGCACATAGAACATCCTTTTATCAACTGCATCTCTTCCCTTTACATAGGGCCACAAGCTGCCGAGAGTGTTCTTTTCTAAACAAATGTAAAAATCCTCATACTGTCACATTGGGTGCAAAGAGCATCCAGAAACTGTGTGTGATAGTGGGCGCATAGACCAATGGTGTCCGGCGCACCACACAAAACAGACAGGAAGACACCAGTGGGGACAAATTCAGCAGGGGCGGGAGGGAAGAAATGACCTGTGCCCTGATCTCCTCCTCCTTTCTGTCCCTTTATGGGTTCTTCCACCCCGTCGCCGATCAGGACTGGCTGGCCCTGATGTTAATCCTCAATAGGGAGATGGCCGGCGGGAGCATTAGTCCCAACCGGTGCTCTAAAATGAACAAGAGGAAAACGAAGAGTGGATGGAAAGACAGACAGGGGAACAACAAACAATTTCACACCTGCTGCCATGCTCCTTGGCAGTAGTCAACTCTCCAGAATAGCACCTTCACCGCAGGTAGCCAGGCTAGGAATGAAATTGGCTAGGGTCACACTTTGCATGCAGTTTTTCTGCATTTTCAAAACCTGTTTCCGTTTTTGGAAATTGCCATTTTTCATCTAAAAAAACTATGCGTTAATGCATGGTACCTAATATGTACCATGCGTTAACGTATGCGTTTCCCACAGGGCCCCATGTTAGAACACACAACAGCGTTTTTTACTGCATCCAAAAACACTGCTAGCAGCGTTTTTTGGTGCAGTAAAAAACCGCACAGCTTTTTTTTTTTTTTTTTTTTTTTTTATATTAGTAGTGCATTTTGACACCTCGTTTTTTGCATGGGAGCCTATGGATCTGTTAGAATTTTAGAAAAACTGATTGTTTTAACAGATCCAAGGCTCAAGTGTGAGCCTAGCCATTCAATCACCAGCAATGCATGCTGGGTTGTGTGACCATATAAAGGAGATTGGAGTGATCACAAAGTAGCCACACCTGGAATGAGAAGTAAGGAGAAACTGACATTAACTCAAACACTGCCAAAGGAAAGAAACACGTTTAATATAAAGTCTCCATTCAAAAAAGAGACAAACCATTCACAAGTCTCCAAGGTAAGAGAGACCACTATGACACGTACTCTACGAAAGGGTGATTGTTGGCCTGTTTAGAGCATTCCTCCTACACAGACTCCAGACTCATTCAGACATGTCCGAAAATGTTATGCAGATTCCTTTTTGATGATGACCGGTGATCTCCACCCAAAAACAAAACAAAAACTGGCTTCCCTGAGTTTTGATGAGTAATCTAATGAGAATTACACACTGCTCTGTTATTTCTCCTGTTCTTCTGTAAAGAAATTTTCAAAATCACGAGATATCTACAATAAGAAAAAGCATGGCTGCTTTCTTTCCAAAATGGTGGTGTATTGCAATGATACTCCATTAGATTATGCTGATACCCTGTGGATTTGAAACAATGCAGATTGCAATTGTCAGAATCCATCGTAAAAATCTGTACATTTAAAGAACACAACAAAGCTACATGTTGCACAATCGGATGTTGTCACAGATTACTGCAAATTCAAGAAAACTTCCTTTATGTCGTTTAAAGGACTATTAAACCTTAAAAATGAACAATCTAGATATTGGTTTCAGCCATTTGGAGCCTTGATTCCCTGGATGCTCCCAGCAATCGGGATTTATCCCCTATCCTATGTGCTATTTCCAGCATTCACTGGTACAACTTAGTAATTACAGGAGAGAAGTGGGTGGGCACATGAGCATTGCATAAATGAGGCTGAGGACTGCACATCTTGCTTTACTGCACAATGTGCATATGCTCCAACTAATTGCCCCTGTATAAAGTGGTTGAAACACTCACTGTACAAGCTTCAGGAATCACATTAAAGGTTTTTTTTTCCATATGATAAACTGAGCAAATCTCAAAATTACATGGTTTACACAAATACCAGAATATAAATACATCCTACTAAAGCTTTAAAAACCCAAATTTTATTGTATAATTAATTAAAATTGAGCATTAATCTAATGCGATACAACAAGTCCTGCTAGACAGTTACAGGTGCCTGGTGCACACATACCCAGCTCAAATGTATGTATAATGCACCCTTTTATAATAAAAACAAATAATATGAGCCCAATAAAGTGTAGGTAAGTGCACTCCTATTCTTTAAAGTATAAAGTTGTAATGTAATTGGATAAAGAACACATTGAGGTGATGGTATTGCCAGGTCCCTGCCGCCCCAACGCGCGTTTCGTTTCCTCTTTGTCAGGTACCTGCAATTTATTGCAGCACTTGTTTTTGCATCGTATTCTATTTAAGTTTCAAATTTTATTGAATAATTAATTTGAAAACACCCTATGTAGGATTTATTTATATCCTGGTATTTTTTTGTAAAGGATCACATTGAAGCTGCATTTGTTGACATCAGAGGCATTTTTCATGCCCCCCCCACCCCCCTTAATTTTTAATTGAAATGTTATACATAGAGCAGGGCAACGAGCTGTAGTTGTTCATGGTCATTTTGCTTTTCTTTTCCCTGTCCCAGTCATGGAGAAGGCATGGATACCGATAAGGACGATCCACACGGAATGTAAGTAGAAGACTTAATATATAGTAAAATTAATGGATATCCGCTTCATAACGGGTCCAGGAACTATTTTTTTTTTTTTCCTATTATAAGATAAAAAAAATGAATTTGTAGCACAAACTTTACTTGTATTGGACTCTGGACTCTTCTAAGTAAACAATGTATTATTATAGCAATAAATGTGTGGGTTTCTTCTGGGTTCTCTGGTTTCCTCCCACACTCCAAGACTGATAGGGAATTTGATTGTGAGGCTCAATGGGAACAGTGTTGATGATGTATGTATAGCGCTGTAGAATTGATGGTGCTATATAGGTGAATAAATATTATTATACAACTAGGCAAAGCCTTTGCGTTAGGTTCTGGGTTCGATTTTGACCTTGACCGCCATCTGCAAGGAGTTTGGATCTCCTTCATGGTTACATTTGTTTCTCATAAGTGATACATGTCCAACATGTTTAGCGACCTTGGGCCAAAATCTTGCTTCTGTTTACCAATAATTCACAGTTGGGTCATAGTATGAAAATGAGCATGTGAAATATTATTGTTTGTTAAAGAGATCTGTCCCTGCATTTAACGTTGTTTGATTTATTTTTTTAGGTTGGAGTATGCAGAAGGTCGGATAAAAAATGCACGGTAAGTCGTCTTTTACTCCCCACGAGCTAGTCATGCCCCATCTCCAGTGCGTGCATACTAGGGCAGTCCGTTGTCTATTTTGGGATGATGCATGTTCATTTATTGCCTGGTTCTTTGTTTCCCTGGAAGATGAGGCATGTCATTCTGTAAAACGTTGTAAAAATACTTTTTTAATCTGGAAACCCCTTGTGTAATGATATGTGTGTAACTACAGGGAGGCTCACAGTCAGATCGAGAAGAGGCGCAGAGACAAAATGAACAGTTTCATTGACGAGTTGCATCTCTGGTACCAACGTGTAACGCCATGTCTCGGAAACTGGACAAGCTGACCGTGCTGAGAATGGCCGTCCAGCACATGAAGACTCTGCGAGGTGAGGCGCAGACGTGGTTGAGCTTCACACTTCGCTCTCTGTTATCAGCTGTTTCAGGGTGGGAGATGGGCTGACTGTAGTGTTCATCGATATGATGAAGAACAGAGAATGTTAAACGTCTCTGACCTCCAGTCATGTTTCGTCATATAATGATAGAAACTGTGATTTAGGGTTTGCGGCGGTATTAACGGATTACGTTATCGTCTCTTTTCCAGGTGCTACAAATCCATACACAGAAGCAAACTACAAACCCTCATTCCTGTCAGACGATGAAGTGAAGCAATTGATTCTCAGGGTAGGTGATGAGGGCTGGCAGCTCCTTTTCTGCAGCCACAATTCTGCTGGTTTCATTGCTAAACTTTCCCAGCATCTCCTGCTTTATCAATGTCTGCACATTGCTTGCGCTGGTAATTTTGCTTTCTGGGTAGTGTCATCATTGCACAAGCTAATATTCTGCAATCTGATGTAGGAAGAAAATGTCCCCTGCAGTGGGGACTGGGCTAAGCTGATGTCTGTTCTCAGGCCTACTTACTACTTCCGTTCTCAAACAGCAGAATAGTGAGTGCACCTCTTGAGAATAATACAGGAGGTAATTCGGGATCAGTAATGTATGTAAACAGTGACTGCACTAGCAGAATAGTGAGCGCCGCTCTGGAGTTATAATACAGGAGGTAATCAGGATCAGTAATAGTAATGTATGATGCACAGTGACTCCACCAGCAGAATAGAGAGTGCAGCTCTGGAGTATAATAAAGGAGGTAAACTCCGGATCGGTAATTTATTCTAATCCATCCTGCAAAGTCCAGTATAACATGATAGCCTAGAGAGAGCTTCTAAACCGTAGCATCGCTCACAGAATCTGGAGCTTTCCCACAGAGAAAATCCTGGTTGTGAACGGGGCCAAAGTAACAATGTAGGTATGAACTGTGACTCCCTTCAGGAGCAGAGAGCGCCTTACAGAAGAATTTCTCCATTGTGGTATAGACACATATAAGACGTCAGTGCAGAATGAGCCTGAACATGTTGCCTTAGAGGACAAAAATGTCGCCCAGTAAAGCGTCAGCAGCGCGTGTCAGGCTTCATCACTGACGTCTCCCATCAGACGGAGGGCAGAGGCCTCCACCTGTGTGATCTCAGGCCGCAGAGCTGGGACACGGAGGTTATTATTTGTTTTATTGTGCGTGGCATTTCAATCATGGAAAGGAAATTATATAACATTGGGCAGCTGGCAGCAGTGAGTCACTGGGTGTAACCCACTAACCTCCACATCGGTGCACTCATCTGCCTCATTGGGACAGACAGCTACATACATTTTATCAGAATTAAAGGTGACTTATGTCAAAAAGGTTTCACTATTGTGCAGTATAACCTTCAGTAAATTTCTAACAATGTTATACATCCTTTTATTTACAACATTTCTCCTTGCTGTCAGTGAATATGACATTCTTGTATTCCTTTTAGTGTTTTACATTTCTGACTTTGTCTCTTGTTACTGTATCATGTCTCTCTGGGACAGAGATTTGTGTCAAAGGCTTTCAGGTTTCATCAGTCCTCTGTTTTTTTTTCTAAATGAACTGCAACCAAAGGACAAGTTGTGTCTTACTCTCCCTCCCCAGGGTCCAACGCAGAGGTCTCACCCACTGCTCCCGGTATCTGTTATCGTCTGCAGCGGTGACGCCATGTTGTCGGTACTGCAGACAATCAATGAACTTATCTGCACAAGTTGATATCTGTGTTGCACACAATAGCCGTCATCGGGGGCAGCGGTGGGGACTCTGCACTGGACCCAAGGAAGGGGTGTAAAAAGAAAAAGTTTGTTTTTGTAAGTTGTAACCAGAACCCACTTTTATGTTTTTTGAGGTTCACTTAGACTTTAATACAATTGTAACATATCGTCAGAAGTATGAGATTACCATTCACTGACAGCAAGCAGAAATTCTGAGAAAGGGTTCAAAAGTGAGAAGATTTACTATAAAGATGGAGAACGTTTCATTGTATGATGCGGGATTGAGAAAGAATGGAATAAAATAAGAAGCATTTCCTATCCTGTTAATCCGCTCCCACTTCTAAACCGATAGTTTCTGACCCTGTGAACACTCGGGTCTGCCAATTATTTATTTATTTTTACGCATTTACCCCACCAATCTCTTGGCCATTGTCTTATTGGACATCCCCCTTAAACTTTACTTTTAATAAATGATTGGTGGGGGTGATCTAATACCAACTGAGCATTGGTTGTGTGTTTATTATGGATGTGATTGTCTATAGTTGACATTTGTCATCTCTTCTCACAGGCAGCAGACGGATTCCTCTTTGTGGTTGGCTGCGACCGAGGGAAGATCCTATTTGTATCCGAATCCGTTTTTAAAATCCTTAATTACAGTCAGGTAAGGACAGATCATCGGCTTCGGTACTGTGCAGCCCCCCCTGTTCACCCCTACTGCAGAAACGCAGCTCCTCGCTTTACATTTCGAGTAGTGTGAAGCAATATCTATCCCATCTTAGAGCAGCATAGAGATGGAGACCCTGATTCCAGCAATGTGTCACTTGCTGAGCTGCTTGCTGTCATTTTGATTAAATTACTGTTTTTTTCTCTGCTGCAGATTTAGCAGTTCATGAATATGCTGGACTTCCTGGCAGCAGACCAGGTAGTCTTGCAGTGATGATCTCCAGCTGATTAAACAGTGATTTTTATCAAAAAACACAAATCAGTCCATTAAGTGATACATTGCTGGAATTAGGATCTGTCTCTACATTGTTACTCTCAGATTAGCTGGCAAAAACCTAGTGACAGATTCGCTTTCAAGGCTTGGCCACTACTTTAATTAGTTTACGTGAACTAAATGCCACAGATGGACTCTTGTAGGACAGCACAAGGCTCGTAGGAAGTGTAGTCATAAGGGAGCAGGGGATCTTGACAAAAAAACCTCTGGTCGATAGAGGCAGGGGGGCCATAAGTGAAGCAGAAAGGCACAACACGTGAAATATTGCATAAGTCAATTGGGGTTTACTAAGGTAAAAAATGTTTATATCGTGTTAGCCAGTAGATAGACAAATATTAGAATCTGAGAGTCCTCAGTGGGTGATACCGTTAAATGGCGAACTGAAAAGATGGTAAGCAAAGCAAGCTTTCAAGACACTATGGCCTCTTCATCAGGCTGATAATGACACAAATTCTGAAGACACACACATATATATGCATAAGCAGGGCAGGATAATGCAGTAAATACGACAGGTGACGTAAAGCAGAGTCAGTCTTGGGAGAGGAAGAGCAGCTGGGGAGGTAAATTCAAAATTCGGAGATAAGAGGGAACCTACTGTATGGGGTTTACTAGGGATATTGGCCTTAGGCATTAAGGCAATAAAGCAGTAACTGCGTTAGGGTAGTGACTGACCACTTTAATGATGCCAGGAGTTGAGAGTGATGATGTGAACCTTATCTATTATAGAACGATCTGATTGGGCAAAGCCTATTTGATTACCTACATCCAAAAGACATAGCCAAAGTAAAGGAGCAGTTGTCGTCCTCGGACACAGCCCCACGGGAGAGGCTCATCGATGCAAAAAGTAGGTTTTAGCTCCTTTAATTTACTTGATTACCAGTTTACCTGGTGTTTGGGTTTTTTTTTGTACCGCCAAATTCATCCAAATGACAAGCGGTTCCTGAAATCTATGCAAAATCACAAGTGCTCTTTATTTTGTTTTGACCCAATTTGTTACGTTTGAGCACAAACCGTCCCATTTTTTACTGTGAAATGTTGCAAAACCTGTGTTAAACGTTATATATAAAATCTCTCCAGGGTTGAAATATTTGCAAAAAATGTTTTTTTTTTTATTTTTCCAAACCATAAACTGATGACTTGGGTGAAAACTTCAGGAAACCCCTACGTCCATCTGCTATTTCTCATTTTTCGTCTTTAGTTTGCAACTGCAGGCGAACATGTATAATAATCATATACTATTTATTCATTTATATAGCGCTATTAATTCCATAGCACTTTACATACATGAGTAATGCTGTTTCTCTTGGAGCTCACAATCTAAACATCCTATCAGTATGTCTTTACATGTATGAAAATAACTGACTAGAAAAATAAAAGCGCAAAACTATAATACCTTGAGGATAATCTGGCACATATGTGATATAATGGCCCCAAGACTTTTACACCACCTAGCTACACTTTTTTTTTTTTTTTTTTTTTTTTATGGAGCAGGCAGATGAATCTTCAAAATTTAATCAAGGATGCAACCCCTCCCCAACATGCCACAGGATCCTGGCATCCGTGCATGTGCTGCTGACTATCTGTAATGTGTATAATCCCCTTGAGTTGGCTCTCATACTTCTTATTTCTGCGATCTCACTTAGCCGGACTACCCGTGAAGACTGACATTACCCCCGAACCATCGCGGCTGTGCTCTGGAGCCAGGCGCTCGTTTTTCTGCAGGATGAAGTGTAACAGACCCTCTGTGAAAGTAGAAGACAAAGATTTCCCATCCAACTGCTCGAAGAAAAAAGGTGAGAATGCCTTCGGATGAGTAGGTAGCATGTACCACAATCTTCAACTTGACTCTATGACCCGTCTTCTTTGTGATCATCATTTTTGGGGGGATTATACAAGGCTTTTTGTTACCTTTTTGGTTGAGTGTGTACAAGTTCCCCCATCCCAAGTTCCCTCTGGAAGGGAGCAACATCGAGCATGTGCAACCACCACTTGTATAGACCGTGAAAGGAGCGGCGGTCGCCCATGCTGGGTGAATGGAGCGATGGTCGCACATGCTCAGTACCGCTGTAGTCACACTGGAGACTTTGTGACCCCCCCCCCCCCATTAGGATAGGTGGGAATTCTGGGGTCGGACCCACAGTGATCATACATTTATCCTATGAATTAGGCTGCTTTCACATTAGCGGTATTGCAATTTCGCTGTAGACCCAGCAGATGTCGCCGCGCCTGCCGTTTCTACAGCGTAACGGCTGGCTTGCAGCATCTATCCGGCAAGCCCCATTCATTCTTTATGGGGCTTGCAGTCGACTGTGGTATTGCTGAATCCGGCACTTGCTGCACCGCAAAAAACACTAGCGGCGTTTTTTGTTTTTTTTTTCTTTGTGCAGGTGCCTGATCTGCTGAATTCGGCAATACCGCACTTTCCACACCTGACTGCAAGCCCCACAGAATGAATGGGGCTTGCCGGATTGGTGCTGCAAGTCAGCCGTTATGCGGTAGATGAGGAGACATCTGCTTGATCTACTGCAAAATTGCAATAGCGCTGATGTGAAAGGCGCCCAAGTCAACTTTTAAGTCTGGGAAAAAAATGTATAGATACAGGACAGGTAGCAGGTTGGAAGATCTAATCTGATTATTGTAGTGAATATTCTAGGAGAATGGCGCTATTCTTAGTCTGATCACTGCAAAAAAAAAAATTACTGGAGGCCTCATGTGGTGAAGGAGGTTATAATTTTCTATTATCTTAATGCTACAATTATATCTTTGAGAAATATTCTAAGACCTCACCTCATCTTTGGATTTGAGGCATCTGGCTAGTAGCAGGAGCCCACCCCCAATGATGTCTGCGATAGTAGACCTGATTTGCTCCCCCCTCAATCATTTGGATCATTGTAGTCCCTGTGTTAGTTTTGACTAGGACTGTTTTGGCTTACAGGAGACCGGAAAAGTTTTTGCACTATTCATAGCACTGGATATTTAAAGAGCTGGCCACCAACAAAAATGGGCCTCGACGAGGACAATGAGCCCGACAGCGAGGGCTGTAATCTTAGCTGCCTTGTTGCCATTGGACGCTTACACCCGCACATAGTACCGCAGCCTGCTAATGGAGAGATCCGAGTCAAATCCACAGAATACGTCTCGCGGCACGCCATCGACGGGAAATTCGTTTTTGTAGACCAGAGGTAAGAACTAAACTGGATTATTACGGCAGAGGAGGAGTGTTAGTAATGTGTAGCGGGGACCCTTGCAAGACAGACTCCAAACTCTCTGTGGCTCAGCATTTTAACCACCGGTGTTCTTGCATTGCAGAGCCACAGCCATTTTAGGGTACTTACCACAAGAACTTTTAGGGACGTCGTGTTATGAGTATTTCCATCAAGACGACATTGGGAATCTCGCAGAGTGCCATAGACAAGGTAAGCCAGGACAGGGACTTATATAGAGTTAGAAAAATATCACTACTTTGCAGCATTTTTATTTCCTCACCTGCCTAAAACTTTTGCACAAGTCTGCATATACATATATTTTGAGTGTATGTGCATATGTATGCATATGAAATACAGACTACCTGGTTCCTCTGTGTTGTTAAATAGACAAAATGTATTATTATGGGGTATCTGGCATCAGCCCGCTCTGGAGGAAATAATAATGTTCCAGATGTCAGACCCCCACAGATTGATGATGATCCCAAGAACTGGTTACAATAAAATCCCAACCTTATAATACAGAGTTTTATTTGGATGCTGATTCTGCCCTCTAGTGGTGGTAGACCACAATTGTCACAAGGCTCGGTCACCAGTGTATTTCTTTCTCACTGCGGAGGATCAACCATTACTGACACTTTTCTTTTTCCTCCAGTGTTACAGTCTAGAGAAAAAATTACAACAAATTGTTATAAGTTTAAAATCAAAGATGGCTCCTTCATCACCCTGAAGAGTCGCTGGTTCAGTTT
This sequence comes from Allobates femoralis, assembly GCA_033576535.1. Taxonomy (NCBI): domain Eukaryota; kingdom Metazoa; phylum Chordata; class Amphibia; order Anura; family Aromobatidae; genus Allobates; species Allobates femoralis. The sequence continues at coordinate 56,939,876 of JARQOC010000010.1, read as the reverse complement.
CATGAACCCTTGGACCAAAGAAGTGGAATACATCGTCTCTACCAACACAGTCGTATCGTAAGTGATCCTAAACTCTGCGGGAACGTCATGCTCCACACTGGCCGATTGAGAAAGGTTCTTAGTAGATGTGGTTCCAAATATTTTAGCCATTTTTTGGGGGGGGGGTTATGAGTTGTAGCTTTGAATAACACAATTTTTACCATGTAACATATTGTAAAAAAAAAATTCAAGTGGCATGAAATAGTGAAGGAAAGAATATGACCGTACAAAATATACTTCCTATTCATTATATATTAATGTATTGGACTTCTGTGGAGCTGACAATGCTAAATATGTTTTAATTTTACATTTTTATAATTATTTTTCTTAGTTCTTTATTTTTGTATTGACGGAGGGTGGGGATTGAAGCTATGTAGTCAATTTAATATTTTTATTACCTTATCTAGTCAAATAAATTTATACATGCGTGTGTGTATATAATATACCGTATTTTTCGCTTTATAACACGCATCTGATTATAAGACGCACCCCCAAATATGGTGAAGGAAAAGAGAAAAAAAAACAATTTTTAATGTTAAATTGGGCCTGACTTATAATGTCAGTGTCCGTCTTACAAATTATATAGGGTATATGTCCCTCATAGCCCCCTAATCCTGGGATATGGCCCCCTTGTTCTGGTTATGGCTGGCACATGTCTCCCAGTGATGGGACACATCCCCAGGGCTGGCACATGCCCCCAGGGCTGGCACACGCCAACCAGGCCTGTAGCACGTTCCTTCCCCCTGGCCCTGTAGCATGCCTTTCCCCCCCCGGCCCCATTGCATGCCCCGTAGCACGCCACACCCCCCCCGGGCCCGGAGCATGCCCCCACAACCCCCCCATCCCGGCCCCGTAACACACCCCACCCGGCCTGTAACACGCCCATCCCCCCAGGCCTGTAACACACCCCCCCTCCCCTCATGTTAGATATGGCCCCCCATGCTGCTGCCAATAATAAAGTAACAACCACATTGCTCACCCTTTCCAGCGATGTCCTGGCTCCCTCCATGCAGCTGTGCTCCTCCACTTCCTGTTTCTTCTCTTAACACCGGTAATGTGATAAGGCGCACTGAGATGATGTCACTGCTGACCCGATCACATGACCAGCTGTACAGAGAAGAAGCTTGAAGTGGAGGAGCGCAGCTGCATGGAGGAAGCCCAGGACATCGCTGGAAAAGGTGAGTAATGTGGTTGTTATTTTATTATTAGCAGCAGCATGGGGGGCCATATCTAACACTGGGGGGAAGGGGCACGTGCCATCACAGGGGGGAGCAGACAGTTTAATATGCGCTTCTCCCCAAGTCAATCACCGCGGTGCGGTTTCAGCACCGTGGTGATGGACAGCGGCAGCGCATATTAAAAAGCTGGAGCAGGAGATCTCCCGGTGGCTTCTGCAGCCAGCCCACTCCAACCCCGGACACATTACAGAGCTGCCTCCATCCTCCCCCTGCACCCACCCTCCGTACATTCGGGCTATAAGACGCACCCCACATTTTTCCCCCACAGTTTGGGGAAACAAAAGTGTGTCTTATAGTCTGAAAAATGCGGTATACATAGTGCATCATGGCTCACTTCATACTACAGTAATCTTCTATGCAGCCCGGTCACGGCTTGTGGCTTGCTTCATAGATGTATACAACATTGGCAGCCACAGAGCATTCAGTAAGCAACCACAGCACAGAGGCTGATGCACATCCGTATGGACCCCTGCCCAAGATCACACCACTTCCTAACCGCAACAATTAAGTGGTTAACCGCAGTCAGTACCCCTCATACACTGAGCAGCGCAGCTCCTGAGCCAGCACCATACATCTGCACCTGGCCATCAGATGCGCCAGGACATTCAAATGAGCTAAATTTTGTAATAGTTGCCAGTCTTCAGAATAGTAAATGTGCTTGATGTATAAGCTTACATTTGTGCTAGAATTTCTGGCATCAGTTTTAGTAAATTATTTGGCCCTTACCAGTAAACTTTAGGTATCCAAGGGTTTTTTTTCCATCGCCTTTTAGAAAGTCACAAGAGAAGTGCAAATATTGTAGACCTAGGGGGAGCAGAAAGACACAAATAGGGTCTTAACTGGTAACACTGAGTATTTGGACAACATTGAACACTCGCCTTGAATAGTTGTGAGAACAGGAATGAATATGGCTGCTGCAGATATACATGGACCAAGAGAGTGAAAAGGATAAACTGCGAAAGTGTGCGCTGCCGTCCATAGATGTATCCTGGATTGTATCCACACTAGTATGAACAAGGCTGTTTTTATTCAATGCATGTCAAAGCACTCCAGCTTCTTCCTCAGGGAAAATGCAATCAGGCATAGGCTGAAATGCTTCACAACACATTGAATGAAAAAAAAACACACATTGTTCATAATTGTGTATCCTGGATTGTATCCAACTCTATCTTTGGACAGCAGCGCAGACTTTTAACAGTTTATCCTTTTCAGTTGTGCAAAAATGGCTTGCAACTTACTAGTTTCTGTATCACTTCAGAAAAGTTGAATTTGGATCTTAATAATCTCTCCATTTCTTACTCTGTACACCTGATCTGACTTTGGCTCTCTGAGGCTTTTTACCTGGGATGTTATAAATCCAGTTCATTCTTTGTTATTATGTAACATTACTGGTAGGAGAACAGAGCTGGTGACTGTGAGGGGCACGGCTGTGATACATGTGAGTTTATTAACCGTTTTTTTTTGGTTTTTTTTGCAGAGCGAACATTTTGGAGAGTGGAGATTCGGCCTTTTCACATTTGGCCTCCTCCCCACCCAGCATGGACAGCGTCCTTCAGTCTGGAGAAGGTCAGTGTAGAATCTCTGCGGCCCCTATAAATATCCCCCACCCATCAAAGATTTCTGGACCATGACCTAAGATTACATTAATTTGGTGCAAATAGAGCCCTGTGCTATTCAAGTAATAATGTGGCAAAGTCCTTCACCAGTGCAGGTCTTATTCCGGTGTGGGGGAAAAAAAAATAGATGCAGTAACTCGTGAGGTTATAACCTTGTATGTATTATTAGGCGGTGCAAAGAGAACACATCCAACAGTGCCTGGCATTCCTGGTGGAACCAGAGCTGGAGCTGGGAAGATTGGCAGAATGATTGCTGAAGAAATCATGGAAATTCACAGGTGAGAAGCTAAAAGTTAGACACACAGACAAGGGTCAGTAATGACTTTTAGGATTGCTATTTCCAATAGGTGGAACTAGAGTTCAAGTCCTCTTCCTCTCTGAAGAGGCCATTTTGAATATTTTATGTCACAGAGGAGCATTGCAACATTTAGTTTCCTAATACTTTCATTTCACTCTCTGCAAGGAAAACCCTTAAGGCCAAGTCAGACGCTTCAATCTCATGAACGTTGTTAGCGATCACATGCACGCGCGATCAGTAACTATATCGTTCAGATCGCTGGTGAGCTTTCACACGGGCAGACTCACCAGTGATCAACGAGCAAGCTGGTATCCAAGGTAAACATCGGGTTACTAAGCACCGCCAGCTCCCAGCGCTTACTGTGAGGTGCTGGGAGCTCGCTGATCACTGGTCTCCCACTGTCACACGCAGCGATGCTGCGTGTCCAGCAGGTGACCATCGATTAGATTTGTGAACATGTTCACAAATATGCGATCAATGACTGATCGTTGACAGGGGTCACACGCAACTATAGTTCACAACATCACTGCAACGTCACCAAAATGGTGACGTTGCAACAATATCGTGAATGATATTGCAGCGTGTGATGTGGCCTTTACCCCTTAGAAAAACACAGGCATATTTTTAATTTTGTTTTTAAAATCGTGTCAATATCTTTAGTCTGCAGTATATATTACTCAGCTGGTATCAATGCAATAAAAAGAGAATATATTATGTATTAGGAGTTGATCTGTATCATAATATTGTAATGTTGAGCCACATACAAAGTCTTGTATGGACAATTGGATGGAGTAGTATGCAGTGCCTCTGTGCAGGTGAGTCCAGGATCTTGCATAATCTGTTTATCAATGCATTTCAAGGCACATGCCTGTTCATCAGGATATAACCATTAGTATCATAGTTATATCCTGATTGAAACATGTTGATACAAATTATTCAAGATCCTGGACTCATCTGGTCATTCATGGCTGCACAGAGGAGCCACATACTCCTCATCTGTCTTGAGGGTCCTCACCTGTGGGTCTGCAGCACCAGATATCATATATTTCAGCAGTTGTCACTCACACCCACATCGTGTGAGGCATTGCCCTTGTCTTGTTCACCCTTTATCACCAGATAACAGCCTACTGTGCTTTTTTTTTTTCTCCCTCTACATCAGTATCATTTGCATGGACCTTTGTGTGTGACATGTGCCAAACTTGTCTCATTTGGTGATTTAAATTTTAATTTCTTGCGCAGAATAAGAGGGTCCTCGCCATCGAGTTGTGGGTCAAGTCCACTTAATATCACCAGCACTCCCCCTCCTGACGCATCATCCCCTGGGGGGAAAAAGGTAACGTTCCCGGGGGTCTGCGTGACACTAGCCTGGTATAACTTAGTTTTTCATATAGTAATTTATTTTTTTGTTGAAAGATTCAACAATTGCAACAAACATATTGGGTGCCCTATTAAAAAAAAATAATAAAATTGCACAATAATGCCTTGATCGCACATGACCCCTTTCTTCCAATTTCCCAGATTCCTTTCCACTGAACAGTCTGTCATTATTTTTGCTATATCCTCTTTTTTTCTTCCATAGATTATGAATGGGGGCACCATGGATCTGCCAATCTCTGGATTAGGTCCCGGACAGCTGCAGGATAACTCCGGCTTCCCATACTCCGATAATTCCTCAATGCTCGGTAAGGAAGAAATTGAAGGATGATGAAAAAATGGAAATGCGTTATTTCCATAGAAGAACTTTTAAAGCTGCGGTTAAACCTTCTACTAACGTGTGGTTCTTTTTTTGATTGTGTAATATGGCCCTCTGTCCAGTTCAGACTCTACATCCCCCTTCACACAGGCGCTGGTTTTGTATCTACTATACTGCAGCAAAGTTTGTTAGCTGCAATCCTAAAACATGTTGTCAGGATTTATATTCTGCCTCAATATCCTCAGCTGAAACTCATTGTAGCTACAGTAGATATATCTGATGGATTTCAACAATTTCTGACTGTACCCACGGATAATGGGCGCCTCTGTACACGCTGTTCCCAATAATCGTCAACAGTTCAGTGTATCTTACTACATACTTTGTGTTGTGTTTAGGTTGCACGCTGCACACACAAGTTGTTTAAATAAGAACTGGAATGAATAGCTCTACACTTTGGTGATTTGTAATATCTTCAGGGCTTATTTCAGTTGCACATTCTGGCTGGCAGGGCATGGGATCCTGATGACATCATGATAAATCAATTTGCACTTTTAAGTTTCTGGCTACGTATGATTGGTCAGTGTTATACAAGAGGCAGAAGTACACGCCCCCCCCCACCCCCCATCCAATGACAACTAGTCAAGTCCAAGTGGTCGTTAGACAAAGTTAACGTATTAGGTGCTAAATACTTTGATAGCTAATATGTCTGCAACAGACAGGCAAAATAATAAATAATCTACTCTGTAGCCACAGTTAAATGGTGTGTCCAGTTTAACATGAAAAATGTTAGTTACAGGGTCTCTGAAACCATTTCATGATTTCTGGATCAACATGTTAGGCTATGGGTTGAATTAAGGCCCCGTTCACTGCATGACATCGTTAACAATATCAATTAAACGTCACGGGTTTGGAGTCGTTCAAGCGACATCGTTAGGACGTCGTTTCATGTAACACCAAGATTCAACTACACTAAGTCGTTGGATCGCTGTTTGCAGGTTTGAGAACATGTTCTCAAAGCACACGATCAACAATCAGCCAACCTGGTATAGTGTTGTGTGTGACACCGCGATAACTGTCGTTTGACTTCGCGCCATTCACAGCAATGAGCAGATATTGTTCGCTGGGTTGTGTGAACGATCCTTGCTCACTACATCATTGGTGAGTCGTCCACGCTATCTAGACATGACATCTCACCAATGATGTCGGAAACTACCGCATGCCCACAAGTTCGTTGCCGACATTGTTCCAACATTGTGCTGTGTATCAGTACCTAAAGATGGAAAAAAAATGTCTTCCTTAAACTAGGTTACTATGTTACATATGATGTATGTGTTATGTTGTGTTCTTGACGTGTGATGTGGGCTCACTCTGAGCCTGCATCTTTCCCAGCAGCTGATGGCTGATTTAGAGCAGGTGATTTATATAATCATCTGTGCAATACTAAGAAGATCCTGAAAACCTGCCCTGTGTGCAGCTTGAGGCCTTGAGTTCCCTACCCCTGCTCTACAATATGCTCTCTCAGATTAGGTGGCACAAAAAGAAAATCCTGGTGACCAATTCCCAAGCTCCAACAGTTTACAGTTAACTTGAAAGAATGGGCCATGACCAAGTAAAAGATCAACAAAGTGTTGGCACTCGAAATTGTTCCAGAAAATGAAGTATTTCTCCTGGAAAATTACTGCACTTGCATATGGTTACACGTTTGATTTTTGTGTTCCAATATATCCATAGGAAATAGGGGGGGGGGGGGGAGGGGGAAAGACAAATGGGACATAGTTTCCCACAAATCTCCAAAATTGGCTGGACTAAGGTGTTGACCCCTCAAGTTGATATTTGTTTTCCCCCTTTGGACTAAAACCCTGCAGACAGTTGCCTCATATAACCCCCCCCACAAGCCTCTTCTGCTCCCGCTCTCTCCACGGGTGATCCATGGGATTTAGATCCGGTCATTGCTGCCACTTCAGATCTCTCCAGTACTTTGTTTCCTCCATTTCTGGGGCTTCTTGATTGGGGTCATTGTCCTGCTGGAGATCCCTGGCCTAGAATGCCCCCCAGCTTCCTGACACTGGGCTCTACATTGTCACCCAAAATAATTTGTGCAAGGCATCATGAAATCTGAAGATTACCACAGGCAAGGCCCCAAGTGCCATAGGCGGCAAAACATCTCTGACCTCCCCCATATGTTACTGTAGGTCCTGTGCGCTTTTCTCTGACCTCCCCCATATGTTACTGTAGGTCCTGTGCTCTTGTCTTTGTAGGCCTCATTCTGTTTTCGGTAAACAGTAGAATGATTTACTTTTACCAAAAAGCTGTATCTTGTCTCATGTTTCAACAAGACTCTTTCCCAGAAGGATTTTGGTTAATCACGTATGTTTTGGTAAACTGCAATCTAGCTTTTTTTTTTTCCTGTCTGTGTCACCACTGGGGTTCCTCCATAGCATTAATTTCATTTAAACATGGATGGATAGTTTGTGCAGACACTGATACCAATGAGCCTGCAGGATAGCTTGAATTTCTTTGGAACTTGATTGGGATTTATCCACCATTCGGACTATCCTGTGTTGCAAACGTTCATCAATTTTTTCCTGACTTTTACAGCCAGGTAGATGCACTTGTAACTTTGAGATTATATTTCAACAATTTTTTTCGTGCTGTCAAGTCCTCTTCTACAGGCTTAGTGTGACACACAATGCAAAGATGGGAGTCAACTTCTTCCCTCATTTCAGGTGTGATTTTTATACTGCCCACTGGTGAGTTTGATTAAACATAATTTGTGAAACAAAGTTGATTACCCACAATTTTTCCAGCTCATTTTTGGGTTGTGTGAAATTGTCCAGTTTGCCCTTTGTTTTGAAACAATGCAAAAAAAAAAAAAAAAGTGTATAACACATGAAATTGCAATAATTTTCTGAAATAAGTACCGTACTTCATTTTTTTTTTTTGAACAATTTCAAGACTGACAAACTTTTGGCCATGACTACAATTAGCTTTCTTAAACTACATCCTAGTTATAGGGGTAAAATTGTCATACATGATTAGTACTCTGAAGGACCATATGCTCAGAATTGCTACCTCCAACCTCCCAGTGATCTATAGAAAGGGGTATAACCCAATTTTGCATTTTTTTTTTTTTTTTACAGCTGTCATTGAAAAGTTAGTCTACTGCATGCAGAATAAAGTGTTTAATCACATTTGCTTCCACCTTTCTCTACTCTATACAGGTGACAACTCCCAAATGGGGATCGATATGATAGAAACGGACCATGGATCAAGCAGTCCCTCAAACGATGAAGCTGCCATGGCTGTCATCATGAGTCTCCTGGAGGCAGATGCAGGACTTGGGGGGCCAGTAGACTTCAGTGACTTACCATGGCCATTGTGAATAGGACTAGATCTCCCACAGGATCAAAAGTGCATTATGGAGGCTTCAACTACTGCAGCCCATGTCCAACAGAGGCAAACTGGACCCCAAGATCACTCGTCTGTCATCAAGCCATATCAGCTGTCCACTGTGTTAGATCCCGCTCCAGTGATCCGGCTCGTGCTGTATAAGCTTCGCGTTAATTGTATATTTTGAAAATTTATATATATTTTTTTCTTTTTGAAAAATCATTGTCAGCAAATCATGTCATTTCAGATGTATGGTGTACACACTGCAGAGCTCCCCTCTATGGATATTTCTTATATTACTTGTATAAAAGATGTTTTATTGTAAGAATCCTTTATGCTATACATGGTACAGTGTTATAGTTAAATATTTTTTAAATAAAATTGTTTAATTGTTCTATAGCCAATGTCTAAACTGCTCTTTCCCCAAACCTAAGGGCCTTAAGTGGTGAGTGCAAGAGTGGAGAGCCATAGCACAGTGCCATCCTGACAGGTGTGGCTGTGTCTGGTACAAGTCAATCCCATTTACTAGAATGGGAGCAACATTTGAAGTCTCTGGATGCTCAATATGATACATTCAACATTTCTGCAGCATACTAGCCCAGTTTTACAACTCCAACACCAATCAATGTTGTAAGTCATGCATGCAAAAGAGCCACTTCTGACAATAGTGCACAATGGAAACCTGTCTCTATCATTCACTTAGGGGATGGGATACTACTCATTAAATCCCAGAAAACGTGCATTATACATCCCTTGATAGCTGGTTATCCTCAGACCAAGGTGTTTAGGTTTTTTTTATTATTTTTAGAGCCCTTTCTAAATTATTTGGTGGTTGAACATGTTCCCCCTCGAATCCATCTAAAGACCCCGTTACATGGCACGCCGTTGAAACTATGTCAGCATTGATCTCGGGGGCGCGCGGTTGTTTGACATCATTTCAACATCGCTGGTGAGAGGTCACGTCTAGATATCGTGGAAAACTCGCCAACTATGTTGTGAGCAGGTATTGTTCGCAAACCCCGCGACAGATCCCTACTCATTGCGGTGAATGGGCGAAGTCGTCCACGACATGGTTATCGCAGTGATGAAAATACCCTGCAAATGTGAGATAAATGCGCATAGGGTCTTATCCTTTTTTTTAAAAGTTATATCTGTGTAAATTAAGAACTGCTCACCTGATTCAGTTGTCACCCACAACCAGTATAATAGTCTGTAAGATGGCTTATAAGATGGCTGCTGCAGGGCCGCACCTTCACGATAAACGTGGAAACAGGAATGCTGTAATAGGAACAAATGCCGAAATGCCCGCGCTGCCAAACAGGAATCACCAGGAAACGAAGAGTTAACTGGGCAGATTTTTTCTTTATTTCACCTACGCGTTTCGGAGCCTCTATCCGAGCTCCTTCCTCAGGGAACAACGTTGTTCCCTGAGGAAGGAGCTCGGATAGAGGCTCCGAAACGCGTAGGATGAAATAAAGAAAAAAATCTGCCCAGTTAACTCTGTTTCCTGGTGATTCCTGTTTGGCAGCGCGGGCATTTCGGCATTTGTTCCTATTACAGCATGGTTATCGCAGTGTCACACATAACTATGCAGCAGGTTGCTGGAGTTGAGAGCATCAGGTTTTCCAACATGTTGCTAAACCTGTCAACTCACATCCAACGCTTTATCGTAGCAACTTGCCACAGTCATACGCAACGACATCTCTGGTACGCCTCCAAACCCATGATGTATCAGCGACGTTGTGCCGTGTAATGGGGCCCTAAGACTGGTTTCACACTGCAGCTTTTTTCCTGATCAGGTTCCATCAGGTTTGTGTGTCAAAACCAGGAGTGTCTCAAACTCAGAACAGGTGTCAATTTTTCAATTGTACTTTTTCTCTGCCAGTTCCTCTCCTGGTTTTGACACACAAACCTGATGGAACCTGATCAGGAAAAAAACTGCAGTGTGAAACCAGTCTTGGGGCCGCTTCACACTGCGGCGTGATACAGTCCGGGTCTGTCCGGGAGGACCCTGACAGCCGCGGACCGGATCAGCACACAGGACTGGGAGGCTATTATGCCCTCTGGTCCGGTGTGCAGCACACGCAGTTCCCGCTGCTGCTAAGTCAGGACCGCGGGCGTCACAGTCCTGACCTGTCAGCGGCTGCAGCTGCGTGCGCTGCACACCGGACCGGAGGGCATAATAGCCTCCCAGTCCTGTGTGCTGATCCGGTCCGCAGCTGTCAGGGTCCTCCCGGACAGACCCGGACTGGATCACGCCGCAGTGTGAAGCGGCCATTAGGGGCCTTTCACACTTGCGGTTTTTTTCCTGATTTGAAAGATCAGGAAAAAAAAACCTGATTCTTACTGTATTTTGCCCATTCACTTTAATTTGGTCAGGTAGAATCTTGTTGCTTCATGTTTTTCCTGAAGTCAGTAAAGAGAATGGGCAAAAAAATTAATCCTGTAATGGTGGGTTTACACACACCAATCATTGTATCCAATCTCTGAACCAATCTCTGGTTGCAGTGAAATCATGGACACATAGTTCCATTTTGTGGCTGTGTACAACATGGAGCAATCTGTCCATGATTTCACTGCAACCAGAGATTGGTTCAGAGATTGGATACAATGATTGGTGTGTGTAAACCCACCATTAGAATCAGGTTTTTTCCTGATCTTCCAAATCAGGAAAAAACCACAAGTGTGAAAGGCCCCTTATCTGTACAGAATTGCCACAAATTGCTGAGCGTTGTACCATGTCTCAGGACCTGTGGGGATCACAGCCAGACACACTGATTAATAAATCATCTCCTATCCTGTCGATTAGGGGTTGTACCAAGCATTTAAGTAGTTCCCACACAATCAATTGTTAGACCAAAGTCCGACCACTTCATCTCTTGAGTCTGGAAAAAGCAACAGCACTACTAAATCTAAATGGCGTCAGAAGGTAAAAAAAAATTAAAGGGGAACTCCGGGGAGAGAAATCAAATACTGTCCCTGCCCTCCTATGTGATGAAGCAGAGCTGGGCACTACAGTTCTAGGATCTATAGATAGCTTATAAATCAAAATCATATCTGCTCCTCAGCTCTCAACCTCCCCCCTCCCCTCAGGGAACATGGAAATTCAGGCTCATGATGCAGCAGTGACAGGTGGTGTGTCGAGGGGAAGGACCATGGGGCTCCAGGATAATTTTACATTCCTGCCCCCTCACCCTTCTGTATGGGCTGGGGGTGTGCCCACCAGCCCCATGGTCACACTACAATCCTGCCCCTGATATACCATCTCATGTAATGTAACAGGCCAGGAGCACTAGCATTGTATTTATCAGCACTGCCATGGTCTCCCTTCCCCTATATCAACTTGGTAGCTTTCTGTCCCCTGGAACTTTGTATGCATCCAGATTCGTCACAGAAAATCATCCTGATATCTGGGGTTTATACCATGTGTAACAGATGCTGCACAAAGTTCCATTATTATGCTGTTCCTTATACTGTGCAAGAAACATATGGGCTTAGATAAATACATAGATATTTTTCTCTCTCATGTCTATTTGCCATCATATCTTATGTATTCATCCATCTATTCTATATCTCTAAAGGCCTGTTACATGGTACGAGGTTGTGAGCAATATCACTGAAAACGTATGGGTTTGGAGTCGTTCAAACGACATTGTTGCGTGTAACATACGACTACGATAAATCGTTGAAATCAAACAATCCTCGATCAGCCAACCTGCTGCATTGTTGTGTGTGACACTGCAATAACTATGTCGTTAACGACTGACTATTCACAACAGTGAACAGGTATCGTTCGCTGGGTTGTGCGAATAGATGCTTGGTGCGTCATCCACGATATCTAGATGTGACATCTCACCAACGATGTCAAAAAGATGTCCTAACGACCGCGCACCCGTGTGATCGCTGGTGATATAGTTCTAATATTGAAGTGTGTAACAATACCTTAAAGCCCACTTCACACACAGATATCTGAGTCCAATATCTGAACAGATCTCTGGTTGCAGTGAAATCATGGATACATTGCTCCATGTTGTACACAGCCACAAAATGGAGCAATGTATCCATGATTTCACTGCAACCAGAGATCTGTTCAGATATTGGACTCATATCTGTGTGTGTGGAGTGGCCTTAGGCTGCCTTCACACTGCGGCAGCGTCCGGTCCGGGGCTGTCAGAAGTGACAGCCTGGACCGGAGTTTTCCTCCATAGAATCCTGTCGGGCTGCACGGAGCTGGATCCCGGCGGGTGGTAATTAGCTGCTATCCGGCTGCTGTGTCGCCGGATGAATCGTGCAGAAGTGGGGATTTTCTGCCGATTCCAAAACCGGTGCATGCAACGTTTTTGGAATCGGCAGAAAATCCCCACTTCTGCACGATTCATCCGGCGACACAGCAGCCGGATAGCAGCTAATTACCACCCGCCGGGATCCAGCTCCGTGCAGCCCGACAGGATTCTATGGAGGAAAACTCCGGTCCAGGCTGTCACTTCTGACAGCCCCGGACCGGACGCTGCCGCAGTCTGAAGCCGCCCTTAAAGGTACCGTCACACGTGGCAATTTTGCAAGCAATTTCACTGGCAATTTGCTGGTTGCAGTGAAATCATGGATACATGGTTCCATTTCTACACGGCAACAAAACAGAACCATGTATCCATGATTTCACTGCAACCAGCAAATTGCCAGTGAAATTGCTTGCAAAATTGCCGCGTGTGACGGTACCTTAAGAGGTTTGTCTGAATCTCATTTCAGACAAACTAAGGTGGAACTCATTCAATATAGAAATGCTGTATGACTAATGTTATTGAATGAGTCAGAGCTGATCAGTTTTTTTTTTTTCCTCAGCTCTTTTGGGCCTGGGTAAAAAAAAGTATATAGTGTGACCATGGTGTCAGCAGCCATGCCCCCTGCCACACCTCCTGCTCATACAGAAATGTGAGGGGTTGGGAATGCATGATGAACCTGGAGTGGCACATGTCCATGTCACTTACACACTTCCTGTTGCAGCTGCTGCATTGGACTGAAATTCTCAATCCACAGAGAGGGGTGAGAGCTGAGGACCAGGTAATGACTAGATTTATAAGCAATCTATAGATCCTAGAACTGCAGTGCCCAACTCTGCTTCATCCGGTATGAGGGCAGGGACAGTACTAAAGTTCTCTCTGACCAGAGTTCATGACTATCACTGTTGTATCCTTTTATCAAAATAATCAATTGGCCTTCTATATTTTGCAGTACTGTATATACATTATAAATAAATATGCCAGAAAGGTGTTGACACAGCAGGCAGTTGCTGTACAGATCCTGCAATAATTTACAGTACAAGTGAATGAGGTTTTCAAAACCCCTTATTTTTGGCTTTTCCAGCCTTGAGTGTCACCCATTGCAGGACATGGGGCGAAATGTACAGCAATTGTGACATCTGGATGTAGACTTTAAGTGGATGTTACTTGGTTAAATTGCAACGGCTACATTTTTTTTCTTTAACTAGGAAATTAAAAGGCCTGTCAGCACAGAATAACTGTTCAAACCAAGCACCAGTGCACCATGATGATGCAGTAAACATTTAAGTGCACCTTTCAACCCATCTATGCCTTTAGAAAAAGCCAGAACTGTCAAAGGAGGTTTGATGAGGGAACCAGTAGGTGGCAAGGTGTACTTAAATGTTCGGCGGTGCCAGGATGCACCAAGCAACTGTTTGGTTTGAACGGTCATTCTCTGCTCTTATGCTCACTGCCTGGTTTACTCAGCAGGGGGCAGCATCTCCACACAACTCCTATAAGGATTGAAAGTTCTCAGTTTATGATCTTTTCGCACCATTTATGGCCCAATATCTCAGTAAATTAGGCAGATTTTACCTTTTAAGAATAAACTTGTCAATAATGCTTCTATGGGTTTCAAATTCATTTTCCACAAATCTGACCGATGGCAGCAGATTGATGTCCTCTGCCCATTCCTAGATGACTACTCCACAGGATCCCAGACAACATAAAATAATGACATTTTATTTAAATGCAAAACATACAATCATTTATTATAATAAAACAATTCTATTGGTAAACCTGGCCCAGCAAAGATTGTGTGGTGTAAGGCATCGCTTGCTCCAAGCCGCACTGACCGCCGTCCCGGCTGCTCTGGACACTGCAGTTATGATTTCATACTGGGATCAGGGAGGACGATTTTCTCTAGATGAATCTGTCCATATCTGGAGATTAAATGCCCACTTGTGCTCAGCGAATAATGTTTAAAGGGGATTAATAAACTCACTATATATCCAAACATTTTTTTTTTTCTTAAAGTTAGTACTAATATACTATTAAATAACTTTACAAACACCACCTGAAACCATCCATAAAGTGCCACTACGCAAGACGGGGTGTACTCAATAATGGAGGGGGACCCTGTGATATCCCAACTTCCACTATAATAGCAGAGAGGAGGGATCCCAAAAACGTGAGGGAGAAGAAGTGAATAGACAGCCAACATCACAAGCCCATCAGAAACACAGAACAGCGGGAACTTCTGCTCGTTCCTTTGGTCTTCAAAAGTCCACACTGTACAACCAACACAGTTAATTGGTATCGTACACATCCCACATGAGGTGGTGCCAACACAGCACCATTTAGCCCTCCCTTTGTTGTAATGATTGTAGAGGAAAAGACAAAAATAACTCATCACCAGTGACTGGTGGATCGCTCCTCCCGTGACGGCCGCTTAGACATTGCCTATGGAAGTAATAAACTTTGCACTTTCCCAGCAGCTGTGGTGAAGCCTTTACTATAAGGTGGAGTTCTGCCCATCTGGTTCTGTGTCGTTGTTGCCTGGGGTGGGGTGATTAGGCAAGATATCGAGCTCGTCTACTTGAGGTGTTGGATGCATAACCACCAGTTGGTCCTGTGGGATGTCAGCGGCGGCTGCAGCCAGGTTTGTGATGGATTTGCTTTTTACACACTGGAAGTCCACATGTCTGCTTTTCCCCTCTCCTTCTCCCAGGACATCCTGATGAAGGGCCGCTGCACGTAGTTGTAGATCACCTCTGGTCGCCCGCCCGGCCTCTTCTTCACCTTTTCCTTATATGTTGGGTAACCTAGAAGTGAGAAACAGAGGTAAGATGCTGCCACTGTCTCAATGACCCCAAGCTATGGGAGGCACAAATGACTTGGCATTGCCTAGAAATAGACAAAACGCAGCAAAAAAAAAAAATGTATGTCCTAATGTCTCTAGGGATGGGAATGGCCTCAAGACATCTGTTACATTCATGCGGCTTTAGATCACAAAAAAAATGTACATTTATTAATTACGAGACATATCTGACCAATCCTTACACACTGTACAGCTTTGGAATGACTGGTTATTGGAGAAGTCTCCCCCACCTGGAGGACTTGACACCCCATGAAAAAGGGGACAGATTGTTGGTGAATTTAAAAAAACAAAAAAAGAGCTGGAAAAACAGAGACTTTGGTCTTTTTATTCAGTGCTTTTTTTTTTATTATAGACTTTACAAGGGGGCATATCTTTAGACTGCTCTGCACAATTACTCTAAAACCATAAAAACTAGCATAAAAAAAAAAAGCCCGTACCTGGAACTGTATGGCAAAGTTAAAAGAGCAAAACAATGGAATACTCAAAAGGAGCAAGGAAGGGGTGTGGTGGGGGGCTTCACTTTTGAACTAATGAGAGGTCTTCTCAAGTGAGAAGCACACTGCTCACCAGATTCCTGTGGGGCAGGGGTGATTCTCTTTTAAGGGTTGTAAAAAAAACACGAACAATGGAATAGAAAGGGTTAAAACCCTGCAGCCCATGCACTAAGATGAATACTATTTCCTAGGAAAGTCATTTTATTCATCGCATTTCGGAGTGGATACATAAAATAGCTTTCCCAGGAACCTGCATTCATCTTTGTGCCATAGTATAGTCTGCTGCAGTCATATTTCACTCTTCTGGAAGTGTTGTGTAATACACAACCCCTAGGCGAGCACGTTTTTTGCTTTCTCTACCAGCTTCACAGATAGACCCTATTGAGCTTGTTTGCTATATATATTATTTATATTATTATATTATATATATATATATATATATATATATATAAATAAAAGGAATGTAAGCAGTTGCTGTTTGGACCAGAGACAAGGTGATGCCACTGGTACATACTGAGCGCTCTCTCATGCAACTGCGCAGATGCACTTTGCCTCCACACCTGGGAGGGGTGCTGACGTGAGACGGATCCAGGGTAGCTGGTGCCACCTCTACAGCATAAAGCCTGCATATGGGGCGCACGCCTCACCTTTGTAGCCAGCCACAGACTGGTGTGTGGTAAGTAACCTAGACAAAAAGCTGCACACAATAGAAGTTAAAAATTATCTGACTTAAAGGGAACCTGTTAGGTGGTTTATGCCCCCCCAGCTATCACTGTCTGTAGCTGCAGCTTTATAATAGCAGTCTAATCATCCCTGTCTGAGCTCAGAGTGTAATGTTAAAGCATTTATACACTTACATTTCAGTCCCCACCTTGGACGAGGGGGACTGTCTGGCAGGATAATAGTTAACTCACTTTTAACTTGGATAGCTAAAGGACCTGTGTGATGTAACGATCATGTGACCATAGTGGGCAGAGCTAAGCCAGCAAACGTTCTATGAGAACTTAGCTCCGCCTATTGTAGTCACATGGTTGTGACTTCACATCAGGTCGCCCAACATGTTCTAGCACAAGGCTGAAATGCTAACTATTAACCTGCCAAACAGTCCCCGTCCTCCAAGCTGGGGACTGACTGCCTCATTACATAAGGAAATGTAAGTGTATAAATACTTTTCTTTCACCTTTCACATTACACTCTGAGCTCAGACAGGGATGATTAGACTGGTAATATAAAGCTGCGGCTACAGACAATGATAGCTGGAGAGGCATAAACTAGCTGACAGGTTCCCTTTAAGAGAAATTTTTTAAAGGGCGCAAATGGTGCAGGTGCTTGTTTTTTACAAGCATTTTACCCATTAACAATGATGAAAAAACTCAAACAGCACAATGCATAATGTGGACCGGGTATAGTGGGGGGGGGAAGGGGTGCTTACCTTCGATGCCTAGACGGATCTTTTTAAGGCCTCTCTCCTTCAGTACGGACTTTGCTACATCTCGATTTTCAATATATTTGAAGAACCTGTACAACTTCGTGCTGTAAATAACTAGACAAGGAAGAAAAAAAATTAGTTATAAAAACCTAATATGGTTCTGAGCTACTGGAGAACACTGCTCTTGTAGATGCAGTGGCATATATAACCTAGATCAATATCAGACAGGCTAGTTGGAAAATACCGCATTCCCTTTCATATCTCATAAAAAAGGGCGAAGATTGTTATGGAAACATCCAAGCAATGGAAACAAGAGTTCACCTCTCACATGGCCATTTAAAAGGGAATCTGTCTGCAGGTGTTTGCTATGTAATCCGAGAACAGCATGCTATAGTCAAGTGGTTAAACACAGAATTCAATGATGTGTAAAATGTCACCTCTTGTGCTGTTTACTAGGGATGAGCGAGTATGCTCGGCGCTACTCGTTACTCACACAAGTATCCCGGTACTCGGGATGCTCGGCGAGCACCGAGTACCGCCGAGATGCTCGGACTCCCCCCCGCAGCATTGCGTCCCCTCTCTGATCTTTTCCTCAACTCTGTGAATAGAAGTACATGAGAAGCTATCGGCGAATCACAGTGCAGCAGCCTGGCCAATCACAGTGCAAATGCCACTAGCCAATCAAGGCCCGGCTGCTGCACCATGATTGGCTCGGCTGCTACACTGATTCGCTGATGGCTTCTCATGTACTTCTATTCACACAGCTGAGGAAAAGAACCTAGAGGGGACGTAATGCAGGAGGTGCGGGGGGCGCCGTGACATCACTCTGGGAGCTGCCGCTCTGAGCCGCCGCAGAGCACACTGTGTGTAGTGCTGGTCTGCGGCAGCGCGGCCCGGTGGTTGGGGACCCCCGATTTAAAAACACATTGGGGGCTGTTTAATATTACAAAACGACAATGTTCCCAATTTAAAAGGAACCTATCTTAAGACTGTTTTTGCCTCCATCAGAAATCTATGTGAGTCCCTGGCTGGACTAACATCTGTGGGGCAAGTTGTGATAAATTTGTCAGATGGGCTTCGCCATGTTCAGTCCCACTCCAGCTCTGTTCAAAAAATTATGTTTTTATATGAGTCCCACCCAGCTCTGTCAAAGTTAAAATTTTTGCACAGTTGAGCATTCCATGAAGTTTTACTCCAAAATTCTTACAAAAAAAACTGCTTTATTAATAGACACCTAAAGCTGCCAGACGAGCATATCTCTACATACTTTGTGAATATTCTTCTCCCATCTGGGGCGGATATTCTTCATCCCAGTCCACTACGTCGTCATCAGTTAGCACCACGATGTGACATTCCCGCTCTCCACTCTGAGCGCTGGCAACCATCAAGGGCAAGATCATCTCCTCCAAGTAAAACTCAAACTGTCTCCGGGCCCCATCATTGGACAATTCATGCATCAGTGCACCTGAAATATGCAAGTGACAGGAAGAAAATTAATGCATATTCTTCAGATAAACATCTGCTATCCCAAGAAGTAAGCAATAAGTGACAAGAAGGCAGAGAAGATCAGTCAGAAATAAAAAAAGGTGCAAGACAAGTAAAGTGAATACCAAAAGGAGAAAGGAAGCAGAATGCCACAGGGATGGTGACTGCATCATTGATCTGTGCTGCCACACAAGAGAAAGTGTGAAATGGAAACAGCTGGACAGACGCAGAGAGATTTCTACCGGGTACTTACTGAGGTCTCTACATTTGATCGTGCTATATTCAAATGAGATACATAGATAGTCACACGCTTCTCTTAGCTCAGGGATAGATATTCCATCTGGACAGCGAATTATGCCCGTCTTGTAGTAATCCTTATGAAAAAGGAAATAAAGGGGTGAAGAGAAAAAAAAAATATAGTCTGAAAAAGTTTTACACAACTTAATAGAATTTATGTGAGATTTTCCCAAAATTAATTTCCCCAAATCATAAATGATGCAATGTGCAGATTCTTCCCACCAAAAACACCATTGCCCAATTAAAGTCAAGTTCGGGTCTGTAAACTGATCTGTGGCAGCAGTTGTGGATCGGGTGTAAGCAGAAGCTGGGACGCCGGGGTTAGCAATGTCTAATCCTACTTTAACCCATAATTTGAAGGGGGAATTCTTATCTCACCCCTACATAAGTGTACTGGCCCCCACATTCCTCCATGTAACAAACACTTTACTACCTGGTAGTAGCCATTACTTGCCTTTAACATACTTGTATTGATAACCCCAGAGAAAGCAATACATGTAAAGAGTCCATGTGTGGCTGCTCGCTAACTCCTGGCAGGGCCAAAGTAATTGACAGATCACAACCAATTTTCGGTGATTTTTTTTTTTTCCCCACCAAAACTAAGTGAAAGAACATGTCAGATTCCCGCTGTGCACAGTTAATGTCTGTACAAGGGCAGAGCAAAGCGTGTCCACCAATCATATGGAGAATCCCATAAGTTAAACTTTCCAAAAAGTTCAGAAACTAAGAGCTCCCTCCTCCATGTGGACACCAGAATACAAACTATCTAATGCCTGGAAGAAGCGATATTGATCATCATCTACTAGACTTCATCCACAATGCAGCGGAGACAGGAGATGAGGGAGCAACGTCTCAGTCTGGAATGTGAAGTCTTCAATGCAGAGATGATATAAACAGCTGCTCTACCATCATAATCTGCTCTCCACAAATCTCACATGGTTTAAGTGCACCGCAACATACTTCAGAAAGGAGCAGAACATGGTGCAGCTCAATAATACCAATAAGGAAACCCTAAAATAGACCCGTGTGAAGCAAGAGCCAGGAATAGGTTTCTGATGAAGGATAAGGATTGCAGCAGAACAGCCAGGTGTAAATGCCCCAGTGTGTCCAGGGATAGATCAATCAGCAGGGGGCCGCATCCCATCAGAGCTTCAGATAGCTTGTATATAGCTGCACACACAGGGCCACACACAGGCCTCTCTACAGCCAAGAATACATTTTATTTTGGAGCAAAGGCCTCGTATGGAATCAAAAAGTCACCCACCTCCGCATCCCTCGTTATATTGGGTATTTCAGCATCATTACAGTAAATTATTACAGACTCCATCCCCCTAAATCTACAAACCCTTAACACTGAAATCACCAATATCCATTACCGAGCAATGTCTGGAAATGGATGTAAAGAGAAATATGAAGGACTCTGCATCTATTCCATTCATTCCTGACTGTCTCGACTCACATAAGTGTTTGGCAGCCTGTACAGACTGGCCGGAGGGCTCCAGACAGAACATGGCATCCCAATGTAGGAGTAAGAGGATGTCACGTTCACCACCAGATGAAGCACTGCAGTCTGTAGTCCAGCCACTAAACACTGATGTGTAAATTGGGCCTTTTTTGTCACTTTTTCCAGCCTAAAAATCAAGTACAAGTTTGCAGCGCTTATTTTCCAATGAGCTCTGCCTGGATCTTTCAGTTTTCTGATAGTGAAGGGACATATCAGACCACCCTGCGCTTCCACTACATGAGGGTCCTATGGGTCGTGCATCATCTGCCTGATTTATGCTGTCACCAAGACAGAGGGCGGAGATAAAAGCTTGTCCTATGCCCAATGTTTGTATATCTTCTATGATAACTCTTTCCTCCCTGACCTGCTCACACCTCAATTTCCCCTCAGTCACATGTCCCCATTGTCAGTCAATTTTAGGATGTCAAACACCCTACTCTACACCCCTCTTTCATCCCAACATAACGGTGCCCTAATAAACTAATCCAATCACCCTCTTTACCCAGCAATTCCCCCATACGTAAAAGCTTATTCAAAGTGAGCCTGTCGCCACCCCAAATACTCTTCAATATAAGAGCAATTCAGGAGCATCTTTCTTCATACCTCTGCATTGCGCTGATCCTCTATTAATCCTCCTGGAAATGCATGACGACGCTGACTTCTTTGCAGGGTGTGTACTTTCAAGTGTCTGTCAGTGTCTGTGCAAATTACACAGTGTCACTGTCAGAACACAGTACTTCAAAGAAATGTCAATATCCAGTTATCTTTTTAAAAAATGTCAAGGAGGAATAATAGAGAAACAGGACAAATACTCCAGAAATGGTAAATTTCCCATAGGTTTCCCTACAACAGCCATATCCGGGGAGCGGCGGGGTCCTCTCTAAATAAAATATGTAGATTCCAGAAACTCCGGCACAAACAAACCAGGAACATTTCTCATATTGAGAAGATATGACCAAAGAAAGTTACAAAGAGGAAATAAGAAATATGCACAGGATAAAAGGAAAATACAACCACAAAGAGCATAAGACATGAAGGAAAACTCTGCAGGACAGAGGGACAAACAGAAAAATCTGAGCAAGAAGGTGAGAACGTCAGATAGGAGGAAAGCAACAAGTATGTCAGCAAGCAGCAAATTCTCACCAAAATGGCCCGAAACACAGTGGAGCTGATCCCCTCGGCCACTTCAAACTCTCCCTTGTCATTAGGACGTGTGAAATTATGTTCTCGGCCAGATCCAAACATCCTGCACAACGAGATCGGCACAGGTGAAAAAAGGAGAAAAATCACAGAAGCAATTCTGCAAACACTATGTACACAGCTCCTGCAGACCCATGTGTAGCCTGATCCTGCAGTCATGTAACCCTTCATCCTTCACTCATATTAGAAGAAAGGATGGACGGTAAGGGTCTGATGAAGGGCCCAAAAGAAACGCTGAATGATGATGTGTTAAGTCGGCCATCGCTCGCATCATTCCATTCACACAGTTTGTGAGGGGCTTCCTACGAACGTTCAGCATTTTAGGCTATGGGACGAGATGACTATTAATGAACATTTTCTCGCTGCATAAACGATGCAATCAGTTTTCTTATTTGTTGTTTGATAACTGGGCAATAATGGGAAAGTCTGTTTGGGTGATAGTCACCCCTTAAAGAAGCTGTTTGACCTTTACCCAAGGAGGGACATCAATGGGGGTCAGAAGGGGACCGAACCATGCACCAATCAGCTGTTTTCAACTCCAGCTGGGTTTAAACTGAAAATGTAGACTTGAACAAGAGCCGAGCTTCAATTTTCAGCAGGGAATTTGCAGTCTGCTTTGTTAGCAACTTAAATCCAGCTGCCAGCCAGAGCTGAAAACTGGTGATTAGCGTGAGCGCCGGACACCTGTCTATCTAACATCGATGGCCTAGTCTAAGGCAAGGTCATTAATATAGCAAGACTGGACAACCCCTTTAACAAACGCCTGCAGGCTCAGACTACAGAATGATCAAATATCCTTAAAGAGACAGGTCTAAAGGGGAGCGGTGTACACTAAAGGGCAAGACCATTTGCCCAGTTCTGCATTTTTCAAAGGTTTTAGATGCTTTGAGTGCAATAGAGGACAAAAACAGTTAAAGGGAACCAGCCGCATGTGATCTGAGAGCTGTATGATATTGGGGGCAGAGGACCTGATTCTAGCAATGTGTCACTTGAAAAATCAGTTTTAGCTTTGTAGTATTTGCGGCAGATCTATCAGCTCCAAGACTACGGAGCTTTGTATAACCTCTCTCATACCATTGATTCGCATATTTCTGTGTACACTGTGCATAGGCAGAAAGCTGCCAATCAGTGGTGGGGTGGAGTGAATATGGAGGACTACATGGCAGCAGGATTACTAGTCCTCAAGTGATAATCTACTTCTGATAAAACAGTAATTTAACACTACAAGAAGTGACACATTGCTGGCATCAGCGTCTCTGTCTCTTTAGTGTGCTACTCTCAGATCAGGTTGTAAAAATCTGGTGACAAATTCCCTTAATATAGCAGTTCAATAATATTCAGTAATCAGGACTATTAGGCTGAAGGCACACTGTGCGAGGGACTCGCATTGCACTCGGACCAGTGTTACCCTTTCAGACAGGGCACACTGGTGCAAGTCCCCTGCACCTAACTCGCACTGCGAGTCAGAAGCGAGTGCAGTCGCAGCGTGCTGGGACTGCACACGATTCTGACGCGCGTGAGCACCATGCAAGTGTATGGGGGCGAGAAAATTTCGCCCCCATGCAGCATACAGTGCGAGTGTGGGCGCCAAAAACGCATTAAACTCGCCGGCTTTCAAAAGCAGGCAAGTTAAAAATTTCCCGCTTTGTCGATACAGTAAGTAATCATCTTGTACTACTGTGTCAGCGGTGCAAGGTGATTACTAAGCACCCAGCTGCTGGGCACTTTTGTATATTTTATGGGGTTAAATTGAATATGCAGCATCTGTGCGGCATATGAGCACAGATGCTGCATATGCAGTAATGAACCCCGGTAATAAAGGGTTAATATGTGTAAATGCAGTGGCACCATGTCTCTCGGGATTGCCCCCCTCCCTAGAGGCATGGTGCTTAAAATCATTGGTAGTTCAGGGGTTAAATTGGGACATTACTGAATAGCCGGGATTTGTCGGCTGTATGTAATGTGCTTTGACAGCCGGCGGGTCCTGGCTGTGAGAGCACAGTACATACGCTATTACCGTATGTACATTGCTGGGCAGCGTCCTCAATGAGGAGCTGTCCCAGGTACTTAGGATAATTGCGTAGTTAAGCTGCCGCCGCTCTCCATGGGGGTGATGCAGAAATGTTCACCCTCCATGGAGAGCGGCGCCGACTTAACTACGCAATTATCCTAAGTACCTTGGGACAGCTCCTCATTGAGGACACTGCCCAGCAATGTACATACGATAATAGCGTATGTACCGCGCTCTCAGCCAGGACCCGCCAGCTCTCAAAGCACATTACAAACAGCCGACAAATCCTGGCTATTCAGTAATAGCCCAATTTGACCCCTGAACTACCAATGATTTTAAGCACCATGTCTCTAGGGAGGGGGGCAATCCCGAGAGACATGGTGCCACTGCATTTACACATATTAACCCTTTATTACTGGGGTTCATTACCGCATATGCAGCATCTGTGCTCACATACAGCCAGCCACACGCACTACACATACCCACAAACACTCACAGCACTCGCATCACTGTCATATATCAAACATGCTCCGTGTTTGATGCACGACAGTAGTGCCTTCAGCCTTACGGTCTTTTGCAGGACCAATGTGTATAACCCGCAAACTATAGACCTCCAGCCTGTGAGCAGTGAACAGGAGACAAACTCCAAGCTGTGAAAACGTTGGCTAAAAACAAAAAGGATCTTAAATTGCAACATCAGCTGTCAAGTTGGGGGCCCCCCATACACGGCAGATAGTTGACCAAACTCATAGAAATTTCATCTAATGTGAACATGAGCCTAAACTAAGACTTTACATTAAAGTAACTGTGAATGGGATAAGTACCTCATAACTGAGCTTTAGACTGGACTTTGTCACCAGTCACATTTATATTACAAGGACATGGCCTGCAGCAACATGACAGAATGTCATTATCTGCTACAAAAAAAAGAAAATCAGACTTTGTCGAAACATAAGAGAAGCCTCAGAGCGACAACCGTGAAATGCAAAATACCAACCTGCCCAACATTGTGTTCGGCTGCGCTGTGAAAATGGCCGGGTCAACAACAAATCTGGTGTTGTCCACTATCAAGGTGACTCTCTCGGAGGTGCGGATGTTCCGCGCTCCTTCCTTTACATTCTCGTAGACAAACACCATCTCTCCAGCCATCTTACAGTTCCCTTCCGAACCCGACTGGCTACCGTTCCGGCTACTGAGCCCAACGCTACTACTGGAACCGTTGGGGGAGGTTTTCTGAGGGCGGGGGCTGCTCGGCCGGGATGAACAGTATTCCTTCTCTCGATCTATAAAAGAAAATCAAGTCTGTCTTTAAGCACGTGGACAGCAGGCGAGACATTTTTCAGGTTTAGACTTACAGAGCCACATTTATGTGTATAGTGAGTAATTGAGTTTCCAAGCACTTAAGACTTCCAGCAAGTAACCTAGCCTGTTACTGGAACGTAGGGACAGATGAAACGTAACAATATCCACCAAGGTGGCCACAATACACGTACCCAAAAATACTGCACTTTTCTTCTCAATGATTTATATACACAACATATATATAAAAAAAAAAAAGTAAACAATTTTCTTATTCATATCACAAGTTTTAAAAAAGTTATTATATTTTTACAACGAACACTGACTAGAGAAATACATTACAACATTGTTTAATCTGAATTATTCATATCACGTTTAAAAAATGTATATATATATATGTATGCACACACACACATATATTTATTACACACTGTGCTAAGTACTTCTTTATTCATCTCAATTTTTTCTCTTTACACTGGCCACTGGGGCCATTATTATTTTGCAACTTCCTGTCCTTTCAAGAAGGTTTCTCTGCAGGATCATTATCATCATAGGCAGAAATACAATTGACAAGCAATGCTTCTAAGACCGCTGATACAAAAGCTAGGGTTTGGCGTCAGTTCGTTGAGGCTGATTGACATGCGAATTTCCTGACTCAGGAAGTTATGAGTGTAAAAAAGTCCCAGTAGTGGGTGATGAAACTGCAAGATTTCGAATTTTATTTTTTAATGGGGTTGTCCAGGCTTATACAGTCTCACTATAGGACTGCAGACTTGTGAATCCTCACAGCACACAGTGTGCACACTTTCAAGATTCACCGATGCGAGCACTGGGAGCAGGCGGGCACGTGACTGCAAGGACACATTCTGACTATGCATGTCCGGCTTTGCTTGGGCAAAACCAGTCAGTACATAACCACATGCTTGTAAATTGCCTACTTGTGGTCATGCACCCGACCTGCTCCTGGCACTGGAGAATCCTGACAGCTTGCAAATTGCGCAGTGAAGATTCACAAGTCTCGCACTCCAAGCCTGGACAAGCTTTCTAATACAACTTGTGATACATGGAGGGGGCAGGGGGTTTGAAAACCACTGATTTAACATATGGGTCATTTTCTGATTCCCATTGAATTATCTTTATGATGTGTTGACATGTGTCAGGAGTGCTGAAGCAACTGACAATCCAGTCATACATGCGAGTTATTTCTGCAGTTTGGGCTGGGATTTTTACAACTTCCTTCACATATATGGAACAATTGCAGAAATGTGTGCACAACATAACCTGCACTGGACCAAGAGAGGAAGGAGTCAGCCAATTAATGGGTGGAGACAGCAGAGTCGAGCCCGCAGCCCACCAGGTCTCTGGAGAGCTGCAGTGTTAACTTGAGACACCATCCATGTAAGATCAGTTCTTCCAAGTCTGTCTTTATATCACAAGAGGTTATATTCCTTGGTTTTCTTACCACTGGCATTAGCTAATTCAATTGTTATTGATTGTGGATGTGCATATTAGCTCAACCAGTATTTGATTACTGGGGGTCACCTCAGGACCCAGTGCAGAGATTTACTTAGAGAATCCATAATGATCTCATTAAAAGGTTTCTGAACAACAAATGACTAATAAAGACTTAATAAATCAATTGTGGAAAACAAATTAAATTAATTTTAAAACCTCAGAATAAAATTCGGCCTCCTCCCACTTTTATTTGGTAATAACAAAATGGTCACAATGTATCAGAGAGAATGATTATCAACTCAAGGTTCCAGTGAACATTAAAGTCAGTGGTCTCAGTTGAAGGGAAGCCCTCTACTCATAATGTAGGAGGATGATTAGGATGCCTGATCTTTTTATTCCTGCAGTAAATAATTCTCCCTTCTTCCTCTACGTGAAAAGTGTTCAGATGGGGGGGGGAAGAGTTAGGAGAGAGCGCCAATGAGGACGAACACTATGCAAGCCGTGCCTGTGTTGCCAATCCGGTCTCTGCTTCTGCCATGAGCCGAGGTCATACGTAGAGCTGACACCGTTTCGGGTGTGACCACTAGTGATGAGCGAGTACTACCATGCTTGGGTGCTAGGTACTCAAAACGAGCAGATCAACACTTAATGGCTGCTACTCAAGTATAATGGGAGTCAATGGGACCTGTAGAACTGCTCAAGTGTCCCATTAACTTCCATTATGCTCAGATACTGGAGTCGTGCCCATCCGAGTGTACAACTTGCTCGTTTCGAGTGCCGAGCACCTTCGTACTCGCTCATGACTAGTGATCAACCTTTGTCACGAGACATATTCAATGGAAGGAAGTTATCAATCCATGAGATAGCTAATAACTTATTGATCAGTGAGAATTCGGGACTTAAGGTACCGTTACACGCTTCAATGTTGTAATGATATCACCAACAATCTCATGGGAGCACGGTCGTTAGGACAGCTTTTTGAGATCGTTGGTGAGATGTCACACGTCTAGATATCGTGGATGACGCACCAACAATGTGGCGAGCAGGTATCGTTCGCACAACCCGGCGAACGATACTTGTTCACTGTTGTGAATAGGTGAAGTAGTTAACGACAGTTATCGCGGTGTCACACGCAACGATTCAGCAGGTTGGCTGAACGACGATAGTCTGATTTGAGAACATGATCTCAAATCTGCGATCAGCGATCTAACGATTTATCGTAGTCACATCTCTGTGTCACACGCAATGACGTCCTAAAGATGTCGCTTCAACGACTCCAAACCAGTGACATATCAGCGATATCGTTCACAATAATATAGTACCGTGTAACGGTACCCTCACCCCAATCAGAAGAATGGCCACTTTTCTCCCTATTAACATACAGTGCATATGCAAAATCAAAATGCCAAGAGTACTTTTTTTTTTTCACTCACTGCAACTCCAAAAAAAACAAAAAAAACAAAAAAAAAAAACAAACAAACAAACACTTATCTTTGAAACCCTTAAGGGGCAGTCAATGTCGTCAGCGATCTGATCGCTACATTGGCCTGTGCCTGTGTGACAGCTCACAGCGATCAGCCTCACCAGCGATCATTAGACCAGTGACATCGTGGAAATGATTTAAATATCGCTTCCACGATGTCTTGCTCCCACTGCCAGGCTGCGGTTAGCGGGAGCAGGCTGGTATCCATGGTAAACTGCGGGTATCCTAGATACCCGATGTATACCTTGGTTACCAGCCTTCTCCGCTCACCTGCTGGTATCCAAGGTACACAGCAGGTAACTAGGGCCCCTAGTTACCCGCTGTGTACCTTGGATACCAGCAGGTGAGCAGAGAAGGCTGGTAACCAAGGTATACATCGGGTATATAGGCAGCACGCGCTGCCTAGATACCCGCAGTTTACCTTTGAGACCAGCTCCCAGCGCTTGCTGAGAGGTGCTGGGAGCTGGCTAATCGCGCGTCCCGGTGTCACACGCAGCGATGCTACATGTCCACCGGGCAACCATCGCCAGGTTTTCGGTCCAGTCTGAAAACCTGGCAACTATCAACCAGCGGTTTATCGCTGGTTGGTGCGCCCTGTCACACACGTCAATATCGCTGCAATGTCACGTGCAGCAGCGATATTGCACGCGATATTGACGCGTGTGACGGTCCCCTTTACTGTCTGCATATTTAAGCTATGCCCAGACACATTGGTTTTTGGTTTTGCAAATCTGCATCAAAACCAGAGGTGTTTACAGCATATCCTGAATTTTTCACAGGTTTGCTGCGTTTTTTCCTGCGGATCTGGTGCACTTTTTTTTTAACTGTGATTTTTCTGTGTTTTGGCCATAGAACAAAGCCGAAAACGCAGAAAAGAATTGACATTCAGGTTTTCAAATCCACAGCAAAACCTGGGGTGTTTACACACATTGGTTTAATTTCACTGCAGAAAGTGTTGACAGCTAATCTCAGAATCACATAGGTTTTGCTGGGAAACAAAAACGCAGGAAAGGAATAGCATACATGTACATAAAACCAAGGTGAGACCTGACTCCAAATCTGCAACAAAAACACACTGTGTGAACATAGCCTTAAGGTACTATTACACACAGAGATCTCTGTGCAGACATTGCTTGCAACTCACTGGTTGCAGTGAAATCATGGACACATTGTTACATTTGTACACAGCAACAAAATGCAACAATGTGTCCATAACTTCACTGCAAACAACGAGTTGCAAGCAATGTCTGAACAGTTATCTGTGTGGAAGGGTACCGTTAGACGTCGCACCATTGCATGCGATTTCACTCGCAACTTACTGGTTGCAGTGAAATCATGGACACATTGTTACATTTGTACACGGCAAAAAAAAAAAAAAAAATGGAACAATGTGTCACCCAATGAACTCTGTAAAAGCAAATCCAAAAAATAAGGGCCAAAATTGTGTCGTTCACCCTTTTTTTTTTTTCATTCCAAATATGATCAAAGTAGGAATGTTTTATTTTATTAATATACCACAATCTATTAAGAATAAAAAAATCTTGCAATTTTCACACTGGCCATTTGAGGGTTTTTTGGTTTTTTTCACGCAAGACTCCAACTTCCTTTTTTAGGAAATTCACATGTACATCAGCCACATCTTCCATGTGAAAGTATCTAATGAGCGTGTGCAGAGGTCATTGTGAAACCTGTGACATCATGTATTATGATTGGTGGATCCGCTGTTGCCCGCTGCCATTGTAATCCTAACGCTGTAGATAATGAGCCTGCTGAAAGCTATTCATGACTGGACAGGATGTGAGAGTCTAAAAAAGCCCCAGTGGTTGATATTCAAATTGAAGGATTACTCAAGAAGGAACAAAATATGAAAAAGTAAATTGCCACTTAACGAAAAGAAAAAAAACATCTTTAGTAAATTAAACTCCTTTACTGTTTTGTGGGAGCAAATTACTAGAACTCGCTAATGTAGTGATTGTAAACTATGTTTTGGTACATTTTTGTGTAGACATCACGGAGTGGGGCAGGATGGCTAGGCCACTTGTGGCCTGCCTAACACATCACAAAGGTTTAAAATAAAATTTCCATCTAATATACGAATTATCATGATGTTCTTCCCAAAATAAAAATCCCTTGTAATAGTGTGCCCCTCCCCTGGCCTGTGTTCATTCACTGTAATGTAATCAGGCATAGATCAACATCTCTTGTACATCTAGTAGGGGATTCTGTATTTGTTCTTCTCAGCATGGGACTCATCCAATACACAACATGTAAGGCTGGGTTCACACTGACGTTCCCCTCCGCAGCGTTCTGCGGAGGGGAACCGCCATGTGAGCGCAACCAGCGCAAGCCCCTATGTTTATAATGGGAGCGCACGGTGCTGTGCTTGACAGCGCAGGACCGTGCGCACCCATTCACTGCCATATGTGATTTGTACGCAGACGGACGCCTGCGCACAAATCACACACTCTCCTCCGCACCAGGGACGCGAAATGTTGCATTCCTGGTTCAGACGAGTGTGTGTGATTTGTGCGCAGGCATCCGCCTGCGTACAAATCACATATTGTAGTGAATGGGAGCGCACAGTCATGCGCAGTCAAGCACAGCACCGTGCGCTCCCATTATAAAGATAGGGGCTTGCGCTGGCTGCGCTTACATGACGGTTCCCCTCCGCAGAACGCTGCGGAGGGGAACGCCAGTGTAAAAACAGCCTAAGACACAATTTAGTCTGTAGCTTCAGGAAACTTTTCAAAGTAGCCACATGTTTAAAAGTGGGTGTGAACCCTTCCCCTCAATCCAGGGCTGATCCCAAAGAGAGAACAATAGACTCATGCATGGCCAGTGAGTTGTGTGGTGGCTTCCGACGCTGAAGGGTCTGCGGCTGGGGCCAGACCCTCGTGCCCTGTGTGGATTGATAGAAACTGCAACGTGGGATTGTGTTGTGTCCCTCACCTGCTGGATCCATTGAACTCATCCAAGGACTATACTGTAGTTTCCCTGGCGTCGGAATACCGGGTGGCGCCCCCGGATGTGTTCTTTTTGTGTAGAGGACTCTAAGGAACACAATTCATATTTGATGTTCTATGCCCTCTGCTTGAATAAAGCTTGTTGGATTGTTCATCAACCTGGTGTCCCTCCCTGCTCTGCCACATACCCTGTCACATCCCTCCATCTTTTTTTTTTTTTTTTTTTAAATATTCATACGTCTGATTATAAGAGCAAGAATCACAATACTCGTGAGCCCCCTATGTGTGGTATTCTTTATGCAATGAATTTATGTCTCCTGGTGTCAGACATTAAAACATTTTTTTTTAAACTAAAATTAAAATGTCCTTAATGTGCCTTTTTGGATTGAATATTAGATGCTAGAAAAAAAATAATAAAATCCACCTTCACAAGGTTGCCCAGTTGCTAAGATATGGAATTGAATTTTCTTATTGTGGCGGTGACCATAGTCCGCATATATAGGAGTGAACCAAAAGGGACAAAAAAAAAAAAAAAAAAATATTTAAAATAATTGATGCAAAGTCTGTTCCTAAATGAGGATAGATCCATGTATTTCTACTTCATTGCTCGGATAATTGTGTGATCCAGTCACAATGATGCAGTTACCATGCAGTGTATGACACAGAACCATTACAGAGCAGCATGCAGCATCTAGTAACACAAATAATTTGGTCAATACATATGTTGAAAAAGTTTCCAAAATTGTTCCCCTTTTCCATTTGTAATCAGATAGGAGCCTAAACTCTATTACCATCTGTGTGATACTTGTCACCCAAGCTGTAGCCATAGCACAATATATAGCAAGCAGATCATTGGCAATGTACCAACAGCAGACGACAATCCGTGTGTGCAAGGCGCCATAAAAATAGCAATTTTAGAGAAACTCCTACACTCAGGATGTGTAAAGGTTGGAGGCAGAGAAAGAACACATGTGATATGCTACATACTCCAGCCCTGTGATCAGTGGAGAAAGTCTCTGCACCACCAGCTTGGTGACCTACCGCTTTGATGCTGCCGTGTTGGGGAGGTGACGTTCCGGATGCAGGGAGTCAGTTGGCTCTCTCCTCTCTCATGGGACGAGTCTCGAGATCTGTCACTTGATCGGCGTCTATCTCTGGATCGTTCGTGACCACCACTGGCACCATGGAGACTCATCTTTGAGTGACCAGTGGCTGCTCTAGCTCCTCGAGGCGGAGTGCTGGAAAAGAAAGCACCTCAAAGTCAGTCTGGGAGGACAAACTAAAAATTATATACAGACACAAAAACAACCAAACATACATACAAAGAGAGAAAGCTCACATCACATGCAGAACGGAGGGCAAGAGACTGGCGCAAAATCCACAAAACGAACACTAACATCTGAAAGGCAATTAACATAGAGATTCCCTACGGGTACCAGAATTGGGCCACCTAAAAAGAGGAGCCCTCCCAGCAGGGGCTCAAGGCCCTGTGCCCGTGGTGCAATGTTTGATGCTGAATCAGAATCTGCATGTCTATCCTGAAGCCAGCAAAGTCTGGGAGTTCAGAAGTGCTGTGCACACATTGCTTTTTTTCTTCCTTGCATATTTGGTGCAGAAAAAAGAAATCACACCAAATCTGCAAGGAAAAAGAACAACGGGGGCACAGCACTTCTGAACTCCCAGACTTTTCTGGCTTCAGGATAGACATGCAGATTATGATGCAGATTCTCAAAGTCTGCATCCAAAAAAAAGCATCAAATAGCGCACCGCATGCACAGGCCTTCAGACATGGCTTAAAAACACAGGTATATTTGTACATGTGACAGGGCATCAAGCAGATGTCAGCGACAGGGAACCCTCAGGACTAAACACAGAAGGGAAAGAACAAGCTTGTTGTAAACAGCACCCAAATGTATGATTTCTGGAATTTTTTATTTTTGGTAAGGGAGGAGGGGAGAGTTGGCTATAAAGTGTAGATAGAAATATTTTTTTGGCACAGACGGCAAAAAAAAGAGGCAGATGAAAGACAGAAACATACAAAGAGGAGGCCGGACGCTTGTTTGCTTCACGCTTTATGGAAAGTAGATTAAGAAGCACAGCCTTGTGAAAGCAGACACAAAGGATTTTTTAACAATGAGATCATGCAGTTTATTACAGGACTGGGGAGAAGAAGGTAATTACTCTACTCACTGGGAAAACCCTCAGACATCCCTAAGAATGGACCAGTGAGTGATCAAAATAAAGATATCGTCAACATCCAATATACTACGAGACCTTCCTGCTACTAATTTCCAGGTAACAACAACACCTTCTATACCAATGGGCACCACTTATTTATGGGGCATTTGATCATCTGTTCACAGAGTGCACTGCAAAACAAGACCAAAGCCATCACCACTGACACAGACTGTCAGTAAAACTGAACAAAGGAGCGATCCCGATATCACATGCACACAAAGGAGCGATCCTGATATCACATGCACACAAAGGAGCGACTCCGATATCACATGCACACAAAAGAGAAGTCTCATTTCAGACAGAGCTGCACCTCTCCTATAATCCAACCCCCCAGGAGATGTACGCACCTTGCACTTGGACCACTCATGCATGGGAAAACCTTTGGTATGAGAGCACAAAGGAAAAGCGTGGCATCATATAATGATTTTCCAAACGCCGGCTCAGCATCCCTGTACATTCCTTGGAAAGTTCGGCATATTGCAGCAGCATTAGTACAGTGTCTGGATGTCCTTTAGCTTTTCCTCACCCTTGTGCCTCAATGGCAGCTCTTCAGGAGACGCCACCTCCCAGATATTAATACAAATCATTTTCACACAATCCGTGATTCAGCCCGACGTAGTGATCGGGGGCTGACGTCTCCAGCCACACCACCCCATTAGCGCTGCTTTGTGAGAGCAGTTTTACCAGCTGGCTGCTATTGGATGTCCCACGGTGACAGGCAGAATACAGGCTGGAGATGGGGGGGTGATGTTTCTAAGCTATTTCGAGGCTAACAGGATTTTCTAGTGGAACTCGTCAGATCTGCGGCTGCTGCAAATTACTCGAAAGAATGGCAAACCTCAGTCATTTAGGGAACAGCTATTTCATTGACAGAAGCAGCAGACTTCAGTGACAGAGCCCTGGATGAATGAATGCTCACTGAAAAAGACCCCTCAAATGGAGGAGGGGGGATGCTGCAATCTGACACACCAGATAGTTTGCAGCTTTCTGGTTTATCAGGAAAGATGGAAAACAAGATTACAGCAGATATCTGCAGTCATTTTTTTGTAGGAAAGCACATCAATAATGTAGAATTGCCGGAATGAGAACGAAAACAGAACGTTAGGGATGACCAGGCATAAAAGAGACATTGTTACTGCCTGCAAAAGTGTCACCTATCACTGCAACAGTAGAGGTAAGGCCCCCTTCACACTGCGTTTTTGGGGGGTCTGTGTCTATCCGTTTTCAAACG
Organism: Allobates femoralis; assembly: GCA_033576535.1. Lineage (NCBI taxonomy): Eukaryota > Metazoa > Chordata > Amphibia > Anura > Aromobatidae > Allobates > Allobates femoralis. The sequence goes on along the minus strand of JARQOC010000010.1, from coordinate 56,905,376 downwards.
GATAGCCAGGGTTCCATTTTGGCCTCCCATGTATTCCTATGAGCACAGATTGGTACTATATGGCCATCCATTTGTGTCATTGTCAGGGATCTGTTTGTGTACGCTTTTTTCATGTAGCCAGAATGCTCTGATTTGGGGCTGCCTTCAAAAAAGCGAACACAAATAGACAAACTGATCAGCGTGGTCTGCGTCAAATAACACGGGGTTCTATGGAGACGGATCAGTGAAAAACGGATACATAAAATGGGTCCGTTTTGCTGTGCCGAGCATGCTCAAAAGCAAGGTACAGCTCCTCCCAGCCGTATCTTTGCTAACTGATGACAAATCCGTTAAAAACGGTCCGTGAGCATCAGTTGGCATCCGTTGCCACAGATCAGTGCCTGCCCGTGTTGGTTCTTGACATTCAAGGATCCACATGGATGTGTAAAAAACGTAGTGTTATGGGGGCCTTACAGGGAACGTTCACAGGAGGTGGAGACAACTATTAATCCGGATAATAATTCATCCAGAATAAAATAGATCATAGCAGGGAGCAATTCATTAAATTCTCCTTAAATGTTTTGAATATAAAACTAATCACACTTATCTACTAGACTGATTCACCACTCATCTGTACTGTGTCAGCCACCTATCTGCCAGCTTCCTCACCCGCCCAGTGTCAGGCAAACACTACTGTCAATTAACAGCCTAAAATAAGGCTCTGTACTAAGAGGTACGGTGCTGGTCTGACAGTGTGCATTTTTTTTCCCCACTCAGTTGGCTTCCTACCCCTACCCGAATCTGCTCTTTCATTGACCAAGACACTGCCAAAACACTTGTCCATGCCCTCATTTCCCACCTTGACTACTGCAACCTCCTGCTCAACGGCCTCCCCACTACCTCCCTCGCACCTCTCCGAACCATCCTCAATTCCGCTGCCCAACTCATCCACATGTCACCCTTCTGCTCCCCTGTCTCCCCCCTTTGCCAAGCCCTTCACTAGCTCTCCACTTCCCAGAGATCCAAGTTCAAAACTCTAACCTTTACATATAAAGCCATCTACAACCTGTCCCCTCCATACATATCTGACCTGGTCTCCCGATACCTCCCCTCACGCAATCTGCGCTCCTCTCAAGAGCTCCTTCTGTTCTCCCCTTGCATTTCCACCTCCCACAACCGCATACAAGACTTCTCTCATGCATCCGCCATACTTTGGAACTCTCCCCCACATCAGACACTCCCCTACCCTGGGAACCTTCAAGAAAAACCTGAAGACCCACCTCTTCCTTCAAGACTATAACCCACACTGAGACCTAATCCGCTGCACCATCTCACCTCTCCCCCTCCTACTGTCTTCCACCCATCCCCTATAGACTGTGAGCCCTCAAGGAAAGGATCCTCTGCCCTGCTGTACCTGTATGATTTGTCGTTATTTTACGTTCTTGTTCTTGTCTGTCTCTACACATGTAAAGCGCCATGGAACTGAATGGTGCTATATAAAATTAATTATTAATAATATTATTATTATTATTATTATTAAGTATACTGGCCAGATCTCAACTACACAAGCAGTCTCACTGAATAGACATGCTGTGACTGCAAACTTTCATGCCACACCTGGACAATCCCTTTAAAACTGTACATTTTCCCCTTTGCATCGAAACATCAGTCAATTTATGCTTGAGATTTTGTCCCCCGTGTGTACAGTACATTAGTTTTCCTAAAATATGTACAACGTTGATACAGTAAAAATACTGCATTATAATGTCCAGAAGCTGCCTTTCCAGTGGGAATATAAGTTACAAATACTAACAAGGGCCTGAGATCTATTTTTTCTCTGAATCAATCTACAAATTTACAAAATGACAAAATAAATGTAGCATTTTTTTCTGAAAGGTCTACAAATTTAACAAAGAGAAAAATAAAAAGGAAAACACCTGAGAATTGCACTGCTGACTCATGTCAAGTGCTTGATAGCTGATCCTGACCCAGGAGCCAAGTGACAGTGATATGGCTTTTAACCTTGGTGTCAACTGCCAGTCATACAGTTCAGACCCTGATCCTAAGTTTCAGTAATTCAAGGCCATCTCTGAGGTCAGGGATGCAAAATAGTATCTATACCAGCAGCTGGAGAGCCACGAGCACAGGTCACCGATAATGCTCCAAGCCAGTAGTGGTCAGCCAGAAACATACTTAATGGTCTAAATACAGGTAATGTATAAGCAAACCAAATCGGGGTCATGCATCGATGCATACAAATATAGGCCTCAATTCTAGTCTACCAAATTATTCAATATCACAATGTCATTTTCCAGCAGTCCCTCCGTTCTCCATGTTTTAGTGAGGGCACCTGCACCATGTATGGCTGCCCACTGGCATATTTTACATATGTACAGTAGTGCTATAGCTGTGTAAGTGCTTTCAGATGTGCCAGTCGTGAAAAATCTAGTGTAGAAGCCGTAAGCAAACCTAGCTGTAAATGCAGATCATCGGGGAGGTTGTGGCCTTGCACATTTGACCCACCCCCAAAGAACTGCAACTCTTGCCGATTTGTTTATAGCGTCTACACTAGATTTCTCAGGACTGGCAGGTTGCATATCTACTACAAAAGATCATTTTTATTGGGGGGAAAAAGCACCTACATAGCCATAGCACTACTTACACATGTAAAAAAAATTGTGTTGACAGGTAACCGTTAAAAGTAATTGTTTGTGGAAAGCAATATGGGATGGTATCGCACCTAAATGCAAACTAAAGTTCAATTTTGTATGGGGTCTGGAATCAGGAGTGGGAGAGTTGGTTAAACATGCAATATGTAAATAAAATGCAAATTTATGGAAGTTTCACATTTTATACAGCATACTTGCATCTAATTTCAGTAGTGAAGTTTTTATTTTACATGTACGTACGCACTACCACCACTGACAGCTCAGACGTGTCTGTGCGCAACAGGAACTTTGAAATGCAAAACTAAAAGCGCTCTGTATAAATTATAGGTAATTCTCACTACAATACATATTTAATGCAAATGCCTTGTTCGCTGCGAGAACTCGAAGGATGAAGTGTTGAGTCACAATCTGGTCACAAGGCAATTAAGAGAAACGTAATGACAATGGTGAAACATCAGATATGGGACTAAGACGTCTGTCAAAAAGGAAAGGCATAGGTGCAACTTAAACCACCTGCACTGGTTGGGGCCAAACTCCATCCCACACGAAGAATTGTGCAGGCACAAAGATAAGCGGCTGCGAGATACAAGTGTCGATGCACAATGTGCGTTTCCAGACGGTAACGGGCCGTGTATTTGGCTCTCACTGGCTGCTTACCGTATATACTCGTGTATAAGCCGAGTTTTTCAGCCCAAAATTTGGGCTGAAAAGTCCCCCCCTCGGCTTATACACGGGTCTATACGGTAGACCCGTGTGGTGGGGGCTGTGTGGTGGGGCTGTGGAGGCTGGAGGAGGCGGGGGGGGGCTGCTGTATGAGCGGCCCCGTCACGTGGGGCCGCTCATTATATATGCACTGCTTCCCCCTGTCAATCAGCGCAGGGGGAAGCAGTGCATATGGCCCCCCCAAAAGCTGGCACTGTCCCCCCTTGTAAGGCCCCCCCCCGCTGCTTATACATTACCCTCCCGGTGTTCTGATCGGCGCCGCTCCTCGGTGCTGCGTCGCCGTCTTCATCCTCCCGTCCGCGCTCGCTGCATCCATCCGGGTTCTCCGGCGGTCACAGCGATATGACGTCATCGCGCGACCGCCGGAGATCCTGGATGCAGCCAGCGCGGGAGGATGAAGACGGCGACGCAGCACCGAGGAGCGGCGCCGATCAGAACACCGGGAGGGTAATGTATAAGTAGCGGGGGGGAGGCCTTACCAGGGGGGACAGTGCCAGCTTTTGGGGGCTGTTGGTACCCCCTGGAGGCTGCTGGGTACCCCCTGGGGGCTGTTGGTCCCCCCTGGGGGCTGTTGGTACCCCCAGGGGGCTGCTGGGTACCCCCAGGGGGCTGTTGGTACCCCCTGGGGGCTGCTGGTACCCCCAGGGGGCTGCTGGGTACCCCCAGGGGGCTGTTGGTACCCCCAGGGGGCTGTTGGTACCCCCAGGGGGCTGTTGGTACCCCCTGGGGGCTGTTGGTACCCCCAGGGGGCTGCTGGGTACCCCCTGGGGGCTGCTGGGTACCCCCTGGGGGCTGCTGGGTACCCCCTGGGGGCTGTTGGTACCCCCAGGGGGCTGCTGGGTACCCCCAGGGGGTGCTGGTACCCCCGGGCTGTGGGTACCCCCAGGGGGCTGCTGGTACCCCCAGGGGGCTGCTGGGTACCCCCTGGGGGCTGTTGGTACCCCCAGGGGGCTGTTGGTACCCCCAGGGGGCTGTTGGTACCCCCAGGGGGCTGCTGGGTACCCCCAGGGGGCTGCTGGTACCCCCTGGGGGCTGCTATATGTACCCCTGGGGGCCTGCTGTATACCACTGGGGCTGCTGTATACTACCACTGGGGCTGCTGTATACTACCACTGGGGCTGCTGGGGCTCCTGTATACTACCACTGGGGCTGCTGGGGCTCCTGTATACTACCACTGGGGCTGCTGTATACTACCACTGGGGCTGCTGGGGCTCCTGTATACTACCACTGGGGCTGCTGGGGCTCCTGTATACTACCACTGGGGCTGCTGGGGCTCCTGTATACTACCACTGGGGCTCCTGTATACTACCACTGGGGCTGCTGTATACTACCACTGGGGCTGCTGGGGCTCCTGTATACTACCACTGGGGCTGCTGGGGAATCTGTATACTACCACTGGGGCTGCTGGGGCTCCTGTATACTACCACTGGGGCTGCTGGGGAATCTGTATACTACCACTCGGGCTGCTGGGGAATCTGTATACTACCACTGGGGCTGCTGTATACTACCACTGGGGGCCTGTATACCACACTGCTGGGGGCTGTATAACTGTGCTGGGGTCCACCCTCGGCTTATACACGAGTCAATAGGTTTTTCCAGATTTTTGGGGCAAAAGTAGGGGGGTCGGCTTATACACGGGTCGGCTTATACACGAGTATATACGGTATACACCCACTGCTGTGTTTGTCTACATGAAATAAAAGAGGTCTGCAACTTGTAAAAAGAAAGTGACACAATGTTTTCTCTCATTTCCCACAAACAGCCAACATAAATATGGATAGGAACAAAATGCTCTAGAATGTGATGAATAGGCCGCGTGAGAAGGAAATATGAAGTTGCCCCAGAGTTAGTTTTATACCATTTAAAACGGGACTCTACACAGAAATTGTTATGTTAACTATGAGGCTTCTAAGAAATAAAGGCGAATTGAAGCCAGAATGAAAAGCACCCAGGTCCTCCTGGGATCTGGGCCGATGAATGCCCCTCAGTATTTTCTCAGCATGATAAGCAACTTGGTCCTTCCCTCGCTGAGGCCCCTCCAGGATCACTCTAACAATGAGGGGGGGAAAGGGCAGCGACCACGACCAACACGTGCCTCATTAGGCGGACAAGTGGTTTAGAATGCTAATTATAGCAATTACCCAGGTGAAATGTTTTGCATCCCCCCATCTTTGCAACTGTGTCATAGCACAGGGATCATGGATGGGATTTAGGCAAAATTATAGCTTTATGGAAAATATCACAGCAATCCATCTCTCAAACATAAAATTTAAAGATTGGACTGGAGATTCTTGCTGCCTGAATTGCTGCAGCTAGTGGCATACTGCCAACGATGGCAGACCACATGGCCACTATCAGGCCTGCGAGTCAGGTGGGCCCTGTGCCAGCACCAGGTCCCCAGTCACACCGGCATCATACTTAACTGTATTGGTGTACATTATACCATTTGGAGGACTACGGGGGTGCATTATACTATTTGGAGGACTACGGGGGTGTATTATACTATTTGGAGAACTTTTGTAATGAGACCCCATGATTTCTATGTCCTCGCCTGGCTTAGTTTCAAAGGTGGCATAATTTGGAAAGCTGGCTGAGTGAGGTGTCTCGGATGAGAAGTCTAAAGACCACTTCACACACACAGATATCTGAGTCCAATATCTGAACAGATCTCTGGTTGCAGTGAAATCATGGATACATTGCTCCATGTTGTACACAGCCACAAAATGGAGCAATGTATCCATGATTTCACTGCAACCAGAGATCTGTTCAGATAATGGTCTCAGATATCTGTGTGTGTGAAGTGGCCTTAAGAGGGTTGGTCCCCAGTGGCTTCTTCTCACCTTCCTATACACATATATACAGAGAGATCTGTCAGTCATTGAGAGCAGGGTGGGAATAAAGTGCCGGGGACCTGCCTCGGACTCCGCATTTCGGATGACCTTTCCTGGATGGTTGCTCCAATTATGTTTTATTCTGAAACACCACAGCTGTCCAAAGTAAAACACACTTGGCTTCAATAATGCAGCCAGGAAGCAATTCATAATGCTGTTAGTTTGGGCAGCATGCTTCTTTTTCCCCAAGATCAGTCATGGATTGAGTTGGGGCGTTTGGAGGAGGCCAAGTTGAAAGCATCTGTCAAACAACCGTTGATGGAGCCGAGCTCTTTCCGCAGCCGTTTATCAGTTAAATGATGCTGTCAATCTCTTATGGTACCTTTACACGCCGCGACGGCAGGCTGGATACATCCAGCTACTTCACGTGCACGAGCACGCTCAAACGGTTACAAACGGTCAACGCACCCTCTTTACACGCCGCCACAAGGTGCGCTACGCCACGCTACATCTATAGCTAGCTACATCGCCGGGTGTCTCAAGTAGCCAGCTGTAGCTCATTTACACACCGCTATAACCAGCTACTATGGGCGGACCTGGTGCAGCAGGGCCAGCACATAGGCGTGCTACAATTGTGGATTACGAGCCGTCCGTACGCTGATAGGACGAAGCAATAACATCCTGATTGGGCAGGCATCGCAGGAGGCTGAGTAATACAGCACGCTCGAGCGATTGTGTAGTGTGACTCGTCAGCTCCTTAAATATGCCTCCCTATGCAGCGACACCAATCGTCATGCAGCAGCTTCCACCAATGATCGCACATGGGGCGCGGTAACATGGAGCCAGGGTCACGCCTTTGCTACATTGCAGCTACATCGCAGGCTGTCCCGAGTTCCCTTCAGTTGCCTCTTTACACGCCGATACAGCTCGCTACCATCGGCGATGTAGCCATCAGTTTTCGAGCAGAGCTAGGAAACAGATGTATCTGTTGCCGGCTGTAGCGTCACGTCTTCAGACGCCGCTACGACGGGCTACATTGGCGCTACAAGCTACATTTGTAGCCTGTAGCGGGATGTATCCAGCCTGCCGTCGCGGCGTGTAAAGGTACCATTACAGAGGAGTGCACGCACCTGTAATCACACTCACCAGCTTCCATAAGCTTCCCGCGACTGTGCCGATGGGTTTGTCATGTTGAACAGAACACATGATGTAAAAGTAATTGCAGAGTGATTGCTAATAACTCCACAATGTTTTTATCAAAGTATTTGGCACCCCCAATAATTGATCTGCAGGCTGTGCTGACTAGCCACAGGGAACGCCCTGTGTGACTTATCAAGCACTGAGAAGCGCAGAAAGCAAGGTACCGTATATACTCGCGTATAAGCCGAGTTTTTCAGCCCAAAAATTGGGCTGAAAAGTCTCCCCTCGGCTTATACGCGAGTATATAAAAAAAAAAAAAATCTCAAGGGGTAGTACACAGCAGCCCCAGGTCCCCCTCACTGTTTGGCGCCCCCACCGCTGCGCTCATACATTACCGGTCTAGCAGCTGTCATCCTCCGGTGGCGGATCGCGGCTCCCGGCTCCGGCTTCCATCTTCTTCTGTGTCTTCCTGCATGTCACATGACCGGCCGGCGTCGCGATGACGTCATCGCGATGCGCCCCGGTCACAATGCGGGAAGACACAGAAGAAGATGGAAGCCGGAGCCGGGAGCCGCGATCTGCCACCGGAGGATGACAGCTGCTAGACCGGTAATGTATGAGCGCAGCGGTGGGGGCGCCAAACAGTGAGGGGGACCTGGGGCTGCTGTGTACTACCCCTGGGGCTGCTGTAAATACCCCTGGGGCTGCTGTGTACTACCCCTGGGGCTGCTGTGTACTACCCCTGGGGCTGCTGTGTACTACCCCTGGGGCTGCTGTGTACTACCCCTGGGGCTGCTGTGTACTACCCCTGGGGCTGCTGTGTACTACCCCTGGGGCTGCTGTGTACTACCCCTGGGGCTGCTGTGTACTACCCCTGGGGCTGCTGTGTACTACCCCTGGGGCTGCTGTGTACTACCCCTGGGGCTGCTGTGTATACCCTGGGCCTGTTACTACCCCTGGGGCTGCTGTGTATTACCCCTGGGGCTGCTGTGTATTACCCCTGGGGCTGCTGTGTATTACCCCTGGGGCTGCTGTGTATTACCCCTGGGGCTGCTGTGTACTACCCCTGGGGCTGCTGTGTACTACCCCTGGGGCTGCTGTGTACACCTGGGCTGCTGTGTACTACCCCTGGGGCTGCTGTGTACTACCCCTGGGGCTGCTGTGTACTACCCCTGGGGCTGCTGTGTACTACCCCTGGGGCTGCTGTGTACTACCCCTGGGGCTGCTGTGTACTACCCCTGGGGCTGCTGTGTACTACCCCTGGGGCTGCTGTGTACTACCCCTGGGGCTGCTGTGTACTACCCCTGGGGCTGCTGTGTACTACCCCTGGGGCTGCTGTGTATTACCCCTGGGGCTGCTGTGTACTACCCCTGGGGCTGCTGTGTACTACCCCTGGGGCTGCTGTGTACTACCCCTGGGGCTGCTGTGTACTACCCCTGGGACTGCTGTGTACTACCCCTGGGGCTGCTGTATATACCCCTGGGGCTGCTGTGTACTACCCCTGGGGCTGCTGTGTATTACCCCTGGGGCTGCTGTGTACTACCCCTGGGGCTGCTGTGTACTACCCCTGGGGCTGCTGTGTACTACCCCTGGGGCTGCTGTGTACACCCCTGGGGCTGATGTGTATACCCCTGGGGCTGATGTGTATACCCCTGGGGCTGCTGTGTACTACCTAAGGGCTGCTGTATACCACTGGGGCTGCTGTATATACTGCTGGGGCCTGCATACCACTGGGGAGGCTGCTGTATACTACCACTGGGGAGGCCTGTATACCACACTGCTGGGGGCTGTATACCTGTGCTGGGGTCCACCCTCGGCTTATACACGAGTCAATAGGTTTTCCCAGGTTTTGGGTGCAAAAGTAGGGGGGTCGGCTTATACACGGGTCGGCTTATACACGAGTATATACGGTAATAAAAGCACTTATAGATACTTTACAAATACCTTTCTTTTTTTTTTTTTACACAAAGGGATGCCTACAATGCATTCCTGGAGGTGCACGAACAGGTATAAATGGTCTGGGGTCTGATTTTTAGCGGTCAGGTTCCCTTTAATTCATTGAATTTAGAAAAATAAGGATTTCTCATATAAAACCAAGAAAATCCACAAAACATAAATCAAGACACAAAACTTAGATCAATACTTCAGTAACAACATATTAGAAAAGTCATAATTTCATTCCCCCCAGACAACACTGCATTGGTGCAGATGATCAGCTATAACATACAATGACATTTGTTACTGCTTCAATGCATTTTGTCCAAATAGGAATTTAAGGCTCCATTCACTCTGTGCGTTTTTGGTCAGTTTTTGTCGTCAGTATTTGTAGCCAAAACCAGGAGGAAAAGTATAATAGAAACATATACTTCACTTCAGTATTGATCACCCACTCCTGGTTTTGGCTACAAAAACAGACGAGCAAAAACAGACCAAAAACACAGTGCGAATGGAGTCAAACTCAGCATTCAACAAGGCATCCAACCAGTATGGATGTCCCCGAGACGTCATGGGGGCGACTTATATCCAACCTTAATTATAATTATCTATGTCAATGCACATTCCTGGCGTAATACACTCGAGGGGAGTCATGGGGTTTCCAAACGAAACATGCCTCCCAAATCCTATAGAATTTAGATAGACACTCTTTCTAATCTTATTATATTATTTAGATTTTGAGTTCCCCAATGGTCGGGAGAGCCTCATCCAACCAGTGATAAGCTAAAAGCTTCCTAGCCTGTAAAGGACTCTAAATATACCAACAGCTACTTGCAGCATCCACCCCCACATTGTAATCCCAAAATGCACACACATGTATGGATCTGGCCCGATCCGGATAACATCAGTTTTCTCTGCTGCAGTTCTCTGAATGCTGAACTCTGTATAACCCCACAACCACCAATGATTGGCAACATTCTGTGTACACTGTGCATAGGCAGAAAACTGCCAATCAGTGATGGGGTGCGGTTATACAGAACTCATGAATGTGAAGGACTAGTCCTCTAGTCATAATCTCCTGATGATAAAACAGTAAATTATTCAAAACTACAGCAAGCAGGATAGTAAGTGACACATTGCTGGAATCAGGGTATATACCCCTAAATTATGCTGCTCTCAGATTAGGTGACAAAAACCTGGTAAAAAATTATCTTTTCGGCTAGGCTCACACCACGGTTTTCAGCTGTCAGGTTCTGTCCGGTGTTTTGCAGGAAGCACCGGACAGAACAGAACCGGAAGGTAAATATGCCCTCCGATCCAGGTTTTGTGCCGGATTCCTCCCTGTGCGCAGCTGCCTCTGTCCTAGTGCTGAAATTTCAGTCGGGGAGCTGTCCAGGTGCTGAAATTCAGCGGGGGCTGCTTTTTCAGCACCCGGTGTGATTTTCTTTATGATCCGGCACCCATAGAGGGGGCATCAGATCTCACCGGATCCGGGAGGTCAGATTTTTGCCCCGGACCCAAATATGCTGCAAACTCAGATTTTGTGTCCAGGGCAAAAAAAAAATGAAATGTGCCGGATCCTCTTGGACAGCACAAAACCAGATGGCAAATCACTGCCAATCGACCCCACTGGGAGACAACGGGGCCAAAATCGGATTCGGGTTCACACCGGACAGCCCTGGATCCATAAAATCATGGTGTGAAACCGGCCTAAGACTTCTCTATTTAAAAGCTTTTTTTTTTTTTTTTTTTTTTTTTTTTACTTCTGCCTAAAACCTTTGCACAGTAATTAATTAAGCAAATTATATACAGTGTGTATACAAACACATACATACAAGTAGTTTTGCAGATGGTAGTGATATTTGGCCTCAGTGAGTCACGCTTCTCTCAATGATTTTTACTCTTTGTTCTAATCAAAACTTAGGCCCCTTTCACACCAGCGTTTATTTGAAATCGCGGCAGATGGTGAAAAAACCGCATCTGCCGCGATTACCGCATACCGGCTGCACTTGCGGCACGGTTACGGCAAGCCCCATACAATGCATAGACGGGCTTGCGGCAGGTGCGGTTTTGGCAGGTGCGGCCGCGAAAAAACCGCGGCTGACTGCAGTTTTTTTCGCAGCCGCACCTGCCGCAAGTGCCAAAACCGCACCTGCCGCACGCCCGCCTATACATTGTATGGGGCTTGCCGCATCTGTGCCGCAACCGTGCCACAAGTGCAGCCGGTATGCGGTAATCGCGGCAGATGCGGTTTTTTCACGCATCTGCCGCGATTTCAAATAAACGCTGATGTGAAAGGGGCCTTAGATATGACAGCCTCATGCTGTGAGGAGCCATTAGTTACACGCAGAAATAACATCACAAACACTTTACGCACGGCCAGATGAAGGTGCTGACTACATACAAGAATGACATAAGTGGAGAGTGCACATCGGGCAGAAGAACAGATGCTTTATATTATATTACCGTATATACTCGTGTATAAGCCGACCCGTGTATAAGCCGACCCCCCACTTTTGCCCCCCAAAACTGGGAAAACCTATTGACTCGCGTATAAGCCTAGGGTGGACAATGCAGCAGCTACCAGTACTGAAATCACTCGCTCTCGTCCGCACCAGGAACGCAACATGTCGCGTTACTGGTGCGGACTAGAGTGCGTGATTTGTGCGCAGGCATCCGCCTGCGTACAGATCACATATTGCAATGAATGGGAGCGCACGGTCATGCGCTGTCAAGCGCAGCACCGTGCGTCCCCATTCTAAACATAGGGGCTTGCACTGGCTGCGCTCACATGGTGATTCCCTAGCCACAGAATGCTGTGGAGGGGAACGCCAGTGTGAAACCAGTCTATGGTAAGCATCCTGCTAATTCTATACCCTGCTTTCTTCTTTCCCTCACTAGTCTTCTTTCCCCTGCACTATTACTACTGTAATTTCCCTGAGAATATATGTTTCCCCTGCTCTGCTCTTCTTTCCCTCACTATTGCTTTCCCTGCTCTATTACTGTATGCTAACTTAAAATCCTATACTCTAATGATGCCTCACCTCCTTCCTTAGACTGGGACAGTATGGCACCGTAATTAAAGTCCCCTGCGGCCGCACTGTGCATTAGGTGAATGTCTGGCCGCAGGGGACTTCTTTTGTGTGTGCAGTGCTGTGGGGGACAGAGCGATGCAGCGGAGGGATCCGGCCGCCACATCGCTATAGCAGAACTGAGCGATGTGCGGCGGAGGGATCCAAGCCGCACATCGCTGGAGCAGGACGGAGCGATGCGGCGGAGGGATCCGGCCGCCACATCGCTATAGCAGAACTGAGCGATGTGCGGCGGAGGGATCCAAGCCGCACATCGCTGGAGCAGGACGGAGCGATGCGGCGGAATGATCCAACCGCACATCGCAAGAGCTGGAGGAAGGAGCGATGCGGCGGAAGGATCCACCGCACATCGCAAGAGCAGGGCGGAGGGATCCAGGCCCCCACATCCCAGCCCCAGCCAGCCCCAGCCGCAGCGATGATGCGGAGGTACCGTATTGACTGAAGGGCAGCAGCGGGGGCGAGGGTGCTTGTAGGGGGGTTGTGTGGGTGTTTAGGAGACAGCTAGGGTGAGGAGCAATTGAAAAGCATAAGTCAGTTAAGTTAGTGACTCGTGTATAAGCCGAGGGGGACTTTTTCAGCCCAAAAAAAGGGCTGAAAAAGTCGGCTTATACACGAGTATATACGGTATGTACTGTGACTGTGCCCAAACACCATAGATTTCTAACAACGTCCCATGGAGTGAGCGGAGTAAGTTGCTTTCTGACTCCTTACCAAGCAGGTGAACAATGGGATTGGCTGTTTGTATTCCTTCTCTCCCTCGTCAGTAGTGGGATGGGGGAGAGAAGAAAGCTGTATGAACCCTGCTAAATTGCTTGGTTCAGCTGACTTATTTTCTAGTTTGGGGGCATTATAAAGTGAATCTGTCAGCAGTTTTTGCCATGTAATCTGAAGACCGCACGCTGTGAGGGTTAATGAAGAATTCCAGTGCATCTCTTATCACTTAAGGTGCTTCCACATTGGCGTTTTTGCCCAGATCCGGACCAAAGAAACGCAAGTGCCGCCTAACGGCAGCACTTGCGGCTAGCCTCATGCATTGTGTATGGCTCTTGCGGTAAGTGTGCGGCAGACGCGGCAAGTGCGGTTGCGGCAGATGCGGCCGCGGAAAAAAATGCAGTTTTTTTCCGCAGCCGTGTCTGCCGCACACTTACCGCAAGCCCCATACACAATGCACTGGGCTTGCTGCAAGCATGCTGCAAGTGCCGCCATCAGGCGGCACTTGCAACAGATGCGTTTTTTTGTCCATATCTGCCGGATCCGGGCAAAAATGCCAATATGAAAGCACCCCAAGTGTGTTTTCCAGCAATGGTTGTTTTAGCATCAGTGGCAAATCATTGCTTAGAAACAGCAGTATGTGAGACAAGTCTAGCACACCCCCTGTTTTGATTAGCAGCTCACTGTCTATAGACTTTGTGTAAAGAGCCTGGTGTGGGCGGGGACAGATTTTTCAGCTCTTTCAATTCCTACATCTAAAATCTGTCAGAAAATCTGCAACCACTAATCTAAGACTGCTTTCACATTGCGATTTTCTGGCATCCATGGCAGTCCGTTGTAAAACAGAGAGCCACGGATCCGATTTGGTCCCCATGGGCAACGCATCTAATCAGATTTGGCCTTATTGCCATCTGATTTGTGTCAGATCCGATTCTGTCTGATTTTTTTTTACTGTACCCAAAATTGGAGACTACTCTGATTTTGGGCACAGCGGACCAAATCAGACACAATCAGAGCCGACACAATCACCGGCCATTAACATGGGGCCTATGGCGCACGGGTCCGATAAAACAGCTGATTGTTTCTCGGACCCAATCTCAGTGTACTGAGCATGCTCAATACACTAAAACTGTTCGTTACCATCTAATTAAGTAAAAGAAGTGTGAAAAATAAAAAAATATATTCTCACCTCTCCGGCGTGGGTTCCTGCAAAAAGTAGGATCCCCACGGACAGGGAAAAGAAAAAAAAAAAAAATTGCAATGTGAAAGCACCCTAAGTGATACATTAATGGATTAATCTTTGCCTACAACATGATGTTGTGAGATAAGGTAGCAAAAACCAGCTGACAAGATTACCTTTAATATAGATGGAAGAGTGAATGAAAGAGTTGAAGGATGAGCACTTGAGGGTAATAATTCCTGGACATCCAGTTTCCCAATGGTCTAAAACAACCTTTCAGAATCCCATCAAAGTGGAGCAAGATAAGGTTTGTCACCATTTCAATTATTGTTTTTTTGTCTTTCTGCATCATGTCAGAAATCAAGACAAAAATAAAAATAATCTTAGCGGTTTTCCCAATCCAGCTGCATAATTTTATTTGCCATCAGGATCTGCTCTACATACCCTATGCAAATGTTGAATACACAAGTATTAGCTTTACACCACCTAAAAATGGAAAAGCAAAGTCTGACCAAGTAGATAATTAACCTAAAGTCATGAGAAAGATTAAAACCATGATGTTTTTTTGCCGAAGCAAGGGAATAAAGCAGAGATGAGGACAGAGTTCACCATTAACTAGTGACGAGGGATGATGCTCATACGCCCACACACCATGGATCTGGGATAATGACGCGAGCTGTGTACGTGAGGTGCCATTGGCTTTACGGTACCTACCTTGAGTGTTTGTACAGTTTGCGTGGTCTATTACACAATTTCCGATCCCAGTTCTCTGGATCACTGGAGTTACTGTCATAAGGATGGGGCCGTCCTGCCATGCCACTCCCAGCGTCCTCACACTACTCTTCCGCAAGCACACATGACCTATATAACACAGCAGTATTGATAATAATACAAAAGGCCATGCAGAGACAAAGCAATCTCACTGTTAGTAATCGTTATCTAAACGCCCGTTCTCCCATCAAACCTTTATGGACAAGGCAGAAGTAAAAAAATAAATTGCGCTTCACCTCATCAGGACCGGCATTGGGTCTAACACAAAGGGGCAATCAAGGAACTCTGGAATCAAAAGCCCCCAAAGTAAGGCCCACCTCACACATCTATCCACAATAGACAGATTGTGTTAGTAAACCTGCAACCAAAGTCAACAAACTTGAATATGGTTATGAGGTTATCGAGTTCAGGTCAAGAGACCCCCAAGCCAGTCTGTACATCACAGTCCGAGCAAAGAGCAAAAAAACAAGGATGTGAGAAACTGGCCAAATTTATTTGAAGGGAGGACTGTCAGCACAGAATGACTGTTCAAACTAAGCAATGGCACTCGGTGCATCATGGCAAAGCATTTAGGTCAGGGGTAGGGAACTCCAGGCCTCGAGAGCCGCAAACAGGTCATGTTTTCAGGATCTCCTTAAGGTGCTGTCACACAGCACGATCTGGCCAGCGATGTCGGAAGCGATGCGCGGGTGCCCGCTCGCTTCCGGCATCGCTGGCCAGATGTCACACAGCATCGCTGCGGCCGGCGATGTCGCAGCGACGCGGGCGGTGACATCGTTCGCTGGGCTGGGCTCAGCCCAGCGAGCGATCCGCACCAACGCTGCGGTATAGGCTAGATCGCCGCCGACATCGCTCTGGCGATGTCACACGGCGCAATCCAGCCTTATCGCGGGTTGCCGGTTGCCAGGTTTATGGTTCTTCCCGGAAACCTGTCAACCTACGACCAGCGATGAAACGCGGTTGCGCCGCTCATTTACACAGCGCGACGTCGCTAGCGACATCGCTGATACGTCACTTTTTCGGCGATGTCGCTAGCGAAATCGCCAGGTGTGAAGGCACCATTAGTATTGCACAGGTGATAATTCCAGCACCTGTGCAATACTAAGGAAATCCTGAAAACATGACCTGTTGGCAGCTCTCGAGGCCTGGAGTTCCCTACCCCTGATTTAGGTGCACCTTCCCACCATCTCTACCCACCTCCCTTTCTGATTGACAGCTCTGACATCATACAACCAAAATGTGGACATAGGTGGAAACCATGCAGGTAGGAAGCTGCACCTAAAAGGACCTTCAGCACAGAATGACTGTTCATACAAAGCAAAGGCGCTCGATGCATCATCGCATAGCATTTAAGTGCACCTTATCATATCTACCCCCTCCCTCTTTGATTGACAGCTCTAACTTCTTAAGAGCCAGAGAAGAGTGAAGATAGATGGAAAACAGACAGATGAGAAGCTGCACCTAAAGGGACTGTCAGCACAGAATGACTGTTCAAACCAAGCACAGATGATCCGTGCATCATGGTAGACAAACATTCAAGTGTTCGCTTGTTTTCCATCTATATCCGCCTTTCTCTACTTTATGAAGCCAGAGCTATCAAAGAAGAGGGGGTGAGATATGGAAGGAAAACAAGCAGGTGGGTAGGTGCACGTAAGTGATGCACCGAGCAGTGGTACTTAGTGTGGATCAGTTATTCTGTGCTGACCTATACGAGGCATGGGTCTCTATAAATTTGGTATATTTTTTAAGTGTCTATGTACTAGACAATGAAACTGACCATTTAAAAAAAAAGTAGCATGACTCATACAAAAATAAAAAATTAAATAAATAAAAACATACAAAATATTTTTGTACTACGGTACTTTATTTTCATGCCTAAAAATCGGAGTACAGATATGATAACTTGCCCCTGGCATATATGGGCTTTTGACCCCTGGTGGGCTTTGTTATTTGCTTCCAGAATACAATAATTGCCCCACTGTGCTTGAAACTAACATTTTTTACAAGTTGTTGCAACATTTTTTTTTATTTTATTTTTACAGAGTAATCTACTGAGGACCTTGGCTACATACAGTCCTGGTGAAGCGAGGCAGAGACCATCTCATTGACCAGCCTTGTAAACATGTCTAAGGGTATGTGCACACAGGGTGTTTTTGCTGCGGTTTCTGCATGCAGAAAACCATTGGTTTTATGGTAATGTATGCTAATTTGTTCCTGCAGTTTTCATTCCAAGCAAAACCAATGTGTTTCACAGAAACGCTGTGCACACACATTGGTTTTGCAAGTGTCAAGAACTGTCAAATACCTGCGTTTTTGGTGCGGATAGGAAAGAATTGACATGCTCTATTTTCCTGCGTTTTTGGTGCAGTCAATGGAAAAAACGCAGGAAAAACGCAGCATCAAAAACGCAGTAAAAACGCACAAAAAAACGCGCAAAAAACGCAGACAAGATCATAGCACTTCTCCTGTCAAGGACTCTAGGATCATCAGGTTTTGCTGCGTTCAGGACTGCTCAAAAAACGTCCTGTGGGCACATACCCTAATTGTGTGTTCATATTTCACACTTCCGGGCTGATAACACTTCAATCATTAATCCAATTGTAGACTGAAATAGAAACATGATTAAGTCTAGTCACACCCAAGAACAATAAAAACCTGCCATTCATAAAACAAGCAGCAGCCATTACAAATGCAGCAAGGATTTATAATACCGTTGATTTGTTGTAAACATCGTGTTATAATAATGTAGCCGCGTCTGAGCCAGGGCTCGGGATTAGGAGCTATTTTTGGAAGTTGTGTTTGCAGAACTTCTGTTAAAAATCTTCCCCTCTCTGAACCTCTTCACATTTTTTATTAAAAATAAAATTGCAAAACAAGATGTGGAGCCGGAGCCCATCATCCCCCTATGAGCTGCCGGATCAGAGTGGGTGGTGGTGGGATATGTTTAGATCATGTCAAATTTAGCAAAAACGCACTCACTGGCCCCCAATCACCTGATGAATACCAAGAAGAGGACTTTTGGCCTCTGTTGGGCTTGCAAATATTTCATATCTCCCCTCTCATACAGTCTTTATAGCATATTAACCCTTGCATGTTCTATTTTCTTTTCTCTCCCTCCTTTATAGTCTTTTAAATTAGTTTTTTTTACTTGTTATTTTGGCAATCTTGTTTTATTTACTGCAATACAATTGTACTGTAGAATATAGATAAGATCAAAGTCTCCTATAAAGTCCAGTCAGTGACTGAGCCTCGCTGGAGCATTGACATAGAGGGCCCTGGCCCTCATCTGGAATGGCAGGACCCCACGATTCTGTGACGGAGAGGGCCAATAGGGGCCCAAATTTGAATGTCCCCTGGACCATGAATCTACTGCTATTAACTGTTTAAATGCTGCAAAAGTACAATTAAAGGGAATCTGTCAGGTCAAAAATCCATTTGTAACTGATATTTTCTCATTTCTATCTCTAAGCTCTCTCTATTCATGTATTTCTATTATTTATTATTCCCTCCTATCCTCTGTAAACTTCAAAATAAAAAGATTAATTCAGTTAATCACAGTGAGTTCTCTGCTGCCCACTTCCCAAGGAATGAATATTCATGCATCATTACACTGCCCTGCCCTCCTTTGATCTGTCTGCTGTGACTCCTTGTAGGCCAAGGAGAAAGGAGGGGGAGGAGGTGTGTGCTCTAAAGGTACCTTCACACACAGCAATTTTGCTAGGCAATTTCACTGGCAATTTGCTGGTTGCAGTAAAATCATGGACACATTGTTCTATTTTGTTGCTGTGTACAAATGGAACCAGCAAATTGCCAGTGAAATTGCCTAGCAAAATTGCTGTGTGAAGGTACCTTTAGAGATCTTCAATAAGCAGTCTGATATATTCCTATGTGATAAGAACATTTGATAATTTGTTCAGCAGATACACACATTACATGTATGCTGGAAAACCAATGTTCTTATAATAGAATTCTCTTACACAGTGCACTACAAAACACTTCCCCCCTCCCAGCACAGATGGGAGGGACAGAACACCAGCTTGGGTGGGTGTCAATATTTAAATAACACTTATACAACAGCCAGACAAATCGGCTGTGAATATAATGGTGAGGACTAATGCAGGAGCTCCCTGCAGGGTGTGAAAATTCTTATAGCATGGAAACTAGAAAGTGAACAAAAATATTTGATATGTTTTTCAAAGGTCTGCCCAGGTACACAATTCATGGGTAATGCACGCATCATACTGAAAAATGACCTGATACAGCCCCTTTAAAACTCAGTCTTAGACTACATTCACACAGTGTACTTCTGGTGCATTTTTTTGAGGATCTGCTTTTCAGCTGCAGAACAGATCAGCCTTTTGAAAAAACATCACTCATTCACACACAGCGTTTTTGATGCTTTCTTTTGGATCCATTTTTTTTTTGTTAGCACATTCAGCAATGGGGGCAATGGAAAAAGCGGATCAGTAAAAACACCAAAGAATTGACATGTTCATTCTTTTTGAGGAACCTTTTCTACCAAAAACACATTCTCAAAAAAACGGTGCATCTGAATGCTAAATTTGGAAATCCATTGACTTGGTTGGGATGCCAAACGTCACTGCATTTCACTGAAAAACAGATCCTTACAAAAATGCAGCAAAAACGCACCATGGGAATGTAGCCTTACAGAAACGGTCCTAACATTGAAAGTTAATCACCGATTCACAGGTCTGACACTGGGGCGAATATGAACCCTTGAACAGTTTGCGCAAACCTTCAGATTGGAGAAGAGTAGACAGTGAGCCCTCATGGACAGGGTCCCTGCCCCTCCTGTACCTGTATGTCCCGATCACCTAGATTTAGTGTACTTGTTCTTGTCTCCCTTATCCTCAAGTAAAGCGCCATGGAACCTAATGGCGCTATATAAATAAACACAAATAATAATAATAATAATAAAATAACAACAACTACCAGTGGTCCTCATTAGTGATGAGCGAGTACCACCATGCTCGGGTCTCGCAATGAGCAGCTGGACACTTGGATGGACACGACTGGAGTAAAGACTAAAATGGAGTCAATGGGGACCTGCCAGAAAAATGCTCCAGTTCCCCATTGACTTCCATTATACTCTGTACTCCAGTCGCGTCCATCCAATCATCAACTACTCGTTACGAATACTGAGCACTCAAGCATGGCAGTATTCGCTCATCACTGGTCCTCATATTTTGGCAGACAGATGCTGTATCTGTACAACCAAACATATTTGGACCCTGATGAAAAATCACAAGCTTCCTTTGCCTCTGCACCATACACCATCTACAGTAGCACTATGTAGGTCACACAGCTTTATAAAGCTTATACTGGTCTGTGCCTGACCCTGTCAGACCCATCCTGACCAGATTAATGATTCAATCCTCCTTGAGCCCAACTGTTGTACATATGGCAGCCAGGTAAGTAACTCTGACGAGCCCCACAAGAGAGAATATTAAAAGCAAGTGAAAACCTGGAAGGGAACAGAGATGTCCCGTTCTGGAGTGATGAATGTACCATAGAAGCTGATGGGAAGGAGTTGCTTATATTTGGGGCACTTTCACAGACATATTTTCCACTCTATTACATGCAGACTCATCACTGATTTGGTTTCTGTACTGCAAATAGTGACATTCACTGAAACTCTGCATCATTGATATGCTCAGGATAAGTGCTGCATTCACATATTACATTTCTCAATGCATTATTTTCCCTCCAAATTTCCAAAATTGCAGCAAACAAGTTGCAAAGTAACCACAATCTGTGAACGCAGCCGTAAGATCCAAACCACAGATCAATTGCCACTACTGATTTTTTTTCATGCAGCAAGTGGATGAGATATGGTCAAGTCCCATTCACTGTTATTGAGTACTGCAAATGTCCTGTCCCCCTCACACACAGAAAATCTCCTGTGTACGCACTTACTGAAAATGAAAGGGATTGTCCAAGCTTTCCCTTAAGGTACCGTTACACTGCACGACGTTGAAACGATGTCAGCAACGATCTCGTGGGCGCAGTAGTTTCCAACATCTTTTTGACGTTTGTGTGATGTCACATGTATAGATATTGTGGACAACTCACCAACGATGTTGTGAGCAGGTATCGTTTGCAAACCCAGCAAACGATCCCTGCTCATTGAAGTGAATGGGCCATGTCGTAAACAACATCATTATCGCGGTGTCAGACACCATGATATACCAGGTTGGCTGATCGATGATTGTCAGGTTTTAGAACATGTTCTGAAACCTGCTATCAGCAACCCAACGATTTATCATTTCAACTTGACACAGTCACACGCAACAAGGATGTAACAATGTCGCTGGAACACCTTCAAACCCATGACGCATCAGTGACTTTGTTAACGATGTTGTGCCGTGTAATGGTACCTTAAAATCTGTGTGCGTATCTAGGCTGCAAAATGCTAACAGTTTGTAATTTACACCTTGTTAGCATTTTGCATGGTTACCTAGATATCATGATTCATCGTATGGAGGAGCAGCAGCCTCAGCCTTCGACTAGAGGAGTGTTGTTTTGGAGGCTGCGTGTAACGTCACAAATGGGCTTTATACCCGGTCTCCAGCAGGCCCACTCCAGACTCCGATAGAACCATCCCCATTCACCTATGTAGACGCAAACTCAACAGAATTGCACTGACTGAGTGGTCATCTCCTTCTCTATGCATCACTGTGCCGCAACCACCTCTCTGTGTCAGTGCTGCAGTGTGTGCACAGTTCATTTCCTTCACAGAGCAGCTTTGGCACAGTGATGCAGAGAGGATCACTTCAGTGACAACACGGGCATGGTAAAGGAGATGAACTGTGCACACACTGCAGCAGGGACACAGAGCGGTTCATTCTCCTTTAGACAGGCGGTTTTGGCACAGTGATGCATAGACATAGGGAGATGACCGCTCAGTCAGTGCAATGCGGTTCAATCAGCGCCTACATAGGTGAATGGCGGTGGTCCAATTGGAGACTGTAGCGGGCTTTCTGGGAACTGGGTGTAAAAATCCAGTTGTGACGTTAAATCCAAGCTCAAACACAACAAGCCTCTAGTCAGGGGGTGAGCTGTTCCTCTACACTCGCTGAATCAAGATATCAATAACCATGCAAAATGCTGACAGGGTGTACATTGCAAAAGCCTGGACAATCCCTTTAACCTAGAAGAAGTTTAAATTGGAAAAAAATAAATAAACGTGATTTTGAAGAGAAATAAACAACAGGAATCCATGCATTAATTTTTTGAAATTTTGCCCCCACCTTTTATTGTAGCCCTTTTGACTTGACTGTCACGTTTGACTCCACATCAAAGTAATGACGTGTGCGATATTTTTATTTATTTTTTATTTTTTAAAGCCACTTCAGTAAAAAGCAATGTGCATTTCTCTTTTAAAAAGCAGTATGAAACTTAATTAAAGAACATTTGAAGCAGGTCGGGTTTATCAGACCCCAACAAAGATATATCCAGCAACTATTCAAATACATTTTGTTGCTTTTCTTCTAACTTAAGTATTTTTGTTCCTTCTAGGTTTGATAATATACAATATACTAACTTTGCATTTTCAGGATTATACTGCACATTCAAATAAAACCTATTCAATAGATTAGGCACTATAATGTACACTTGTGATATCTATCTTTAGGGTCAATTCTCTGTTATCCTACCCTCTCCCACCCCTTCTTGTCTGCATACCCTCCTCTGCACCCTCTCACCTTTTGCTCTAAGACTACGTTCACACGAGGCGTAACTGCCGTGTTTTTCCCACGTTTTGCGGCCGCACAATTTAGCACTGGTTAAAAAATAAAAAAACATGGTGTATTCACACACTGCGTTGTTTTTACGCCCGCATTTCCAAAGAGCGCAGGTGGAAGTGATGTCACACAGGAGCAGAAATAATCCTGTTCCCATGTGACGTGTGTGCTTTCACTGTGTATCTACATACACTGCGATTGGGAACCAAAAGAAAGCAATGGTAATAATAAAAAACTCCTCTCCGCTGAGTATCCCAGGATGCAAGGCATATATGCCCGATTGCTGCAAGACCTGAATTAGCTGACCAGGGAAACCGATCGGCTGATGTGTCATGTGACATCATCAGCTGATCATGACGTGACAGCATCAGCTGAGCGGCTTAAATTGCCCACCAAAACCGTTCAGTGAATGGGCATGAAATGAACATGCTGCAGAGTAGCGAAATTCTGGCAACCCACATTGTAGCTGTTAAAACGCAGCGGATGAGAACAGCATAGTGTGGATGAGATTTCTTGAAATCCTACCCACTATGCTTCTACTGTACAAAGCAGCGTTTTGGACACTGCGTCCAAAATGCTGCATTCACTGATCGCATGTACACACCCTAAATGTTAAACCATTCTCTTTATGTCAGTTTGTTAAAATGACTACAATAGTTTATAAGTGAGCGAGCCAAGCCAATTCATGAAGGCACATATGCTCAGTCAGCCAGTTACTATCCTCCTGGACTCCCTCATAAATTTGTACGTTAACATTCCCCAAATTTGCTTGCTGCCATCTGGAAAGAGGGATAAGTAGATGACAAATACTTCAAAGTCAGCTATGTCCAATGGAAACAATGGATTGGACAAACTGGAATTTGAATCAGGGGGACTGTGACCACATAACAGATCAGTGGGATAAAATGGACATTATATGATCTTTAGGGACAGTAGTTAGCATTGTAGGGGGGAGACTCAGTGGTAAGTACTGTACGGCTGGCTCCGTGGTCAGCACTGTTGCTCTGCAGCACTGGGGTCCTGGGGTTCAAATCTTACTGGGGATAACATGTGCAAGGAGTCTGTATGTTCTCCCTGTGTTTCCTCCAGTTCACACTATAAAAACAGTGATAGGGGACGTAGATTATTAGCCCCGATGGGGACAGTGATGATAATCTATATAAAGCGCTGTGGAATATGATGGCGCGCTATAAAAAAAAAAAAAAAAAAAAAATGTGTACCAGGGTATGAAACCTTCACAAAAGTCATAAAACAAGACGTTCCTGGAAGGCGGTACAAAGTAACCACAAAAAGGGAAGATCAGATGGGACTGAAACAATCGGCAACAAAGCATCCCCCGCTTCCTGGAGTCTATTGTGCTCCCCGCAAGTCATTTCCTTATTAAGTCACAGGACAGAATACGTCCAAGCTCATCGCACAATCTGAACCCCAGAAATCATGTAGTGTGACCTCCCACCCCCCAACCATAGGCAGGAGGAACAGAACAGCAACATCCCCCCACCAAAAAAAAAATATAGGACACCATACCCCCCCACCCCAGGAGATACAGGGCAACCCTCACTTGTCATGTACGGGTGACTGGCTCACTATTACAATTCATTTCTTTGGTGTTATTGTCTGTGGCCCGGTCAGAAGACCATTGCTACCAATACAGAACCCTGCGAGCCACCACCGTTTGATAAGTAGGAGAGCGTCAACAATTACATCAACCTGAGCCCAGTGATCAGAGGAGGAAGCTCGCAGCACCCTGGTGGCTATGGGCTACTGATGTGGCCACTGGATGTAAAGTCTGGCAAATACACAGAGCCCCCATGTGGTCACATGCTCCCCCAGATTGTGGGTTTTTGGTGATGTCCTGAGATGTCCAGCAGTAACTGACCCCAAATTTGGAGCACAGCACATACCCCAACCTTCAGTGCAGCACCCTTAAACCGCATCCACTCACGTGACGTACGCACCCCCCCACACACACACAAAGACGCACGTACCCCACCACCACACACAAAGACGCACGCACCCCCCCCCACACACACACACAGACGCACGCACCCCCCCCCCCCCACACACACACACAAAGAAGCACGCACCCCCCCCACACACACACAAAGAAGCACGCACCCCCCCCCACACACACACAAAGAAGCACGCACCCCCCCCCACACACACAAAGAAGCACGCACCCCCCCCCACACACACACAAAGAAGCACGCACCCCCCCCCACACACACACAAAGAAGCACGCACCCCCCCCCACACACACACAAAGAAGCACGCACCCCCCCCCATACACACACAAAGAAGCACGCACCCCCCCCCACACACACACAAAGAAGCACGCACCCCCCCCCCACACACACACAAAGAAGCACGCACCCCCCCCCCACACACACACAAAGAAGCACGCACCCCCCCACACACACACAAAGAAGCACGCACCCCCCCCACACACACAAAGAAGCACGCACCCCCCCACACACACACAAAGAAGCACGCACCCCCCCCACACACACACAAAGACGCACGCACCCCCCCACACACACAAAGACGCACGCACCCCCCCACACACACAAAGACGCACGCACCCCCCCACACACACACAAAGACGCACGCACCCCCCCACACACACACAAAGACGCACGAACCCCCCCACACACACAGACGCACGCACTCCCCCCCACACACACACAAAGACGCACGCACACCCCCCACACACACAGAGCACGACCACCACACCCACACACACACACAGACGCACGCACACCCCCCCACACACACACAAAGACGCACGCACACCCCCCCCACACACACACACAAAGACGCACGCACACCCCCCACACACACACAAAGACGCACGCACCCCCCCCCACACACACACACACACACACACACACACACACACACACACGCACGCACACCCCCCACACACACAATGACGCACGCACCCCACACACACAAAGACGCACACACCCCACACACAAAGACACACACAGACGCATACACACACCCTCACACCACACACACACAACCTCAGTCTATTTCCCAAAATTCCCGCCCCTCCCTCACAGATCGCCCCCCACAGCCTCTACTCCTCCCCGCCCCCACATCCGGTGTCCCTGGTCCCGTCCCAGTCGTCACACACACCGGCCACGTCCCTGGAGCTCCGCCGCCTCCGGCCTCACCTTCCGTCCGCCCCGCACCGCCACACGGCCGCTTTGCCCAGACACCGCTCACCAGCCTCAGCCACTGCGTCACCGCAACACTGGAGGCAAATCTCGCGAGAGAGGAGATAAAAGCGCGGATCATCCCGAAATCTCGCGAGATCTCAGGAACTGCCGCATGAGACTGAGGAAAACACGCGACATTATACAGTGACAGAGAGAGCAAGAAACCAGACTACAGTCTCTAACCGTCACTGACACCGACTGTGATGGGAGGGAGGATTATATACGGGCAGTTATTCTAGGAGTTTATAGTCTCGTACATAGGGCAGTATTATAGTAGTTATATCCTTGCACACAGGAGAAATATTATAGTAGTTATATTCTTGTACATAGGAGCAGTATTATAGTAGTTATATTCTTGTACATAGGGTAGTATTATAGTAGTTATATTCTTGTACATAGGGGCAGTATTATAGTAGTTATATTCTTGTACATAGGAGCAGTATTATAGTAGTTATATTCTTGTACATAGGGGTAGTATTATAGTAGTTATATTCTTGTACATAGGGGCAGTATTATAGTAGTTATATTCTTGTACATAGGGGCAGTATTATAGTAGTTTATATTCTTGTATATAGGGGCAGTATTATAGTAGTTATATTCTTGTACATAGGGGCAGTATTATAGTAGTTATATTCTTGTACATAGGAGCAGTATTATAGTAGTTATATTCTTGTACATAGGAGCAGTATTATAGTAGTTATATTCTTGTACATAGGGGCAGTATTATAGTAGTTATATTCTTGTACATAGGAGCAGTATTATAGTAGTTATATTCTTGTATATAGGGGCAGTATTATAGTAGTTATATTCTTGTACATAGGAGCAGTATTATAGTAGTTATATTCTTGTATATAGGGGCAGTATTATAGTAGTTATATTCTTGTACATAGGGGCAGTATTATAGTAGTTATATTCTTGTACATAGGAGCAGTATTATAGTAGTTATATTCTTGTACATAGGAGCAGTATTATAGTAGTTATATTCTTGTACATAGGAGCAGTGTTATAGTAGTTATATTCTTGTACATAGGGGCAGTATTTATAGTAGTTATATTCTTGTACATAGGAGCAGTATTATAGTAGTTATATTCTTGTATATAGGGGCAGTATTATAGTAGTTATATTCTTGTACATAGGGCAGTATTATAGTAGTTATATTCTTGTACATAGGAGCAGTATTATAGTAGTTATATTCTTGTACATAGGAGCAGTATTATAGTAGTTATATACTTGTACATAGGGGCAGTATTATAGTAGTTATATTCTTGTACATAGGGGCAGTATTATAGTAGTTATATTCTTGTACATAAGAGCAGTATTATAGTAGTTATATTCCTGTACATAGGAGCAGTATTATAGTAGTTATATTCTTGTATATAGGAGCAGTATTATAGTAGTTATATTCTTGTATATAGGGGCAGTATTATAGTAGTTATATTCTTGTACATAGGGGGCAGTATTATAGTAGTTCTATTCTTGTACATAGGGGCAGTATTATAGTAGTTATATTCTTGTACATAAGAGCAGTATTATAGTAGTTCTATTCTTGTACATAGGAGCAGTATTATAGTAGTTATATTCTTGTACATAGGAGCAGTATTATAGTAGTTATAGTCTTGTACATAGGGGCAGTATTATAGTAGTTATATTCTTGTACATAGGAGCAGTATTATAGTAGTTATATTCTTGTATATAGGGGGCAGTATTATAGTAGTTATATTCTTGTACATAGGAGCAGTATTATAGTAGTTATATTCTTGTACATAGGAGCAGTATTATCTACTATATAATCGTCTATGGCGTCTGTCGGTCACAGAAATTGCGCGCCCAACAGAGGCCGCTCATTGGTCACTGGCAGACGCGGCAGCTAATGAGCGCCGCGTATGCAAAAGACCTGCACGGCGCGCAAATTTAAAATTCGCGCGCCGCAGTGGGTCTCATCTAAGCCCCCGCTCCTCCTGTCCTCCCCGCGCTCCTTCCCCCCCCCCCCCCCACACTCCTGCCCCTCTCTGCCCCCTCCGCTTCTCGCTGCTCCCCCGCACCTCCTGCCCAGGGCCGCACTGCTCCCGGCGGCACCCGACAGGCAGGAAGCGGCTGTCTGGGGATAGCGCCGCCCCCTTCTTCACAGCCGCTTCGTGCCTGTCGGGCGCCGCCGGTAGCGGTAAGCTGACAGCGCCCCCCCCCCCCAAGCTCCTCACCTGCGGCGGGGAGCTGACGGAACACCCCCCACCCCCCCCGCTCCTCCGGCTCCATCCTG
This sequence comes from Allobates femoralis, assembly GCA_033576535.1. Lineage (NCBI taxonomy): Eukaryota > Metazoa > Chordata > Amphibia > Anura > Aromobatidae > Allobates > Allobates femoralis. The sequence goes on along the minus strand of JARQOC010000010.1, from coordinate 56,877,101 downwards.
CCCCACTTGCTTCATCCTGCCTCCCTGCCTGCTCCGTCCTGCCCCGCTTGCTCCATCCTGCCCCCCGCCGCCACCATCCTGCCCCGCTCGCTCCATCCTGCCCCGCTCCCACCATCCTGCCCCCCCGCCACCATCCTACTCCTTCGGCTCCATCCTGCTCCCCCCCGCCACCATCCTGCCTCGCCGCCTCTATCCTGCCCCGCTGGCTCCATCCTGCCCCACCGGCTCCATCCTGCCCCGCTCGCTCCATCCAGCCCCCCGCCGCCACCATCCTGCCCCGCCGCTCCATCCTGCCCCTCCGCCACCATCCTGCTCCTTCGGCTCCATCCTGCCCCGCTCACTCCATCCTGCCCCGCTCGCTCCATCCTGCCCCACTTGCTCCATCCTGCCCCACTTGCTCCATCCTGCGCCGCTCGCTCCACCCTGCCCCCCCCCACCATCCTGCCCCGCTCGCTCCATCCTGCCCCCCCGCCACCATCCTGCCCCGCTCGCTCCATCCTGCCCTGCTCGCTCCATCCTGACCTCCCACCACCATCCTGCCCCCCCCACCACCATCCTGCCCCCCCGCCAACATCCTGCCCCCGCCACCATCCTGCCTCGGGAGCGGTAAGTTAAAGAGCACTGCGGCCGACTCCCGCTGACAGCTTTATCCCCCTCGCTCCTTACCTGCAGTGGGGAGCTGACGGCACCCCCCCCCCCCTGCCCCTCACCTGCGGCGGGGAGCTGACAGCACTTTCCCCTCTCCTCCGGCTCCATCCTGCCTCTCCGGCTACATCCTGCCTCGCTTGCTCTATCCTGCCCGCGTCCCCCCGCCGGCTCCATCCTGCACCCCTCACTCCATCCTGCCCCACTTGCCACCATCCTGCCCTGCAGTCTCCATCCTGCCCGCCGTCTCCATCCTGCCCCCCCGCCACCATCCTGCCCCCCCCCCACCACAATCCTGCCTTGCCACCTCCATCCTGCTCCGCCGGCTCCATCCTGCCCCCCCGGCTCCATCCTGCATCCCCCCCGCCGACTCCATCCTGCACCCCTCACTCCATCCTGCCCCGCTTGCCACCATCCTGCCCCCCCGCCACCATCCGCTCCATCCTGCCCTGCCGGCTCCATCCTGCCCTGCTCCCACGGTCTTGCCCCCCCCCCGCCACCATCCTGCTCCTCCGGCTCCATCCTGCCTCGCTCGCTCCATCCTGCCCCGCTCACTCCATCCTGCCCCGTTCCCACCACCTTGCCCCCCCCCGCCACCATCCTGCTCCTTCGGCTCCATCCTGCTCCCCCCCGCCACCATCCTGCCTCGCCGCCTCCATCCTGCCCCGCTGGCTCCATCCTGCCCCGCCGCCTCCATTCTGCCCCGCTGGCTCCATCCTGCCCCCCCCCCCGCCACCATCCTGCCCCGCTCGCTCCAACCTGCCACCATCTTGCTCCGCTCGCTCCATCCTGCTCCGCTTGCTCCATCCTGCCCCCCCACCACCATCCTGCCCCCCTCCACCATCTTGCCCTGCTCGCTCCATCCTGCCCCCCCCCCCCCGCCGCCTCTATCCTGCTTTTCTGGCTCTATCCTGCTCCTCCGGCTCTATCCTTCCCCGCTCGCTCCATCCTGCCCCCCTCGCCACCATCCTGCCCCGCCGGCTCCATCCTGCCCCGCTCACTCCATCCTGCCCTGCTCCCACCATCCTGCCTTCCCCCCCGCCACCATCCTGCCTATCCCCCCCGCCGCCTCCATCCTGCTTTTCTGGCTCTATCCTGCTCCTCCGGCTCTATCCTTCCCCGCTCGCTCCATCCTGCCCCCCCCGCCACTATCCTGCCCCCCCCCACTACCATCCTGCCCTGCCAGCTCCATCCTGCCCCACCTGCCACCATCCTGCCTCACCGGCTCCATCCTGCCTCGCTCGCTCCATCCTGCCTTGCTCGCTCCATCCTGCCCCCCCTCCCCGGCTCCATCCTGCCCCCCCCCATCCCCCGGCTCCATCTTGCCCCCTCCTCCCCCGCTCCATCCTGCCCTGCTCGCTGCATCCTGCCCCGCTCGCTCCATCCTGCCCCGCTCGCTCCATCCTGCCCTCCCCGACACAATCCTTCCCCCCCTCAGCTGATCGGTTTCCCTGGCAACGACAGGTCCTAAAGGCCTGTAGGACCTAGAAGACGGAGGTGGAGCGAGCCGGCGGACAGGTGAGTATCCTCACTGAGGATTTTTTAATTTTTACTTTTAGGAGCGGGGGGCCGCGGGGAGCGGAGTATCGCCATATACCATAGTGCTGCTATACATGTACTATAATGTACCGCCATGTACCATAGCGCTGCTATACATGTACTGTAATGTACCACCATATACCATAGTGCTGCTATACATGTACTGTAATGTACCGCCCTATACTATAGTGCTGCTATACATGTACTGTAATGTATCACCATATACCATAGCGCTGCTATACATGTACTGTAATGTACCACCATATACCATAGTGCTGCTATACATGTACTGTAATGTACCGCCATATACCATAGCGCTGCTATACATGTAATGTAATGTACCGCCATAAACCATAGCGCTGCTATACATGTAATGTAATGTACGACCATATACCATAGCGCTGCTATACATGGTTCACTCACGTTGACTGAACAAGTTCTGTCAGTCACAGTATCTCAACTACATATATATTCTAGAATACCCGATGCGTTAGAATCGGGCCACCATCTAGTAGTAGTTATATTCTTGTACATAGAAGCAGTATTATAGTCATTATATTCTTGTACATAGGAGCAGTATTATAGTAGTTATATTCTTTTACATAGGAGCAGTATTATAGTAGTTATATTCTTGTACATAGGGGCAGTATTATAGTAGTTATATTCTTGTACATAGGAGCAGTATTATAGTAGTTATATTCTTGTACATAGGAGCAATATTATAGTAGTTATATTCTTGTATATAGGAGCAGTATTATAGTAGTTATATTCTTGTATATAGGAGCAGTATTATAGTAGTTATATTCTTGTATATAGGAGCAGTATTATAGTAGTTATATTCTTTTACATAGGAGCAGTATTCTAGTAATTATATTCTTGCATATAGGGGGCAGTATTATAGTAGTTATATTCTTGTATATAGGAGCAGTATTATAGTAGTTATATTCTTTTACATAGGAGCAGTATTCTAGTAATTATATTCTTGCATATAGGGGCAGGTTTTGAAAGTTGATAACCTCTTTAACATGTAAATAATGGAAAATGCTCTATAGATGAATTATTAGATTTATAGTAAATATTGATGCTTTCTTTGTGACTTTTTATTTTATCTTTTGTTTGTAATCTGAATTAAATAGATAATGAAATACTGTTGAAAATGTCCATGAATAAGTGCTGCCCCCTAATGGAGAAGACTGTTCTTTTTTTAACTACAGCTTGAATAAGAAAATAACCTTTGTTTGTGTACAGAAAATATGGGACCCAATTTATCATCGCATAACTCTAGGTAATTAGTAAGTTTTTGATGTGAAAAATCTTTATAAAGGATTTGAATTGTTCTTGAAGTTTTAAAGTTTCCTTTTGCTATTTAGTAACAGTTCAGATTTTATACATCAGTGCGGCTTTTCTAGATGTTTTGGGTCAATTCATCAAACGTGACCTTTTAAAAAGCTTTGACAAGACAAAATTATTTTGCGCAGTTTCTGAAATTAACAAAAAACATGACAATGAATAGCAGAAGAAAAATAAATATGGTAAATAATATATCTCTCACGACCTCAACATATTGGATTAAGCACGCATTTCGCCGTGCTGGAGATTTTGGTATGTCAGAGGAGGATGACAGAGCTCACATCCGATTGACGTGGCTGCTGCAAACTGATTCGCTTTATGTTTCATATTATCTCTTTTTTTATTTAATTTTTCTGCAAATTCCTGAATTGTTTTTCACCATTTAAAAAACATGCAAGTTTGGTATTAGGCTATGTTCACACTGCGTTTTTGCTGTTTTTTTCTGGTGTGTTTTTCTCTGTTTTTCAGCTGGAAACCTGGACCAGCTTTTAAAAAAAAAAATGGATCAGAAATGGATCATCCATTTTCGGCTGCATTTTTTCTGGTGCGTTTTTTTTAGCCCATAGACAATGGTTTCATTGGGTAAAGCAGATTAGAAAAGTGCAGCCATAATTGACAGCTCCTTCTCTTTCAGGATCACGTCACAAGGGAAAAAACGCACCAGATCATGAATCGCAAAAATGGAAAACCCATTGACTTTGCTGGGATGCCATTTAAGTGATGCATTCACTACAAAAACTGCTAAAAAAAAACATATAAAATGCACAGTGTGAGGCCTTCTTCACGCCACGGTTTTTGTCTGTCAGGGTGGATCTTGTTTTTTTCAGGATCACCCTGACAAGACCGGACAGAACCTGATGGGTTGCACCAGCTGGCAAATAAGGCCGGCTTCACACCACTGTATGATCATGTCTGGGGCTGTCCGGTGTGAATCTGACAGCCCCGTACCCGATTTTGCCCTAATGCATGCCTATGGTGCCGGACAGGGCCTGATGGCAGCTATTTGCCATCCAGTTTTGTCCCTGACCAGCAGCATCATGCTGCATTCGGTTTTTGTCCCGGACTCAAAAACGCAGCTTGATGAAGGTGCCAGGAGGGCACTGAAACGCGTAGGAGAATAAAGAAGGATTTGATTGAACAACTTCGTGCATTTATTGAAGCGAGTGATCCTGGCAGCGCGGACTGTGGTACACTTTTCTTCCCCAAGCATCTTGTTACATCTCCACGTGAGTGTGGCCGGTTGAAGTCCAGCAGCAGCCATCAGGATATTATCAACAAGCCTTCAAACCAGTTGTGGGTCTCACAACTGGACCAGGTGAGTGGATCTGATTTCTCACCATCACACCTATTAGTGTCTAGTGATAAGGGCACTATTGCGCCTCTTGTCTCCCCCCTTCTCTTTTTTAAGACGCGATCTTGACATTTCAGCAGGGACCTCTCCTGAACCCTGCAATCTGCCGATTCTGGCAGAAAACAGGACCGGAGGGCATATTTCCTCTTTGGTTCTGTTTGTCCGAGGCTGTCAGGTTCTGTCCGGTGTTTCCTGCAAAACACCGGACAGAACCTGATACACGAAAACCGTGGTGTGAAATCTACCTAAGCACCCTGATCCTGTTTTTTGCAGGATTCGTTTCTTTCATTTCTCCATTGAAAAGCATTATAAATTACTTCTCTATAGGCTATAGTGGATGGAGCCGCTGTGCATGGTGCTGAAGAAGCATTCAATGCTCGGTGCTAAAAACCGGATCAGGGAAACGAATCAGGTTTTTTCCTGGGTCCGGCACCATAGACTCCCATTATATGGAAACCGGATTGCGCCGGATCCAGTTTTGTTCGATTCTTGCACCAGATACAAAAAATGCTGCAGGCTCCAATTTTGGGGACAGTGAAAAACCTGACAAAACCGGATCAGCAAAGAATACACAAAACCTGATGGCCAAATAGGACCAATTCGGCACCATAGGGATACATGGGAGACAAAACTGGATCAGGTTCTGTCCTGTTCAAACCGGACAGAACCTAATGCACAAAACCGTAGTGTGAAGCCCGCCTTAGGCCAGCTTCACACTACAGTTTTGTGGTGTCAGGCTGTGTCCAGTGTTTTGCTGGATGCATCGGACACAGCTTGACTGCTTCGGAGAGAACAGAACCGGAGGACAGATATGCCCTCCGGTCCTGTTTTCTGCCGGAATAGGCAGTGCATGGCTGCTGCCGTTGTCCTGTCCTGAAATTTCAGGATCGCAGCTAGCGAGAAGCTAGCTGCGGTTCTGAAATTTCTGCCAGGAGCTCTTCAGGTGCTGAAGTTCTACACCGGCCGCCACTGAACTTCGGCAGCCGGATCCGATTTTCTGTCGGATCTGGTGCGATCCGGCACCCATAGCCTCCCATGTTAAGGGGCGCCGGATCGCCCCGGTCCCTAAAACCGTGGTGTGAAGCCGGCCTTACTGTAGTCGTACTTATGCAAAGAATCAAGTTTGCAGGTCATTTTTGCTACGGAATGAACACAATGTAAACAAAACCCAAATAGCTGTAGCAAAAGTGCTTTTTTTCTCTATTTCACCCCACATTTCAGTACGTTGTATTGGTGTGAATCAATACTACAAATTGTGCCAATTATTTAAAAATGCATATGCGCCACCTGATTATGGCTCCAACTCAGAGCCACCTTAACCCTCCAGGATGAGGATGCTGTAAAGTATCCTGTATCCTTCCCGGTAAACTGGTACACTAAATGTATATATAAGTATAGATGTACGTATGCTCCTGCGCAGCAGCATACATCCATACATCTATACTTATAATACTACAAATTGTGCCACAAAAAATACAAATTGTGCCACAAAAAATACTGCTATCATATGGCTAGTTGGATGGTAGAATAAAAATGTTTTGCCTCTTCAAATAAGGGGAGGAAAAAAACGAAAGAGCAAAAATGAAAAATCGCCCAGGTGTTAAAAGTTTGTGGCATTTTTCCCACTATTATAAATACTTGTGTATTCAGTGTGTAACTTACCTGTGTGTTACTTATCACCATTGAGCATTTTTTCTGTATATATTAACCAGCCAGGATTGTGCCTTATGCAACTCTCCTCATGTTGCACTTGCCTGGATCTATTTTAGGGAACATGTATCATATGTTATTTTTATTGGCTCGTTTTAAAGCGCAGCAAGTATGCGCCTAATATATCTGTATGTAAATGTGGATACATCCCGAACACTCAAAAGTATCATTTTATGCTGTTTTATATTGAAACTTAAACAGTCTTCCAATGGGATGTAGAATAAGATCACATTAAGCTCACACTCGGATAAAACTCGGATCAGAGAGTCGTTAGCATAATTGATCCTATTTTCTCGCATGAGAGAATCAACGCTCGTGTGACCCTCGGCCTAAAAAATGCCAACTATCCTTGTTCTGCGTGATGAGCCGGGTCACAACACCTGCCAACGTGTCTCCACTGTGACCACCTGCCATCAGAGTGACTACATGAAAGGCTATTTACAATGTAACTGTTTATCCTTATAATAATAATAATTTTTATTTATATAGCGGCAACATATTCCGCGACACTTTACAGTTCAGATGGGACATGTACAGATAATATGAGACAAATTCAGTATTTGAGATGAATACCCGAATAGTAACTTCCAGTATCGCGTCTTTGATAGAAGGAGTAGCACTCACCGACTAGGGGTTAAAACATCAATCTTTATTCAGCAACGGTTATCAGGCTTACAACACGGGGGCTTGCGGGGGAAGGATGGGGAGTCTTTCAAACAACGATGGCTGTTTCCTGCCGCCTAGTGGCGCTTCCACAGGTTACAATCCACCAATGGGGGTCTCCAAACAACAACAGCCGTTTCTCGCTGCCTAGTGGTGCTTCCACGGGTTACAATCCACCATTGGTGGATTGTAACCCGTGGTGGCTCCACCAGGTGGCGCAAAATGGCCGTCTTTGTTTGGAGACCCCCATTGGTGGATTGTAACCTGTGGAAGCGCCACCTAGCGGCACGAAACAGCCATCGTTGTTGGAGACCCCCATCTTTCCCCTGCAAGCCCCCGTGTTGTAAGCCTGATGACCATTGCTGAATAAAGATTGATGTTTTAACCTCTAGCCGGTGAGTGCTGCTCCTATCAAAGACATGATACCGAAAGTGACGTTTTAGACCAGAAGTATGCACCAGCGAGACCAGACGGTGTCAGCGTGGATGCGGTCAGCGTGTTCCTGCGCTCCCCATGATGGACCCTGCTGAGTACAAGGAGCAGAATGACAAATGGTGGTGCCGGACAGCTACTAAACTGTGAGATTGATACCTGGATAGTAAATAGTATTCAATTAGAATAATTTATAGCCAAATGTTTCCCTATTCGTTCGTCACTAGTCAGCAACAATGATGGATGGCATATGTACAAGAAAAACTGGTTTGTAAAATCGTCTCTTATCTTTCTTCTTCCGAGCTCTTCTCAGATGATTAAAGGAAGCAAGTTTTAGCTCAACCTTCATGTGACTATGAATCAGTTGACAGGAGCTCAAAAGAGGGAAGTTAATAGTTATAAATATTGAGCTCACTAAGGCAGCCATACACATTAGATGGCTGCCGGCCGACTGATGCTTCAGCTGATTGCTCAGTCGTCAGTCTTCTCAGCCATACACAGGAGTGATCATTCAGCCGAGTGCTCCGGTGTTCTCTATGACAATGTGCCGCTTATCGTAGAGACGACAATGCTTTTAGCAGCCTAAAATCGGACATTTATGATCAACATCTCTACTTACCACCAGTCGTCTGGCACCTTCATAGATATAAGACTGTCAGCCAACCCAATGCGTTCAGTTGACATAGTCACGGGATCCTTTACAGAGGTCACAGGTTTCAGACTGCACCAATTTGATATTCATTACCGATCCTAAGGATAGTCATTAGTGCCCAAGTAGAGGACAACTTTCTATAAGGGCCAATATAAACAGATATGCAACAGGCTCCTCTCCAGTGGTGGCTATCTATAGTCTTGCTGCCTGTTCCGTTGAAAGTGCCGGTGAAATAGCCTTTTTTTTTCCCATGAACATCATTTGGGTAAAATGTAGCAAATTTGTGATGAAAAATAAAATGAAAAATATTCCTAAGAGCCGCTTTACACACACCAACGTTTAAACCCTCAGTGAGTAAAGAGATTTAAGGGCCGCTTTACACACACCAACTTCTGTGACCAACTTCTGAACAGATCTCTGGTTGCAGTGAAATCATGGACACATTGTTCCATTTTGTGGCTGTGTACAAATGTAACAATGTGTCCATGATTTCACTGCAACCAGAGATCTGTTCAGAAGTTGGTCACAGAAGTTGTTGTGTGTAAAGCGGCCCTAACAGACATTTCAATGGTTATTATCTATTCATAGGTTAGGAAATAACTTGCTGGTCGCTGGTTTCTGCCTGCAGGGATCCCTAGTGATCCAGACAACAGAACTCTACAGCCTTGTCCTGAATGGAGAGGAGGTGCGCCTGCTCAGCCATAGGTCCATTCATTGTCTATGGGACATCGGATCTAGTAGAATGCTGTACTCAGCAGTCCCACAGACAATCAATGCAGCAGAGCACACACAAACCTTTGCTCCATTGGAGATGGGGCTGCACTGCCTCATTCTTAGGGCTCCAGAGCCCTGTACCCAGGATCAATGGGGGCTTCAGAACCCTGTTCCCAGGATCAAGTGGGCTCCAGAGCCCTGTTCCCAGGATTAATGGGGACTCCAGAGACCTATCCCCAGGATCAATGGGGGCTTCAGAGCCCTGTTCCCAGGATCAAGTGGGCTCCAGAGCCCTGTTCCCAGGATTAATGGGGACTCCAGAGACCTGTTCCCAGGATCAATGGCGGCTCTAGAGCCCTGTTCCCAGGATCAGTGGGGGCCCCAGAGCCTTGTTCCCAGGATTAATGGGGGCTCCAGAGCTCACTTCTCAGGATCAATGGTGGCCATTCCCAGGATCAATTGGAGCTCCAGAGCCCTGTTCCCAGGATCAATGGGGGCTCCAGAGCCCTGTTCCCAGGATCAATGTGGGCTCCAGAGCCCTATTCGCAGGATCAATGTGGGCTCTAGAGCACTGTTCCCATGATCAATAGGGGCTCCAGAGCCCCTTTCCCAGAGCCCTGTACAGGATCAATGGTGGCCCCAGAGTCTTGTTCCCAGGATTAATGGGGGCTCCAGAGCCCACTTCCCAGGATCAATGGGGGCTCTAGAGCCCTGTTCCCAAGATCAATGGGGGCTCCAGACCGTGTTCCCAAGATCAATGGGGGCTCTAGAGCCCTGTTCCCAGGATCAATGGGGGCTCTAGAACCCTGTTCCCAAGATCAATGGGGGCTCCAGACCCTGTTCCCAAGATCAATGGGGGCTCCAGACCCTGTTCCCAAGATCAATGGGGCTCCAGACCCTGTTCCCAGGATCAATGGGGGCTCTAGAGCCCTGTTCCCAGGATCAATGGGGGCTCTAGAGCGCTTTTCCCAGGCTCAATGGCCCATGGGGACTCCAGAGCCCTGTTCCCAGGATCCCCAATTAATATCAAATTATTTTCTATCCTATAGATAGGAGATAGCTTGATTATTTTTTGAGGAACAGCCTTTTTTCTCTATGCATTGTCATGAGAAAAATCTTATTCCACTACAGTTCAGTGTAATTAACAGGATCCCGGTCACCAAAATATATTTTTTTCTTTAATTGGATATGCACAATATACTGCAATTATTACACATGTAACTTCTTTCCCATACAAATATTTATTTTATTAATTACTGAATAGAAAAATATGAAACAATAAGTTATGCCCAGTACTTCACATTATAAAAAATAAATACAATTAAAGTGCTTTTTACATAAACAGAAATAAACCACAAAAAAAATACATTTTGTCTTGTTTCAGTGGAAATGAAGATGACTCGAACACCAAAAATGTGATGACATAGATGTGACTAGAATAGTCCGAGACGCTGGTGCAAACACTAAAAACCCACTACGTCTAAAGGAATGTAAATCTTATACATATAAAATGGTTACAGGAGATTATAAAATGTAAGGAAACTTCAAAACATCCTACTAAGTAAATGTCACAAGAAGTGTTGTATATCGCCCACATATAACCATTATGAAATTAAAGAACCTTAGGAAATATCTCTGGAAAGGCTTTCGTCCAAGTAAATTAAACATTCTCTATTATATTAAAACCTGAACACCAGTTTACTGTTTACATAGATATAAACTACAGAAATAACTGGCTAAAGGTGAAAAATGAGTAATGTATGTACACAGTGACTGCACCAACAGAATAGTGAGTGCAGCTCTGGAGTATAATACTGGAGGTAATTCAGGATCAGTAATGTAATGTATGTACACAGTGACTCCACCAGCAGAATAGTGAGTGCAGCTCTGGAGTATAATACAGGAGGTAATTCAGGATCAGTAATGTAATGTATGTACACAGTGACTGCACCAGCAGAATAGTGAGTGCAGCTCTGGAGTATAATACAGGAGGTAACTCAGGATCAGTATAGGATCAGTAATGTAATGTTATGTACACAGTGACTGCACCAGCAGAATAGTGAGTGCAGCTCTGGAGTATAATACAGGAGGTAACTCAGGAACAGTAATGTAATGTATGTACACAGTGACTGCACCAGCAGAATAGTGATTGTAGCTCTGGAGTATAATACAGGCGGTAACTCAGGAACAGTAATGTAATGTATGTACACAGTGACTCCACCAGCACAATAATGAATGCAACTCTGGAGTATAATACAGGATGTTAGGTCCCTTTCACACTAGCGTTTTTTACAAATTGCGGCAGATTTACCGCATTTGCCGCCTGACGGCTGCACTTGCGGCAAGCCCCATGCATTGTCTATGGGGCTTGTGGTAGGTACGACAAGTGCGGTATAGCTGTGGTTCCGGCAGTTGTGACTGTGAAAAAAAACGCTGCTGATCGCGTTTTTTTCGCTGCCGCAAGTGCCGGAACCGCAGCTATACCGCACATGCCGCAAGCCCCATAGACAATGCACGGGGCCTGCCGCAAGTGCGGCCGTTAGGCGGCAGATGCGGTAAATCTGCCGAATCTGCTGCAATTTGTAAAAAACGCTAGTGTGATAGGGGCCTAACTCTCGGGATCAGTACAGGATCAGTAATGTAATACATGTTCACAATGACTACACCAGCAGAATAGTGAGTGCAGCTCTGAAGTATAATACAGGAGGTAACTCAGGATCAGTACAGGATTAGTAATGTAAAGTATGTACACAGTAACTGCAACAGCAGAATAGTGAGTGCAGCTCTGTAGTGTAAGGGTATGTGCCCACAGGAGGCGTTTTTTAAGCAGTCCTGAATGCAGCAAAACCTGTACTGGTTTCAAGGATCCTAGAGTCCTTGCCAGGAGATTTGCTGCGTTCAGGTCCTGTGTTTTTATCGCGTTTTTTGCACGTTTTATGTGCGTTTTTTCTGTGTTTTTGCCATTGATTGCAGCAAAAGCTCAGGAAAAATAGAACATGTCAATTCTCTCCCATCCACAGCAAAACCGCAGAGATTTGACAGTTCTTGACACTTGCAAAACAAATGTGTGGGCACAGCAATTCTGTGAAACACATTGGTTTTGCTGGGAATCAAAACTGCAGGAACAAATTAGCATACATTACCAAAAACGTCCTGTGGGCACATACCCTAATACAGGATGTAACTCAGGATCAGTAATGTAATGGATGTACACAGTGACTGTACCAGTAGAATAGTGAGTGCAGCTCTGGAATATAATACAGGAGGTAACTCAGGATCAGTAATGTCATGTATGTACACAGTGACTGCACCAGCAGAATAGCGAGTGCAGCTCTGGAGTATAATACAGTAGGTAACGCAGGACCAGTAATGTAATGTATGTGCACAGTGACTCCACCAGCAGAATAGTGAGTGCAGCTCTGGAGTATAATACAGGATGTAACTCAGGATCAGTACAGGATCAGTAATGTAATGTATGTACACAGTGACTGCACCAGCAGAATAGTGAGTGCAGCTCTGGAGTATAATACAGGATGTAACTCAGGATTAGTACAGGATAAGTAATGTAATATATGTACACATTGATTTAACGTAAATTATATCTAAAATGTAAATCGTAAAATGGTGTTCAACTTTTACATTGGGGACATATGCTTTAAAATTACTCAGGCCAGCCTTGTGCTAGTCACTTATGACAATTCTGATACTAGATCCAACAGAGGAGATAATAATGTATATATTTTAATGTAACAAGACGCTATGGGATCACTGATGAAAACTGAACAATTGGCGATATGGCCTGTACCAACCAATCAGAGCTCAGTTTTAACTTCTTAAGACTCAGGAAAGATGATAGTTGTACTTTGACCAATTGTGTCCTAGTTCCAACTAAAAGGAATGCAGGAAAAAGAAAAACTTCATGGACATATAAGCACATTCTCGCATTTCAATGTACTATGTTGAGACTACAAAGTGTCAGGGTTATATACATTTTGGATTAAATGAAGCATTTCTTTGTTTTTGCGGCATTCAAGGGCAGAATAGAAGGGTAAGTATTAAAAATAACTAGAGATTTGGGTTTCAAATAGTGGCAAGTATAATATGATAGAGGTGTGTGATTTGGTCTTTACTATTCCTTCTCTTTGCTATAGTATCAGTATATTGGGGCATTCTCTCTACTGATTGGGGGGATATCACTGAATGTCGGGCTTTAAGTAGTTCTCTATGTTGGGTTTGGTGTTGTGCCGGTGGGATTTCTTCCCGCTTGTTCTCTGGTTCTGGTGTGCAGGCTGCTTGGTCCGGTTGTCCACTGATTTGTCTTTCTTGTGAGGTTTCTGGGGTTTGCTTTCAGCCACCTTGGCAGTCGCTTCTTGGGTGGTGCTGACCGACGCTGGGTACAGGTTCTGTAACTTTAGCTGCAGCCATTCCTGTCTCTGCAACGTGTGCCTGAAATCTCCATAGTTGTGCATAAGCTGCATCTCACTAACCGCTCGCCTCCTGGAATAAATGCAGAAAAAATAGGGCTTATTTTTTGTGTCCAGAGCAGCAATTAACCCATATAGATGGTTAGACAAGTTGCATTGTTTGTGGCAATCAGGGCTGTGGAATTAGAGTTGGAGTCAGTGTCCATTTTGGTGGAGTCAGAGTCGGATTCAGGGGAATTTCAGAGTCGGTTGTTTGGCTTACTGACTGCACAGCCAAGGTTGTGGAGTCTGAGTCCATTTTGGTGGAGGTGGAGTTAGATTCAGGGAAAGTGAGGACTCAGAATTGATGTCGGATTTGGATGTTTGGCTTACCCACTCCACAGCCCTGGAGCCAACGTTCCTAATGTTTGCCACATTCTGCAGCAAAATACTCCATCAGATCGGACTGTAAATTATTCAATGCCCAAAAAAATGCCCCAATAAAACACTATATAAAGTTATTAGTGATGAGCAGTCACTACCATGCTCGAGTGCTCGGTACTTGTAACAAGCAGTTGGATGGGAGCAACTCGAGTACCAGGTATAATGGAAGTCAATGGGGAACTTAAATCTCAGGAAATATGCTCAAGTTCCCCATTGACTTCCATTATACTTGGTACTCAAATCGCGCCCATCTGAGCATCCAACTGCTTGTTACAAGTATTAAGCACCAAGCATGGTAGTGCCCGCTCATGATTAAAAGTAATCTATTTGTATAATGTTTTAAAGCACCCCTCTAGCGTTTTTTTTATTGCGGTGCTGTAGTTGTGCTTTATCTCTAAGTCCACAGCCCCCTGTTTTTCCAGGGTTTCATGGAACGCGTCGGAGGTCCAACTCTATCCAAGTCTATGAGAGCCTTGTTCATGTCTTATTCTGGCTCTCAAATACTTGTATTGATCACTTGTGATATAACTTCTGGCTAGTCAGACAGTGCCACGGGACAGGAGCAACAACGAAAAAGGATGAAAATGCCAGAGGGTGAGTATAAATCTGACAGGGGATTATTAAAAAAAACACTCTAGCACTGAAAATAGTGAAATGATGGAAGGGTGCTTTAAATTGGCCTATTTACAGACAGCAGAAGGTCTGGTGCTTCCAACTGTTGCTAAACTACAACTTCTAGTGTAGTGTAAATGTATGCTACATAAAGCTTTAAGAATAATCCCTATAATCCTCGATTTACTAACACTGGCGTTTCATACACCAGTCGTAAAGGAGTTATCCAGGATGATGCTAAGAACCTGCAAGAGTGTAGTTGGTGACTACCTGCATGTTCTACCCAGCATTGATCTATGCCAGCGTACAGCGGTCACATTCTGCTCTTGTCGGCAGTTCTGCGGCTTAGGTTTATGCCATGTCAATAGAGCAGCTCCTTCTCTTCTGTTCTGCAGATTGCAACCACTGTATGTCGGCAGAGATCGGCACCAGACAGAACAGGCAGGTAGTTAGCAACTACCTGCCTGTAAGTTTTATCCCATAAGAAAAGAATACAAAAGTCCTGGACAACATCTTTAAAGAGGGGCGTATAGGAATAAAATGCACCAAATTCCTTAAGAAGCATATTCCACTTCAGAAATTTGGCCCATCTTATCTTAGCGGCAGAAATATTATTCCAGTTAGTGATAGGCAACCTGCCTCCTTCCCACCTTCGCTAGGTTTGGCACACATATCCAAAACATGGTGAAGCCAAAAGTCAGAGGCAGCACAGGTGCAAAATAGTGATAAAACAACCACTCACACCCCAACCAGTCATGGAGGGGGCGGCTGCCCAGTATTATTAATGGTCACAGATGAGGCTTGCATAGGGTGCCAGTCACACAGGTACGTGTGGTGCTTACAGCCTATAGATGACACCCATACTATTACATCAGTCAGGCTGCCCAGCACTATATAAGTGCACCCCATAGGAGAGATACCCCATGTCACCCAAACAGCTCTAAAGGACCTGGCTGCATCCTGCATAATAATGGAAACAAATGTGAAATAAAATAATATAGAATATACCTTAGCTAACTTAAGTTAAGGTATGTGCATATTTTTAAATTCGGGCGAACCTGCGGGAGCGCGCTTGCTTCCGACATCGCAGGCCAGCTGTCACACGGCAGGATGTTGCCGGTGATGTGGCGGCGATGCGGGCGGAGCCATCGCTCGCTGGGCTGGGATCAACCCAGTGAGCGATCCTCAGCAACGCTGCGGTATAGGTATCTGGTTGCAGATTGACAGGTTTACCTTCATGCTGGTAAACCTGTCAACCTGCGACCAGCGATAAATCGCAGTTGTGTCACGCTTTCACACAGCACGATGCAACTGCGATATCGCCAGCGACATCACTGATGCGTCACTTTTCGGTGATGTTGCTCGCGATATTGACGCGTGTGACGCCGCCTTTAGACCATGACCTGATTATTCCTCAGTTTACTCCCTGAATGCTCTTTGTGCTCTCCTGGAAACCTGACCTTGGACTGTTACATAACCATGTCTCTGTCTACTCCCTGAATACTACAAGCTCTCCTGGAAACTGACCCTGAATTACCTGACTTTCCATCTGTCTACACTAACTGTAAGTAGTGACAGTGTCACCCTAGCTATCAATAGTTACAAGTCACATCACAGATATAATTTCAATGGACAATAAAAAAATAGTAATACACAATTGGTAATTTTTTTCATATACAGTCGTACTTTGATTTACGAGTAACTTTATTTGCTAGCTATTTGAAAGACAAGCTACTATGTCTGAAAAATTGTAACTTTGTTAATGAGCAATGATTTGGATTATGAGCATAAGACATGTCAAACTATTTTTTTTAATCATGCCCTGCTAAAGGGACATGCAGCTGTGATTTTAGATACAGTATTTACTGGCTGCCCGCCCACCACCATTGTCTTCATTATTCTAGCCCCAGTCTTAGCTCTCTTGGCCGCCGTACATGTACGAGAAACCGCTGGCCAAACAGACGCCAGCAGCTACCAGCCAATCAGATGCCAGCAGCTGCTGGCGTCTGATTGGCTGGCGACTTCTCATACATGTTGTGTGTGTGCGAGTTTGAGAGTGCGTGTGTTTCTTTCTGCAGGTACTTTAATAGGGGTATTAGGGGATGCAAGGGTTGATGGGGATATTGGGGTCTGCATGGGGATGATGGGGATATTGGGGTTGCATGGGGATGATGTATATACATGTACTGTATATTAATACAGTAAGTATTTTTGGGTTGTGGAATGAATCTTCTGTGTTTCAATTATTTCTTATGGAAAAATTTGCTTTGATATGCAAGCGATTTGAGCTACAAGCACCCTCCCGGAATGGATTCTGATCATAAATCAAGGTTCCACTGTATTTCCAGGAGGAAACTAAAAGGAAAACAAAACAACACAATAGATCTAAGAATAACATTAATTAGTCCAGTGTAACAGTTACAGTAAATGATAAGGTGTGGATATCAAATTCTTCAGTATAAAGCAGTGAAGCTCGTCATGTCTGATGCACATCTTCTATTACTTTCATTAAACAGATGCAAAGATGTTAAGGAAGCTACAGAACACTCACGTCACAGGTTTTCCTTCATATCCAGAAAAGAGCGACACTCCGCACAGTATGAGGCCAATTTTGGTGAGATCTGTTATAAAATTCATGGCAGCTGCAGAAAAAGAATCACATCATTTATATTTATTTCTCATTATTCCAAGAGGAAAGAAAGTCAGAGCTGAGTGTGGAGGCAGAGCGGATATACTGTACACCAAATCCCTGTGGTTTATTCAGCACCGAGTCTAAACACTGCGGGCAAGATGTAATATACGAAGACAAGAGGCACAGACACACGGGGGGAGCTGTTATTGGGGACCTTGGAACATTTGATAAATCTGGCACATCCTTAGATATTACACCTCTCTCTAGTAAAGTTACTCCACTTTTTATGCCACTCTGGGCCCCACTGGAGGGAGTTTGTGACTCTTTAAAAAGATGCAATTCATAAATCTGGATAATACTTCATTTTCATACCTAAACAAGCCTGAGTGGCCGTAAAATCACAAAAGGTTGCAAAATTCAGCACAAAGGTGGTGTCGGACAAAATTTTTGATGTTCTGATGCTCGAAAAAATGGTGCATGATACATGTCCTCTTATACTAAGTAATTTATTCTTATAGAAAAACTCAATTATCTGTTTTAGGGGTCATTACACGCTACGATATCTGTAAAGATATCGCTGAAACGTCAGGGGTTTTCAGTCGCTCTAACGACGTCTTTGCGTGTGACACGTGGATCTTACTAGCGATAAGTGGTCAGATTGTTCATAGTAGATATGAGAACCGGACCCCAAATCAGACGATGTCGATCATGCAATCTGTTGCATCGTTCTGTGTGACACCGCGATAACGATCTCCTTAACGATTTCACCTATTCACAACATTGACAAGCATCGGTCGCTGGCTGTGTGAACAATACCTGCACGTAACATCATTGCTGCGTCATGAACGATATCTATACATGTGACACCTCACTGACGATGTTGTCCACGAGCGCGCACCCCTGAGATCGTTATTGAGTTCCCTCACAAAATCGTAGTGTGTGACGGCCCCCTTAAACATATCTGTCTATCTGTCTGACTGCGGTAACTGCTGATCGGCTTGTGACGTCACCACAGGTCCTGTAAGCACCCGGACCTTGCTGGGAGACAGTGGTGGATCGAGGATAGGTGAGCATAGTGATTTTTTTATTTTTAACTTTTTACTATATTTCACTTCTGCAATGTATATTATATATTGCAGAAGTGAAAGTGCCCCGCTGTGTCCGAATCGGACCCGGAAACAGAATAGGTCACCCCCTGTGGTATCCTTTCCTGTCAGTGGGATCCTACAAAAAGTAGGATCCCACGGACAGGAAAAAAAAACGTAATGTGAGAGCAGCCTAACAATGTGTCCATGATTTCACTGCAACCAGAGATCTGCGAACAATCTCTGCACAATTATCTGTGTGTGTAACTGGGCCTTTACTGTTCATCCATCCTTCCTTCTATCTATCCACCTATCTAGCAACCTATCTAGCTTTCCATCTATTATTATTATTATTTAATTATATGCCATTGATTCCATGGTGCTGTACATGAGAAGGGGTCACATACAAAATGATAGATATAGTTTACAGTAAGCAAATTAACAATGACAGACTGATACAGAGGGGAGAGGACCCTGCCCTTGCGGACTTACATTCTACATCTATCCCTCTGTCTGTCCATCCATCCATCTATCTATCATCTTTCTAGCTAGATAGCTATTAATGTACATATCTATCAATCTATTTTTTTCAAAGTGTAATTCCATGTTCTATACTATATTCTATTCTGATTATTTTCATGCATTGTATGGAGTGTGGTGAGAACGTATAGCTCAGTGCGTCCTGATCTTGGTGTAAAAATAAACTCTAAAGATTACAGTGATATAGATAGTACAGTAAGAAAGAAGAACTACGGAAGGAGAGGGTTAAGAGGTATTCTCAGAACTCAAAATTATCCTTTATCCCTACTGACCCCTGCGATCCCCAAAATGGAGCTTTGGAAACTGAGAACCGACCCATCTTGAATGGAGCAGAGGTGCACATGCTTGACCTCCACTCCATTCATTACCTATGCGACTGCCAGATATAGCCGAGCTCTGAACTCGACTTCCCCCTGCAGTCCCATAGGCAATGAATGGAGTGGTGGTCGAGCATGTGCACCTCCTCTCCATTCAAGACGGGGCCCCGTTCTAAGCATCCAGCGCCTCTTTCTATTACTGGAGGTCAATAGGAATAAGTTTCAATTTGGGTTATTCCTTTAAGGTGTGCTCATACATATTCATCAAGTATTTATGCTTTAATGAATGCAAAGAACAAATTTTAATTTCAATGCATTAATTAATTCTTCCTTTGTGTGTATACACAGTGCGTTTTTACCTTTGGCATGTGGTTTATTTGCAGTTCTATCTCATTGATATGAATGGAGAGAATCACAACCTGATAGAAGCCACAGGAAAACAGACTGAAACTTCAGCTATTGAGTAAGTGCATGCGGGTTTACAATTTGTTCTATTATAATAATAAAATAATAAAACTATTTGTATAGCGCCAACATTTTCCGTAGCGCTTTACAGTACAATGGTTCGTATAAGAAAAATATACAATACAGAATGGTAAGTAATACAGAACAGTAACATACAATAAACATGAATCAATGTAGGAAATACAATAAATAAGGCAAAAAATAAAGGTGACCCTGCTCGAAGGAGCTTACAATCTAAGACGGGATGGGGGTGACACAAAGTACAGGGGCTTATAACAATGAATATCTTACGTCTAAATGACTACTATTATTCACTTTTACCATCATTTTTACCCATCACATGTTAATATACCCTAATGTAAGTGCATAACAATCTGACTGTTCGTCAGAGAAGACGAACCAGGGAGTTTCTTGAATGTAATCACTAATTTGGGAGGCTGCTCTCCATTCTGTAGACCCCCAGACGGGGAATGCTCTATGTCAGATGCTTCTCTCATCACATAAAAATGAGCAGATAATATTTCATTTGTTTCTGTTACCACATTGACCAGACAGGATCTAAAACTTCTGAAGAATGTTAATCACTTTTCAAGGGACCATTGGCAAATAAATCAATTGGATTCCAGAACCGTAACCGATCTGAAATGCAATGTCCAGTGCACTATACCAGTGATATCACTGAATTCCTCTACACCCCAATGCACATTCACCATTCCAGCAAAACTACTGGTACATCTGCACCTTGCAGACTTCCTGAGCTCTGCTGTAATGACTGGTCTACTTTATAGACACATCTCTGGCATAAATCACAGTCCCATCCTCATCTCTATTCCCTTCATTACTCTGATCGATGAGATCAATTTAGAGATGATTGGGGAAGAAGAATGCCAGCATGTCAGTGACCAACACTGAAATCTGGGCAGTAAAAGCTCATTTAAGGTACCTTTACACGCTGCCACTGAGGTGTAGCAACTGCCTGGCAATCGGGATTTTTGTCACGGTTGCCTTAAAATTGCTACCAAGTTGCGGCGTGTAATTTCGGAAAGTGATCGGGTTTTTCGCAGTTGCTCCAGGTAGCGGTTTCTGAACACTGTTTTAAAACCAGAGGCAACCCAAATGGTGAATTGCCCTGGTATTGGCGTGTAAACGGGTGATAGGGATGGAATCTGCGTCACCTAGTGATTTCCTAGAGGCGTGCCACAGCGTGATGTTTTCCGCGCCCCATCAGCGATGATTGGTGGGGGCTACTGTGTTACCATTGGCTGTCCCTTCACAGGGCGCCATATTTAAAGAGCTGACCATTCACACTCCACAATTGGAATGGCGTCATGTATTAGCCAGCCTTCCTGCGCAGGCTGGCCAATCATGATGCTATTGCATTATCCAATCAGCGTGTTAGCGTCACGGAATACACAACTCTGTCACGCCTATGTTTTAGCGACGCTGAGCATGTAAGCCCACATTCCCCTACTGATTGCGGCGTGTGAAGTGGCGTCGAGATTCAACCGGATGTTTCCCGCAGGATCTGTTGGAACCTCCGGGGAACCATGTTCTCTTGGGTTGAGGGCGCAATTGCGGCGTGTACATGTGGCATCGGCGACCGTTATCAACCATTAAAAACGTGCACGGAAACGTTCGGTTGATACCGATCGCCAGTGATACTTGCAGCGTGTAAAGGTACCCTTACAGTAGCCGATTTCTGCCCATAAACGAGCACTGATCGCATATCTACAAGTCGATCTTTATGTCCGTGTTCGTACAAGCTAATCAAACTGTATGAGGACCTAACAACCATCGATAGGATCAATCTGTCCTCAAACAATGTGAATGTTGTCAGCAGCACATCCCCTATTCATGCAAGAAGATTTTTTGCTGCCAACGATGCAATCAGCCAAAGAATGAGTTATTCAGCTAATTTGTCGACTTATTGACGGTTCAATTACACAGGCCAGTTATCTGGAATGATCGTTCTTAATCTGCAGATATCAGGTATGAAGCATTAAAGGGATTGTCCAGTGAAAACAAGTCCAGGGGATGGGCAATAAATTACTGAGTGGTGAGTGTCAAACTTCTCGAACCCATGACCATCAACAAAATGGGAATTTTTTTATCCCTGTTACAAAATTGAGAAGCAGATTGGGTGTCAGAGTGCCGATCCATTCATTTTCTATGGGGTATAGAAAAAAACAGCATGGTGGCTCACTGGTTAGCACTGTATGGTGGCTCGGTGGTTAGCACTGCAGCCTTGCAGCGCTGTGGTCCCCAGCTCTAATCCCACCAAGGACAACATCTGCAAGGAGTTTGTATGTTCTTCCCATATTTGCATGGGTTTCATCTGGTTTCCTCCCACACTCCAAAGACATACTGATAAGATGGTTAGATTGTGAGCCCCAATGGGAACAGAGATGCAAATGTATGCAAAAGCGCTGTGGAATCAATAGCGCTATATAAATGAATAAATATAATTATTATAAAAGATGAGTGCAGTGATTGTCAGCTGCATAGGAAATTAATTGTGTGGAAGTCAAGCATGCGGTCTGCAGCTCCATTCAAGTGGGGATAAGAATCCCCGGTTCTGTCAATCGGTGCAGGACCTAGCCGTCAGACCTCGTTAAAGATAGGTAATAATTTATTGTTACTGGACAACCCCTTTGACAATATCCCTGCCCCAGAGCAGAAAAGTTGCTGACAATAACTATTATGGCCCTAAACCACTAAGAACATTGGTTTACCAAGCTAGATAGCCAAGAAATGAAGCATAGCCAATCCATTATCTTTGCTCATCAAGAGTATTGCCATCACATCTACACCGACATAGGCCCATACCTATATTTGCTGCCCTGATTTTATCTGGTCAATGCATTCTCATAAAACTAATCTGTATGTTGTATTAAACTATTTGTATGGGCTCAATAGCAATAGTGGTGGTGTTTCTGATAATTTGCTTAAAAGGAACTGTCCCAGGCACCTAATTGCCCTGGTCACTTCGCTGTAAAGACTAAAGATCATTGCCCCAATCCTCTCTAATCTAAAATAGAATTAGAATGCTTGATACATAAATCAATATTGCAACATTGACAAATGTTTGGCTTGGAAATGTATTTGTCTGTGATCTCTAGGACTGGTGATAGTCCTGCGGTCAGGTGCATGCACCCAAGAGCAGCGCTGGCTAATACAGAGCTAACTTATTGTTAGATAATACTAAATATAATAAAAAAAAACAGTATGAGTTTCTTCAATTGGTCACAAGGGGTTGGAATAAATCAGTCTTGAACCCAGAAGTAGGGCTTCTTTGGCCATAAAGGGGAACTTTCATCTCATTAATGCTGCTTGAACCACAGGAAGCATGAATAAGACACTTGCTCCATTTATGCTTATGTTTTACTCTGAAACGCTGCAACATTGAAAATCCGTCCTGGGACTATATGTCCGGCATAACTAGTCCGAGGCCGATCTCCGGCTGCCCTTTTCCGCCACAAACCCTTTGACTGAAAGGTTTCGTCTTATGTGTGGGCGTGGGGAGGGACCTGTCAGTCAAGGGGATCAGGATGGGTAGAAGCCACCAGGGATCTGCCTCGGTTAGTCATCCGATAGCTATTCAAGGTATGTGTTGTATGAAATAATTAAGTGTTTCACAGTAAAAAAAACAAGGCTACAATAATGCACCCAGCGGTTTCGCCATTGACAGGTTCCCTTTAATGCAAGAACTATATGTGAGCCCTGCACTTACCAGACAAAAGCTTCAGATTAATTATATTATCACACAGTATATAGCACAACAATTACGGTAAATATATATACCAATCACATTACTGTGCAACCAGCAAGGTAAGTAATTTCATTTGCAACTATACACTATGCACATTCAGTGCCGTTGTGTTCTTATGTACCTACAGTAGGCATAGTGTTTTGAATATTGTTCCTATATCTGCTTCACCTTTTACATATTGCTTTTAGATAGATAGATATGTGATTAATAGTCAAGAAAAGGATCGCAGCACTCCTTCTTTAAGGCTACGTTCACACATTTGCGTATTTTGTTGCGATTTTTTGCAGACGCTTTTTGCAGCGATTGTCGGCCGCGCAAAAAAGAGCAACAAAATACGCAGGGGCTTTCACACACTGCGCTTTCTTTACTCCAGAAAGCGCAGGTGATGTCACAGAGGGGAGGAAGAATCCTGCTTCCTCCTTCCCTCTGTGACAGCCCCATTAGATTTTGCAGTGTATCAATATACACTGCGAAATCTAAATTAAACAGAGGCAAATGTATGAAAAATAAAAAAGAATGAAATACTTACCTGTCCGACACCTTTTCCCGGTGTCCGGCGGTGAGGCCAGGCGATGTGTATCCTGCAGGAGCCTGCCGTGATGTCAGAGGGGCGTTCCCGGCTCTGATTGGCCATTCGCGGTCATGTGATATGCATCACATGACCGCGAGCAGCCAATCAGCACTGGGAACGCTCCTCTGACATCACGGCAGGTCCTCGCAGAACACACATCGCCTGGCCTCACCACCGGACACCGGGAAAAGGCATCGGAGAGGTAAGTATTTCATTCTTTTTTATTTTTCATACATTTGGCTTTGTTTAATTTAAATTTCGCAGTGTATATTGATACACTGCAAAATCAAAAGGGCGGTCACAGGTGTCACACAGGGAAGGAGGAAGCAGGATTCTTCCTTCCCTCTGTGACGTCAGATGCAGCAGTGCCCGCCTTTATGGAAAAAAGCTTCGGCGCTGCTGCGTGAATATGTGAATAGATAGACAGATATTTTAGAAAAAAAACAAGAGCAGCACTTGGTTAAATGGGGTGTAAACAATCAGTCCAGAACAGGGTTCTGCTGTTCATTGTATACAGACCAAGCAAAGAAAAAGATTGCAGCACTCCTCTTCAAGATGTATGTTCTACCTTTATTGGGCCTACAAGATGTGCCTGTAGGCCTAATAAATAGAGAACATACATCTTGAGGAGTGCTACAGTCTTTTTCTTTGGATAGATAGATAGATAGATAGATAGATAGATAGATAGATAGATAGATAGATAGATAGATAGATAGATAGATAGATACTGTAAATAGCTAGATGGATAGATAAAAAAAGATAAATGGATAAGCTCCAAACTCAAATAACAAACAAGGAGTGTAAAGCCCTTAATTTGCCCTGTCCAAAGCAAATTAACTAACAAAGAAAACAGGCAGCTCTCAAAAAAATGCAAAAAAGTGTGGACTGTATTAGTCCATGTGGAGCAACATTTTGGCCTGCTGGCCTTTATCATGCACGATAAAGCTCAGACAGGCTGAAACGTTGCTCCACATGGACTAATACAGTCCACACTTTTTTTTGCATTATTTTGAGTGTTGCCTGTTGTCTTTGATGGATGGATGGATGGATAGATTCTGACTTTTCAGTGCACCATTGATCGCTTAGAGAAACTTTATACCTCTCAACAATTTTTTTCTCTAAATCCCAAAACATGGAACCATCTATTTTAATGCAAATGACAGTATATAATAGCTGATGTACTAAAAAAGGAACCTGTTCCTATTTGTATCTATAAATTGCATCCAAGTCTAAACTTAACTGAGAACACGTGGTTGTTGGAATGTAAACTTGCTTTCTGAAGCTCGCACATATTGTAATGTAACCTTGTCGCTTTCATGGTGTAATATGTAAACTTATACCCAGAGAGGATGCAGCTTATGTCATGCCCTTTCCTGATTCTTTACTTCATCTCTTTGCCATTCATTGAACATCACTCCTCTCTTAGGGAAGATTTATATCTGCAGCCCACCAGCTTCCACATTTCAAGGAGTCATGTTGCTACAAAAACATCCATTTACTATCATTTACTTTGCATGTGTTGCTGTTAATAGACGGCTTTTTACATTGTCCGATTTGTTTGACACATTTTAGTTATTTTTTACAGGTGTCAAATTGGGATTCCAGATTAAATGGAAATTGAGAAATAAAGTGTCAGCATATGATTTACAATTATCATAAACTATGTGTTTGGAGTATATGACTACAGCCTTGTCGAGGAAGGAAATATCAGGAGATAGAGGCTCAAAGCATGCTTTCTCATGGACACGCAAATCTGAAGCATGATACTCAATCAGTGGCGTAACTTGAAGCTCATGGGCCCCGATGCAAAAGCTCCAATGGGGCCCCCAATTATTGTAAATCTCTAATAGCTAATTACTGTGCAAAATTACAACTTCACATGCCCTTCCACCAGTGGTGTAACTTGAAGCTCATGGGCCCCGATGCAAAAGCTCCAATGGGGCCCCCAATTATTGTAAATCTCTAATAGCTAATTACTGTGCAAAATTACAACTTCACATGCCCTTCCACCAGTGGTGTAACTTGAAGCTCATGGGACTCGATGCCAAAGCATCAACGGGGCCCCCAATATTTGCAAATGTTTAATAGCATTAGTCTTTTTCTATAGGCCAAATGGACTTCTGGGGCCCCCAGGCTCCAGGGCCCCGGTGCGATTGCAACCCCTGCACCTATTGTAGTTACGCCACTGTAGCCAATATATTAAAGTTAGGCTGAGTTCACATGTCCAGTAATCAATCATCCTTTGGAATGGATCCTACTGAGATCCATTGGTCGAAAGGTTGTGCAGGATCTGTTCTTTTACACTGGCGTATAACGAGAACGGATCTGTCAATGGATTGCTATTTATTTTCCATTTCTAATGGATCCTGTAAGCAAAAACAGATCCTTTACAAATGTAAGAAAAACAGAGGCTAAATAGCGATCAGTTACCGGATCCATTCTCCATAGACTCCAATGTTAAAAATAAATGGATCCTGCAGAAATCAGTTATTTTCCAATGGACGAAAACATTGTTTGCACATCTTTTTTTCTCCATAGATCTCTGCAGGATCCGTTCTATCGGATGATTACTGGCCATGTGAACAGTCTTATTGAGTCATCTGACGTGAGTATATTGATTAATGGTTTTAAAGTTGTATACAATGAAACTTAATTTCAAAGAAATACTGCTACCTTTTATGTCCAACATAATACGTGCTGCATAGAGAACAACATGGAATCCAATTCCCATTCTTTGGGTGTGTTCTGTTCTCTTTTCCGCTCTTTGCAATGGAAATTATATCATCAACCTTTTTTTTCTTATCTAATTTAATAAGGATTTATAAATATTTATGGCAAGCTTGCCTTACGATAAAGGCTGCAAAATGATATTTTATAGATCATCCAATGAAGGGCTTGGGCACTTGTGCATTTACCATAATGTTTGAAAGCTTCATCTATCTTTACTTTTATTTTGTACAGAAAAAGGGTTCCAGATAAGAGGAAATAAAAAAAATATTATTACTTGGTAAAATCTATTTCCTATTTTTATTTTTTAAATCCTAAATACGCTCAATCAATAGAAGAAGCATTATATAAACAGTAATTACCCATTATAGTTAAGGGCATCTATTATAGTTTGGTCAATTATTCAAAGTATATGGTGGTCTCCCAATTCTCGATGCCCGGGAAGAGAAGGATCAGACATGTTGAATTTTAATGCCCAATCCTTTTGCTCCTCAAGAAATAAACAGCCACCATAAGGGTCTATGAACAATTTAAGCCCCTCTCCCCATGTACGGTACATCACATGCCTGCCTGGAATAACCTACTAGTGTATCTCAATGAATTAGAATATCATCAAAAATCAATGTAATATTGTCATGTTTCTGGGAGCCCTGAAACACGTCGACTAATAAATCAATATTCTGTTCACCCTTTGATGTCTTATGGAATATGGCAGCGTGGTTTTTAACCCTTCCTCCTCCCTACTTTAATTTTCTGAAATAATGACTTTTGGGTTTTCATTGGCTGTAAGCCATAATCATTAACTGAAACAAACACTTGACATAGATCCCTCTGTGTGTAATGACTCTATATAATATATGCGTTTCACTTTATGTATAGAATTTCTTTAGATAAATTAACTTTTTGATGATATTCTAATTCATTGAGATGCACTAGTAAATGTCCATGTAAATGGGGAATAGGTCAGAAGGAAAGGTTGACGGTCAAATGAGCATTCGGCCAACAGTTATTGAAGGTACAAGAAATTGAATAAAGCAAAATAAAAGCAACTACATTCCTTATACCCCTATTAAATATTTTAACTATTAATTAGCATTTATTATATTAATCATAGGCAAAAAAAAACAGAAAATGCAGGAAAGTCTCTGCTGCTTTACTCACTTATTGGAGATGAAATGTTGGACTTGGCAGAATCCAGCTGTGTAAAATTAAGTGCTGAGGTTATCCAGCTATTTGATGAACTGGCTTTGTGAAACTTGTGTGAGTAATTTTATGGCCCATGTGAGCCAATATACCCAGCTTTATATCTTCTCAGTGTCTGTCACACCCATCTGCCAAGCCAACCTCTACCTTATAGGGCTCACTCCATACACCCACTGGAGTCCAAAGACCACCCCTGCAATAATGAGGTTATGTCACTACAGACTGTTTCAGCTCTCCCATATGTCCAACGCTGCCTCAAGATGTATTGGGTGAGTCAGACACCATGGGTGCGAGGGCTGATCAATGTCACTGCTTGTCCAACATGAGGGTTCTGCAAAGTCTGTGGTCGGTGAATAGGAACATACATTGTCCTACACCCTGAGAATAGCACCAAACACAGATTACTCAGTAAGTGATAATGCAGGGTGGTCATCATGGCCCATAGTAATAACAGCCTCATTATACAGCATGTTATGTGTATGGTAATTATACACGGAGGGAATTTATCATAAGGCAACTTTTTGAAGTCAGTCTTGCTTATGGTAGTCGCACAATATTTCATAAGTTTACTGTATCTTTAATATAGAGCTGGTTTTACGTTGCATGCCAACCCCCTACTAAAGGAAGAATTGCAACTTTTGGCAAGTTATTCAAAGTCTTTCTCCAGGTTATTGTATCGTAACTCTCCTGATTGGTACATACTGATGATACCATCCCTATAGACTACTATGGGTTTATAATTCAACTTTGCTTGTAGAGGAACATACTGCACATACTGCACCTCACTGAGACCCCATTACATTACTTTCTTCTGTGACTAAGCACTGCGCCCTTATACAAGGCCATTTTCATTTTAGCTGGGTCCTACATGCCCAAACTGTTTAGGTTATTCAGCCCAGAGAGAGACGTTTCAAGATATGGTCCCGGTAAAGAGATACGCCTTGCCGCTCGCTACCAGGCTCACATGAATTAACTAATACATTTTATATTATATTCCTCTTTGACTGAGCACTCCACCCTTAGACAAGGGTGTCTCCACTTTACCTGGGTCCTACCTAGCCAAACCTTTTAGGTTTTCCAACCCAGATACAGGAATTTCAAGATAGGGTCTAAATAAGGTGATACACCTTGTTGCTGTTTCCTGGGCTCACATGGATTGCCTAATACATTTTGTATTATACGAGTAGTTTACTCTGACGAAGCACTCTGCCCTTAAGCCAGGGTGTCTTCATTTTAGCTGGATCCTACTGGCCCATAGTTTTTAGGTTTTTCAACCCAGATAGATGCATTTCAAGATAAGTCCCAATAAAGACATACACATTGTCGCTGACTAATGGGCTCACATGGAATGGCTACTATATTAGTTACATATATCATTTGTTAAACATAGTTCCAATAGCAGTAATGCAGTAGCAAAATTCCCTTGTATTCTTAGTTTGCACCTGTTCACACCTATTGGTGATGCTGTTTAGTTTTTTATATTTCTATTATATTCCTTTCTGACTGAGCACTTCACCCTTAAGCCAGGGCGTCTTCATTTTAGCTGGATCCTACCGTCCAATAATTTTTAGATTTTTCAACCCAGATACATGTGTTTCAAGATAGGGTCCCGGTAAAGAGATACGCCTTGTCGCTGCCTCCCGGGCTCACATGGATTGGCCAATACATAAGGTAAGTATTTCATTTTTGATTCATAGTTCCAACAGCAGTACCGCATATTTTAGCTTTTCAGACTGCTGCTGTATATTTTTGTACTTATATTGTATTCTCAGTTGCACCTGTTCACACTTATTGCAGGTGCTGGTCAGTCTTTTATATCTGAGGTCCCATATGATGGACATGGAGTACTTACTGCTTCTACAAACAATAAGGACTATGAGGTATGTGTCATCGAAGAATTAAATGGGTGCTTGACTTAGACATCCTTACAGCTAGATATATACTTCTGCTTGCGCCATCTTGTTTTTGTCCGTGAAGGGTGGCCACATGGAGATAGACGGACGACCTAAAAATGTAATTAAATATTGTGTGCTATGTTGTAGAAACAGCAAATGGTTGACAATTTGTACAAGATTTCTCATAAAGGATTGAGGCATTGCATAAAGTTCATGAGACCCCAGTGCAAGATCTGCTACAGGTCAGTTTGACATTTACTATACTGGAGGCGACTTACGTGGCAAAGCATTTCTCTATGTACACCCGTAATTAAGAGGATATAGAGACCCCTAGTCATCAACACTGGGCTTTTGTATGCCAGTCTTGATGAAGCATGCACTGGAGCTATGATTAAGAGTAGCTCACGCTCGAAACTCATAGGCCTGTGCTATTTTTATCACATTTTTTCTTCAATAAATTCATCTTTTTAAAGAAGTTTCCACTGTGAACAGGAATTTTTGCAGGAGCTGGATACATTCCTTTTTCTTGCTACTGGAGTAAGATGAGTCGAACCCATTAGGAGACATAAGCCGTTTAATGGATTTGGAGACTCTTTCACATACCGTGAGCCAACGCAAGAAATGTACTCTGTCCATGACATTTCTGTTGTAATTTACGCCACTTTTAGTATGAATTATGATTACTTTGTTAACCAAACTCCCTTCTGTCTAGGCTCCATCCACTTTGGAAAAAGTGGGTTCAGCTGACCAAGACTGGTGTAAAAGTGCAAAAAGTCACAGAGAATGCACTAGACTGTGTTCTTGTACCCGTTAATAAAGACAAAACAGATGATCACTAAGATCATGACTGCTGGGACTCCACCGATCAGGAGAAATGTGGGCCCTAAATCCCTAAGTGTATATGTAAAAGTAGTAAACACTGCTCCATTCACCATCTATACGAGTGGTGGTTGTAGTTGCTACCACTCCATTCAAAGGACGGGACTTGGAGGCCACCTTTTTTTGGGAATGTAAAGGTCCCAATCACAGCAATCGTACTTAACTTCATCATTAAACCTATGGATAGGTAATAAATGTTGTTCATGAGAAAATCTCTTTTAATCACAGTACAATAAAAAGTTCCACTAATAGACTTGTCATACAACGTTTCACCAAAACGTCTACTTGCTGTCAATAAATGGACACATTCTTCTATTCAACTAGAAACTGAAACAAATGTTCTGATCATGTCCCATCAGAAACTGGTGAACGTGTGTAGCAGGCGAGGGGACTGGAGCAGGAAGGAATTACGGGAAAGTGTGACTGGGAGGCTAGTCCGGCCATAGACTTGGGGTCCCTGACTAGCCTCATTCCTGAAGGTTCCTCTGAAGGTGAGGAGGTTCAGGCCACCACCATATCCCTCACATTCTTAACTTGGCCTAGGCTAAGAGCCCCTACCTCCACCCACAGACCAGGAAAAGGACACCACTCCAAATGAAGGGGATAGCAGCTGCTCCAACAGCACGTCTGCACACCATGGTCCTAGATTAGAATGGACTGAATCTGCAACCTTAAGGCTAAGGGGGTAGAGAGCAGAAAGCTCAGACACACCCCTTCACTTTTACCTCCACCTGCAGAGCAGAACAAGGAAAAAAAACTCAATTTAATAGCACAGCAGCAACACTCCAAAACTGCAAAGGCAGTCAATACGTGAATGAAGGGATAAACACAGTGCTGCCGTATTCCACCAGACATCAAAGGGGGAATATAATATTGATTTATTAGTCAACGCGTTTCTGGGCTCCCTGGTCCCTTCTTTAGGACAAATCAATGTTATATTGCGATGTTTCAAGGAGCCCTGAAACAAGTTTACTAATAAGTCATTATATTCACCCTTTGATGTCTCGTGGAATACAGCAGCATGGTTTTTAACCCTTCATCCTCTCTACTTTAATTATCTGAGTTAATGACCTTTGGGCTTTCATTAGCTGTAAGCCATATTCATCAACATTTACAGAAATAAACACATGAAATAGATCACTCTGCGTGTAATGACTCCATATAATATACCGTATATACTCGCGTATAAGCCGAGTTTTTCAGCCCAAAAATTGGGCTGAAAAGTCCCCCCCTCGGCTTATACGCGAGTCACTGTATACTGTATACACTGTATACAGTATACAGGCCTCCCCATCAGTATACAGGCCCCCCCCCTTACTGCCGCAATCCTGTAAAAGAAAAGATTATTATACTTATCCCTGCCGCTGTCCCGCAGCTGCTGTCCCGCCGCCGCCATCACGCTCCTCCGTCTTCATCCAGCTTCCTCCGGTGGATGCAGGCAATGACGTCATTGTCTGCGCGCCAGAGGAGGAAGCCGGAAGACGCTGGATGAAGCCGGAGGAGCGTGATGGCGGCGGGACAGCGGCAGCGGGACAGTGGCAGGGATAAGTATACTAATCTATTCCTTTACAGGATTGCGGCAGTAAGGGGGTGCCCTGTATACTGATGGGGGGCCTGTATATACCACTGGGGCTGCTGCTGTATATACCACTG
Source organism: Allobates femoralis (assembly GCA_033576535.1). Taxonomy (NCBI): domain Eukaryota; kingdom Metazoa; phylum Chordata; class Amphibia; order Anura; family Aromobatidae; genus Allobates; species Allobates femoralis. The sequence goes on along the minus strand of JARQOC010000010.1, from coordinate 56,844,850 downwards.
GGGCTGCTGCTGTATACTACCACTGGGGCTGCTGTATATACTTCTGGGGCTGCTGTATACTACCACTGGGGTTGCTGCTGTATACTACCACTGGGGCTGCTGTATATACCTCTGGGGCTGCTGTATACTACCACTGGGGCTGCTGCTGTATATACCACTGGGGCTGCTGTATACTACCACTGGGGCTGCTGCTGTATACTACCACTGGGGCTGCTGTATATACCTCTGGGGCTGCTGTATACTACCACTGGGGCTGCTGCTGTATATACCACTGGGGCTGCTGCTGTACACTATCACTGGGGAGGCTGCTGTATACCACACTGCTGGGGGCTGTATACTTGTGCTGGGGTCCACCCTCGGCTTATACACGAGTCAATAGGTTTTCCCAGGTTTTGGGGGCAAAAGTAGGGGGGTCGGCTTATACACGGGTCGGATTATACACGAGTATATACGGTTTGTGTTTCACTTTATTTATTCAATTACTGAAATAAAGTAACTTTTTGATGATATTCTAATTCATTGAGATGCAGTTGTATATTTAATACTCCTTTAAGAAGAAGCTTTAGGCTGGGGTCACACACACACAGATATCTGGGCAGATATTGTTCACAGATCTCTGGTTGCAGTGAAATCATGGACACAATGTTCCATTTTGTGGCTGTGTACAAATGGAGCAATCTGTCCATTATTTCACTGCAACCAGAGATCTGTGAACAATATCTGCCCAGATATCTGTGTGTGTGACCCCAGCCTTACACAGATAATTCATCTGATGATAGCATAGTATTCACTTTACGGACAGAAAGATTTTTATGGATTAACTTAGATAAAAATTGGAATGAACGTTAATAACAAGGAGATGGTGAATGGTGTACGGCCTGTGCTCTGTGACCATATCACGTCGGCATGAACTTGCAGAACTATGCTGGAATCTCAAATGTCTCACAAAAAGTTTTGAAGGACTTGTAAATTCTTGTTATGCCTAATTACTTGTACCCCTTAGTAGCTTTTCTTCTTTATTGTTTTCTCTGTTCTATGTGCTTCTTTGTAATACGATCTACGGCTCATTTCATGAAGATATTTTTACCAGAATTCTGGCACAAAATGTCTTGAAATGTCCCAATATTTTGGTGTTTTTACAACTGTCCCGGCCAGATCCTCCATACGGGATGGGGCACGGCCAAGATCACCCGACAGTCATCATAAAAGTGTGATGTAAATTACGACAGAGCTGTGCCCCGCGTGGCGGTGGTGAACCGCAGCTAAAGCGGCTTCAATGAAGGCTGATGCCTCCTAATGAATTCGGAAGCATTTTATTCCGGCGCACCGTTCATCGAGGCTGGTGATCAAGCACAACAGACTTAATAAACTGAGCCCCAAATCTTCTTACAAGGATTATATGACACGTTATTTCTATTCATTTGAAGCATCAATAAAACTTTATGTAGCAATTAGATATTCTCATGTGAAAAAAAATGGCACAGATCTGATTTTCTGCTCATAATAAAGAGATTATAAAATTATTCTAGAAAATCAGATTTACATTAAAGCTAGAGGTCGGGAGTAATGTAGTTTGTTTATTGGCAAGTTGCTTTTCACTTTATCTTTTTAACAAAGCAGATTCTGGTCTGACAGTATACATTCTGGGGATACACGGCCAGCACTTAATAGGCAGTATGTTCCTAATCGGTGTAGCATCGGTGTTCCAGTCGCTCACATGCCCGGCGCGTCAGTGCGTCCTTGCCCCGATATCCCGGCACTCTCCTCTCCCCTGCTCAGTGGGGATACAGATGCCGTTACCTCTTTGGTTTCTTGCTTTGTCCCTAGCTCTGCTGTCTGTAGTGCAGACCCCGACTCTCACGTGTGTTTCAGCCCCCGACTCCTGTCAAGGAGTCCTGTCTGCGCATGTCTTGCTGGGGTTCCTGGTCTCTAGACTAGGGTGCATGCACACACAATTCCGACTCTCTTATGGTCCTTTCACATCAGCATTTTTCGCTGAATGCAGCAGATCTGCCTGATCTGCCACCTAATGGCTGACTTGCGGTACGCCTGCTTCAAGCCCCCATTCATTCTTTATGGGGCGTGCAGCAAGTGCGGTTTTGCCGCGATTTGGCACTTGCAGCCACGCAAAAACCTGCAACTAACCACATCTTTTTGCCTGGCCACAAATGCCAGATTTGCCAGATTGCGGCAAAACTGCACTTGCCGCACCTGCCGAAAGCCTAATAGAGAATGAATGGGGGCTTCCCGCAGGTGTACCGCATGTCGGCCATTAATCGGCAGATCTGGCAGATGCGATAAATCTGCCGGATCTGCCACATTCAGCGAAAAATGCTGATGTGAAAGGGCCCTTAAGGGTGCACACACCGTGAATTGGTGTTCCCAGCCCATCGCTGGGAGGCACCAGGTGTATAAAGTCCCTTTCCCTGTTGGGTATCACCCGAGCAACTCATTAGGTTTCTAACCTATTCCTGTGTAGTGGTCCAGCCTGTTACTCTAGTTAGCCTGTATCCAGCACCAGTCCTGCATGTAACCAGTTGATGTTTCTGAATTCCTATGTCTTCCTGTCTATGTTTCTGGAACTGTCCTGGTTCTAGCCTGTGTCTTGTACCTGAAGTCCTGTATCCTGGGGCCAGCCTGAATCCTGAACCCGTTCCTATGTCCTGCACCTGAAGTTCTGTGGTCTGCCTGATGTCTGTGCCTGATGACTTCTACCTATACCAGTGCCAGATGATTTCTGTGCCTGGTGACTTCTATCTTTGCCAGTGCCAGATAATGTCTGCCTGATGTCCAGTGCCTGATGAATTCTACCTATACCAACGCAATATGATGTCTTCCTGATGTCTGTGCCTGATGACTTCTACCTATACCAGCCCCATATGATGTCTGCCTGATGTCCATGTCTGAGAACTTCTACCTATGCCAGCGCCAATGACATATGCATAAATGTCAGTGTCTGATGACTTCAACCTATACCAGCACCAGATGATATCTGTTTAAAGTCCATACCTTATGACTTCTACCTATCCCAGCGCCACATGACCTCTGCCTCATGTCTATGCCTGATTACGTCTACCTTAGCCACTGCCAAATGACCTCTGCCTGACTTACTCGCCTTGATGTCCTATGCCTGAACTTGCATGTGTCCGTGTACTTGTCCCAGACCTGTTAGTGTTCCTTTTGCATCCCTGTTTAACTCTAGCACCTGTAACCCGTGTCTGTTCACTTGTCTTGCTAACATCCAGCTACTCTCAACTTCCACAGCCCTGGAAATGACTCCTGGTGTTTCCTAGCACATCTGGTTAAGCCCGGGTTTCCCCTGTGCTGCAGGGGTTCACTTCTGGATGCTCATACCCCTGCGAGCTTAAAGAGGACCTGTCACCAACCACACATGGTGTTCTAATTACAGCACCGAATGCAGCATGTCTGCTGCATTCAGGTAAGGGGTCCCCCAGCCCTTGAGCCCCCCTGTACCCTGAGATAATACACTTTGAAAACTTACATTGTGGAGCCAAATAGGAGGTGGCTTGTGGCTGGAGCCAAAGGGCTGTTCCACACCCCCTGCATGTTTAATCTGCCTACCGCCGCCTCCCTGATGCTAATCATTGTCTCCCTCACCTGCTGCATAACACAGAGCTTATTGCAGTGATGGCCGCTTTGACCCACCCCCTGCAGTGATGTCACCGCTTATACCCGCCCTGCTCCATGGTTATCATGGAGCAGGGCGGGGAAAGGCGGTGATGTCAGAGCAGGAGGCCGGCTGCCCCTCCTCTTGCAGTGACATCACCGCTTATACCTGCCCTGCTCCATGATAACCATGGAGCAGGGCGGGTATAAGCGGTGACATCACCGCAGGGGGCGGGGCAAAGCGGCCATCACTGCAATAAGCTTTGTGTTATGCAGCAGGTGAGGGAGACAATGACTGGCATCAGGGAGGCGGCGGTAGGCAGATTAAACATGCAGGGGGTGTGGAACTGCCCTTTGGCTCCAGCCACAAGCCACCTCCTATTTGGCTCCACAATGTAAGTTTTCAAAGTGTATTATCTTGGGATTCAGGGGGCTCAAGGGCTGGGGGACCCCTTGCCTGGGTGCAGCAGACATGCTGCATTCAGTGCTGTAATTAGATCACCATGTGTGGTTGGTGACAGGTCCTCTTTAACAATTGGTCTTCGATCATGCAAATCATTAGCTCAAAATATAATGTCACTGAACTGAAGTCCAAGAATGGAAACATAGCTGGACTTAAAGGGGCCGTCACACGCGTCAATATCGCTGTCAATATCGGTGCTGCACGTGATGTTGCAGTGATACCGACGCGTGTGACAGGGCACATCAACCAACGATAAATTGCTGGTTGATGGTCGCCAGGTTTTCGGACTGGACCGAAAACCTGGTGATAGTCGCCCAGTGTACACGCAGCATCGCTGCGTGTGACACCGGGAGACGCGATCAGCCAGCTCCCAGCAAGCACTGGGAGCTGGTATCCAGGGTAAACTGCGGGTAACTAGGCAGCGCGCGCTGCCTAGATACCCGATGTATACCTTGGTTACCAGCCTTCTCCGCTCACCAGCTGGAATCCAAGGTACACAGCGGGTAACTAGAGACCCTAGTTACTTGCTGTGTATCTTGGATACCAGCCGGTGAGCGGAGAAGGCTGGTAACCAAGGTATACATCAGGTATCTAGGCAGCGCACGCTGCCTAGTTATCCGCAGTTTACCCTGGATACCAGCCTGCAGACATCGTGGAAACGATATTTAAATCATTTCCACCATGTCGCTGGTCCAATGATCACTGGTGAGTCTGCCTGTGTGACAGCTCACCAGCGATCAGCTGTCAGTGTCGCCAGCGATCAGATCGCTGACGGCATTGACGTATGTGACGCCAGCTTTAGGGCATTGTCCTATCTTTCAAAAACAAGGGAGACAAAGAGGCGCAGATTGTGCCTTATCACTTGTTACTACCGAGTGATAACCCCAGATGGACCTTGCTCACCTGGTTCGGTTGTGTTCACCCACAACCGGCTTGCACGCCTGAGCTGACAGTTTCTGCAGGACCCACACCACCATATGTACCATGGGAAAATCCAGAATCATCCAAGATAGGAGTGGTGTCTCTGGTCCGTGCTGCTGCCCAATGACAGATACACAGGGAGCCAACACATGTATCTGCTGCTGCTTTATTCCTCCTTACACCAACGTGTTTTGGTGCTAATCCTTTTGGTGTAAGGAGGAATAAAGCAACAGCAGATACAAGTGTTGGCTCCCTGTGTATCTTTCATCGGGCAGCAGCGCGGACCGGAGACACCACTCCTATTTTGGATGATTGACATTTATGGTGTAGGTGATGTCCCACCACTGGCAGTGGTACCTGCATCTCTTTAGGAAATAAGATCCCATCTGATAGTGTGGAACTCCTTACAGATAAATGGAAAGAGCCATACATGTGAGTCAACATCTCTATCCCTGACCATGCAAGACAGGGCCCCATTCTGTTGAAGGATGTGGCCTCATCAGGTCTCTATCAGACAGGTATTGCACAAAACCATTGGATATGCCATAAGTGGCCAAGATAAGAATAACCCTAACCCTATTTAGAGTTTGAGCCCCAAAGGAGGACTGTGATGATAATATCTGTTGAATTTAATGGCCCTGTTTAAGCGACTAAAACAAATAAACCCTTTAAACACTGCTTTTTTTATATCTTTTTTTTATATATTTACCGTTTTAATCCTGTTACTAAATACAATGCAATTACATGTATGCATGATCAAGTTTATCTTATACAAGACAATAATCATTATGTTAATCACACTGATGTGATCCATTACATAAAAACAATCACTTGGACTCAATATAGAAGTACTATCTTTGCACAGAATGGCGGTATTATGTGGGGTGGAATATTTTAAAATGGCAAAAGGGGGTGGCAACAATCCAGTTGTACTTGTTGCTCCATTTTCTTTAACTGACGTTTTGAGGTCAGTTTCATTTAATAAAGGGATTGTCCCTCCACCCATTAAAGGTCACAATTTAATGGATTGTCTAAGTGCAGATTTCAGTGGCGTTTGAGTTACCACTAAGTAACACCTGCCTGTCTCTTCTTCCAAATTCTCTGACGTGTTTCCGTATTGTACATTAATTCTTGCCTCTTGAAAAAACGCTAAAATGAACTTTTCCCAGCCATAAAGACTATATACAAGACAATGTAAAGACAACAGACTCTACTGCTCTCCATCATTCTCCCATCTCACCAAGCAATGTAAAGACACTACTGAATCATGTCATAAACCCTAGCTGAGTGTCCAGCATCCCCTTCATTAGTTATACCCTACGCCATTCCATTGTTTTCAAGTCTAGGGAACCTTCACAATGCAGGAATAACCCGTCAGTGTTCTTACCTGTGACTCACTCATTGCTTATCCCTGCGGCTGTGAACACAGCTGTCTTTTCATTGTCCAGCTTTCCATTAACCTGTAAGTATAGCCATGTGTTAAATGCAAACAAATGTTTTGTAGGAGCTTTTTTTTAGCTCAATACTCAGAAGTGATGTCATTGATGTAAGATACCAGACAACTTCAGAATTAGCAAAGGCTTTAACAAAATGCTAATTAAGATAGAGTCTTAACTTATTTTCCAAGCAATGACGCAGGGAGAAATCAAATGGTTGTTTGCATTGGAGTCAGCAATTCATAATAATAACTCCACAAATGGACAAAATTATAACTACGGTATTCCAATATTGCTCCCTATATACAAGTTATATAATATTACCCTTATCTGCAAAAATATAACCACTATAATATTTCTCCCTATTCAAAAGAAAATAACTACTATAATACTACCCCCATGTACAAGAACATACTATAATATTGCCTCAAATTACAAGAATATAACTATTATAATACTGTTCCTATGGACAAGAATATAACTAGTATAATACTGCTCCTATGTACAAGAATAAAACTACTAAAATACTGCCGCTATGTACAGGAATATAACTACTATAATACTGCCTTCTATGTATAAGAATATAACTATTATACTACTGCTTCCTGTTTACAAGAAAATAACTACTATAATACAGCCCCTATGTACAAGAATATAACTACTATAATACTGCTCCCTATGTGCAAGAATATAACAACTATAATACTGCTCTTATGTACAAGAATATAATTGCTATAATACCTCCCCCTATGTACAAGAATATAACTACTATAATACTGCTCCTATGTACAAGAATATAACTACTATAATACTGATCCTATGTACAAGAAAATAACTACTATAATACAGCCCCTATGTACAAGAATATAACTACTATAATACTGCTCCCTATGTACAAGAATATAACAACTATAATACTGCTCTTATGTACAAGAATATAATTGCTATAATACCTCCCCCTATGTACAAGAATATAACTACTATAATACTGCTCCTATGTACAAGAATATAACTACTATAATACTGCCCCTTTGTACAATAACATATCTACTATAATACTGCTCCTATGTGCAAGAATATAACTACTATAATACTGCTCCTATGTAGAAGAAGAATATAACTACTATAATACTGCCCTATGTACAAGAATATATCTACTATAATACTGCTCCTATGTACAAGGATATAACTACTATAATACTGCTCCTATGTGCAAGGATATAACTACTATAATACTGCTCCTATTTACAAGAATATAACTACTATAATATTGCTCCAATGTACAAGAATATAACTACCATAATACTGCTCCTATATACAAGAATATAACTACTATAATACTGCCCCTATGTACAAGAATATAACTGCTATAATACTGCTCCTATGTACAAGAATATAACTACCATAATACTGCTCTTATATACAAGAATATAACTACTATAATACTGCCCCTATGTATAAGAATATGACTACTATAATACTGCTCCTATGTGCAAGAATATAACTACTATAATACTGCCCCTATGTACAAGAATATAACTACTATAATACTGCTCCTATGTACAAGAATATATCTACTATAATACTGCTCCTATGTACAAGAATATAACTACTATAATACTGCCCCCATGTACAAGAATATAACTACTATAATACTGCTCCCTATATACAAGAATATAACTACTATAATACTGCTCCTATGTACAAGAATATAACTACTATAATACTGCTCTTATGTACAAGAATATAACTACTATTAATACTGCTCCCTATATACAAGAATATAACTACTATAATACTGCTCCTATGTACAAGAATATAACTACTATAATACTGCTCCTATGTACAAGAATATAACTACTATAATACTGCTCCCTATAAACAAGAATATAACTACTATAATACTGCTCCTATGTACAAGAATATAACTACTATAATATTGCCCCTATGTATAAGAATATAACTACTATAATACTGCCCCTATGTACAAGAATATAACTACTATAATACTGCTCCTATGTACAAGAATATAACTATGATAATACTGCCCCTATGTACAAGAATATAACTACTATAATATTGCTCCTATGTACAAGAATATAACTACTGTGATACTGCTCATATGTGCAAGGATATACGGTAACTACTATAATAATGCTCATATGTGCAAGGATATACGGTAACTACTATAATAATGCTCCTATGTGCAAGGATATAACTACTATAATACTGCCCCCTATGTACAAGACTATAACTACTATAATACTGCCCCTATGTACAAGAACATAACTACTATAATACTGCCCCTATGTACAAGAATATAACTGCTATAATAATGCCCCATAAACACGAATATAACTACTATAATACTGCTCCTATGTACAAGAATATAACTACTATAATACCACTTCATAAGTACAAAAATAGAAATGAGTATAGTACTCACCCTGATGGAAATATGATGGATTTGTAGATATGATAATCTTCTCTGATAAATGTAACTGTCTTTGTCCTTCTGTAATTAATACTGAATGTAGAATGAAGACATTCCCCCTTTATGCTTTGCCCACTCCATGAATTGAAGGTGCATTCTTCCTTTTCATATCCTCCTCAGAGCTCCGTGTCCCATATGTGCCAAATTGCAAGCGACTTAAACGGGCAAGGGGTTAATACTCTGTGTCACATTACTGGGATAATTACACAACTACACCATGGCCCTAAAAGTGTTTTGAAATCTTTTTCAAGTAGGATAAATGGTTGTCACCGTGTCAGGAGAGCATTCCTGCTCCGCTTTTAGAAAGGTTACATCACTGACAAGTCAGGCATCGCACTTCGCCATCCGCCAAAAGACTGAACTGTAATAAATATTAGGATTGGCCCTATTTCAGCAACACTTGCACTATGTAGTAATTCAAAATGAACATATTTCAGATTACACTTCATTCAAGTTACCGCAGGGGTAACAGGGTTTTCTTATTTTAATAAAAAAAATCCAATACAATAATTACAAATTTGTTTGGTGCAGACAAATCTGAACAACTCCTGCTATAGTGATGACTGAATGACTTCCAGGTGTGCATAGTAACAGCAAAGGAGCCCTGCACCCCCTTTGTTTGCCCCTCCAACTAATTATCACTTGGCTATATAAAATATACATATATTTGATATTTTGCACAGATATGTAAAATTAGCATTAATGTGTTCTCCAGCAAGGAATGCAAAACAAACCATACACATGTGTGACCACCACCCTAAAAAGACGAGGTACCTGTATGCCACAAAGCTTGTATTTCAGTCTTTTTACTGATAGAACGTTTAGTAATGCATCGATCCGACCTGGCTGAGATTGTTGGAACATCGTTTATTGATCGCTAGTGAGGTGTCACACGTACAGATATCATGAACGACGCAGTAACGACTCTGTGACAAGCGAACGATATTAGCTGTCATTTGGATGCCTATGTTCCTCAGTTCTGAATAGACGAAGTCATAAACAACATCGTTATCAAGGTGTCGCACACGCCGATGCTGCAGGTTGAATGGACGACCAACGACTGATTTATGGTCCTGTTCATAAACCTGCGATCAAGGATCAGCCGACTTATCATTGGTTGTATCTATGTGTCACACGCAACAACGTCGTTACAACGTCAATGCACCTCCCCAAAAGCCGTGACGTACCAACGATATTGTTAACGATATCGTAGTGTGTAGATGGGCCCGATAGATAGATAGATAGATAGATAGATAGATAGAAAATAGATAGATAGATAGATAGATTTTACCAGTGTCCTGCTGCTTGATTCCGGGATCGTTCATTAAGCTTCATGCATATTCACTGCACTGACTGGCAATGGCCAATCACAGATGCTCACTCTCTGTTACAGCGTATGTGATTGGCTGTTACAATCAGACTGCACACCCACAATCTGTACCAGTATCTGTGACTGGTTGCCATACACTAATACAACCATAGAAACAACCACTTCATTAGAAGTGCCAAATACTGGTGCTTTACACAGCTCATCCTGATGCCCTGGTTCAGTGAAATTAGAGTGATAGAAGGGGTTAATGACAGCTGAGTATTGACAGCCTGTCATTAAGCCCTGGTTTGGTTATGTCAGGTGTCTATGATACCCGCTCATTACCAATCCAGTAAGTGAATAGTTTTTAAACAAACACACACAGAAAGAACCTTTATTAGAAATAAAACACTGACAACCCTCATTTTCCCATTTATTATTCTAAAACATATCCTCCGACGATAACCAACAATGAAGTCCCACGTCACATCTCAGCTCTGTTGCATCAGAGGCTACACTGAAGAAGAAGCATCCTATCAGCGCGGCCTCCAAGCACATAATGAGCGCCCCGAGAGCTGCGGCTATGTTAGCGGTGAGTCAGTGAGGTCAACCAAAGACACAGCTGCTGTATCATGGTAACCGCGCCAGCTGACCCCTATTGCAAATAACAACTTGAATATAACCAACAGGGAAAACGCTCTAAAAAAGCAGCAAATCTGTGCATCAAAAAATGCAGTAAAACCTAATGCAAAACCCTGGAAATCTACTGCCAGGAAAGTTTCTTACAAACAGTATTTCCACAGTTTGTGCTGCATTTATACTTCAGCAAAAACGCACTGTGTGAACATAGCCTAAGAAAGGTGTACTAAGCTGATGGCAGCCCCACCTTCCCCCTTTGCCCCTTCTGTAGCTGTACAGACTTTATGTCCACCTCACATCAAATGCTTGATGTAATTGTTACTGTAGGATGCTATATTTTAATTCTGATATGTACATTTGATACACTTAATTATTATCTGTCACCAGCAAAGCTGACACACAATTTCACAATGCAAAAAATGCACACACTAATGAATCTAAACATGATGAGGATGGTTTACTTACTTTAAATATACATGTCAGAATAGTGGTATAATGCAAATATGATAAAGAGTATTTTATGAATCCAGCTGAAGAGTAATGGCCACTTTACACGATTTCGTTGTCCAACAACAATAAAAAGTCACATGGTTCGGCCTCTGCCGCCGATATCGTTTGTGCGTTGTTTGGTGTAAATGTGCAATTCGATGCAAGAACGATGCCAAAACGATATCGTTAGGGAATTGTGCAGGCTCTCCAACTGCCTGATATTTGATGGACGATCTGGCAGGATCGTGCTGTGTGACAGCGCTACAACGATTTGGAGCACAACTTCCCCTATTCACTCCCATGTTAAATGGTCGTTCCCTGGCTCGCTCGTACGAGGGGGCGTAGACATCGCAGTTGTGTTGCCTGCCGATATCTCCCTGTGTGACAGCTCCTATGTGATCTTGGATTACTGCCAAAAATGTGCGCGCTCCTGTGCCGTTGTATCCAATATCGGGATGTGTAAAGCGGCCATAAGAGAGCTCATACGTCGAAGTATATTAATCACCACCGACCCAACCTAATTGACTGCTGCAGTTTATACTAAGTAAAGTCAGTGTGACGCACCCTGAGGGGCGAGCTTGGGAAGACCACCGAGACTTCTGCTGGAACCACAGGAGGTGAAGGCAGACTTAGCTGGTAGATGGTTGCCAGATACAACCCCAGGGGGTCTAAATGCCATGACTGCTGACACCAGGGATGTGGACACAGTCTTTAGAATAGATGTTACAGCAAAACGGTAGATGCTTGTTGGTAGCAGGACTCTGTGGCAAGCAAATGCAGGCTTGAACACAGCACGGCAGGTGCAGATGTGAATAGCAAGGCACCTAGGTGAAGGGTTGTACATGGCACATCAGGTGCAATCTTCAATGACTAGGCAGGTTCAGATTTGTACACAGCACAGCAGGCGCAGGCTTGTACACAGCATGGCAGGTGCAGGCTAGTACACAGCACAGCAGGTGCAGGCTAGTACACAGCACAGCAGGTGCAGGCTAGTACACAGCACAGCAGGTGCAGGCTTGTACACAGCACGGCAGGTGCAGGCTAATACACAGCACGGCAGGTGCAGGCTAGTACACAGCACAGCAGGTGCAGGCTAGTACACAGCACAGCAGGTGCAGGCTTGTACACAGCACAGCAGGTGCAGGCTTGTGCACAGCAGGTGCAGGCTAGTGCACAGCACTGCAGGTGCAGGCTTGTACACAACACGGCAGGTGCAGACTTGTGCACAGTACAGCAGGTGCAGGCTTGTGCACAGCAGGTGCAGGTTTGTACACTGCACAGCAGGTGGAGGCTTGTACACAGCACAGCAGGTGCAGGCTTGTTCACAACACGGCAGTTGCAGGCTTGTATACAGCACGGTGTGCAGGCTTGTACACAGCACAGCAGGTGCAGGCTGGTGCACAGCATGATAGGTGCAGGCTTGTATATGGAATGGCAGGTGCGGACTTGAATTGCAAGGTGCAGGCTTGTACACAGCACAGCAAGTGCAATCTTTAATGACAAGGCGGGTTCAGGTTTGTACATGGCACAGCAGGTTGGACTTGAATGGCAAGGCAAGTGAAGGCTTGGTATATGGCAAGGCAGGTGCAGGCTTGGTACATGACAAGGCAGATGTAGGCTTGGTATATGGCAAGGCAGATGTAGGCTTGGTAAATGGCAATTCAGGTGTAGACTTCTACACATCACGGCAGGTGTAGGCTTGGTAAATGGCAAGGCTCTAGGAAGAGACACGTTAGGACAAGGTTCAGGATCATAAGATTTGTGCAGCATGAATCGCCTGACAGGTTCTCTACAATTCTTCAGCACGCCAAGACGTTCTGGACAATTGTAGCTTACAATTTTGTGAGAAGAGTTTGGGCAAGATCCACTATGGCATGGCTGGGTGATTTTGATGTGGAAGAATATAACTAACCGCATAGAAGGTGGACGTCCACACCATCCAATACCTGGAATGCACAACACTGGCTGACCTCAAAAATCCTCTTTTGGATAAATGAGCAAAAACCTTGTTCCAAAACCTTCTAGAAAGCCTATTGAAAAGAGTGGGAGCTGTTATATCTGCAAAGAGTAGACCGACTGTATATTAGTGTCTATGGGTGTACAATGGGCAGCTATGAAGAAAGCTCTTGCAGGTGGAGTGTGGAGGTCTTCCAATACCTATATCTATATACTGTAATTTACTTGTTCTTTCTCATTGTGTCTTAGTTGTGAATTCTCTTTATACTGATCTCATCCATAATGTGACCAGATAATTCTGGTTTAAATGCAGCTTCTAACAATAGATCCTATTAGTTAATACGCCCTTGTGTATGTAATCTGCAGGGGGATATTGTTTATTTGATGTCTTTCGTTGCTATATTCAAACTTAATTACCCTGTTCTGCATTGATGTCACAATTTCCATGCAAATGAAGTGGGGATTATTAGAGCAATTAACTACTAAGTAAAAGGGTTTTCCATGCAGTAATATTGTAGCCATATTGGGACTCCCCATCTGGAGGCAAATGGAGATCTGTGTATTAATTGATGATTTGCATGCGCTCACGTTTCAGGCATATGGTTGGAATTGCGTTTTATATGTTCTTACTCAAATTGTGAACATTTATCATCCCGGACTTTGCACATAAATGTGCTTTAATCATTCTGCTACCAAGGATGAAGAAGATGTGTTTATGGTGGAAACAGGAAAATATTTGGAGTATCTGGGAGAGTGTCCTTCTGTATGGATCCCCTGTCCTGCGTGTCATAGGCTTATAGAAGGGAATCTCCAAACAGATGAGCCTGGAATCCCCATATGTCATCAAAGCTCCGGATGGGACATAATAATCACCTTGTCAGAGATTACACTAATGGTTTACATATTAACCGTGCTCCTCTTGGATGAGTCAGGCAGCTGACCCTCCATCCTGTGCAGACTACTTTTAATTACATAAAGGTGACCTGTACACACAGTAGCGGAGCCAAATCTCTACAGACCTGGATATAGTATAGAGCAGTCACCTGATTTACAATATGTGAAGATATATCTCATATACAGGAGCATCTCAATGAATTAAAATGTCATCAAAAAGTTAATTAATTTTAGTAATTCAATACATAAAGTGAAACACATATATTATATAAGAGCTATTACACACAGAGGGATCTATTTCATGTGTGAATTTCTGTTAATGTTGATGATTATGGCTTACAGCCAATGAAAACCCGAACGTTTCAGTAAATTAAAGTAGGCATATATCGAAGAAGACAGTGGTGCCAGTTAATGCCTGGTGCTGTGTGCAAAGGCGCTGACAGGAAAGGTGAGGTAAGTTAGAGGCCCTGAGAGTACCGCCAGTGGAAGGAACACCAAAAGCGAAAGGAACACCGAAAGGGGGTCTCGATGACGCTGTCCCGTTTCTTGAGAAACAGCTGGACCGGAGCTTGGCAGAGGGAAGCACTTGGCAGTCTGGTCAAAACGTTGAAGTAAAGGTACAGAACTCCGACAGATGTGTGTGAGACTTTTCTTTGCGCCACTTATCGGCTGCAGAGGCAGCATGTCACACCGAGCATGTGCTGATGACCCGATGAACACCGGCCAAAGAACAAACTGACATTCCTACCCACTGCCCTGGGGACCCCGCTCCGCCCGCGGGGAGAGAAACTATCCAAGCTGCCAGTCATCGTCCCCAGAGGTTCTGCAGCAGTGGCGGCTCCTCATAGCTGCGGGTGGCATCACGAATACCCCTTTCCCCATCCCCCGTCATCATATCCTTCATACCCTTTTTAATGACACCACCAGGGCCACGGAGTCAGATCACCACCGTGACATCCCCTGAACGAAAAGGACAGCAACAACTGTCCCAGTCCATTGTCCTGGAGTGGGCATGTCATGGACAACAAGCTGCAGTCAGGTGGAGACTCCAATAAGGATGACAAGCTGAGACCCCGATGAGGACAGTGATCTGCAGTCAGTTGGAGACCCCGAGGAGGGTGACGAGCTCCAGTTAGGTGGAGACTCCGATGAGGACAGTCATCTGCATTCAGGTGGAGATCTTAATGAGGATGACAAACTCCAATCAGCTGGAGACACTGATGAGGACGATGAGCTGCAGTCAGGTGGAGACACCAATGATGACAGTGATCTGCAGTCAGGTGGAGACACCAATGATGACAGTGATCTGCAGTCAGGTGGAGACCCCGATGAGGACAGTGATCTGCAGTCAGGTGGAGACCCTGAGGAGGGTGACGAGCTGAAGTCAGGTGGAGACCCCCAGGAGGGAGACGAGCTGCAGTCAGGTGGAGACTCCCATGAGGATGGCAAGCTGCAGTCAGGTGGAGATGCCGATGATGACAGTGATCTGCAGTGAGGTGGAGATCCCGATGAGGATGATGAGCTGCAGTCAGGTGGAGACCCCAATGAGGAAGACGAACTTCAATCAAATGGAGACTCCAATGAAGACGATGAGCTGCAGTCAGGTGGAGACCGCTGATGAGGACAATTGGCAGCAGATGAGTTTCCTTCACACGGTTTCTTACAGTTTTTTCAGAAAATCTTTGGTTATGATTGTTGCACCAGGTGAATGGTGTCAGTTGATCTTGGAGGTGAAGATGCTCAGATATGGAGGTCCTGGGCTGTGTGGTTTCACGTGGTCTGCGGGTGTGAGATAGGTTGGATGTTCTGCCAATTTCTCTGAAACGCCTTTGGAGACGACTTATGGTAGAGAAATGAACATTGAATTCATGAGCAACAGCTCTGGTGGACATTCCTGCAGTCAGCATGAAAACTGCACGCTCCCTCAAAATCTGCAACATCTGGCGTGACCTGGCTATATGAGGATGCTGGTTGTACTGGCTCCCACTCCTGGGCTTCTATAACAGTTACCTACACGCAGTTACCGGCGGCACAAAGAGGACCATGAGCACTGGGAAACCGGGAAGAACAAAGAGAGCTGATTCGCAGGTCCCACCGACCCTTGGGGCGTCTATACACCACTTCTTTAATAAAGGAGACCGGACTCCTGCCAGATCCGACGCACCCAAGATGGCCGCGACGGGAAAGAGCTGCAGCGTGGAGGAGCATGTCAGCCCAGAAGTGGCAGCGCAGAGACCACAGATGCGTAAGAGAGAGGATCAACAGGCTAGCAGAGGACACAGCCGCAATGAGGGCGTACAAACCAGAGGCTCCAGCAGCAGGAAAGCCGTGGGTGAGGAGGAGGTGGTGGTTACACAGCACAGGTGCCGGGTGGATGCGGGGGACCCCCTAATGCAGCATACTATCACTACAGCCGCGGAGGGTAGAGGAGCAGGAGAGATGAATCCTCCAGGATCTCCCCTGGTAGTTGCTACAGAGCAATATGCCACACAAGCTAAAGGAGGAGCGGAGGGTGGGACCGTGTGTGCCCCATACCAGGAACCTATAGATACCCTGGCTCCGGAGGAATATGCAGGTCCCTTCATAGGTCCCCGGGGACTCCATCACCCTACCTCTGCACTGACTCCTACAGTGTCCTTCTTGCAAGAAGACCACCCCCAAAGTATTAGTGTGTTGACAGAGCTGGGAGACCTGACGGCTCTCATGGCCTCCATCCTCACCAGGGAGGATATGGAGTCTTATATAGCAAGACTTGAACAAGCGTACCACAGCAAGTTATCCTGTTTAAGGGGAGAGGTGAACAGAGTGGACACGCGGGGACAAGATCATACTCACAGAATTACAGCATTAGAGGAGATGTGCAGATCCCAACAGGCTATGTT
This sequence comes from Allobates femoralis, assembly GCA_033576535.1. NCBI lineage: Eukaryota > Metazoa > Chordata > Amphibia > Anura > Aromobatidae > Allobates > Allobates femoralis. Next base: position 56,827,740 of record JARQOC010000010.1, on the reverse strand, counting down.
GCAAACCCAGTCCAGTCAAATCCTATACTTAGTGAACGCCCTAGATGATGGGGAAAATAGAGGACGTCGTATTAACATCAGAACAAGAGGATTGCCTGAAACAGTTGAATCTAGAGATCTCCCAGCAGTACTCCAGTCGCTATTCATTCGAGATACTGGGAGACCCACCCTCGAATAATATTGAGCTAGATTGATCTCACAGGGTATTGGGCCCCAAATCATCTGACCCCGAGTGGCCAAGAGACGTAATCTGCAGGGTCCATCATTACATTATCAAAGATGCTATTATGACCAAAATAAGAAATGGGAAGCCTTGCAGATTCGGAGATAAAAATATTGCTATCTTGCCCGACTTGTCAAGATTGACCCTACAGAGGAGGAGGGCTTAGCGTCCCCTGCTGGATATGCTTAGGGACCATGATTTAGCCTATAACTGGGGTTTCCCCTTTAAACTCCAAGTGAAAAAAGGAGGACGTATACATATATATTCTTCACACCCCTGCCGATGTCCCGTCCTTCACGACGGCCCTGGATATACCACCAGTGACCATTAATGGATGGACCGACTTCCCTTTGAGAGCAATGAAGGGCTTACCTCAGAGACCCACGGGAGCATTTCGCCACAGACAGGTGATGAATGAAGAATGTTGACCTTCCCGTTAAAAGGAGTGAATAAGAAGGAAGGAATGACTTACTATTACACTCTGCCTAGCGGCCTTGTTCAATATATCAATATAACGCTGCTTTTCTGGTGTCTTTTCTGTGTGCCTCTTGTCTCCTTTACTTTATCCCATACCCCATTCCCCTCCCCCCCATGTCCCCCCTTCATCTCGCACTCCTCCCTCCCTCCCCTCCATCCCCCCATTTCTTCCTTCCCCTTCTTTTCCCCCTCTAGATATGGATAAGAAGGAGTATGAGGTGGATGGCGATTAGTTATAGGCCACCCGTGTATGGTGGATCCACGTTTGAGTAGAGGGACTCAACATAATATAATAGAGGTGCTATTTGTACACAAGTGGACTGGCAAATACTGTTTAGACCAATGCCTCTTGGGGTCTTTAATACTCATAATCCCGGGGTTTTTTTTGTTTTGTTTTTTTCCTTTATCCCTTGGGATACTAGTGCCAAATTTTTGTGTAAAAATGTTTACTTATTACTACTTAGATTAAGATATGACGGTCATAGCCAAACTCCCTGGATCCACGGCTCCAACCCGGCGGCGAGATCTGGAGGAGTTTCCATTGCGGTACACAAATCATTTACACACACCATTTTGGATACTGTAATTGACAAGGAGGGCAGATACATTTTCTTAAAGTTGAGGGTGAACTCCACTATTTTTCCATCGCTAAGTGGTACCTGCCTAATAGGGACCCGACAAGGGTATCTCTATTACTCCTTTCCACATTGGCTAACTTTGCAGAGGGGGATCATTCTAGTGGGAGGGGATTTTAATTTTACCCTCAATCCAGCACTGGACAACCCCCAGGTAGGCATGGCCTTTCTAAATCAAAATTGAATGCGGTCAGGAGAGCAATGCAGAATTTATGCTTGGTCGACTTGTGGAGAGCCTTGCATCCAAAAGATAGGGACTATACATTTTTTACATATGCGCACGATTCCTATAGCAAAATCGACCTATTCTTAACCAGCCAAAGAGTCCTGACATGGCAGGCTCGGGCATCAGTGGGCCAGATGTGCTGGTCGGATCATGTTTTTTGTCGGCTGAATATGCCGGAGGGACAACGTAGACAATGGACATGGTGATTGAATGATAATTTTCTAAACGACGCCATATGTAGTTCTGAGGTTAAAACTACAATTGCGGAATTTTTGGATGTCCACTCTGGGGACTCGACAACTGCCCCACTTCAGTGGGAGGCTCTGAAGTGCGTAGTGAGGGGAGTTCTATTAAAACATGGTGCCAGACTCAAACGAGACAAGACTGAAAAAATAGAATCCCTAGTAAAACGGTTCGCGGACCTATAATGCTCACATAAGCAGACCCTCACACAGCAGACTTTAGCTGACCTCACTAAAGCTAGGGATAAGTTGAGAAGCCTTAGTGATCAAAAGTATCTACATGGCAAGCAGAGACTCCATAGTTTTCTATACGAATTCGGAGACAAATGTGGAGGACCGTTAGCAAGGGTGCTGCACCCGAGGGGAATCCCTGGACATATACCCCAAATTAGACGACCAGGAGGAGATATTACTCAAAACCCAGATGAAATCCTAAAAACATTTTGTGACTTTTATAGTCGCCTGTATATAATAAAAGGACACTACGATGACATGGATCCGATACGTGCTGTGGAGAAAACTATGGCTTATGTCAACAGAACAGCACCCCCGACTTTAGATTCCTGTGACGCGGACCTGTTAGAGACAGATTTCTCTGAGGCAGAGGTGCTGGAGGCTGTTAAGGTACCGTCACACGAGGTAACGGTACCGCTGATTTATTAGGCAATGCAGGGGCGTGGCTTATCGGCACCGATCTTGCCCCTGCATCGCCTAATGTGAATGGGCGAGGGTGACGCCATTTACTGGTCGGCTGGTTTCAGAGCAGTGCTCTGAAACCAGGTGGACATCGCCCTATGTGAATGGCCGCCGGCGACCTGACAGGCGATGGGAACCATAGGCTCTCATTGTATTGCATCGCCGCTGGGGTTATTGAGACACCCCGGCGGTGATGCCGCCTGTCAGATCACCGGCGCGGCGCTGGAGGTGTCGCCCCATGTAAATAGGGGACGGCGACGCTGGCGGGGTGCCAAAAACGTGCGCGCACCTGCCAGTCACCGCCGCCATCTCCAGTGCCGTTGCTTCGTGTGACAGTAACTTTAGACAATCTCCAGGAAGGAAAAGTTCGGGACCTGATGGTTTCACCCCTAAATTTTTTAAACAGTTTGGCCCCCAGTTCTCTCCGTTCTTGACAAAGGTCTATTGGGCGGCATGGTGGCTCAAGTGGTTAGCACTGCAGCCTTTGCAGCACTGAGGTCCCAAGGTCCTGGGTTCAATTCCCACCAAGGACACTAAGGACAACATCTGCAAGGAGCTTGTATGTTCTCCCTGTGTTTGCTCCGGGCACTCCGGTTTCCTCCCACATTGTAAAGACATACTGATAGGACGTTTAGATTGTGAGCTTCAAGAGAGACAGCATTACTCATGTATGTATGTATTACTCAGTGCTATGGAATAGCGCTATATAAATGAATAAATATTACGGTATATATTATATTAATGCGATTTCCGCCGAGAGTCCTTGGGCGCCTCAATTGCTTGAGGCCCACATTAATGTTATCCCTAAGCCTGAGAAAGATCACACAGAGGCCGCAAACTACAGACCTATCTCTTTGATAAACATCGATATTAATTGTTCTCTAAATTGCTCGCCAACCGATTAGCTCCTCTCCTCCCAACTATAATACTTAACAACCAAGTGGTCTTCATTCAAGGGAGAGAGGCTAGTGATAACACTAATAAATTAATGTTGCTAGTGGCGAGGTAGAGGGCCAGAGCTTTCCCATTGTGTCTGCTCTCGGTGGACGCCGAAAAAGCCTCCGACTGCGTCAGTTGGTGGTTTATGAAGGCCTCTCTGGGGTGGATAGGTCTGGGGGACAGATTTTTGACTAGAGCTATGTCCCTTTACAGCTGTCCCAAAGCAAAGGTCAGAGCGAATGGTGGCTTGTCCCCATCTTTTTCAATTAGAAATGGGACCCGGCAAGGGTGCCCTTTATCCTTGTTGATCTATGTCATTATAATGGAGCACCTTGCCATAGCAATTAGACAAAATTCGGACATAAGAGGGCTGGAGTGGGATCAGGAGCAGTATCAGGCGGCATTGTTTGCTGATGATTTACTCCTATTTGTCACGCGGCCTCGTACTTATTTTCCTTCCTTGCTCAAAGTATTTGATGAATTTGGCAAATTTAGAAACTTTAAAGTGACCATTACTAAAACAGAAGCCCTTAACATTTCCCTCCCGGAGAGTGAGAAGACACACCTCACTGAACATTTCCCATTCACTTGGCAACGAGACGCGCTAAAATACCTAGGGCTTATGGTACCTAGTGATCCTGCCAAGTGGTTCATGTGAATTATCTTCCCCTACTTCAGAGAATGGTCAAGGACTTACAGACATATCATAAAAGACAGATGAACGCGATTAAAATGGACGTACTACCTAGATTTCTGCATCTTTTCCAGACGGTTCCAATCGACGTTCCTCCACCCTTTTTTGTAAGATTGCAAACGACAATCTCTACATTTATTTGGGGTAGGCGGAGACTGAGAATTGGCATCAACACTATACCGTCATAAGCTTAGGGGGGGAGCTGGCCTATTGAATTTCAGAACTCACTATAAAGCTGCTGTTTTGATGAGACTATTCAACTGGCAGTACCACCGTGGTACCAAGCAGTGGGTGAAGGTGGAGCAGGGAGACATTGACACCTCTCTTTGGTATATGCCCTGGCTTTCCCCTACTGATAGACCCAAACTTGGCATGGAGACAGGATTCCTGACCATTACATTGAAAATATGGGACAGGGAGGTCAGAAGGGGGGTGATATCTAACAGGTGGGGACCCCTCATCCCAATTTTTCACAATACTTCTTTCCCTCCGGCATTGAAGGTAAATACATTTCTGAGATGGTGCAGATGCGACGAGCCGCGTATGCTACATGTCTTGAAGGATGGGGCCCTGGCTTCTATTCATTCTTTGGCTGGTGTAAACTCTGGGGTGTCCTGGATGGAGTACACCCAACTGAGATCTTTTGTGACAAAACACAGCCTTGAACACAATTTTTTAGTTAACCAGACGCAATTTGAGGAGTTGTTCTTGCTGACCCACGCACTTGATTTTTATTATTTATTCCATCCTAAACAACAACAGTGCGGAAGATAGACCCAAATTCTTTGATAGATGGGAGGAGGAGATGGGAATCAGGCTGTCCGGGGAGGATTGGAGGAAAGCGTGTCTCTTTACACATAAGCTCTCAATGGCATGCTTGGCTCAGAAGAGGAACTATAAGATCCTATCCAGGTGGTATCAATGCCCTGTCAACATACACGCGGCCTTCCCCTCCGTCCCGGATAGTTGTTGGAGATGCGGGGCAGATGGTGGTTCTATGATGCACATCTGGTGGGAGTGTGAAAAAATACAACCATTCTGGCACTCGGTTTTTGACATATATAGGAAAATTAGTGGGCAGGAATCTGAGAGAACGCCTTCGGTGGCCCTCCTGTCTCCATAAAATCCCAAAAACATGATCTATTACAATTCTGCATGACGGCAGCGAGATCAGTTATACCCAGACATTGGAAAACGGCACATTCTCCTAGTTTGGCGGAATGGCTGGGAGAGATTAACAGGATTCACCGGATGGCGGAGCTTACGGCAGAGGTCGCTGATGCCAGGGATAGATATCTGCGCATATGGAGCCCTTGGGTGCTCTTCTTTGGTTCCCCGGCTTTTGGGAATGCGTTCTTGGAGCAGGCAGGGTAGGTACAAGAATTGGACTTGATGGAGGTATGTGGTTTTCGTAACACAAACTAGGGAGTGAATCGGATTCCTAACTACTATCTTTTACTTTCTACTTCTCTATTCTTCTTTTCCTTTCCCCCACTTTCTCTCCCCCACTATATATGAAAAATAAAAAAATTACAGGGTATATAGCCATAAAAGAAAGCTTTAAACCCTTCAGATACACGTTTTTTACTACATAAATTTAAAGATACTGTTACCTTGTTATGTAAAAATGTTTTGCACATACAACTGAGTATGAATATATGCCTAATGTTAAGAAATCCTCATTTAAGCTCCCGTCACACACAACAACGCACCAGCAATCCCGACAACGATAACGATCCTGTAGGGATCGCTGGTGCGTCGTTACCTGGTCGCTGGGGAGCTGTCAAACAGACAGATCTCACCAGCGACCAGGGACCAGGGAAAAATAAAACTCACCAAATTTGGTCTCTTAGGCTGCTTCCACACTGCAGTTTTTTTCACTGATCAGTGTCCATCAGATTTGTGTGCCAAAACCAGGAGTGTCTCCAAAACTCAGAACAGGTGTCAATCTTTAAATTATAGTTTTTCTCTGCAAGTTCCTCTCCTGGTTTCTCTCTGGGTTTTGGCACACAAATCTGATGGACACTGATCAGTGAAAAAACTGCAGTGTGGAAGCAGCCTTACAAATACCATTGCATTTAGCAGGATACTATCAGCCACCTCAGAAGCAACCCATATCTCTCAACACCGATGCTCCATCTGCAGTTTACAACTGTGTTCTCTAGGGGGCGTCAGTCACTTGTGTTGCATATTTTGTTGCAGGGCAGCCCGCCTTGTCTAACAGCTGGGCGTCATTAATAGGCTGCTTTCTGACTTTATGCCTCACTCTTGGAGTGGCTGCCTCCCTGTAGTGATCTCATGTCCAGTGATACCACCTGTCTCCTCCTTGTGGCACGGCTGGATGCAGATGCCACAATCGCCCCCGTGTGAGGGTTGTAGGGATGGAGCATCGGTGTTGAGAGATATGGGTTGCTTCTGAGGTGGCTGATAGTATCCTGCTAAATGCAATGGTATTTGTAAGAGACCAAATTTGGTGAGTTTTTTTTTTTCTATATATTTTCTATGTACCAATTCGATGATTTTTGCAGGGACCAGGGAGCCACCTCCACCTCCACATCGCTGACAACTATGATAAACAGCGGCTATCTAGGCAGCGTGCGGTGTTTATCATAGTTACCAGCGCCCTCCCTGCGTACAGGCTGCACTAAGCAGGGAGGACGCTGGTAACTATGATAAACACCGGGTATCTAGGCAGCGCGCGCCTCGCTCAATTCATTTAATTGATCGAAGCCTCTCGTGTCTAGTCAGCACGTGACTGCATGTATGTAAATTGTATACCTATTGTTACGTGACCTTCCACTCTCACCGCTGGTACCAGACAATCCTGACAGCAGGCAGCGTGCGCTCTGTGAGAATTCAGAAGTCTGCAGTCACATAGAGACACACAGAGTGACTGCAGACTCATCGCAAGCTTGGCACAACCTCTTTAATGCTTCTAACAAATAAATACATAGAAACCTTAACCTGTTAGAATGCACAACACTTTATTAACATAACCATGTATCAAGAAAGCTTACAAGTTATGGATTGTTATATGTGTACAGTATCAGAATAAATAACACAAAACTACATCACCAGACCCACTAGAGGTACTGAAATACATCCATATAACCCCTATCAGTACAGAAATACAAAGTCAAAACCCTCATCAGTACAGAAATACATCACCAGACCCACCAGAGGTACAGAAATACATAAATAGAACCTCCATCATTACAGAAATCACAATCCTCATCAGTACCAAAATGCAACATCAGAACCACCATCAGTTCATGGTAAAACAATTGTAATGTCAGGTCAGACCCATACCCATTTGTACTGCATGAACCTACAACTCCTACTACATCATTAGCAATGGTGAGGACATACTGGGAGCTGTTGTTACCTGCCGTCAATAAAAGCATACAGGAACCACAGCACTGATGAGAATTAGTTATAATCACAAATAATGATTTACATCCAGGTACCTTATAGATGACCTTGTCTCTGATCGGGGTCGTCTTTTTCTTTTCTTCATCTTGTGCAGTCATCATGATGACTTTTCACATCCACAGCTCGTCTCTGCAGATTTCCATCTTCTCTGATCCTCTGCAGCACATCCCGACACAATACCCTTAAACACAGCAGAATGATCAACATTTTCCAGAGTAAAAACATTTGCCCTACACTGTGCCCCGGAATAAATTGCTCCTTCTCACTGTTCCCTACACAAAATATGCTTTACACACTGTCCCTCTTCTGGCGCATGCCCTCCACACTGCCCTCTCCTTTCCATACTGGACTCCTTGGTCACTCTATCCTCTACACGGTATCCTTCTATACTGCCCACGGTTTATACTGTTCTCCCTCATCAAACTTAACATACTGTCACCGCATGCTGCCCCCTCTCCATACAGCTCCACACATGCTCAGTCTCTATTCTGTGCCCCTTTACATTTTTCTCATCGATTACCGTTTCTTCACTTCTTCATCCCTTTCTCACTCAACATACTGTATCTACAGCTATTCCCTCCTCCCTCCCCATTCTGTGTCAGCAGCCATCCTCCTTCACTCCACATACTGTGACCATACTGACCCCCCCTCACTACATATATTGTGCCACATCTATCCCCCTTACTCCTCATACTGTGTCCATACTGATCCCCCTCACTACATATACTGTGCCATATCCATCCCCCTTACTTCTCATACTGTGTCTATACTGATCCCCCTCACTACATATACTGTGCCACATCCATCCCCCTTACTCCTCATACTGTGACCATACTAACCCCCCCTCACTACATATATTGTGCCACATCTATCCCCCTTACTCCTCATACTGTGTCCATACTGATCCCCCTCACTACATATACTGTGCCACATCCATCCCCCTTACTTCTCATACTGTGCCCATACTGGGCAGCTCCAATGTGGCGGCTGCCTGGCACTGAGTAGTCAGACATGTCCACCATTCAGCATCATGCACACACCACATGCAATGATCTGCAGTCTGAGCATCAACAAGCTGCCACTATAATGAGCTGGGAAAATGGCACATCTTCCCCAACAGACCATGCCTCCTTCTCCCAAAACACTGAGCCAATCACATGCACCGCACACGGGGCTGTCCAGAGCCAATAGCAGGGGATGTCCAATTAGGTTGAGCACAGGATGTGGTAGTGGGAAGGGGGACGAGTGCCACTGATCAACCGCCGCTCAGGAGAAACATGGCTGGATGCCTGTATATACTGCAGGGCTGTGGAGTCGGAGTCGGAGTCGCTGCCCATTTTGGTGGAGTCGGAGTCGGAGTTGGAGTCAGTAGAAAATGTTCCGACTCCGACTCCTAAAATATATAATGAATTGGGTCTAGTAGTTCAATGAAGAATGTGCTGAATATTATTATTATGAATTATTATGTTCTATCTAAATATCTTTATTATTATGTCATTATAATGATTAAAGCCTAATGTTACCATTGACCTACAATAATTTTATACACTTAAAAACAAGCCATGAATGAAGGAGTCGGAGTTGGAGTCGGAGTCGGAGCCAGGGAAATTCAGGAGTCGGAGTCGGAGTTGGAGTCGGTGGTTTGATTTACCGACTCCACAGCCCTGATATACTGAAGGGCAGCACTGGACCTGGTGTGTAAGTTATGGCCAATCAGTCCTGCAGCAGAGGGACAATGCATCCTGCACGAGGGGCCTACATAGAAATCATGGGGCCCTTTAGTAGAAGTTCTTATTGTCTCCCCAAAAAATATTTGCCTGGGTCACATAATAGCATATCTCACAACTTTGCAGCCCTTACAAAGTAATTTTCCTCCTATTTAAGCACAGTATGATGACCCTACTGTAAGCCCCTCAACTACACTGGCACAGTATGATCTCCAACTGTGATCTACACACAGCTCTCCATACAATATAATGGACCTGCATACAGTATAATGGCCCCTACACCTAGTACACACGCCGCTCTGCTCCGCACGACCCATACACACACAACTCTGCTCCATACACCTAGTACACAGTTGGCTCTGGTCCACACGACCCGTACACACGCGGCTCTGCTCCGTACACCTAGTACACTCTCAGCTCCGATCCGTACACCTCATACACACTCGCCTCCTCTCTGTACACCTCGTATACACCTGGCTCTGCTCCGTACATCTCGCATACACTCGACTCCACTCCGTACTCCTCGTACACACTAGGCTCCACTCCGTACACACTCGGCTCAGCTCCGTACACCTCGTACACACATGGCTCCGCTCCGTACACCTCGTACACACATGGCTCCGCTCCGTACACCTCGTACACACATGGCGTCGCTCTCTACACCTCGTACACACATGGTGTCGCTCTCTACACCTCGTACACACATGGCTCTGTTCTGTACACTTCATACACACTCGGCTCTGCTCCGTACACCTCGCACACACGGCTCTGCTCCGTACACCTTGTACACACACGGCTCAGCTCCGTACACCTAGTACACACATGGCTCTGTTCCGTGCACCTCATACACACTCGGCTCCGCTCCGTACACCTCGTACACACTCGGCTCTGCTCCGTACACCTCGCACACACCTGGCTCCACTCCATACACCTGGCTCCACTCCGTACACCTTGTACACACACGGCTCTGCTCCGTACACCTAGTACACACATGGCTCTGTTCCGTGCACCTCATACACACTCGGCTCCGCTCCGTACACCTCGTACACACTCGGCTCCGCTCCGAACACCTCGTACACACTCGGCTCTGCTCCGTACACCTCGCACACACCTGGCTCCACTCCATACACCTTGTACACACTTAGCTCCGCTCCGTACACCTCGTACACACTCAGTTCTGCTCCGTGCACCTCGTACACACTCTGCTCCGCTCCGTACACTTCGTACACACTCTGCTTCGCTCCATACACCTCGTACACACTCGGCTCTGCTCCATACAGCTCGTACACACATGGCGTCGCTCTCTACACCTCTTACACACATGGCTCTGTTCTGTACACTTCATACACACTTGGCTCTGCTCCGTACACCTCGCACACACCTGGCTCCACTCCGTACACCTTGTACACACTCGGCTCTGCTCCATACACCTCGTACACTCTCAGCTCAGCTCCGTACACCTCATACACACTCGGCTCTGCTCCGTACACCTCGCACACACCTGGCTCCGCTCCGTACACCTTGTACACACTCGGCTCCGCTCCGTACACCTCGTACACACTCGGCTCCACTTCGCACACCTCGTACACACACAGCTCCACTCCGTACACCTCGTACACACGGGTTCGCTCCATACACCTCGTACACACACAGCTCTGCTACATCCACACTGTAAATCCCTCCCAACCCCACACATAACCTTCACCTTATCCACCTTATCATGATAAACAGCACACAGCGTCCTCAGTCCTGTATACAGAGGAGCTGATCATGTGACCCCTGACTCCTCCCCTCCATTGACATCAGCACAGGTCCTCTCAGCATAGAGTGCAAGTGAAAATGAATACCGGCTCTCACTGCGGGGGGGGGGGGGCGCAATATGCGGCCGGCAACGGAGACCGTGGGTGCTGCAGGAGGGGGCCCAGCAGCGCCCTCCCCCCCGCGGCACCCAGGGCTCATGCCTCGCCAGCCCCTTTTCCCCCAGAAACGGCCCTGATTATACTCCGGAGCTGCAATCACTATTCTGCTGGTAGAATCATTACGTATATGCATTATTACACTACTCTTCCTGTACTGTAGTTCAGAGCTTTGTTCTACATGTTTCAGAACAGAAATCTCACTACATATGTTGCTTGTTTTGTGCTTAAGAGCTGTACAAATAATATAAAGTGTTTCTAATTATCTGACTAATAAATAAAGCTGAGTTTATGTGTGTATGTATGTGGCATTAGCCCTGCCCAATCCACATAGCCCCACCCACACCACGTCTGTGTCATAGCCCTGCCACTCCACATAGCCACACCCACTCACATAGCCATGCCGCTTCTTAGTGCCACCACCTTTTTGGCCTCGCCCCTTCACAATGACAATATATGTCCACTAAAGGAATTTGCACAATCGCACCTACAATCACAACATTTTTGCACACCCACCCCATTTGACTCAGGGTTTTTGGGTGGGTGCAGACATTGGGGGGGCAGATTTTGGGGTGGGGTTGCAGGTTTGGAAGGTGCGGGTGACCGGGCGCATTTTTGGGGGGAGAGGGGTTTAGGGGGGAGGTTTGATGCCAGTTTGAAGGGGGTGTTGTTTTTTGGAGAGGGTGGGTTTGGGGGGGCTTTTTTTGGGTAGGGGTGCAGGTCAGTCATTTTTGTGCAGGCGGAGTGTAGGTGTGGGGGGCAGGCTTTTTTTTGGGAGGCAGGTTTGAAGGGGTGCGAGTTAGGGAGGATGAGGGGGCAACATTTTTTGGGGGTCTGGGTTTGGGGATGGGGAGTGAGGGGTAGGTTTGGGTGGAGTGGAGGTGGGTGGGGCGATTGGTGTGGCAGGTTTGATGCGTATAGTGGACATACATACACACCCACAGACATACACTCAGCTTATAACTAAAAATCGTTACTACAGCTAGTACCCTTATAATAGTCAGATTACCAATAACCTAATTTTCTCTTTATTAACATGTATTAAACAGATACAGACATTGTTATTGCCATAATTCAAATTGAAGTCTGGGTGGTTAAATTGTCTGATACTTCTAATTATATAGATAAGTGTTATCCTTATTAGATGTTAAACCCCTCTCTTTATACATGAGGATGATAGTGATTCCAATCAGATCTAATTGTGTAAATAGATTTATTAATGATACAATGTAACTTACATCAGCCATTATCACTAGGTATAACTCGTGCCCTAATAACCCCGTGTATATATGTGGTAGGCTATAAAGCATATGCAGTGAATACCATGAGTTCGTGAAGCATCCCACTCATGTACTTCCTTCCATCCTTTGGTATCCGGATAAGTATAGTTGCAGACTGCGGATTCTGATCATTCCTGCTCCCTGTTCACGCACTGTGATGGACACTTACATGTCATCTGTATTTTAAGGAAATGGGTCCCATGCACATTCCTTCTGTATACACATGATTTATCACTTTCTAGATACTAGGAGATGTTGTCACTTTCTATTTGCTTGTGCATCTGCCACTATGTCATACATACATGGTAGCAAAACCATGTTAGCCCCTGGGATGAGTCTGTTACTCCAAGCCCTTCCTCCGGGAATGACTGAGGAAGCGCCTGCAGTCATAGACTTCATATTCTAATAGAATCAACATACTTTGTTGCCTTTTTACTTTTACCACTTCTGAAGGGTTAACCACATCAATTAGGATATCACAATTGCATTCTTTATTATATACAAATATATGGGGCACTAACTATATAAAGGGTACTCATTATTACAAAACATTTATAAAACATTCTGAAAACACTTTCCAGTTCTAATGATGACTCATGTAGGGAAAAGAGAGCTTAGAAGTATTCAGCTAGTTTTGTTTTTAATCATGTGATATCATAAGCTTAAAGGAAAACAGAAGAATTAACTGGGTAGAAAGGAAAAATGAGCAATTGTATGGCCGGCTTCGCACCACAATTTTTGACTGTCAAGTTCTGTTCCGTGTTTTTCTGGATGCATTGGATAGAACCTAACAGCCACGGACGAGCAGAAACAGAGGGCAAATCTGCCCTCCGATCCTGCTTTTTGCCGACTTCATTTGTGCTGCTGTCCAGTGCTGAAATTTCAGCATCGCTGCTGCAAGGGACCTGGCCACGGTGCTGAAATTTCAGCCGTGGAGCTCTCCAGGTGCTGAAATTCAGCGGCAGCTGCATTTAACAGCCACTGCTCTTTCAGCACCAGGGTCCGGGAACCGGCACGATTTTCTGCCGAATCCGGCGCGACCCGTTGACCATAGACTCCAATGTTATGGGCGCAGGATTTGGTTTTGTCAGACACAAAAAATGCTGCAGACTCGGGTTTTGCGTCCGATGCAAAAATCGGACAAAACTGGATTCTCCCGGAAAAGCCCCAAACCGGATGGCAAATAACAGCCAACCTGCCCCATAGTGATACATGGGGGGCAAATTCGGATCCGGGGCTGTCCGGTTCACACCAGACAGCCCCGGACCCGAAAAACCAAAGTGTGAAGCTGGCCTAAGTATACAGTGTTATATAATATGATGATTTCAGTATATTAAAAGGATAAATCTTTGATGGGAGTGCTTTACAAAGCTCTGCAAGATCTTTTTGTGTCTCCCTCTCCCTGTATCTTTCTCATTCCTTCTCCCAAGATATTAATAAGATGTGTAGTCCAACACTACCATTTGCTAGAGTTTTGTCTTATTTTGAGGCACACAGAGTGTTTTTTGTTTCTTACTTCCAGAGAAGATATTAAAGGGGAACTCTGGGGAAATAAAAAATGTTTGTACTGTCCCTGCCCTCCTACATGATGAAGCAGAGCTGGGCACTACAGTTCTAGGATCTATAGAGCGCTTATAAATCAGTAAAATCATATCTGCTCCTCAGCTCTCACCCCTCGATTTGGGGACAGAGAAGTTCGGCCTCATGCTGCCGCAGGGACAGGTGTGTAGGGGGTGTGGATGCTGAGGGCTCCAGGATAATCTTACATTCCTGCCCCCTCACACTTCTGTATGAACAGGGGGTATGGCAGTTGGTGTGATCGCCAGCCCCATGGTCACACTACAATCCTGCCCCTGATATACCATCCTATGTCATGTATGAACAGGGGTTTTCTCCCTTCAAATAGCAATCATGTCACCAAGCAGATATAAATACACGCTGTTATCTTCCGCTGTTCAATGATATTGACACTCACCGCCAGGGCTGTATGGTACTCGGAACCGGGCCGCACAATTCTTCGGGGATGTCGCAGTGGCTTGACCTGGCTCTGTGACTCTGGCCGTGTCATAAAAATGGGGGATCTTTTTAAGGGTATTACGGTAAGTTGTGACGCCACCTGTGGTTTTCGGCAATTAGATGGATGGCCGACGCTGCGGATCAGATCCACTGGGGCAGTTGTTTATGCAGGGCAGTTATAAAGTCTATTAGTAGATGGTATTTGTTGTAGTGCAGGGCAGGTGGCACAGTAATAATTTGAGATCACAGTAGAGTACAGTCTTCCCACTTTACTCACAACTCTCACAGCTTTTCAACAACCAGCCGGGTGCTGTGTCCTCCGGGTCAGGGATCCAGTCAACTCTCGGATAACTTAGGTTCACTTTACTGGGGCCCCCTTCTGGTGTACCTTCCCGGGTCGCCTCTCTGCACTGGCTCTCGCCCTCCTGCCCTGCGCCTCACACACAGTGTCCCAAGCCAGCAGCCGCGGGTCCTGTCGGGCAACATCCTCTCTGTCCCCTTGACCCTATGTGGCTGCCTTTTTAGCGAATGTGTGTGGATGTGGCTGTTGCACATGAAGATACCACAGCCTCCGGTTAGCTAGCTGAGTCCTCCTGCGGCCCGGTCCCTCCATCCGACTCCGATCACAGTTGGCGTGGATGCGGGCGCCACAGGGGAGTCCTCACTTCCTTTGCCCCTAGGACCTCTTCAGTGCCTCTAGAGCCCCACACTGGCTCCTCTGTCCGTCTTCACCTTTCTTTTTCCTGGGACGAGCTCCAACCGGCTCCAGTCCCCAGGGCGACTCTCTCCTTCCACTCGTGACAGACTCTTGTTGCCAACTGCCCAACTTTTAGACTGTTCTGCCTGTTTTCTCACGTCAGTCACATTCTTTTAGTCCTCTATGTTGTCACCACTCACTTCACTACTTCCTGTTGCTCCCCAATCTACTTCCTCCACCCACACCCTCTACCTAGTTCCCCTCCAGCCTGAGATGAGGCCCTCCCTCAATAGGGTTCGCCCAGATCCCCTGGCCTGGAGTGGTGTGGTGTTGGATGCTATTGTGTTGGCACCAGGTAGTGTCCCCTCTTTACCCTAGAGTACGGTACCACACCTCTGGCTGAGGTGCAGTACCTCTGTGGCAACTGGACCCTCAGGGGCGCAACAATATGATGGTGCATAATGTGTGTTCTTCCATGTATCAGGCTAGGAGCACAGGCAAAGCACTACACTGATTGATTCATCACTGCCATGGTCTCCCCTCCCCCATATCAACATGATAGCTTCCTGTCCCCTAACATGTTAGCACTATGCATGACTGAATTTCTCATGCATATAAGGGAGGGTGAGAGCTGAGGAGCATATCTGATTTTATTGATTTATAAGCGATCTATAGATCCTAGAACTGCAATGCACAACTCTGCTTCATCATGTCAGAGGGCAGGGACAGTACAAATAAATTTATCTCCCAAGAGTTCCCCTTTAAGCTCAAGAGGTAGTAAGAGAAGTGGCTCATAAATGTTGAAAAAAGCAGGTTTCTTTGATAAAATATATAAGAAACCTTCTTGTATTCACCTGTACTATTAATTTATACTAAGTTCGTTCAAAGTTCAGTTCCTATTTAACATTGTCTTGCATTTATTTTGAACAGCATTTTTATCATTGTGAGATGTCAAATCAACTTCAGCATCTAACGACCATGTGGACATTATTTCTTCTAAGTCTTGTTCTTGACTCTTCAGGCTTGTCACAACTTGATCAACCTTGTTGATCCTAAACAATTACAACATTATCATGTTGGTGTGACCCAGAGCTCAGTGCACAGTTCAGCGCTCTGGATTAACTTTACAGGGCTCCTCAGTGTATGTGGACTCTCATCACTCACTTTCCTAGAATCCTGATGCGTAAGTGAACATATGCACACTAGTGTCAGTACAGGAGTCAGTGTGCACAATCAGACCCCCCTCCGCAGCTGTATGCTACACTTTAAGGTGTATCATTTAGGCGCGTGGCTGCAGCAGAGAGTCCTTTGTGCGTGCGCAGACTCATGCATTACCATTGTTTGCTCCAACATAGAGGAGAATTCTGTCTAGGCAGCGTTTGCCCCCTTGGGCTTTGGCTTTGTACTCATATTCATCTTTCAATAGTTGAGCCTCCCCTTAATATCTGTCCACTTATATGTAATGGTACCTTTACACGCCGCGACGGCAGGCTGGATACATCGCGCTACTTCACGTGCACGAGCACGCTCAAACGGCTACAAACGGTCAACGCACCCTCTTTACACGCCGCGACAAGGTGCGCTACGCCACGCTACATCTATAGCTAGCTACATCGCCGGGTGTCTCAAGTAGCCAGCTGTAGCGTAGCGTACCATGTTTACACACTGCTCCAACAAGCTACTATTGGCGGACCCGGTGCAGCAGGGATAGCACATAGGCGTGCAACAATCTTGGATTACGAGCCGTCCGTATGATGATACGACAGCGCAATATCATCAGGATTGGCCAGGCATCGCAGGAGGCTGGTTAATACAGCACGCTCGAGTAATTGTGTAGTGTGACTGGTCAGCTCCTTCAATATCCCGCCCTATGCTGCGACTACCAATCATAAAGCAGGAGCGACCTCCAATGATCGCAGATGGGTCGCGGTAACATGGCGACTGTGTCACGCCTTAGATACATGGCAGCCACATCGCCGGGTGTCCAGAGTTGCCTTCCGGTGCTTCTTTACACGCCGATACAGCTCGCTACAATCGGCGATGTTGCCTTAAGTTTATGAGCAGAGACCATAAACAGATGTATCTGTCGCCGGCTGTAGCGTCGCCTCTTCAGACGCCGCTACTACAGGCGATATGGACGCTACAAGCTACAATTGTAGCTTGTAGCGCGATGTATCCAGCCTGCCGTCGCGGCGTGTAAAGGTACCATAAGGGCTCTTTCACGCATCTGTGCAATTTGGTCCGATGTCAGATCACAATACAAGGACTGGTCGTGGCTCTCCTGGCCTGAGCTTCATATATTTCCTTAAATTGTGGAATTACACGTAAACGTTAAATTTATTACGTGAGGTGCCACCCTTGTTTTGTATTTTTTTTCTTCTGTTTCTCTATTCTGGAGACCAAAGGCAATAGTTAATATACTAAAGGTTTGCTTTTTCTACTTCCTACTTAAAAACAAATGTAACACCCCTTTAATCCGCTGCCATGGGCAGGTTGTCCGGTAGTTCTCACCTTGATATGGCACAGAGCCTCCACCCGAATCTTGCTAGAGCTCTAGAGGAATGCAGAAGGGTCTTTGTCATCTGCTAGGGGTCGACTCAGGAAACCTCCGTCCATGCTCTGTACACGCTCACAAGAGATGAGGTTAGAAATCTTATTAGGTTTATTTACAGGAGGATGAGAAGTGGCAATTGCAGAGGGAATAGCAAGTAACAGTAAACAGGTAATGTTATGTAGTATTCAACAGAATTACAAGAGGTACTTTGCAATAGACCTGAATGTTAGGGGTGATGCTTCCCCTTTAACGTACGCCACACATCCTCCTAATTACAATTAACCTACAAATGGCTGCAGCCTTGCAAATTACACAATCCCAAAGTGGGCCCCAGTTGCCGCGGTTGTTGGCGCTCTTGCTGTACATTGGTGCACTTAAGGTAATGAAAGCAATATTCCCATCAGGGTTGGTCCTATATAAACTCCAAGTTAGTGCAATCAAAAGTCCCTTTAGCACGCCCTTGTATTCAGTTTCAGCATACTTCTCAAGCAGTAGAACTACAAGTCCCAGGCACACTCTCTTATAGATAACTTCAGTACACTTCTTTAGCAGAATAACTACAGGTGCCAGAAATGCTCCCTTATACATAACTTCAGTACACTTCTCCAGCAGTAGAAGTACAGGTCCCAGCAATGCTCCCTTATAGCTAACTCCAGCATACTTCTCAAACAAAAGAACAACAAAGTCCAGCAGTAGCTACTCACTCCTTTTTTCTGCAGATCTTTGTTCTCCCAGAGTTCCAGAATAGAGCTTCAGAGTCCAGATGTGTGGGAAGGATGGGAACAGCAGGCAAAATCCTTCTTATAAGTGGGAAACCTGGAGGAGGGGGACAAATCCTATCAACAGTTTGTCATTATCTCAAAAGTCCACCAACTGTCAATGCCTCACCTTACACAAAACCAGTTCAAAATCACCCAGAATTCCCTATCAAGGGCTCTCAGATGAATAATGAGTACAATTTCTATTTTTAAGTGATCACTTTATTAGTCATTAATTTATAATTATTCCATAAAAAACATTAAAAATAATTTTTATTACATAGGAGTATCCTGATAACATAAATTATTTATATCTGGGTCCAGGACTGAGACCGCTAACATCAATATTTCTACAATATAAATTACACAGTAACCGGTGATACCAGGTATATAAGGGAATACTACTTATGTATTCATTTTATCACTTTAGGCAGCAATACACTCAAGTGTGTGTCTTAACACTGTCTCTTACAAATCCAGATCACCTGTGCACTGGCCCCTATCCTCAATACAAGCCACAATTGTGTATGCACGCCTGTGCACTGATAGTGCCCCTTCTAATCAGTGTTGCACTGTGTATTACTGCCCTCGTGCCTTCCTAGTTTCCCCTTTGGTGTCTCATACCTGGTTATGTTGTTTGTGACCACAGTCCTGGCACCCCCACCGCCTACGGCCATTTCGTCTCCTTCCTCAGGGCGTAACCTTGCTCCTAAATCGCTACTTTTTATATACCCTGTAATAATCGCTAACACTTTGCAGCCGCCATCCAATCGGCGCATCACTTCCGACTCGCACGCCACGTGTTAAGCCAGAACTCGCACATCCTGCCCGTGAACCGCAAGCAAGCGTTTCTGCATGCCAGCGGGTCACGTGACAGGTGCCGAGTCTGGGTGCGTGTCGAGCCTGTCATGCGCACTCGCGGCGGCTGTGTAGTTTACTATTTAGGGCTGGGAACTAGATTGAATCGTTCACTTCTCCTCCTGCAGCTATGGACTCGTATTATGATATATGCCATATTATTGTCTACAACTAATGGAATAATATTGTGTTATTTCACTGTTGTTCATATAAAATGGGTGATGTAAATACTCTTTCCACTATTTATTTACACTTTTGTTCACAACTCCTCACCTGATCATAATGGTTGCAAAAGCATCCCTATAACCTGGTATTACCATACATAGTATGTGACCATAACAATTTAATTACCATTACATTATCAATGAAGTGTTAGTTATCTTAATATTAAAGTGAAAGTGCATATATATATATATAGTCATAAAAAACCATACAATATAATTTATATAAATTATAATACATATATTTAAACATAATAATTAAAAAAAATCATATTTAGTGAATATTTAAAGTGACAGTGCATGCCTAAACATAATAATACAAAATATACAATATAAATTACAATATATATATATATAGTTATAAATTTAAACATAATTGGTGACTCATATTAGTGAATAATTAATATATTAATTTAAATGATAATTTTAAAATACCATTATCTTTATATATGGGAACAATACATTATTAAAGTGACAGTGCATAGATAATTTACTTGTCATAAAAAGGCTATTACCACCTATAAGCATAGTTGTGAACTAACCCATAGTACAAAATTTAGTGAAAATTCTACTACATCTCTCATTTTACACATGATTATTACTTCCGTTTTAGCTGATTATTACCCACCTACCCATACACCCACCCCCTGTCATGTAGTTTTAGGAATCAGTTTCTCATCACACAGTGCAGCAGTTTCAGTTATCAGCACCTGCTTATCACTGCTCCAAAATGACTGAATCCCCTCACAAACTTCAGTACAATCCCCCTTACTTCTTCACGTTTGGTCAATCCATCCTGTTCTCTCTTGCTGCTCCTCCTCTCCCAGATTGCTGAGATAAGTTAGGCCCCATTCATATCAGCGTTTTTTTTAAGTTTCCCGCAGATTTACCGCATCTGCCGCTTAACGGCTGCACTTGCGGCAAGCCCCATTCATTCTCTATGGGGCTTGTGCTCAGGTGCCACAAGTGTGGTTTGCCGGATATGGCACTTGCAGCACGTGAATAAAATGCTGCTAGCTGTGGTTTTTTTGACCTGCCGGATTTGCCGGATCCTGGCAAAAAACGCATTTGCCTCACCTGCCACAAGTCCCATAGAGGATGAATGGGGGCTTGCCGCATTCTTGCCGCAAGTCGTCCATTACGCGGCATATACGGTAAATCTGCCGCAAATCAGCAAAAACGCTGATGTGAAAGCAGCCTTACAAAGTCTTTTTTTCACAGCCAATATAGGACAGTTTTAGGTCAGAGAGGGATGGTTAGGGATGTTCTAGGAAGGTGCAGGGACAGGTAGTGGTAGGTTAGGGGGTAAAACGACCTGACAGGAAATATTAAAACTTAACATGTAATAAACAAGTTTAAAAATAATTTGACACTCAAGTGATACCAATTGAGTCAGGGACACAAAAGACAATAACTAGCTAGGTCTTGGGATAATGAGCACTTGCCCTAATACAACACTATTCTTCCCTACCTAGCAATGGAGGGTATGATGCCCTTACTGCTTTTGGCGCCCCATTAAATGACAGGACTCTCTATAGTTTCCCTATACTCAAGAAAAATAGGTGCTTGTGATTGCTAAAAAGCAGTGTAAGGTTGCCACCTAACAGTGCTGGAAAAATACACAGCTGATAAAGTAGCAGCGTTGTGGTCCTATAAAATCCAAGGACACCCAAAGTAAAGTCCCTATTCAGAGACACTATAGGAAGTCCTGTCATTGAATGGGTGGAACAGGGTGTCATACTGTCACGAAAGTCTTTCCTACTTTGGAGACTTGGTCTCACTCCTGTATTAAGACTTCATATTAAATGTGTTTCTTTCCTTTGGCAGTTGAGGAGTTAATGTCTGTTTCAGTTGCTAGCAAGCTAGCTAGTTCTTTGTCCTGGTGCGGCTTCTCTGTGATCACTCCCATTCCCTTTATATAGTGACATGGTTCCAGCATCCTATGCTGGTTATTGAACTTCATTCCTGGCCTGGCTTCCTGAGGTGAAGGAAATTCTCTGGAGAACCTGACCATTGCCAAGCTGTCTACTGCTTAGGAGAGTGTGACCAGACGTGAAGTTGTTTTTTTCATCTTCCTGTCTGTCTCCCCTTCAATCTTGATGTTATTATTGCAATGTTTGGGACTAGTGCTCCCTATTGAGGGCTAACATCAGGGCCAGTGAGGGACTAGGTATCCTATTCGGCAGCGGGTTGAAAGAACCTGTATAGGGACAGTAGGGAGATCAGGGAATAGCTGCAGGTGAGTGCGGGAGGTTACCTCTCCCCCTTTCCCTGTTGTATTTATTCCCCCTTGCCTGGTGTTTCCTCACTTTGTGTAGTGTGCTGGATGCCATTGGTCCGTGCTCCACTGTCACGCACGGTAGCTGGACACCCCCTCAGTCCAGCGTGACATATACCGTCCACTGGGACGGTAGGGAAGAATATGGTTGTATTAGGGCAAGTGCCCGTTATCCCAAGACCTATTTTCTAGGTCTTGACATTTAATTTGCTTTTGTTACTTCCTACATTTTTCCCTAAAAAACTTTATTAGGCTAGAGACGCTGAACTGAACAGTATATCCTTTTACATTTCTCCCCCATTTTTGAGTCTCTCATAAAAAACAAGGAAAATAAAATAAAAAAAATGACAATGATGTCCAAAAATAGTGTTGAGAATCCTGAGCGCAGATTAGCGTGCACCATCTGCTTCGGGTAAATTGCTGTCCACATCTTAACAAAAGGTCAGACTGATGCATCCAGCAGACGGCTCACATGTATTTGTCTGCAGACAATCACAGATCGCCCTGTCTTTGTGCTCGGCCTCTACAGTTTGGCTGATTCGGAGGCACCTGCATTGTTACCTCACACGAAGGAGAAGAAAAATGACTGCCTGCAGCACAATCACTAAAGAGCATTTTATGTGTTTATCTGCCCAGGTCCCAGCTGACTCATTCTGCTGACCGCACAGAGCGGTGGACGGCTGGCACAACCATCAGCCCCGTCTAGCCTTCACACACTGCATGGTCTATAGCAGAAGACATTTCAATAGTAGAAGCCTTTTCATCTCACTAATTGGTTCTAGTGCCCAAAGGATAGAGATACCCGCACAACAGTTACAACAGTGCCACCTACTAAATGACAGATCGTAAAAAGTAGGACTTTTTTACGCTTATTTACTTATTAACTATGTACTGTGGAGCTCATTATGGGACTTTATATAATACTGCGGTATGTTATGCTACTTGGTGATTATCCTGATGAAGGGGTGAGGAATACACCTTGAAACGCGTTGACTTGCATTCACCAATTTCCTTGGTATATGGTCGATTGGACTGCAGCACAGTTGGATTCCACGTATTTCCTCTATTTTTTTACATATGATTTTTGGTAACAGAGTTTGCACCATACACTACTGTATATATAAATCAATGATTTATAGCAGGGGCGCTCAATAGTTTGGAAATAGAGTGTCCACTATTCTATGTGGCCAATACACCCCTAACTAATGCAATATGGAATTACGTGGACTAGAGCTCCATATCTCTACAACAGAACTCAAGATCCAAGAAGTCCATATTCAGTAGCTCCCTCTAGTGGCAGCCAATAGCCACGACTAAACCTGCCCATACACATATGGTAAAAGAAAATTTGACCAAACCTGCAATTACACCAAAACTGACTGACTCCCAACCCTCCCACCACAGATAGGAGAAAATAATGATAGGACTTGTTGAATTTCAACATGTCCAATCCTTTGTTCTAATAATAGATAAGCATTTCAAGGGCAGTTTGGTCCAAACTTTTTATCGAATAGAAAATAAGAGATGAAGGGTAAAAATCTGCACTACTGATGGATAGAAAGCTCCCAACCTGCCCCACCCACCCCCACTCCACCAAAAGCTACCCTTCACTCCCCCAACTCCCACCCCAAAATTTCCCCTACCCCCGAATCTTCGCACCAGCACCCCCCAAAAATTGCCACCCCCTCAACCCAAACCCCTCCAAACACGCTCCCAAAAAAGCCTGCCCCCCAATCCACACTCTTCCTGTGCGAAAATGACAAAACCCGGACCCCCGGCCAAAAAAATGCCCCCCAAACCCACCCCCTCCCCAAAAACAACACCTTCTCAAACCCGCACCACCACTCTCTCTCTCAAAAAAACACCCCTGCTGCATTCAAACACCCCCAAACCTGCCTGCCATGTCTGCACCCCCCCCACAGACCCTGAGTCAAATAGGGTGTGGGTGCAAAGTTTTGTGATTGAAGGTGCGAAGATGCAAATTCCTTTAGTGGTGGAGCTATGAAGGGGTGTGGCTATTTGGAGTGGGTGGGGCTATGACACAGCCATGGAGTGGGTATGGCTGCATGGAGTGGTTGGGGTTATGACACAGCTGATGAAGTGGGTGTGGCTATGTGGAGTGGATGTGGCTATTATGGAGTGGGTGTAGCTATGACACAGTTGTGGAGTGGGTGTGGCTATGTGAAGGGGGCAGGGCTATGTGGAGTGTGGTGCTATGTGGCATGGGAATGGGCATGTCTTGTGGAATGGGTAGGGTTTATGCCACATACACTCAGCTTTATATATTATGTACACTACTTGGAATATACTCACCTGTCTTGTCCTCTTTACACCCTGTGCATCCTGTTTAGGGGCAGTGCAGATTTTAACCCTTCATCTTCTGTTTTGCATTTCATCATAAATGTCCACAGGTGTGAGGACTTGCTAATTATATCTCTGCTCTCATTCGAGTCCTATGTCCACATGCCAGGTATTCAGCTAAACATGTAGACAGATGATTAATCTTCCTAAATCACCAGGTCACACACATTGAGATCTACATTGCCTCTTCTCTGACATTGCCTCTTCTCCGACACTAAAATAGACAAACAGAAGACGCACCCTCTATTAGTGAAGACCCACAAACAATTTCTCAGCCCAAGAGATTATTGTATTTACAAAATCAGTAGAGTAAAATCACGTGTATAACATCACACCACAGCTTGTCCCTTCAACTGTAAAACACCACTCCAGTGTAGTTTTTTTCATCCCAGGAGTGGTGCTTTAAATCTAAGTACCCTGTCCCCAGTCTTATACATGTATATGTACTGTATGTACAGACCTGCTCACCATTATTGGCACCCCTCTTTTCATGTATTTCATTGACTGTACAATATCTTCAGAAATAAATGGAATGTACCAAAGTTCTATCTTCAGGATTTTGTAATTAGTGTCCAAAGTAAGGCCCCTTTCACACTAGCGATTTTTACAAATTGCGGAAGATCCGGCAGATTTACCGCATCTGCCGCCTGACGGCCATATTTGTGGCACACTTCCTTTGCAGTTTCTTCAGCTCTTGAATGTTTGCAGGTTCTTTTTCCCAATGGCAGATTTCAGCTCACCCCAAAGATTTTCTATGAGATTGAGGTCATGACTCGTTGCTGCCATTATAAACTGTCCATTTTTTTCATTTTCCACCATTCCTGTGTACTTTTGGATGTGGCTTCGGATCATTGTCTTGCTGGAGGATCCATGATCTTCGACTCAGTCCAAGTTTTCTTGCACTGGGTCGGACATTTTGCTCTAAATCTCTTGATAATTCTCTGATTCCATGATTTCTGTGATATGGTCAAAGCCTCCGGTACCAGCTGAAGCAAAGCAACCCCACAGCATTATGTATCCTCCACTATGCTTAACTGTTGGTAGGGTGTTATTTTCCTTATAAGCTTCATTACACTGTCTTTAATCAAACTGTTGCTTTGCTTTGCCAAAAAGGTCTACTTTTGTTTCATCTGTCCACAGAACATTTTCTCAGGTACACAGAACCCGCTGAAGCGTGCAGAGCACGCAAAACGGTCACCGTCGTCCCTCCGTCCTTCCTTCCCTGCACCCACCGATGTAAACTTTTTGGAATAAAGCTGTTCATGGAATAAAGGATCTCGGAGTGCGGCTGTTTTTTTCTTAAGTTCTTATTTGATCCCTGCATCTACAGCTGAGCAACCCAGATCCATGAATGCCTCTGCGCACAGGACTTCAATGCAACAAGGTCAGTGCCCAGTTTCTCTTCTCAACTAAGGATTGTAGTTTATCTTTGGCAAATATCAGCTGTTCCTTTTTATGTCTTTTCTTCAGCAATGATTTCTTCCTTGGTCTTCGCCCATAAAGCTCTTCTTGGTTTAATATTCAGCGTATGGTACTTTTTGAAACTGTGACCCCAGGCTGTTCCAGGTTGGCCCTCAGGTCTTTGGATGTTTGGCGTGGTATTTTTTGCACTATTTGCACCAAAAATCAAAGACATCGCTTATCAATTTTCCTATTTCCCCCACGTCCAGAGAGGTTCTTGATGCTTCCATGCTTGGCAACTTCTTAATAACACTTCAGATTGTTGAAACTGGGATACCAAGGTCTTTGGAGAATGCATTATACCCTTTGGAAGTCTTGTGTTTACTAATAATATCAGTTCTGATGTCCTCAGACAACTCCTTTGTCTTCAACATTGTGACAAAGGAACAGGGCCTAACATGTGGCTTTTTAAACTACTGAAGTCATCATTCATTGGCTAATTCATGTCACATGGGCACCAACAATTTATCACAGGTGATTCTCATTTGTGATTTACCACAGGTGAGTCAATATGTGTTTCCACATATATGTGTGCCAACACCAGCGTCACAGCGGATTTAGGTTTTTCTACTTTTCCTCCCTTTGGTTTTTGTTTAAAATAGTTGTAAATTATTTGCTCTTTTGTATTTAACATGTGTCTCAATACAAAAAAGCTGTTACACTTAAGTCATTTATTTTTTCAGGAGATTTTCCACATTATATACTTAAACTTCATGGTGCCAATAACAATGAACAGGACTGAATAGTACCGCTTAAACCGGAATACCCCTTTAAGCTAAATTGTGTTGTCTATGGAGGTTTCAGGGATCAGCATTGTGCAGCTATTTTTAGATTTGCAATATTCTCAGGTATTACTCATAACAAGCTGCACAAACCGATTAAGCATTAAATAATAAAATAACATAAAGATAATAAAGGAAACCTAAATATAGAATTTCTGAGTGACCTTTGGGGATGACCCAGTAAAAATGTTATTTATTGCCTTGTTTAATACTCATCTCAAAAAAGAATAAAAACTCCAGACAGTTGTATGAATTTTTTTGCATGACTTTGCATAGTGGTATGTTTTTAAGTCACCCTTGACTTTCTTTTATGTGTTTTTTTTCACTGCTTGTCTATGCGCTTTGCAGATCCAAAAACCTTAAAGAATTGGTATTTCTGTTGTAGAAGCAGTGCCTTACGTATCTCTAGGACATGGCTGGGGTTGCAGATTAAAGGGAACCTAACAATTTTGTGTTAAATGTATTTATTAAACCTTTTGGTAGGTAATTTATTTTCTTTAACACATATTATATAATCTTTATTCAAATATAAATTAGAAATCTTGCCATTTTCACACAGGATACTGGGTCTTTGTAGGACTCCATACTAATGTTTCAGGAAATGCACATGCACATTAGCAGCAATAGACAGAGCCTGACTATAGTTTGTAGTGAAGCATCTAATGAGCGTGTGCAAAGGTAATTTTGAAGGGAGAGGCTGCAGGAACATTGTCAGCTGTGACATTGCCTATTCTACCTGGTGGATCCTGTACCATGTGCTGTGTATAGAGGTGTTACCTGTAATTGTAATCCTGCCTCTGATGATAAGGAAACTGCTGTAAATCCTGCCTGAAAGGACAAGATGTATAAGTGTAAGGCAGGCTCAAAGACTAGTTTGAAAATTGAAATATTATAAATATATATCTAATATATGAAGCTGAATGTGTGTATGTGTGTGTGTGTATGTCCGGGATTGGCATCTGCACCGTCGCAACTACAGCCAAAAAATTTTGCACAGTCACACGTCTGTTTCTCGAGAGCGTCATAGGCTATGTTGTGAGGCGAAATTTTAACCCTGCGCATTCCAGTTCACCAAACAATTTTGCCCCTATCTACATAATGGGGAAAAAGTGACAGTTACCAGTTTACAGTTGTGAATGAGAGGGGCTTAATGACAGCACCAAAGACTAACAGCACATACCAGCATATAGTCACTAAGGTGGGGCCCTGACATGGAATATTCACCACGCACGGGGACATGTATACACACCACACGCGCACACAGAGTAACAGCTAAGGTGGAGCCCCAACACTGGATACTCACCACGCACCCGAACACACACAAATACACCACAAAGAGACACACACAACACAGAGACACACACACACCCTATAGGGACACATGCACTCACCCCACAGGGATACACACACACCAAAAAGAGACACACACAACACAGAGACACACACACAACACACAGACATCCCCCACAGGGACACACACACATACACACCCTATAGGGACACATGCACTCTCCCCACAGGGACACACACACACACCCCATGGACACACACGCCACTCAGACAGACACAGATGTGCACAAATCGCCTCACACAACTCGCCTCATATGTGTGCTATCTTTAATTTCCAAAAATAAACACCTGATTAAAAACAGCCAATGTGCATCACATGTGCCATATAGGGAATTAAGGGGGGAAAGTTTTCTGTTGGCTGGAGATTTATTAGGCTGCCTATAGTAACCAATCACAGCTCAGCTTCTATTTTCCTACAGGTCATTAGTACTACATATTCAAATTCTATTTTGTTATAGCTAACAGCAGTTATTTATTAACCCGGGCGTAGCCGGGTAGTACAGTCAGTATATATATGTGTGTGTGTGTATATATATATATATATATATATACTAGTAAAAGGCCCGATGCTATCGCATCGGGAGTGCAGTGACATCAAGATGGGGGCACGCTGTTTGGCACAGGGGGCAGCAGCTGTCATGTCCCCCTGTGCTGTGTGTCCCCTGCCTGCTGATTGTTACCCCTCGGTCTCTGCCTCCCTACCCTGTGCAGTGTGTAATGTGGCGACAGAGGATGGTGGCATGAGGAACTGGCGCAGTTCCTTGTTCAGCCTGCCGCAAGGTGAGTGAGGTGAGCGAGGTGAGTGTGGTGAGCCGGGTGCAGGCTGAGTGGGGTGAGTGCGGGCTGAGTGGAGTGAGTGCAGGCTGAGCAGGGAGAGTGAGTACAG
Source organism: Allobates femoralis (assembly GCA_033576535.1). NCBI lineage: Eukaryota > Metazoa > Chordata > Amphibia > Anura > Aromobatidae > Allobates > Allobates femoralis. Next base: position 56,799,031 of record JARQOC010000010.1, on the reverse strand, counting down.
GGTGTGTGGGGCAGAGTGAGTGCAGGTTGAGTGAGTGTGGAGTAACCGTGGTGTAGGCTGAATGAATGCGGGGCAGGGTGAGTGAGGGCTGGGTGAGTGCAGGGTAACCATGGTGTAGGCTGAGTGAGCGCGGGGCTGGATGAGTGCAGAGCTGAATGAGTGCTGGGGCAGAGTGCAGGAAGAGTGGTGGGGCACAGTGCAGGTATAGTGAGCGTGGGGCACAGTGAGTGCAGGGTGAGTGGGCAGTGTGAGTGCTGGGGTAGAGTGAATGTGGGGATGAGTGCGGGAGCAGAGTGAGTGAGGGGGTAGAGTGAGTGAGGGGGCAGAGTGAGTGCTGGGGCAGAGTGAATGTGGGTTTAGTGAGTGCGGGGCAGAGTGAGTGGAGGGCAGAGTGAGTGTGGACTGAGTGATTGCAGGGTGAGTGAGTGTGGGCTAAGTGAGTGAAGGGTGATTGAGTGTGGGCTTAGTGAGTGCAGGGTGAGTGTGGGCTGAGTGAGATGTAAAGAGTGCAGGGCAGAGTGAGTGTGGGCTAAGTGAGTGCAGGGCGAGTGAGTGCAGGGCAGAGTGAGTGTGGGCTCAGTGAGTTCAGGCTGAGTGAGTGCAGGCTGAGTGAGTGCAGGGTGAGTGAGTGAAGATTGAGTAAGTGTGGGCTAAGTGAGTGCAGTGTGAGTGAGTTTGGGCTTAGTGAGAACAGGGTGAGTGTGGCCTGAGTGTGTGCAGGGTGAGTGTGGGCTGAGTGAGATGTAGAGAGTGCAGGTGAGAGTGAATGTGGGCTTAGTGAGTGCAAGGTGAGTGTGGCCTGAGTGAGAGCAGGGTGAGTGTGGGCTGATTGATACCATGCCTAGCAGGGAGACTGGAACTCCTTAGAAGAATCCATGTAGGAATATAGCCAGCAGAGGAGGCTAGTATTAGAAGGGTATAAATAGGCACATCCAGGATCTGATAGGACAGAGAAAATGGGCAAGTGAGAATACCTGATAGCCGCAAACCAAAAAGAAAAAAAGCAAAGGTATAAGACTATCTGCATATGGACAAGGACTGACCAGGCTGTGGTTAAGTGGAGAAAGTCACCGGATTGGGTCCCGAACCCGATGCATGACGTCATTACAGCCAACACAAAGCTTTGACAGCTCACACTTCAGATACATAGATTAAAAGCCACTGAACGTGAGCCGAGTCAAATCATGGACAATATTAAATCAGAATTTATTAACATCAAATTCATCTACAAATATTGTAAATTCAAATAGGCTTTATTGGCAGGACCAAAATACTTTTAGTGTTGGCAAAGCAAGAAAAATAAACAGAAGAGGGGATCGGGGTTTATGGGAATGGGGTGTTGGGGCACAATTTGGGACGTAACAGTCCATTTAAGGGTTTTTAAATTCCTCTCAGCTTATGACATATGGTGACGTATTGGGCGGTGATCTCCACTGTTGATTCTTCTTCCACCAGTAAGATGCAGTTTCCTCTTCTTGTCCATGGATGGGAAGTCCGGGTTGTGAATGGAAAGTCTCTGGAAGTAGGAGGCCGATACTGCTGAGTATTTGTTGCTGTGAAGCAGGAAGTGCACCTTGTCCTCCAGTGCCCCCTGTTGGCAGTGCTGGCACAGTCTGTTCTCCCTTGCATTGTATGTCTGACGGTGCCACCCTGTTTATAATTCTAGGCTGTGGGCGCTCAATCTGTACAGACTCAGAGTCTACCTGTCTTTAGGATGGCGTAATCTTTTCATATATGGGGCCAGAGTGTAGCCCTTCCACAGTGAGCGGTAGATGGTGAGTTTCTGGGAGTTCTCTAATTCACTCTGCCAACTGTAAGTACAGGGTGGGCCATTTATTTGGATACACCTAAATAAAATGGGAAAGGTTGGTGATATCAACTTCCTGTTTGTGGCAGATTAGTATATGGGAGGGAGAAAACTTTTTCAGATGGGTGGTGACCATGGCGGCCATTTTGAAATCAGCCATTTTGGATCCAACTTTATTTTTTTTTAATGGGAAGAGGGTCATGTGACACATCAAACCTATTGAGAATTTCATAATAAAAACAATGGTCTGCTTGGTTTTAACGTAACTTTATTCTTTCATGAGATATTTACAAGTTTATGACCACTTAAAAAATGTGTTCAAAGTGCTGCCCATTGTGTTGGATTGTCAATGCAACCCTCTTCTTCACAGAATTTCACAGTATTTAATTGTTTTTATATGCAAATTGTCACTTCAGTGGAGAAGTAGACAAACTCTAATGCCACCTAATAAAGGTAGCAATCCTAAAAGTCATAACTGACTCTTTAGCAAACCTTTTAATAGGACTCAGGATTTGTGCCAGATCAGAACCCCAAACTGTTGGGGTTTTTAGTCTTTTTCAGATTGACCATTCATCCATTTATGAATTGACTCTCGCCCTTTTCTTTCTCCTATGATGAAACATACACTAAGCAGAAGCGCTGCTTTTAGCATCTAGAGGAAGACGATCCCTCACCCCCCCTTTAATTATGAACAACAATGCAATTTATACATTTGGGCACTTTACCTTTACTCTCCGATCATCATGTAATATATTTTATCATTTTGGTTCTGTCTTTATATACACATCAATTATTGATCATGGAGATGTTTTATTTTATAATAGTAAAATTATGTATTTTTTTTATCTTGGTTTCATGTCAGCACACAGTCACCAGGGCCGCCGCTAGGACCTTAAATGTCTTCCTGGAGTGAGGGGCCCGTCCATCATTGGAGGGGGCATGGCCATTAGAACAGGGGCAGGGGGGATCGAGCTGACAGAGGCTGTGTGTGCTTCTAGGCCAGCATCACTATTATAATTTGGCCATACTTTGCCATAATGTTAGTATTTTCATACCTTAGGCTGCTTTCATATCAGGGATTTTTGCCATTTGCTGCAGATCCGGCAGTTTTGCCACAAGTGATCCATTACGTGGCAGAAGCAACAAAACAGCAGGCAAAAATTGCTGATGTGAAAGCAGCCTTAATAATAACTTGTGATTGATTGTTGCTCTTTGTCTATTTGATATTGGTTCAACCTGACAATCCTATTACTTGAATCATTCTAAAACTGTCCTTTTTTTCTTAATGAATTTATAATGTTAATATTATTCATCATTGTTTGTTGTGGTTAATGACGCCTGAATACACAATAGCCGAATACACAATATCTTTGGCTGAATACACAATAGTTACATACACAAAAAAGAATACACAATAGAGACTGCTGCTGGCTGTATACACAATAGAGAATACATAATAGAGACTGCTGCAGGCTGTATATACAATAGAGACTGCTGCTAGATGTATACACAATAGAGACTGCTGCTGGCTGTATACACAATGGACACTGCTGAAGGCTGTATACACAATGGAGACTGCTGATGGCTGTATATGTAATGGAGACTGCTGCTTTCTGTATACACAATGGAGATGGCTGTGGGTTGTATACACAATGGAGACAGTTGTGGGCTGTATACACAATAGATGACTGCTGGCCAGGCCATATGCATAGTAGACGGCTGCTGGCCTTAAGCACAATAGAGACTGCTGGCCATATACGCATTGGAGACTGACAGCTTTATGCACATTGGAGACTGCTGGCCATGTCCACATTAGAGACTGCCAACTGTATGCCATTATATACTGCTGGCCGTACACACATTGGAGACTGACAGCTTTAAGTACATTAGAGACTGATGACCATATGCATATTACAGACAGTCGGCTGTATGCACATTAGAGACTGCCGTCTATATACACATTAAAGACTAACGTTAGAGACTGACGGCCGTATGCACATTACAGATTGCTGTCCGAATGCATATTAGAGACTGCGAATACTTGCACATTAGAGACTGCTGGCTGTATACATATTAGAGACTGATGGCTTTATACACATTAGAGACTGATGGCTTTATACACATTAGAGACTGATGGCCATATGCACATTAGAAACGGATGGCCATATGCACATTAGAGACTGCTGTATACACATTAGAGATTGCTGGCTCTATATCTTGTATACACAGTACTATATTGTACACACAGGTCCACACTATATACATACAGTATATACAGTCACATTGTAATACAGGATAGAGTGTGGACCTATATATGCAGCATATTGCTGTGTAGAGACACATAGACAGACACACAGAGAAACACATCATACCACCAGCAGCAGCTCCGACCTTCAAATCCTACTGGTGGCGCATGCTCTGCGGTGACTTCCGGTTTGTACTGCACATGTCAGCCTATTGGGAGCATGAACAGTACAAACCTGGCCTAGCCTGATGTCACTGAACAGGTCAGTTTCAACCAGGCCAGCCCCACTCTGTTTCGATGGCTGAGGGCTGCGGTCGTGGTGGACAGGAGAGGGGGCCCGCAGAAGAGGTGAGTGGGCGGGTCCCGGAGGAAATTAACAGGAGGAAGGGCCCATAGAATAGGTGAGGGGGCAATCTCCTTCGGGCTCCTCACAGGAGTCAGAGCAGTCATTCCCTAATGGCGGCCCTGCTCATAGTGTATGTTTTATTCACCGATTTCCAGTGGCTGTTAAAATTACTATTGTCTATACCACTCCTATATAATAATGAATCATAATGGTTACATTTTTCTGGCATTTAAAAACGAAATGTTCCTGCAAAAACTCAAAGAACAAAAAATCACACTTGTATAAAAATTCACTGATACTCAGATGGGTTATACCTTTATCGCCATCTAGTGGAAAAAATGTGAATGAAAATGACTGTAGCTGCAACTCTACATTACGGAGATGAGTAGAAAAGAAGGTCATTGCATCAAGCATAATCCAACCAGTTAAAATTCTTCTTTATTCAGAAATTTTAAAAAGTGTGATACATATAAGAAATACTTTTTATATATAACACACGTTTTAAAATTCCTGAATAAAGAAGAATTTGAACTGATTGGATCGTCTACATGTTTGCTGCTTGCACCAACCAGTTGGTAATCAGAACTCCCCGGTTGGCAATATCTCATTCATGCTGCAAGCATTTGGAAGTACGTGGTGAGCTCTGAAACTGCTTGTTATATCTATTAGGGACCTTTCACACTAGCATTTCTGCCCGGACAGAAAACCGCATCTGCTGCATGTGTCACCTAATGGCTACACTTGCGGTACACCTGCGGCAAACCCCATGCATTCTCCATGGGGTTGTGACAAGTGCGGTATTGCCGCAATCCGGCAGTTGCTGCCACAAAAAAAAAAACTTGGTCATCTGTGTTATTTTTTGTGTCCCAGAGCGATGAAGTCATCTGCACCAGAGAAAACAGTAATTTTATCAAAATGACAGCGAACAACTCAGTAAGTGACACATGGCTGGAATCAGGGGAGGGGAAACTCCTACCCCGCAGCCTACATAAAGCATAAGACCACACAGGGCGGGATCTGGTGCTGCTGCGGAGGAGGAGGGACCCAGACCACACAGGAGGAGGGTAACATCAGCAAAGCGTTTTGGTCCAGGGAGGAGAGTATACCTCCCGGACCTAAACTGATATCTAATAAAGTGTTTATTTGTGTGTACCTGGGGGGTAGGATAATAAGAGCCACCTTCACAAAATGCAGCATAAGCGCTGCTGAAGTTGGCTCTTTTAGCTTAATAGGCTCTGGGGGAAGGGGAGAGACAGGCTCCCGAAATCAATATTTGGCGGAATAACCATGATTTTTATTTTTTTTAATCACAGCTTTCATGAATCTTGGCATGCTTTCCGTCAGTGTTTCACACTGCTTTTGGGTGACCTGATGCCACTCCTGGCACAAAAATGTAAGCAGTTCTTCTTGTTTGATGGCTTGTGACTATCCATCTTCCTCTTGATTACATTCCAGAGGTTTTCAATAGGGTTCAGATCTAGAGATTGGGCTGGCCATGACAGAGTCTTGATGTGGTGCTCCTTCATCCACACATTGATTGACCTAGCTGTGTGGCATGGGGCATTGTCCTGCTGGAGAAATCAGTCCTCAGAGTTGGAGAAAATTGCCTGAGCAGCAGATAACCTTATATGCGGCTTGATTCATGCGTCCTTATCAAAGATTAACCTGCCCAATTCCAACCTTGCTGAAGCATCCCCAGTTCATCACCGATCCTCCACCAAATTTCACAGTGGGTGCAAGACACTGTGGCTTGTACACCTCTCCAGGTCTCCATCTAACCATTAGATGACCAGGTGTTGGTCAAAGCTGAAAATTAGACTCATCAGAGAAGATTACCTTACTTCAGTCCTTAATGGTCCAATCCTCATGGTCTTTGGCAAACTTCAGCCTGGCTCTCCTTTGCTTCTCATTGATGAAAGGCTTTTTTTCTAGCTTTACATGACTTGAGCCCTGCCTCTAGTAGCCTGTTACAAACTGATCTTGCCGTGCACTTCACCCCAGCTGCCATTTGCCATTCCTTTTATAAGTCACTTGATGTCATCCTGTGGATGCTGAGCGACATTTTAATAAAATGATGGTCATCCCGGTCAGTGGAGAGTCACTTTCACCCTCTGCTGGTATGTAGCTTTGTTGTCCCCAATGTCTGCTGCTTGATCTTGTTGTAATGCACTGCCGTCTTCGAAATGTTAAGGATGGAGGCAACATGACGCTCACTGTATCCTTCTGCCAGTAAAGCCAGAATTGAGCCCTTCTTTTCCCCACTCAAGACTTTGCTTTTCAACTCCTTTGGCATGGTTAAAAGTTAGTTTTTCATTCAAATTACTTTTGGGCTATTCACTTGTTTTGCTATCCAGCTTGTCCTATTGCAAGAGGATTGTGAAGACCACAGCAGTGTTTTTTATACTTTCCCCTTGTTAAATAAGATTTGGTTCAGGTGATCACCTAATTAGAAGCACATTAAGTAGAATAAGGTTAGTTTGGTTGGAATGCAACTGACACTGGAATGGAATGGCTGTCCGACATGTAGAGAAAACTGTGCAGTGCTCTCTTAATTTTAACTAGAGCTGTATGATAGAAACACATGGGGAAAAAAATATACATGAAGGATGCTAGAAATGCATCATTTATCCAGCCAAGAGATGCTGATTTGGTACAGAAATAATCTGCTAGGTGGGCACAGAGCCCTAAAGGGAATATGTCACCAGGTTTTTGTCTTCCCATCTGAGAGCAGCATAATGTAGAGACAGAGACCCGATTCCATCGATGTGTCACTTACTGAGCTGTTTGCTGTCATTTTGAGAAAATTACTATTTTTTCTGCTGCAGATTTAGCTGTTCATGAATATGCTGGACTACCTGGCAGCAGACCAAGTAGTCCTCTAATGTTAATCTCCATATGGTTAAACAGTGATTTTAACCAAACTACAATGAGCAGCCCAATAAGTGACACATCACTGGAATCAGGATATGTGTCCACAATATGCTGCTCTCAGATTAGGTGGCAAAAACCTGATAACAGTTTCCCTTTAACTAATAGATGACACAAATTGCATATGCAAATCGCCACTTCAGTGAGGAAATAGACAAATTCTAATGTCACCTACCTAATAAAGGTAGCAATCATAAAAGTCATAATTGACTCTTTAACAAGCCTTTTAATATGACTTAGGATTTGTGCCAGATCAGAACCCCAAACTGCAGAAGCTGCTTTACGGGGTGATTGTTCCTCATCAGTGCAGTGTGTGGGATCTGATCTGGCTGTATGAGAGGCTAAGACGAGGTTTGGGGGAACAGCTATTCTCCAGGTGGAAAGTGTCATTTCACATGTCCTTCTTACTATCACCACTAGGTGTCAGAATCAAGCTTTTTTTTTACACATTTGCATTCTTGCTGCTATAATACAACTACATACATTATGTTGTAATTGATAATGCAGTTCATGACTCTGCATAATGCATACAGTACAGACCAAAAGTTTGGACACACCTTCTCATTCAAAGAGTTTTCTTTATTTTCATGACTATGAAAATTGTAGATTCACACTGAAGGCATCAAAACTATGAATTAACACATGTGGAATTATATACTTAACAAAAAAGTGTGAACAACTGAAAATATGTATTGTATTCTAGGTTCTTCAAAGTAGCCACCTTTTGCTTTGATTACTGCTTTGCACACTCTTGGAATTCTCTTGATGAGCTTCAAAGCAGCAAAACACCCCATCACCATCACACCTCCTCCTCCATGCTTCACGGTGGGAACCAGGCATGTAGAGTCCATCCGTTCACCTTTTCTGCGTCGTCTGAAACTAAAGCTCTCAAATTTGGACTCATCAGACCAAAGCACAGATTTCCACTGGTCTAATGTCCATTCCTTGTGTTCTTTAGCCCAAACAAGTCTCTTCTGCTTGTTGCCTGTCCTTAGCAGTGGTTTCCTAGAAGATATTTTACCATGAAGGCCTGCTGCACAAAGTCTCCTCTTAACAGTTGTTGTAGAGATGTGTCTGCTGGTTGAACTCTGTGTGACATTGACCTGGTCTCTAATCTGAGCTGCTGTTAACCTGAGATTTCTGAGGCTGGTGACTCGGATGAACTTATCCTCTGCAGCAGAGGTGACTCTTGGTCTTCCTTTCCTGGGGCAGTCCTCATGTGAGCCAGTTTCTTTGTAGCGCTTGATGGTTTTTGCAACTGCACTTGGGGACACTTTCAAAGTTTTCCCAATTTTTCGAACTGACTGACCTTCATTTCTTAAAGTAATGATGGCCACTCGTTTTTCTTTACTTAGCTGCTTTTTTCTTGCCATAATACAAATTCTAACAGTCTATTCAGTAGGACTATCAGCTGTGTATCCACCAGACTTCTGCACAACACAACTGATGGTCCGAACCCCATTTATAAGGCAAGAAATGCCACTTATTAAACCTGACAGGGCACACCTGTGAAGTGAAAACCATTTCCGGTGACTACCTCTTGAAGCTCATCAAGAGAATGCCAAGAGTGTGCAAAACAGTAATCAAAGCAAAAGGTGGCTACTTTGAAGAACCTAGAATACAATACATATTTTCAGTTGTTCACACTTTTTTGTTAAGTATATAATTCCACATGTGTTAATTCATAGTTTTGATGCCTTCAATGTGAATCTACAATTTTCATAGTCATGAAAATAAAGAAAACTCTTTGAATGAGAAGGTGTGCCCAAACTTTTGGTCTGTACTGTACATAATGTTGTAATTGATAATGCAGTTCATGACTCTGCTCCAACATCTTGTGTTTGCTTAACCTTGTATATCACAATGTTTGCACATGGAGTCATTGAGCTTGTGATCAAGGTAAGAGCCAATATTCCTTCCTGTAACTGTTTTTGTACAATACGACCAGTTTTAGACAGGGGTAATATGGCAAATTCACTACATATGATTCTGACTATTTGGAATATCAGATCCATGGTCAGGTCAGGACCAGGGGCATAACTACAACAGGTGCAGGGGTTGCAATTGCACCAGGGCCATGGAGCCTAGGGGGCCCCAAAAGTCCCTTTGGCCTATAGAAGCTGGAGCTTTTGCATCGGGATCCATGAGTTTTAAGTTACGCCACTGGTCAGGACCTGCACCTGTATTATGGTTATCTGAAAATTACCTTAAAAAGATTATCCGCTACTACACAAAGGGTTCTTCACAAAATAGTAAGTTATTCCCTGTCTCAGATACCCATTGAAGCAGAGAGCCTCATCTTTAAAGCGAACCTGTCACCCCCCCCCGGGCATCAAAAGCTATAATAGCCACCTTCTGCAGCACTAAGGCTGCATTCTGAGAAGGTGGCTATAGGCTTTTGATGCCCTTTATAGTATGAAATATTAAGTTAGGTAAATGCTCACTCTTCAGAAGATCGAAGACCGGGAGGCGGGGTTTCACGCTCCTCCGGCCCGCCCCCTCTTGTCAATCATTGTGCGCGCCTGCTGCTGCCTCCCCTCAGTGTGGAAAATGAACGCGCGTCTCCATTCACCTGTATGGAGCCGCGCATGCGCTTTGCGCCCGGTGTCCAGGAAGTCGACACCGGGCGCACAGCGCATGCGCGGCTCCGTGCATGAGAACGGAGACGCGCGTTCATTTTCCACACTGAGGGGAGGCAGCAGCAGGCGCGCACAATGATTGACAAGAGGGGGCGGGCCGGAGGAGCGTGAAACCCCGCCTCCCGGTCTTCGGTCTTCAGAAGAGTGAGCATTTACCTAACTTAATATTTCATACTATAAAGGGCATCAAAAGCCTATAGCCACCTTCTCAGAATGCAGCCTTAGTGCTGCAGAAGGTGGCTATTATAACTTTTGATGCCCGGGGGGGGTGACAGGTTCGCTTTAATATATCAGAAATGCACACACTCGACCTCCACTCCCTTTAATTGTTTATGGAAGTGCTGAAAATAACCGAGAACTATACTCCGCTTTCTCTCAAACTTGGGGTCTTATGGTCAGACCCCCAGTGGTCAGGAAGCTATCACCTATCCTATGCATTGGGGTAAAATTTACTGTTGTAGGAATAATCCTATAATGTGCACAAAGCACCCCTGGCAGGATTTTAAATAATACCAAACTTAATGAAGGATTAAGGCAGAGGGCAGCTGCTTGTATTTTGCTTTTAAAGGGAACCTGTCACCAGGTTTTTGCAACCTTATCTGAGAGTAACATGATATAGGACCCGAGATCCTGATTCCAGCGATGAGTCACTTACTGGGCTGATCTGTGCAGTTTTGATAGAATGACTGTTCAATCAGCTGTAGATTAGTATTAGAAGACAATTTGGCCTGCTGCCAGGTCTGCTGCATATTCACAAACAGCTAAATCTGCAGCAGAGAAAACACTAATTTTATCAAAATGACAGCAAGCAGCTCAGTAAGTGACATATTGCTGGAATTGGGGTCTCTATTTCTACTTTATGCTTCTCTCAGATGGGATGTCAAAAACCTGGTTACAGGTTCCCTTTAAGGATTCAAATCCAGCAGTTGCATCACGCCGGACATCTCATTGATGCTACCTGTGAAGCTGCCCAGGGGCCCACAGGTAAGGGGGCCACAACTGCCTCCAAAGCAGGTGGACTTGTGCATTATGAGGAGTTATTGGGGCCCATATGTTGTTCTTGCATGTGGCTCCTCTTCCTTCTGTGTCTGTCACTGATTTAGGGTATGTGCACAAAGAATTATGTGGCGCCCCTGCAGACCGGTCGTCACTAGATGGGGCAGCAGCTGGGATTGGTAAGTCGGTCTCCCACACAAGCACCCTACACACTCCCAATCCCAAGTCTAGGTACTCTATGTCCAGCAATGGGATAGCGGGAGGAGCCAGGTGATGGGTGGAAAGTTAGAGAAGAACCCGGTGAGGGGAGGTGACAAGACAACAAAAAGGACACAACACCAAGTTCTAGGAGTCAGAGCAGAGGAGGAGAGTTTTTAGTGGAGCAGTAGAGAGAATAGCAGACCAACCCAGAAAAAGCCAGACCCGTCAGGGAAGAGGCGCGACCACCAGAAAGGACTGAGAGAACCCGGACCAGGCGGCCTGTGCATGGGGCTTGCCCGGGTTCAAGGCTGGTGCCCGGTGGGTGACTCAACCTAGTGTCACGAACTGGATCTACCAATCCGGTAAAACTGGGCCTTGTGTGCCTACGAGACTGTTTTTTGGGCCTAAGCAATGGCGGTCCTAAAAGGCTGAGACGATGTGCTGGCAAAGGGGCATGCCGCAGTCCCTCATCGTGGGCCAGCCCTATACTAAGCACAAAATGTTGCCCACACCCCTTCCATTTTCCAACAATTGGAAGGGCGGCTCCAGAGACTGTGTAATCAACCCTAAGGGTGTGACGGCCAATGACGATGAAGAACGGCGACACTCACAAAGAGAGGGAGAAAAGAGAGAGAAGGGGATGATGAGCCGAGAAGGTGGCAGGAAGCTGCGAAAAAGCGAGATTCCGGCAATGGCAGGATGTGACGTGAGGACTCTCCCGGTTCCCTTGAGGCCTGCCTACTGCTAGAGGCGAATCCTGTCTCCCTAGAGCAGGGGTGGGGAACTCCAGCCCTCGAGGGCCGCAAACAGTGCAGGTTTTCAGGATTTGCTTAGTATTGCACAGGGATTGGAATCATCACCAGTGCAAGTGATTATGTTATCACCTGTGCAATACTAAGGAAATCCTGAAAACCTGCACTGTTTGCGGCCCTCGAGGACTGGAGTTCCCCACCCCTGCCCTAGAGGAAAGCCAGATGCCCGGGGTAGATCCAGCCTTTCTGTCGGAGGTGATTGCTAGGCTGAGTCTTCAACTGGAGAGAACCCACCTACACATCGTAGAGCACGGGCGGCAGGCCCTCATGAAGAAAGTGACTAAGCGGGGGATGGCGACGCGCCCAGTTCCATTGACCCAAGAGAAGAAGGAGGGCGAACCGGAGCCTGAGTTCGGGGCAAGCATGACCGATGAGGATGTTAATTATTGTGGGTGCCCTGCTTGGATATACTAATCAATTGTTGGCCGGAGACTGGGGCAAAAGCCCTCCGCCAAACTATGGAATGAACTTTGGGATCTGCATCAAAGTGTGTCCGCACTGACCAACACTGTGTAGTCGTTGACAGCAGCTCCCCCAGACACCTCTAGACCCGGAGATGTCCCACGGCAGCGACAGAGAGAGATCCCTCGGAGAAGAGGAAGGGATAACGATCGTTTTATGCCACTGGACAGCCAATTTGTCGCCGTTGTGGCCGGACAGGGCACATGGTTCAGTCTTGCCCCGTACCTGGTGGGATCGTGTGGTGGAAGACATGAATGCCCAGACAGGCAACGAACTTGTAAGTTTGAACAGTGTTTCCCTTTAGTTTTCCACAGGCTTCCCCAAGAGTATGTTTAACCCCAATTAAAAAATGAACATTATGATCCCGGACTATGTGAGTGATCAGGACTTGAATTTGTATATAGTTGAGCTCACCAAGTTCTAGGAGTCAGAGCAGAGGAGGAGAGTTTTTAGTGGAGTAGTAGAGAGAAGTAGCAGACCAACCCAGAAAAAGCCAGACCATTCAGAGGAGATGCGCGACCACCAGAAAGGATTGAGAGAACACGGACCCGACAGCCTGTGCCACTGTGGAGCTTGCCCAGGTCCAAGGCTGTGAACCGTGGTGTAGGACAGAAGGAGTTCAGGGGTGCTCGAGTTAGCAGGGACCCTGGTCGACTGGGCCAGAACCAGAGTGCCAGCTCTGCTGAAGTGTCAGGGAAGCTTTATGCCCTAACCACAAACCCCGGCAGGGTGCGGGGTCTTTGTCCCGGGACCCAACTTCCGGTGCAGTGAAAGGAAGGCTGTCGTACTAGAGCCATGGGACCCAGAAAGTCTCTCAATGAAAGCCTGTGATCGCTCTACTGTAGCTAGCATGCGGAACAGACCGAACAGGCCTGAAGGAGACACGAAAGGGGGAGTCGCAGAGAAACCATCCCGGCTGCTTAGAATGCACCGGAGCCGTTGCTGAACCGTTGTAAATTGTACCAGCTGACGAGAAAGGAAAGTAAAACCCGGTTGAAGCTTGATATTGTTTGAGACTGTGTTTCTTGCGCCGGGGAGGAAGTAGACTGATGTGAGAGATGGCAGCCTGAGACAGCCTGTGCCCTTGAATCATGCATCCACTGCACCACACTGATTACACGGTTGCCCTGGGGACCTGCCCTACCCATGGAGGGCTCAACATCTCTGCTGCTACCCTCATCATCCCCAGAGGTCCCGATTGTGGCAGTGGCCACCTATAGCCGCATACCACGGGTGGCATCACGATAATTCCTAAAACTGTTTTCCCTTCTATTGACTTCGCCCAGGGCTATGGAGCCGGGTCATGACACCGTGGCTCCCCAGAACTGATGAGTACCTTACAGCCCTGGTGGGCGACGCAATTATGTCAAAAATGATGACATATCCAGAAACCAGGTCAAGAAATGCTTTTTCTTTGGGAAGTTTTTGGAAGAGTTTTTCAAGCTTTTTTTCTTTTTTGAGCCTTTTGATTGGACATTGCCTGGTTTGAAGCATTTTCCTTCGAGAGATGCTTGCAGTTAGGGCCAGAAATATTTGGACAGTGACACAAGTTTTGTTATTTTAGCTGTTTACAAAAACATGTTCAGAAATACAATTATATATATAATATGGGCTGAAAGTGCACACTCCCAGCTGCAATATGAGAGTTTCCACATCCAAATCGGAGAAAGGGTTTAGGAATTATAGCTCTGTAATGCATAGCCTCCTCTTTTTCAAGGGACCAAAAGTAATTGGACAATGGACTCTAAGGGCTGCAATTAACTCTGAAGGCGTCTCCCTCGTTAACCTGTAATCAATGAAGTAGTTAAAAGGTCAGGGGTGGATTCCAGGTGTGTGGTTTTGCATTTGGAAGCTGTTGCTGTGACCAGACAACATGCGGTCAAAGGAACTCTCAATTGAGGTGAAGCAGAACATCCTGAGGCTGAAAAAAAAGAAAAAATCCATCAGAGAGATAGCAGACATGCTTGGAGTAGCAAAATCAACAGTTGGGTACATTCTGAGAAAAAAAGAATTGACCGCCGCATACTTTATTTGGTGAAGAAGAACCCGTTCACAACATCAACTGAAGTCCAGAACACTCTCAGTGAATTAGGTGTATCTGTCTCTAAGTCAACAGTAAAGAGAAGACTCCATGACAGTAAATACAAAGGGTTCACATCTAGATGCAAACCATTCATCAATTCCAAAAATAGACAGGCCAGAGTTAAATTTGCTGAAAAACACCTCAAGAAGCCAGCTCAGTTCTGGAAAAGTATTCTATGGACAGATGAGACAAAGATCAACCTGTACCAGAATGATGGGAAGAAAAAAGTTTGGAGAAGAAAGGGAACGGCACATGATCCAAGGCACACCACATCCTCTGTGAAACATGGTGGAGGCAACGTGATGGCATGGGCATGCATGGCTTTCAATGGCACTGGGTCACTTGTGTTTATTGATGACATAACAGCAGACAAGAGTAGCCGGATGAATTCTGAAGTGTACCAGGATATACTTTCAGCCCAGATTCAGCCAAATGCTGCAAAGTTGATTGGACGGCGCTTCATAGTACAGATGGACAATGACCCCAAGCATACAGCCAAAGCTACCCAGGAGTTCATGAGTGCAAAAAAGTGGAACATTCTGCAATGGGCAAGTCAATCACCAGATCTTAACCCAATTGAGCATGCATTTCACTTGCTCAAATCCAGACTTAAGACGGAAAGACCCACAAACTAGCAAGACCTGAAGGCTGCGGCTGTAAAGGCCTGGCAAAGCATTAAGAAGGAGGAAACCCAGCGTTTGGTGATGTCCATGGGTTCCAGACTTAAGGCAGTGATTGCCTCCAAAGGATTCGCAACAAAATATTGAAAATAAAAATATTTTGTTTGGGTTATGTTTATTTGTCCAATTACTTTTGACCTCCTAAAATGTGGAGTGTTTGTAAAGAAATGTGTACAATTCCTACATTTTCTATCAGATATTTTTGTTCAACCCTTCAAATTAAACGTTACAATCTGCACTTGAATTCTGTTGTAGAGGTTTCATTTCAAATCCAATGTGGTGGCTTGCAGAGCCCAACTCACGAAAATTGTGTCACTGTCCAAATATTTCTGGCCCTAACTGTAAATGAAGTGAGGTGTATTGAACGCATGAGAAGCAAAATGGTTTTGCAATAAAAATGCCATGGATCCAATGGCATTATATAAATAAATAATAATAAAAAATGAACAGTAATTGTTCACTGTGTGCAGAATTATTAGGCAAGTTGTATTGTAGAGGATTATTTTTATTATTGATCAACAACTATGTTCTCAATCAACCCAAAAGACTCAAATATCAAAGTTTAATAATTTTGAAAGTGGGAGTGGTTTTTTTTAGATTTGGCTATCTTAGGGCCGCTTTACACACATAGATATCTGTGACCAACTTCTGAACAGATCTCTGGTTGCAGTGAAATCATGGACACATTGCTCCATTTTGTGGCTGTGTACAAATAACAATGTGTCCATGATTTCACTGCAATCAGAGATCTGCGAACAATATCTGCACAGATATCTGTGTGTGTGACATGGCCCTTAGGAGGATATCTGTTTGTGCAGAATTATTAGGCAACTTAATAAAAAACCAAATATATTCCCATCTCACTTGTGTATTTTCACCAGGTAAACTAATATAACTGCACAAAATTTTGAAAAAAAACATTTCTGACATGCAAAAACAAAACCCAAAAAATTGTGACCAATATAGCCACCTTTCTTTATGATGACACTCAACAGCCTTCCATCCACAGATTCTGTCAGTTGCTTGATCTGTTTACAATCAACATTGCGTGCAGCAGCCACCACAGCCTCCCAGACACTGTTCCCAGAGGTGTACTGTTTTCCCTCCCTGTAGATCTCACATTTTAGGAGGGACCACAGGTTCTTTATGGGGTTCAGTGCAGGTGAACAAGGGGGCCATGTCATGATTTCTTCTTCTTTTAGACCTTTACCGGCCAGCCACGCTGTGGAGTGGTTGGATGCATGTGATGGAGCATTGTCCTGCATAAAAATCATGTTTTTCTTGAATGATACTGACTTCTTTCTGTACCACTGCTTGAAGACGTTGTCTTCCAGAAACTGGCAGTAGGTCCGGGAGTTGAGCTTCACTCCATCCTCAACCTGAAAAGGTCCCACAAGTTCATCTTTGATACCAGCCCGTACCAGTACCCCACCTCCACCTTGCTGGCGTCTGAGTCGGAGTGGAGCTCTCTGCCCTTTACTGATCCAGCCTCTGGCCCATCCATCTGGCCCATCAAGAGCCACTCTCATTTCATCAGTCCATAAAACCTTTGAAAAATCAGTCTTAAGATATTTCTTGGCCCAGTCCTGACATTTTATCTCATTTTTTTTGTTACAAGGTGGTCGTTTTTCGGCCTTTCTTACCTTGACCATGTCCCTGAGTATGGCACACCTTGTGCTTTTTGATACTCCAGTAACGTTGCAGCTCTGAAATTGTCACGCTTGGGAAGTAAGGGAATCAGGTAACAGGTAGGTGAATTGGGCAAAAGAGGGTCAGGAGAGCCTAATCTGACCCTGATGCTGGGGTCCCTGGCTCGCCCTGATCTCGGAGGTACCTCTGATGGTGAGGAGTTCTGAGCAGCCACCCTGTACCCTAAAACTCCTAATTAGTCCTAGGCTGAGGGCACCTACCTCCACCCACAGGTCAGGGATCACAGCTTCTCCCAAGGAAAGACTTTAGCCCAGCAGCTAAGCATCAGCACAGCACCAAGACCTAGAGCACATAGCTATAAGCTGCACCTGACAGGAGAGGGAAGGCTATTTAAAGCCAGGGGGAGGGGATTCCTGGTGAGGCACACTTCAACCACTCAACCAGCAATTGAACATAATAGTGACTGCAGTTCTGGAGCACAACACAGGAGGCAAAGACCTTCACACCAATACCCATGCAGCTCTTAAAGACAAACAACATACACAGCAGCATCCAGCAATGTCAGCGCCATCTAAGTGTGTGACAGAAATATGGCAAAACTGGTGGCAAATGGCATCTTGGCAGCTTCACGCTTGATTTTCCTCAATTCATGGGCAGTTATTTTGCTCCTTTTTCCCAACACACTTCTTGCAACCCTGTTGGCCATTTGCCATGAAACGCTTGATTGTTCGGTGATCACGCTTCAAATGTTTGGCAATTTCAAGACTGCTGCATCCCTCTGCAAGACATCTCGCAATTTTGGACTTTTCAGAGCCCGTCAAATCTCTTTTCTGACCCATTTTGCCTAAGGAAAGGCATTTACCTAATAATTAAGCACACCTTATATAGGGTGTTGATGTCATTAGACCACACCCCTCCTCATTACAGAGATGCACATCACCTGATTTACTTAATTGGTAGTTGTCTCTCAAGCCTATACAGCTTGGAGTAGGACAACATGTATAAAGAGTATCATGTGATCAAAATACTCATTTGCCTAATAATTCTGCACACAGTGTATTTCAAGCATTTTTGTTGGAATTTTTCAGGTGTTTTTAACATTCTCCTAAAAATAACTTTGTGTGCACAAACCCTGAGAGTTTTTTTCTGTTTTCTATAACTTTATTTATTAAGAAACTAGATGGCGGCCCGATTCTAAAGAATCGGGTAGTCTAGAATCCATATATAGTTTATTTACTAATAGTTAGGTGAGTGCGGTGAAATGAATTGTGTGCATACAGGTGGCTCAGTGGGTAGCAGAGTATACGGTGGCTCAGTGGTTAGCACTGTATATGGTGGCTCAGTGGTTAGCACTGTATAGGGTGGCTCAGTGGTTGGCACTGTATATGGTGGCTCAGTGGTTAGCACTGGATGGTGGCTCAGTGGGTAGCAGAGTATACGGTGGCTCAGTGGTTGGCACTGTATACGGTGGCTCAGTGGTTGGCACTGTATATGGTGGCTCAGTGGTTAGCACTGTATATGGTGGCTCTGTGGTTAGCACTGTATATGGTGGCTCAGTGGTTAGCACTGTATACGGTGGCTCAGTGGTTAGCACTATATGGTGGCTCAGTGGTTAACACTGTATATGGTGGCTCAGTGGGTAGCAGAGTATATGGTGGCTCAGTGGTTGGCACTGTATATGGTGGCTCAGTGGTTGGCACTGTATATGGTGGCTCAGTGGTTGGCACTGTATATGGTGGCTCAGTGGTTGGCACTGTATACGGTGGCTCAGTGGTTAGCACTGTATACGGTGGCTCAGTGGTTAGCACTGTATACGCTGGCTCAGTGGTTATCACTGTATACGGTGGCTCAGTGGTTGGCACTGTATACGGTGGCTCAGTGGTTAGCACTGTATACGGTGGCTCAGTGGTTAGCACTGTATGGTGGCTCAGTGGTTAGCACTGTATGGTGGCTCAGTGGTTAGCACTGTATATGGTGGGTCAGCGGTTAGCACTGTATGGTGGCTGAGTGGTTAGCACTGTATATAGTGGATCAGTGGTTAGCACTGTATATGGTGGCTCAGTGGTTAGCACTGTATACGGTGGCTCAGTGGTTGGTACTGTATACGGTGGCTCAGTGGTTAGCACTGTATATGGTGGCTCAGTGGTTGGCACTGTATACGGTGGCTCAGTGGATAGCACTGTATACGGTGGTCAGTGGTTATCACTGTATATGGTGCCTCTGTGGTTTGCACTGTATATGGTGGCTCATTGGTTAGCACTGTATATGGTGGCTCTGTGGTTAGCACTGTATATGGTGGCTCAGTGGTTAGCACTGTAGTATGGTGGCTCAGTGGTTAGCACTATATGGTGGCTGAGTGGTTAGCAGTGTATATAGTGGATCAGTGGTTAGCACTGTATATGGTGGCTCAGTGGTTAGCACTGTATATGGTGGCTCAGTGGTTAGCACTGTATATGGTGGCTCAGTGGTTGGCACTGTATATGGTGGCTCTGTGGTTAGCACTGTATATGGTGGCTCAGTGGTTAGCACTGTATACGGTGGCTCAGTGGTTAGCACTTATATGGTGGCTCAGTGGTTAACACTGTATATGGTGGCTCAGTGGTAGCAGAGTATATGGTGGCTCAGTGGTTAGCACTGTATACGTGTGGCTCAGTGGTTAGCACTGTATATGGTGGCTGAGTGGTTAGCACTGTATACGGTGGCTCAGTGGTTAGCACTGTTTTACGTGGTTGGCACTGTATATGGTGGCTCAGTGGTGTAGCATGAGAGTATACGGTGGCTGAGGTGGGTTGGCACTGTATACGGTGGCTCAGTGGTTAGCACTGTATACGTGTGTGCTCAGTGTGTTGGCACTGTATATGGTGGCTCAGTGGTTGGCACTGTATATGGTGGCTCAGTGGTTGGCACTGTATATGGTGGCTCAGTGGTTGGCACTGTTATATAGGTGGGCTCAGTGGTTGGCACTGTATATGGTGGCTCAGTGGTTGGCACTGTATACGGCGGCTCTGTGGTCAGCAGAGGACGGCGGCTCTGTGGTCAGCAGAGGACGGCGGCTCTGTGGTCAGCAGAGGACGGCGGCTCTGTGGTCAGCGCAGGAAGGAGGCAGAGTGGTCAGCGCAGGAAGGAGGCAGAGTGGTAAGCGCAGGAAGGAGGCAGAGTGGTGAGCGTAGGACGGCGGCTCTGTGGTCAGAGAGGACGGGGGCTCTGTGGTCAGCAGAGGACGGGGGCTCTGTGGTCAGCAGAGGACGGGGGCTCTGTGGTCAGCAGAGGACGGGGGCTCTGTGGTCAGCAGAGGACGGCGGCTCTGGGGTCAGCAGAGGACGGCGGCTGAGTGGTCAGTACAGGATTGATTGGTCAGCACAGGATGGAGGCTTAGTGGTCAGCACAGGATGGAGGCTCAGTGGTCAGTGCAGGATGGAGGCTCAGTGGTCAGCGCAGGATGGAGGCTCAGTGGTCAGCGCAGGATGGAGGCTCAATGGTCAGCGCAGGAAGGAGGCTCAGTGGTCAGCGCAGGAAGGAGGCTCAGTGGTGAGCGCAGGAAGAAGGCTCAGTGGTGAGCGCAGGACGGAGGCAGAGTGGTGAGCGCAGGACGAGGCAGAGTGGTGAGCGCAGGACGGAGGCAGAGTGGTGAGCGCAGGACGGAGGCAGAGTGGTGAGCGCAGGACGGAGGCAGAGTGGTGAGCGCAGGACGGAGGCAGAGTGGTGAGCGCAGGACGGAGGCAGAGTGGTGAGCGCAGGACGGAGGCAGAGTGGTGAGCGCAAGACGGAGGCAGAGTGGTGAGCGCAGGACGGAGGGTCGGTGGTGAGCACAGGACAGAGGGTCGGTGGTCAGGGCAGGACGGAGGGTCGGTGGTCAGCAGAGGACGGCGGCTCTGTGGTCGGCAGAGGACGGCGGCTCTGTGGTCGGCAGAGGACGGCGGCTCTGTGGTCAGCAGAGGACGGCGGCTCTGTGGTCAGCAGAGGACGGCGGCTCTGTGGTCAGCAGAGGACGGCGGCTCTGTGGTCAGCAGAGGACGGCGGCTCTGTGATCAGCAGAGAACGGCGGCTCTGTGATCAGCAGAGGACGGCGGCTCTGTGGTCAGTACAGGATTGATTGGTCAGCACAGGATGGAGGCTTAGTGGTCAGCGCAGGATGGAGGCTCAGTGGTCAGCGCAGGATGGAGGCTCAGTGGTCAGCGCAGGATGGAGGCTCAGTGGTCAGCGCAGGAAGGAGGCTCAGTGGTCAGCGCAGGAAGGAGGCTCAGTGGTGAGCGCAGGAAGAAGGCTCAGTGGTGAGCGCAGAACGGAGGCAGAGTGGTGAGCGCAGGACGGAGGCAGAGTGGTGAGCGCAGGACGGAGGCAGAGTGGTGAGCGCAGGACGGAGGCAGAGTGGTGAGCGCAGGACGGAGGCAGAGTGGTGAGCGCAAGACGGAGGCAGAGTGGTGAGCGCAGGACGGAGGGTCAGTGGTGAGCACAGGACGGAGGGTCGGTGGTCAGGGCAGGACGGAGGGTCGGTGGTCAGCAGAGGACGGCGGCTCTGTGGTCAGCAGAGGACGGCGGCTCTGTGGTCAGCAGAGGACGGCGGCTTTGTGGTCAGCAGAGGACGGCGGCTCTGTGGTCAGCAGAGGACGGCGGCTCTGTGGTCAGCAGAGGACGGCGGCTCTGTGATCAGCAGAGAACGGCGGCTCTGTGATCAGCAGAGGACGCCGGCTCTGTGGTCAGTACAGGATTGATTGGTCAGCACAGGATGGAGGCTTAGTGGTCAGCACAGGATGGAGGCTCAGTGGTCAGCGCAGGATGGAGGCTCAGTGGTCAGCGCAGGATGGAGGCTCAGTGGTCAGCGCAGGATGGAGGCTCAGTGGTCAGCGCAGGATGGAGGCTCAGTGGTCAGCGCAGGAAGGAGGCTCAGTGGTCAGCGCAGGAAGGAGGCTCAGTGGTGAGCGCAGGAAGAAGGCTCAGTGGTGAGCGCAGGACGGAGGCAGAGTGGTGAGCGCAGGACGGAGGCAGAGTGGTGAGGCGCAGGACGGAGGCAGAGTGGTGAGCGCAGGACGGAGGCAGAGTGGTGAGCGCAGGACGGAGGCAGAGTGGTGAGCGCAGGACGGAGGCAGAGTGGTGAGCGCAGGACGGAGGCAGAGTGGTGAGCGCAAGACGGAGGCAGAGTGGTGAGCGCAGGACGGAGGGTCGGTGGTGAGCACAGGACGGAGGGTCGGTGGTCAGGGCAGGACGGAGGGTCGGTGGTCAGCAGAGGACGGCGGCTCTGTGGTCAGCAGAGGACGGCGGCTCTGTGTTCAGCAGACGACGGCGGCTCTGTGGTCAGCAGAGGACGGCGGCTCTGTGGTCAGCAGAGGACGGCGGCTCTGTGGTCAGCAGAGGACGGCGGCTCTGTGGTCAGCAGAGGACGGCGGCTCTGTGGTCAGCAGAGGACGGCGGCTCTGTGATCAGCAGAGGACGGCGGCTCTGTGATCAGCAGAGGACGGCGGCTCTGTGATCAGCAGAGGACGGTGGCTCTGTGGTCAGCAGAGGACGGCGGCTATGTGGTCAGCGCAGAAAGGAGGCAGAGTGGTCAGCGCAGGAAGGAGGCAGAGTGGTGAGCGCAGGAACGACGCAGAGTGGTGAGCGCAGGACGACGGTTCTGTGGTCAGCAGAGGACGGCGGCAGAGTGATCAGCGCAGGAAGGAGGCAGAGTGATCAGCGCAGGAAGGAGGCAGAGTGATCAGCGCAGGAAGGAGGCAGAGTGGTCAGCGCAGGAAGGAGGCAGAGTGGTGAGCGCAGGAAGGAGGCAGAGTGGTGAGCGCAGGAAGGAGGCAGAGTGGTGAGCGCAGGAAGGAGGCAGAGTGGTAAGCAGAGGACGGCGGCTGTGTGGTCAGCAGAGGACGGCGGCTGTGTGGTCAGCAGAGGACGGCGGCTGTGTGGTCAGCAGAGGACGGCGGCTGTGTGGTCAGCAGAGGACGGCGGCTGTGTGGTCAGCAGAGTACGGCGGCTCTGTGGTCAGCGCAGGAAGGAGGCAGAGTGGAGAGCGCAGGAAGGAGGCAGAGTGATGAGCGCAGGACGGCGGCTCTGTGGTCAGCAGAGGACGGCGGCAGAGTGATCAGCACAGGAAGGAGGCAGAGTGATCAGCGCAGGAAGGAGGCAGAGTGATCAGCGCAGGAAGGAGGCAGAGTGGTGAGCGCAGGACAGCGGCTCTGTGGTCAGCAGAGGACGGGGGCTCTGTGGTCAGCAGAGGACGGCGGCTCTGTGGTCAGCAGAGGACGGCGGCTCTGTGGTCAGCAGAGGACGGCGGCTCTGTGGTCAGCAGAGGACGGCGGCTCTGTGGTCAGCAGAGGACGGCGGCTCTGTGGTCAGCAGAGGACGGCGGCTCTGTGGTCAGCAGAGGACGGCAGCTCTGTGGTCAGCAGAGGACGGCGGCTCTGTGGTCAACAGAGGACGGCGGCAGAGTGATCACCGCAGGAAGGAGGCAGAGTGATCAGCGCAGGAAGGAGGCAGAGTGATCAGCGCAGGAAGGAGGCAGAGTGATCAGCGCAGGAAGGAGGCAGAGTGGTGAGCGCAGGACAGCGGCTCTGTGGTCAGCAGAGGACGGCGGCTCTGTGGTCAGCAGAGGACGGGGGCTCTGTGGTCAGCAGAGGACGGCGGCTCTGTGGTCAGCAGAGGACGGCAGCTCTGTGGTCAGCAGAAGAGGGCGGCTCTGTGGTCAGCAGAGGACGGCGGCTCTGTGGTCAGCAGAGGACGGCGGCTCTGTGGTCAGCAGAGGAGGGGGGCTCTGTGGTCAGCAGAGGACGGTGGCTCTGTGGTCAGCAGAGGACGGGGGCTCTGTGGTCAGCAGAGGACGGGGGCTCTGTGGTCAGCAGAGGACAGGGACTCTGTGGTCAGCAGAGGACGGGGGCTCTGTGGTCAGCAGAGGACGGGGGCTCTGTGGTCAGCAGAGGACGGCAGCTCTGTGGTCAGCAGAGGAGGGGGGCTCTGTGGTCAGCAGAGGACGGCGGCTCTGTGGTCAGCAGAGGACGGGGGCTCTGTGGTCAGCAGAGGACGGGGACTCTGTGGTCAGCAGAGGACGGGGGCTCTGTGGTCAGCAGAGGACGGGGGCTCTGTGGTCAGCAGAGGACGGCGGGTCTGTGGTCAGCAGAGGACGGCGGGTCTGGTGTCAGCAGAGGACGGCGGGTCTGTGGTCAGCAGAGGACGGCGGGTCTGTGGTCAGCAGAGGACGGCGGGTCTGTGGTCAGCAGAGGACGGCGGGTCTGTGGTCAGCAGAGGACGGCGGCTCTGTGGTCAGCGAAGGAAGGAGGCTCTGTGGTCGAGTGGTCAGCGCAGGAAGGAGGCTCTGTGGTCAGCACAGGAAGGAGGCTCTGTGGTCAGCAGAGGACGGCAGCTCTGTGGTCAGCGCAGGCTAGGTGGGCGGAAGCCCATGGCGGGAGTCCCGCGAGGTGGGCGGAGCCATGGTGGGAGCCCCGCGATGTGGGCGGAGCCATGGCGGGAGGCCCCCCCCCCCCCCCCCCCGCGATGTGGGCGGAGCCATGGCGGGAGCCCCCGTGATGTGGGCGGAGCCATGGCGGGAGCCCCGCGATGTGGGCGGAGCCATGGCGGGAGCGGTGCAGCGGGGTAAGTATATACTGGAGTGTGTGGGTGTGTATGTGTGATGTGGTGGGGATGGTATGTGTGTGTTTGGGAGGACTGTAGTGAGAGGCTGTGTGTGTGTGTGTTTGATGAGACAGTAGTGAGGAGCGAGCGGAACGTTGAAACGCCAGTGCCTGTAGCTGCACGGAAAGTTCCGCGCGGCTACCCCGCACTGTGACGTCAGCAGCATGGTCGGAGGCCGTCACGGAAGTAACCCTTCGGGTTCTCCGGAAGTGGCCTTCGGCTTTTACATAATAGATATAGATGTGCAACTTTTTGAGACTCTATGAACAGCATTGCAGGAGTTTAAAGGCAAAAAAGGTCATATGTTGGTCACATGGGGTATTTGGGACTTCATTGTCCTTCTTGTCACTTTTCAAAAGAGGATAGAAAATTGGGCTGAGATCATTGGAGTCATGTGGACAGAAAAAATGTTCCGACAAATGTACGGTGTCTTTGTGTTTTTTTCTCCAAATATGCTGCTAGTTTGTAGGAAGATCAGCTGCAAGACCGGCATGATTTGTGATAGGAAGTGTCCCCAGCAAGTCTGCAATGTGTAAATTTACCTTAAACTACAAGCTGTGTCACTCCTAGTATGCACACAAAAGGCTGTCAATCAGTGCGCACAGCCCATATATGTAGGTCAATTAGAAAGCAGCCAAGAAATATATGATTAACTAGGACCAGAACCAGTCACATCACTAGCAGAAATGAATCATAAACACAATGCAGAATATATGATTGCTCATTAAGCCATTGAGGTGATGTCACTGATTATCAGTGTACTCACACTCCAATTATCATAACTGCTATTAATAAATAGTCATCAGAGACGAATATAGTAAAGATTGCAAAGCAATATAAAAAGATAGATGTCAGTTTGCATTTCGGCAACAAGTGTCCCCCACTTGTGACTATGACATTTTATGGATTGTAATAAACAAAAGTTTTTAATGGAAATATCAGTCTTATGCCTGGTATCTTCAACCTTTGAAATATATACTGTCACCCGTGAGCCAACGGGTTAAAGACTGATCTCCTGAAAATACCTACAGTGGCTAATGTGGATCTGCTGGGTGAGTGTATGTCTCAAGGAACTGTATCCTGGTATGTATGTCCCCCATCCAAGTGCATGGCCCCCAACCTGGTATGTGGTCCCCACCCTGGTGTATAATGTCTCCACCCTGGTATATATGGCCCTCATTCTAGTATATTTGACCCCATCCTGGTATATATGACCCCCATCCTGGGACAGGGCCCCCACCCTGGTACATGGTCCGCACAATGATATGTATGGCCCACACCCTGGTACATGGCTCCAACCGTGGTACCTGGCCCACATCCTGATATGTATAGTCCACACCCTGATACATGTCACCCACCATGGTATATGGCCCGCACCCTGGTACATGGCCCACACTCTGATACATGGCCCACACCCTGGTATGTGTGGCCCCCACTCTGGTACATGGTCCGCACTCTGATATGTATGGGCCGCACCCTGGTACATGGCCCCAACCACGGTACATGGCCCGCACCCTGATATGTATGGGGCACACCCTGATACATGGCACACACCCTGGTATGTGTGGCCCCCACTCTGGTACATGGTCCGCACCCTGATATGTATGGGCCACGCCTTGATACATGGCACACACCCTGGTATGTGTGGGCCACACCCTGGTACATGGCCAGAAGCGATGGTGGTGCAGCGAGTTTACAAGAGGCAGGGATGCTGAAGTACCAATAAGGCAATGCCACGGGCACAGGAGGAGGGGGGAGTCACGGCAGAGCGGTTTGGGCGACATTGATCTCCCGGCGGAGACACGATGGACGTCAGAAAAATAGCTAAGGAGATCTCAATCTGCACATGTACCGCCTCTGCAGCCATTTTCCTTAAGTCCATTGCATCAGAGGCAGCGGGCGCACAGAATGAGATCTCAGCTGTCCAAGAGCTCAATCTGCGTATGTGCCACCTCCACAGCCATCCATCACGTGACCAGTGGGAAAGCAATGCAGTGCAAACTGATTCATTGTGACACCCACTCCTCCTGTGCCCCGGCACGCAGCATCTCATCACTGGGGCCACATTGTCTCTGCCACCTGTGAACCCACTGTACCGCCGCCACCGCTCCATCCAAGTAAACTACTTTCGGATTATAAAATGCACCCCCATTTTCCCCAACAAGTTTTTTTTGGGGTGGTGTCTTATAATCCAAAATATAGAGTAAGTGCCGTTTTGCTGCAGATGACGACCACTGTATCTACAGGTAATTAGCATTTTTGGAGGTGACAAGTTCTTTCCATTGAAAAGTGATCCGTCCAAGAAAAGGGCATGTTAGTTTCTGTGGCGTTTTTCTCATCATATTTTCCTGTAGGAACCACTCTAAATGGAGAATAAAATGCACCAGAGAGAAGCAGATCAGAAACAGATAGATGATCCATTATCAGGTGCGGTTTTTTAAAAAGCTGATCCAGTTTTGCAGCAGAAAAAGAGAGAAAAGGGCACCAAAAAAGAGCAAAAATGGTGTGTGAATATAGCCTTAAGGCTTCATTCAGATGCAATGTTTTTAATGCATTTTGTGAGAATCCGTTTTTGCAGTGAAACAGATCAATTTCTCAGCTCCCAACAAAGTCAATAAGTTTTCCAGACAGCCTTTTGCAATTCTGTGTTTTGGGCTCAAAAACGGATCCTCATAAAGAATGAGCTGTCAATTTGTGTGGCGTATTTCTGATCCGCTTTTCCCATTTACTCCATTGTCTATGATGCAACAGTCTAAAATGCATCAATGGATCAAAAACGGATCACCTCTTTCTTGATGTTTTTTTTTTTTTTTAAAGCTGAACCAGTTTTGCAACTGAAAAACGCATCCTCACAAAATGGATTCAAAAACGCTGTGTCTGAACATAGCCTGAGGACTTGTTCCATCACCTATGCAATCCATAAAATAACTTTGAGATACAGGATACATTTAAATAGACAAAACCCCTGCAGGTTGCAGAGATCAGCACCTATTCTGATGTAATGCAGCAGACAAAGGACTGTTTATAGACCACCAGGACCCCCACTGATGCATGGAACAAAGGGGCTTCCACTATGTGTAAAGGACAGTAATTACAGAGAATCTGTCACCAGGTTTTTCCACCTATTCTGAGCATAGCATAATGGTCGGGCCAGAGAACCTGATTCAAGCAGTGTGACACTTACTGGGCTGTTCAGTGTAATTTTGATAAAATCACTTGTTAATCAGCTGAACACTATCATTACAGGACTACTTGTTGTGCTACAGGTAGTCCAGTATATTAAAAAGCTGCTAAATCTGCAACAGAGAATGGAGTCATTTTATCAAAATGACAGCAAGCAGCTCAGTAAGTGACACACCACTGGAATCAGGGTCTTTAGCTCTACACTATGCTGCTCTCAGATGGGAAGGCACAAAACCTGCTGACAGATTACCTTTAAGCCTTGGACTATATATATATGCATACATATATATACTGCAGAATGAGGCGAGTTCACATGTGTTGCCAGATAGACTGGCAGTTATTCCAGTTGCTGGGTGTACATTTATTTTCGGTACATACCATCTCGTTGAGTCAGCCATTACGTTTAACAATAAACATTTTTCTTCACCTACACCAATGCTTTAAAGTCCCGGCTATATAATTGGTGTTTTTATGTTTTGTAAAGTACGGTATATCAGACGATTCTTTCAATCCTGGCATGATTCATGTATGCTAAATATTTGCCCATGAAAAAGCAATATTTATTCATGCCTTAAAGTTGTCACACGGGTTGTCATACGTTTCCTTGAATCTGCCTGTTGTTTATTCCCACTTGTTTATTTTGTGCCATAACGGGGCAGATTTGCCTTTCAGGTCGTCTGATGACATGGGACACAATGCTGCCCCCTACTGTCACCTCATTAATGATGCACTTATGTGTCACAAAGCCCCTATAGTTATCTGTATGGGAATCTCACCCAACCGATATTTTTTCCTACTATACCGCATTTTTCTTGAGTAACACATTAGCTTGATGTTCGCATGATTGTATTGATATAAACAAAAAAAAAAAGTATGTTCTCCTGACAAGACTTGAAGAAACATGTTTCTGTTTAGGGTTCACATAGATCAATACTAAACAAGGGAAGCGCCTGAGGCCGCCATGTTTGCTGAGTATTTCTCCTGTTTCTCATGATGCCCCTTTAGGGTATTCCAGTCTAGATGTCTCACATCCCCTCCGCAAAGGAGATAAGTGTTGGATCAGGGTTTGTCCCAAAGCCCAAAATCAGAACGGGGAACTTGTGTTTCTAGTTCTTCTTTGGCTGCAAGACTGAGGCAAGGAAAAGATGGATCCGTGTAAGTCTTTGACGAAGATTGGCAAGTGCAACGCTCAACTATTGCCATCAGTTTCTTCATGCAACTCCTCCTGGCTATGGTCAGGAGAAAGTCTGGGGAGCATGTGTTTTGTTTTGGTGGTCAATGGGGGCACACCACTCTACACTGTGTTCCAAATTATTATGCAAATAGGTTTTAAGTGTCATAGGGTTTTATTTTTATTTTTTTCAATGAAACCCATTGATGGTATTGTGTCTCAGGGTTCTTTGGATCATTGAAATCAATCTCAGATATCTGTGATAATTAGTTTGGCAGGTGAGCCCAATAAAAGGAAAACTGGGTGTTCCACAATATTACGCAGGCCACAGTTTTCAAGTAACATGGGAAAGAAAAAGGATCTCTCTGCTGCCGAAAAGCAACAATGTGCAATGCCTTGGACAAGGGATGAAAACATTAGATATTGCACGAAAACTTAAGCGTGATCATCGTACTGTGAAGAGATTTGTGGCTGATTCTGAGCACAGATGTGTTCGTGCAGATAAAGGCAGAATGAGGAAGGTTTCTGCCAGGCAAGTTCATCGGATTAAGTGAGCAGCTGCTAAAAGGACCTTACAAACCAACAAACAGATATTTGAAGCTGCTGGTGTCTCTGGAGTCCCTCGAACCTCAAGGTGTAGGATCCTTCAAAGGCTTGCTGTGGTGCATAAACCTACTATTCGGCCACCCCTAAACAGTGCTCACAAGCAGAAACAGTTGCAGTGGGTCCAGATATACATGAAGACTAATTTTCAAACAGTCTTGTTTACTGATGAGTGCCGAGCAACCCTGGTTGGTACAGATGAATAGAGTAGTGGATGGTTGGTGGATGCCACCATGTCCCAACAAGGCTGCGACATCAGCAAGGAGGTGGAGGACTCATGTTTTGGGCTGGAATCATTGGGAAACAGCTGGTAGGCCCCTTTAAGGTTCCTCAAGGTGTGAAAATGACCTCTGCAACGTATATAGAGTTTCCAACTGAGAACTTTCTTCCATGGTACAAAAAGCAAAAACATGCCTTTAGGAGCAAAATCATCCTCATGCATGTCAATGCACCATCTCATGCTACAAAGAATACCTCTGTGTCATGGGCGTACCCAGCGTGGGGCAGGGGGGGGCAGGTGCCCCCCCCAAGAGGCTGCCCCGGGTGAGCGCACCTACTGTAGTACTGTCACTACTGTGACTGTGACATGACAGCGGCACCCCGGGTGAGCGCGGCACTGTGCGCACCCCACCTGCACCTATTGTACTACAGTACTGTGACTGTCACACTGACATGACAGCGGCGCCGCACAGAGGCACAGTGCGCCGCCCGTGAGTGACATGGGGGCCGGCGGCAGGCCGGCAGCTGCAGCAGCCAGCAGGCATGGCAGGGCGCAGGGTGGATAATCACATCTCCGGGCGCCCTCAGCAGCCTCAGACACAGACAGTGTCTGCCGACTGCAGATCAGCTCGGCAGGCACTGTCTGGCAGGCCAGCAAGGGGACTGCACTGAGTGCTGAGGCTAAGTCCCAGGCTGCGGCTGCGGTACAAGCTGGAGTGGAGCCCATCTGGGGACACTGCTGGCCTGGTCTGGTGAGGAGGGAGGCTGGAGCCAAGAGCTCAAGGCGAGCTACAAGTGAAGACAGAGTGAGTGAAGAGTCAGAGGCAAGACATCACAAGAGGACAACTGACTGTTAAAAAATAGATCATGTAAGTAAAAAAAAGTGATGTGGGGGGTTGGGGTGATGGGAGCCCAGAGGGTTGTATATGGGAGCCTTATGTGGGGGCTGTGCGCTGTATATAAGATGACATGTACTCCCATGTCATATACAGCCCTGGCCCCTGCCCCCCATAGGCTCCCATATCATATACAGCATCCCTATAGGGCTCCTATATCATTCATATATATGACCCCTAAAGGGCTCCCATTATTGGAGCCCTATGGTGGGGGCTGTATATGACATGGGAGCCCTATGGGGCTATATGTGATATGGGAGCCCTATGGGGCATTAGGGGGGCTGTGTGGGATATGGGACTCCCATATCATATACAACCCCCCCATAAGGCTGCCATATCGTATACAGCCACGTAGGGCTCCCGTATCATATACAACCCCCCCATAGGGCTCTCATGATGGGAGCCCTATGGAGGGGCTGTATATGATACAGGAGCCCTATGAGGGGGCTGAATATGATTTGGGTGCCCTATGGCGGTGTTATATATGATATGGGAGCCCTATAAGGGGGCTGTATATGATATGGGAGCTCTAAGGGGGGCTGTATATGAGACGGGAGCCCTATGGGACATGGGGGGGGGCTGTATATGAGAGATGGAACTTCCATCTCATATACAGCCCCCCATAGGGCTCCCATGTCATATACAGCCCCCGACCCCCATATGGCTCCCCAGTGGCGTAACAAGTCTGATGGGCACAGGTGCGCAATTTAGGCCCCTCACCTTCCACGTGCATGTTGGTCAGATGTATGGGCCCCGTGTAACATTCTAAATCCTATAAAGAGTCTGAAATTGACCCCTCTTCCCCTTCATTATGTGTTAATGTCCCTTATCCTGCTGTATATGGCCTTTCTCCTGGAATATGTCCCCCATCATGGTTTATATGGTCCTCCTCCTCTGCCACCATAGTCCTCCAATTATTATAATGCATCCCCACATTCCTCCATACATTACAATGTATTCCCATAGTCCTCTATGTATTATAATGCATCCCATAGTCCCCCATTCATAAGGTACCCCCATAGTCATCCAATTATCATAATGCAACCCCACTATCCTACATATAGTATAATGTAGCCTCGTATGCCTCCTTACATTATAATGCACCTCCATACAGTATAATGCACTCTCATAGTTCTCCATATAGTATAATTCACCCCCATAATTCTCCATATAGTATAATTCATCCATAGTCCTCTATACAGTATAATGCACCATCAATAGTACTCCATATAGTAAAATGCATCCCCATAGTTCTTCATATAGCCCTCCATACAGTATAATGCACCCTCACAGTCCTGTGTTTAGTATAGTACAGCCTTCCATATAGCACAGTACAGCCTCATAATTCTCCATACAGTATAATGCAGCAACGGTGAGCCAACCCCTTCCCCCCCCCCATACTCTTCTGGCCAGCGTGTACTCCTTAAAAAAAAATCTGTACTTACCTCTCCTGGTTCCACCGCAGCTTCCCAAAACTGAAGTCACAGGAGGAGGCGGTGACGCCGAGAGTTGCACAGTGGAACGCATAAAAGCAGGAAGTGACACCTAGTCCACACTAGGAGAAGGTAGTGCTTCCTGCTTTTTATTCGTTCCACTGTGCAACACACGGCATCACCACTGTGGTAAGAGGATGTGCAGGGGGGCGGCAGTGGATAGCAGGAGGCTCAGTGAAACACACGGGACCCTTAGCGGCCCGTGTGCTGCTGCGCAGTGATGGTACGAGAAGCGGGCGCAACCTGAACGACCATGGCTTGCCCCCCCCTAGTTTTGATCCTGGGTACACCCATGCTCTGTGTCATTGACTGCTATGGGCATAAAAGGAGATAAACTCATGGTGTGGCCACCATCTTCCCCTGACCTCAACCCTATGGAGAAACAGGAGTATAATCAAGCAAAAGATCTATGAGGGTGGGAGGCAGGTCACATCAAAACAGCAGCTCTGGGAGGCTATTCTGACATGTAAAGAAATACAAGCAGAAACTCTCCAGAAACTCACAAGTTCATTGAATGCAAGAATTGTGAAGGTGATATCAAAGAAAGGTTCCTATGTTAACATGTAACTTGTTAAACCAGTTGTGGGGCACACAACTGGATCAGGTGAGTGCAAACCTATTGATAAACTCACACAGACAGTGTCACTAGTGATAGGGCACTATTGCGCCTCTTGTCTCCCCCCTTTTTGTATTTTTAACATGTAACTTGGCCTGTTAGGATGTTTTGGAGTTAAATAGCTTTTTATTTCAGTGAATGTGACCTCCTAATGCTGCAAATTGAACAAATCAGCATTTTCAGTTCATTCAAACATATCAAATGTTTAGAAACTCTACTGTGCCTAATAATTTGGAACAGTGCATTTAGAGTTTTTTTTTTTTAATTTTGAAGATTATACTGTTATTATTGGGAGGTTTCTTCAATAAAATTTGATGTATACTCTAACGGGTGATGACTTTTATTACACTGACTGTCGTTTGCACCAACCATTTAGGAAAATCAGAAAAAAAGAACATTTGCATAATAATTTGGAACACAGTGTAATGTGCCCCACAGGCCTGTTTCACACCTCTGTGCCTGGCCACATCACCTGCACCAGCCTGGTCGCGCTGGCACAGGTGCAGGCGCAGAGGTTATGTGGGGCCGCATTTACAGCTTTGGTAAACGCATACCTAGTGCCCCCTATGCGCTCAGCTGCGCTCGGTGCCCCCATTATCTCCTATGGCTGAGCACAGCTGAGCACGCGCTCTGCCAGTGAGAAGTGCAAGCGAAACTGGCAGAGCGCACGGCGCATGCGCCCGCTCTGACGCACCCGGAAACGCCTTAGTAGGGCGTTTCCGGGTGCGTCAAGACCAGTCGCATGCGCCGTGCGCTCTGCCAATTTCACTTGCGCTTCTCACTGGCAGAGCGCGCGCTCAGCTGTGCTCAGCCATAGGAGATAATGGGGGCACCAAGCACAGCTGAGCGCATAGGGGGCACTAGGTATGCATTTACCAAAGCTGTAAACGCGGCCCCAGATCACCTCTGCGCCTGCACCTGCGCCAGCGGGACCAGGCTGGTGCAGGTGATGTGGCCAGGCGCAGAGGTGTGAAACAGGCCATACCCTATAGATTCAACTGATCGTCCAGCTCGTAGCTCTCTCTCCTGACTCCTCCATACATAGGAGCATTCTCTTTTATGATTGTGTTTTACAAGAGAAAGCTGCTACCAGATTTCTTTGGCAGTGGTTTACCTCGCTGAGAACAGAAGTAATGCCAGTGTAAAATTGGACACACCAGATCCTTATCTTCACCAACATCATGTCAGGAGAGTCAGGAGGTGCCCATACACTTTAAGGCCCCGTTACATGGCACAATATCCTTAACGATATCGCTCAAACGTCATGGTTTTGGACATCTTTAGGACGTCATTGCGTGTAACACCGAGATTTGATTACGATAAATCCTTGGATCGTTGATCGCAGATTTGAGAACATGTTCTCAAATCAGACGATCCACGATCAGCCAACCTGCTGCATCGTTGTGTGACACCGCGATAACGATGTCGTTCACGACTTTGCCCATTCACATCAGTGAACAAGTATCGTTCGCTGGGTTGTGCTAACGATAGCTGCTCGCTGGATCGTTGCTGAGACGTGCACGATATCTATGCATGTGACAGCTCACCAACGATGTCAAAACGATTTCCTAACAACCGCGCGCCCCCGAGATCGTTAGTGATATCAAATTCAGACAGAGCCTGACAGCCACAGACAAGCAGAAGCGGAGGGCAAATCTGCCCTCTGATCCTGCTTTTTGCTGGTTTCATTTGTGCCGCTGTCCAGTTCTGAAATTTCAGCACCACAGCTGCAGGGAAGCTGGCCACGGTGCTGAAATTTTAGCTGTGGAGCTCTCCAAGTGCTGAAAGTCAGCGGCAGCTGCAACCACCCGAGCAGTGGTGCTCCACCACAACCCGAGCAGATCCGACCTACTGTCTCTCTCCCCATTGCCCTGTAGAATGTAAGCCCGCAAGGGCTAGGTTCTCTCTCTCCCCTCTGTATCAGTCTGTCACTGTTAGTTTGTGCTGTGTATTTTTAACTTGTTTGTATATAACCCTTTCTCATGTACAGCACCATGGAATCAATGGTGCTCTATAAATAAATAATAATAATAATATACTCTGTATCTTCTCTGTCTGTGTTTATATGTTATATACTCTGTATCCAGTGTATCCTCTCTGTCTGAGTATATACATTGTATACTCTGTATCCTCTCTGTATATATGTTGTATACTCTGTATACTTTCTGTCTGTGTATATATGTTGTATACTCTGTATCCTCTCTGTGTAAATATGTTATATACTCTGTATCCTGTCTCTATATGTTATATATTCTGCATCATCTCTGTCTATATATGTTACTAAGCTATATATATTTGAGAAAAAAGTTTAAAAACTTACGTTTTTTTCAAAAAACTCAAAATTCTTATTTTTTTATTTCTGAAGTTCTTGGTACATACACATGCCAATGTCTGTTTGCTCATCAACTGCGACAAAGTGACTTCAGGTCTGATGAGTCCTAACACTGACATCCATGTCCTCCTTGCCCACCCTCCCCCCCCACTTCTCAGTGGGTGGACCAAGAACTTCAGAAATAAAAAAATAAGAATTTTGAGTTTTTTGAAAAAAACGTAAGTTTTTAAACTATTTTTCTCAAATATATATAGCTTGTTATCACATGTACATCATTGGTAGTAGCTGAGTGCTGCAGAGAATTTTTTCTAGTAGTTTGACCCAGCGTCCCTGCTGGCACCAGTTCACATTTTGTCTGGGAGTGCTGTGCAGTTTTTTTCTGTTTTGTCTATATATGTTATATACGCCGTATCCAGTGCATCCTCTCTGTCTGAGTATATACGTTGTATACTCTGTATCCTATCTGTCTGAGTATATACGTTGTATACTCTGTAGCCTTTCTGAGTATATATGTTGTATACTCTGTATCCTCTCTGTGTATATATGTTGTATACTCTGTATCCTCTCTGCGTATATATGTTGTATACTCTGTATCCTCTCTGTCTGAGAGTATATACGTTGTATGCTCTGTATCCTCTCTGTGTATATATGTTGTATACTCTGTATCCTCTCTGCGTATATATGTTGTATACTCTGTATCCTCTCTGTCTGAGAGTATATACGTTGTATGCTCTGTATCCTCTCTGTGTATATATGTTGTATACTCTGTATCCTCTCTGTCTGAGTGTATATACGTTGTATACTGTGTATCCAGTGCTGTATGCTCTGGTTATTGTGATGGTAACGTGCTGGGCTCAGATGGTTTGAGGCGCTTGCACCAATCCAGATGTCTGTGAGCAGATGATGTGTTTGCTGTGGCTGGAGCCATTGGTGATCAGATGAATGTGTCACACAAGGGGAGGAGAGGAGGAGGTATTGCTGCCTGCAGACATTATCCTGCCAGCACAAAGAATCTGCATGGATCCAGGCCCTGACACACAGACACACAAAGCAGGTAAAGCAGAGACATTATTATCCTACTCTACATATTTTCTTGTTTGAAAGGGCAAAAAAAAAAACCTTAGAAGAGGAATATTATACAGGGAGAAATCAGGCCTGATGTGCCCATGTAGTATGGGGATGAAGGCTTCAGAAATAGCAGCACGTTATTGAATGGTAAAAAATAAACACGTTAAGAACACGTTACTGCATGGGAGAACTAATAGTCTCAGCATACCCGGCTATTCATCAGATAGAGAAAACGTGGTTGTGTGATGGTTTTGTTATAAGGTGTTGGGTAGACTCTAATCCTGGGATCTCAGCCTTCACGTTTTTTCACTTTTGTAAACTTTGTACTTAGCCTAATCTTTGAACCCACAGTATAGATATGATAATGTAGCTGATATCGCTCTGTGGACAGGATAATGCAGAGTTCATGGTCTCATCATAAAGTCACATGTGGCAGAATTATTGCAGAAATTCAGTTTAATTTGGTTTTATTCCTAATGTTCCAATTGTTGCAAATATCACTTATGTCTGTGGGTGCGCAAGATAACCGATGGAATAATTTAAGGGTTTATCCTCAACATTGGCCTTAGTGACCCACACACTGGAGAGGCTATCAATGTTCAATTGGTTATGATCAGTGATGAGCGAGTAGAAACATATTCAGGTTTGGATAACTGTAACCGAATACTGTGAACGAGTAACAAATCCAATACAAGTCAATGGGGAACTCACTCGGATCCGAATACTGAAACAGTTCAAAGTATTGGGTTAGAGCTATCTGAATATCTTACTACTCGCTCATCATTAGTGGTGATCCGACCCGAATAATCTGCCCTCATCATCAAGATAAAAGGGATGCACCTCTTACAGCTTGTCCTATTCAAGTGAATGGGTTACGCTTCAGTTCCAGGTACAACTACTCATACGGCCAAGCCATCGTGCCGCCCATTCATTCTGCTCATCAGTCCGGGTCCTAGCGGTCTTCTTACCCCACACCATTGATTTAGTGCAGATACAGCTTCTGTCTGATCAGGTCCAGCCTGGCCAGTTATGAGATCGGTGCGCTCCTGAAGATATAGCTTGAGAATACCCCTTTAAGGCCATCTTCACCCAAGGGACTGAGCAATCCAACTGTATGCCATTTAAAAGCATGAAGATCCAATTCACATCCTCCATGAGATCTACATTGAGGGTTTGTAAGGGATAATAGCCACAAATTACTTAAAAATGGAAACCCTTCTCAGTTTTCTCTATCAATCTCGCCCCTGCACTGTTTATAACATCTTGCAACTCATTTCATAAATAAAAAGTTGTGTTTTCAGTATATAATAAGTATAATAGTTTGTAAAACTATATAAGTTCCCAACAATAATAAAATAATATTTTTAAGAATTTTTACATCTCAACATCCTTCGGTCGCTGCATTTAATTCTCCGTAGGTCTGATGGAGATAGCCGTATACAGAGCTTGCCTTTCTCCATTAGTCCCATAGACCAGTGTTCCCAAATGCCAGTCCTCCAGGGCCACCAATGGTGCGTGTTTTACAGGATTTCCTTAGTATTGAACAGGTGATAATTTAACTGGTGATGATTCCAACCTCTGTAAAATACCAAGGAAATCCTGAAAACATGACCTTTTGGTGGCTCTTGAGAACTGGAGTTGGGGACCTCTGCCATAAAGAAGTGATAGAACATACTCACTGCTGCTCCATTCAAACTATGGTGCAAGGGTGTCTCATTTGAGCAATCAGTAGAGAGATACATTTTTGTAACCAAAATACCCCTTTAAATAATTTTATTTACACCCCTCCCTGTGTGATCTCTTTGGTGTATTTCCCTTTCTATGTATTGTATACTTTACTCAAGTGTAGTGAGCCATGAGTAACCTGATGTCTGCGGGGCATGGATATCTAATAGTGTCACTTAAGGGGCTGTCACACACGTCAATATCGCGTGCAATATCGCTGCTGCACGTGACATTGCAGCGATATTGACACATGTGACAGGGCGTATCAACCAGTAATAAATCGCTGGTTGATGGTCGCCAGGTTTTCGGACTGGACCGAAAACCTGGCGATGGTCGCCCGGTGGACACGCAGCATCGCTGCGTGTGACACCAGGACACGCGATCAGCCAGCTCCCACGCCTCTCAGCAAGCGCTGGGAGCTGGTATCCATGGTAAACTCCGGGTAACTAGGCAGCGCGCGCTGCCTAGATACCCGATGTATACCTTGGTTACCAGCCTTCTCCGCTCACTGGCTGACCCTAGTTACCCGCTGTGTACCTTGGATATTAGCCAGTGAGCAGAGAAGGCTGGTAACCAAGGTATACATCGGGTATCTAGGCAGCGCGTGCTGCCTAGTTACCCGCAGTTTACCATGGATACCAGTCTGAAGACATCGTGGAAACAATATTTAAATCATTTCCACATTGTCACTGGTCCAATGATCGCTGGTGAGTCTGCCTGTGTGACAGCTCACCAGCAATCAGCCGTCAATGTTGCCAGCGATCAGATCACTGTTGACATTGACGTGTGTGACGGGGCCTTTAAGTATTAAAACACCAGGTGCTTGAAGAGGTTGTCCACTACTTTCCCATTCAAGACATTTCCGTAGAAGAGGTCATCAATGTCTAATCAGTTGCATTTCGACACCCAGCACCCCCGTTGATCAGCTGTTCTTAATGCCAGTGGTGGAAGTGGGTGGCTGGAAATGGTCAGTTACAGAGTTGCTTCGTCTTCTGATAGTGGCCGTGGTCGAGTACTGCCTGTCTGCTGCTGATTTAAATAGTACCCAGCTACGGCCATTATCAGAAGCCAGGTAGCTCCGGAACTGAGCATGTCTGACCACTTGCTACTGCCAGCACTGAGAGCAGTTGATTGGTGGGGGTTTTGGGTGTTTGACTCTGGTCATCAGTAATGAGAAAATAGTGGACAACTTCTTTAACGAAGCATTCCTACTAGCTTTTTTATTCATTAAATGTGTGTGTGTATATGCATGTCATGTAGTGTAAGGGCGCAGTCAAACGGCTGTAATGGCGGGTTTACACGTTGCGATATCGTAGTCCGATTTCAATGAAAAGTCACGTGGTTCAATCGTTGGAGCCGATATCGTTCCTGCGTTGTATGGTGTGAACGTCCAATACGATGCAGGAACGATGTCAATGCGATATCGGGGATTGAATGAGCGTGCTATTCAATGCCCCGATATTGAAGGGAGATTGGAGCCGGATCGTGATGTGTAAACGCTCAACTACAATGCGATTTGAAACGTCACCCATTCACTCCAATGTTAAAGGATCGTTTCTGGGTTGGGGGGCGTAGACATCGCATGGACGTTGTATTCCGATATCGCAGCGTGTAAACCTCCGATGCGATGCGGGAGAAACGTGCACTAAATGCGCGCTCCCGCGCCATTGAGTTGCGATATCGCAACGATATTGAAGCGTGTAAACCCACCATAAATCACGGATAACAATTGTAACTCAATGCTTGGACCGGCCGGTGGCTTTCCTGACAGCTGCATAGAAATACATGATGTTGCAATCTTCGAGGCAGGAGAGGAGCCGGCCAGACCGAGCATTGTGATGTGATCGTCATCCATATTATACAGACGTCTGACTGCACCCTGAGCATGATAATATACTCATCTACCACCACAGTCTACGATGTTCAGCCCAGTCTTTGCTGCTTCTCTGTGATGTTACCGCAATTCTGACTAGCCGGTTTGTTCTTTGCGTTGTGCTTGTACCAGAAGTCTATTTTAGATTGAAAACCTATGGGGCCTATCTGGGCCTCGTTCTGATGCTTTATAGGCTTTCATTGTAAAAGAGATCTCCGGGTCATCCAGACCCGGCCAGTCTGAAGAGCAGTGACATTAGTGAGAAGTAGCAAAACATGGTGCAGGACAGTGGTGGTAGGTGAGTATATTCACACTACATTACATGCATGTACACACATTTAATGAATAAAAAAGTTATTGGGAGCGCTTCTTTAATGTCCTATCAATTTAAAGTCAATCATCCAAACCCAACAATTTTATGAGGATCGGCCAATCATTTAAGGATTTTGGCAGTAAACGGCTGGTACGTTTGTTCTTTTGTCTGGCTGATTCGCCGTCCCTATTAAAAATATCATCATCTGAGAATTCATATGTATGATGAGTGTCGAGCGATACTATCGATGAAGTATGGTCAGGCTGTGCTGTACTGTGCAAATATAAAATATGCAAAAACAAGGCAGAAGTATTTTCAGAAAATAGCTATCTAGGGAACATTTTTTTAATTTCTACCAAATTTTCAGAACAGTTTTCTGCCCTGGAAACAGTTTATTTGCATTTCTGTAGGAGCATTCAAAGCCTCCTCTATCACATCACAGCATCATCTTCACTTGCAAACTAGTGAGGTGTGTCCTCCTGTCACATTGATCCATCTCATCCTGTATATTCTCACCTGCATTGAAGTATTTTCTTTGTTTGGGATGTTATACATGGGGTGTTGGGTGTTGGATTCTTTGCACATCCATTGCCTGAAGCTGCTCAATTCACACAGGAAATGTGAACTATAGTGAAAATGTTAACTACTTAATCAATGCTTGCTCAATTACCTTCATCTCCATTCTATTCATCTTCAAGTTTTTATGATTATTATTATTACTATTACTGTGCAAAATTACAACTTCACGTGCCCTTCCACCAGTGGCGTTACTTGAAGCTCATGGGACTCGATGCCAAAGCATCAACGGGGCCCCCAATATTTGCAAATGTTTAATAGCATTAGTCTTTTTCTATAGGCCAAACGAACTTCTAGGGCCCCCAGGCTCCAGGGCCCGGGTGTGATTGCAGCCCCTGCACCTATTGTGGTTATGCCACTGTACCCAATATATTAAAGTTAGGCTGAGTTCACATGTCCAGTAATCAAATGTTTAATAGCATTAGTCTTTTTCTATAGGCCAAAGGGACTTTTGGGGCCCCCTAGGCTCCAGGGCCCTGGTGTGATTGCAACCTCTGCACCTATTGTACCTTAGTTACTCCCTGCCTTTGAATCAATTTTCCAATTGACAGATTTTTTTTACATTTTCATCCATTCTTGAGACATTAACACTTTTGTTTTCAGCTTTTTGCTTTACAGCATGAAAGTTCTTACAAGCTCTATTCTTTTGAGCTTGTAAGTAGAGTAGAGTTGGGTGGATCGATTCACCGGGGTATTCCCAGGTCAGTAGTCTTTGTCTGCTTGACGGGAGGCTTGTGAATCTCTTACATTTTGGGATCACCATTGCGGGTTTTGATTAGCAGGGCTGGTGTGATGTCATCTGTGCATCACACTGCAATGTTAACACAACGCCAGCCTGGCTAATCAAAAGCCACAAAATCTAGGGATCTAGGCAGATAAGAGAGTCACGAGCCTCTCGTCCTACAGAGCTGACCGGTGGTCGAGTTTCTACAAATCAGCTCAACTCTACTTGCAAGCACTGTTTTCCAGCTGACACATGCTGTTACCCCCTAATCCAGGGCTGTGGAGTCAAAGTCTGTGCCCATTTTGGTTGAGTTGGAGTCGAATTCAGAGAAATTGAGGAGTCGGAGTCGGATGTTTGGCTTAATAACTTCACATCACTGGTAGTGGAGTCTTGGAGTCAGTGTCCATTTTGGTTGAGTTTGAGTCAGATGTTTGGCTTACTGACTTCACAGTCATGGTTGTGGAGTCTTGGACTCGGTGTCCATTATGGCAGAGTTGGAGTTGAATTCAGGGAGATTAAAGTCGGAGTCAGATGTTTGGCTTACTGACTCCACAGCCCTGCCTGAATCTTGTCCAGTTTTAGCTCAGTGCTCACAAGCTAAACAGCAGCAGTGGGCGGTATTCTACGCAATGAGATGTAAACTAAAGAAAAGTGTTACTATCTCAAGAACATCTCCAAATTTATTACATTGCAAAATAGCTTGTATTTACTAATACTATTTAACAGTAGTCATCTATGAAGAAGGGAATAACCATTTTAATGATGGTGGTCAAAGTGTGACCCCTGCCTCATTAGGCCCCTGTGCAGATGAACAGGTTGGTACTACAGTCCTATGCTAAAGAAAGGTCATCAATATCAAACTAGTGTAGAACTTCTGTTATTTTACATTGGTTTTAAGTAAACTAAAGGTCGGTTAAATAGTTTGTTTTATACTTATGAAACCAACATGTTCCTTCCTGCGACTTTGTCCCTCGTTCTGTGGTTACAGTCATGTGTAAGTCATGTGAAGTCTGCAGTGACAACGTTTAAGTTTCTTTGTACAATTCTGTCTTTTTTTTACCTTTTGTCCATTTTTCTATTTTATTTATAATGTATCATTTGAAATGTATTGCATTGTTTATTATTTTATTTGGGAAATTAATAGTCCTATTACATTGCTGTTGTAAGGTCATGAGAGATTTGGCCATTTACCTAAAGCCATGCTTTGTACAAAATAAGCAAAGAATTTGTTAACAAATAATATATTTATTAACTTATATCGACATTAATTCCACAGCGCTTTACATGCATCAGCACCACTGTCCCCATTGGGGCTCACAATCTAAATTGTGATCAATAAATCAGATTGTTGAGGAACAGGGAGAAGAGTTATATCTCTAACGGATGATGCTTCAGTTATCTGGAGTACAGGACAGTCATTGTTGTACTTAGGCTTAAAAGTCAAGTGATCCTTTATTAAAGGCCCACTCACCTTCTGATTGTGGTGACATCAATCATGATCAATCAATCAATCAAAAATATGACATCAATCAATAAAAAAATACAATTGACGTGCTGACATCAATCAAGAACAACTGTGCAAGATATAAAAATGAATATATATATATATATATATATATATATATAGATAGATATATAAATACGAAAAAAAGAGGCAGCACTCCCAAATCATAGGTGAAACTGTGGATTCTTTAATGATCCATGCGGCATCGTTTCAAAGTTTACACTTCTTTTTTTGATATATATAAAACAGAAAAGAAAAAAAAAAAACTGCACAGCACTCACAGACTAATGTGAACTGGTGCCAGCAGGGACGCTGGATCAAATAACTAAAAAAAAGTACTCTGCAGCACTTAGCTACTACCAATGATGTACATATGCTAACAAGCTATATATATTTGAGAAAAAAGTTTAAAAACTTACGTGTTTTTTTTTAAAAACTCAAAATCTTATCTTTTTATTTCTGAAGTTCTTGGTACACACATTGGCCAATGTCTGTTTGCTCATCGACTGCGACAAAGTGAATTCAGGTCCGATGAGTCCTAAGCTGACATCCCTGTCCTCCTTGTCCACCCCCCCACTTCTCAGTGGGCAGACTCCATCTCGACCCTAGATCACCTATAGTCAATGAGGGTGCAAATTGTAGCATGGAGCCAGCAACTCCATAAGATACAAAACAGAAAAAAAAAACTGCACAGCACTCACAGACTAATGTGAACTGGTGCCAGCAGTTTTTTTTTTTGTTTTGTATCTTATGGAGTTGCTGGCTCCATGCTACAATTTGCACCCTCATTGACTACAGGTGATCTAGGGTCGATGAGCAAACAGACATTGGCCAATGTGTGTACCAAGAACTTCAGAAATAAAAAGATAAGATTTTGAGTTTTTAAAAAAAAAACGTAAGTTTTTAAACTTTTTTCTCAAATATATATAGCATGTTAGCATATGTACATCATTGGTAGTAGCTGAGTGCTGCAGAGTACTTTTTTTCTAGTTATTTGATCCAGCGTCCCTGCTGGCACCAGTTCACATTAGCCTGTGAGTGCTGTACAGTTTTTTGCGAAACAGCGTCGTCGTCCGCCCTGCGTGGTCACCTCCCTACACCCTGTCATGATTCCATAACATGATGGATTAAAGAGACCACTGCTGCAAAATACTGGTGAGTGCTGCCTATTTCTCTATATATCTGTTTATATGCTTGTGCTCTAAATCTGCATCGGAATTGAATCCAAAAGAGAGAAAATGCAGTAAGAATGCAGCAAAACATTTAATTAAAGAAGCAGATTGCTATTGTATTTTTTTGGTGCAGACACCTGCAGAAAATATATGGAAAATAATACAGTATTTTTTTGTTATGTGGAAAAGTACCAACATTATTATTATTATTATTATTTTTATACATTGTAGTATCGGTGCCATACATTGTGGAGATCAGACATAATGGTCATCTGGGCTGAATCTAAATGTCCAAAT
Source organism: Allobates femoralis (assembly GCA_033576535.1). Taxonomy (NCBI): domain Eukaryota; kingdom Metazoa; phylum Chordata; class Amphibia; order Anura; family Aromobatidae; genus Allobates; species Allobates femoralis. The sequence goes on along the minus strand of JARQOC010000010.1, from coordinate 56,754,806 downwards.
ATACATATATTAGTGATGAGTGGGCACCACCCTGCTCAGTACTCAAAACGAGCAGTTGGACACCTGGATGGACGCAACTTAAGTATAAAGTATAATGGACGTCAATGGGGAACTCAAGCATTTTACTGGAAATGTTAGCATTCCCCATTGACTTCCGTTATACTTGGGTGCTTGAGTTGTGCCCATCCGAGTGTCCAACTGCTCGTTCCGAAAACCGAGCATGGTAGTGCCCGCTCTTCACTAATATACATCATTGATAATCAGGAAATTGTATGAACATTGCAAATGTGCACTTAGCTTACAGTTTACAGTTTCCTGACGTTTACTGCAACATTTCCATACACCAAATGGAGGTCACGCGTGTGTTCATTTGGCTTTCGTTTGGCAGATACATATCTGCATACTGTTTATTTTACTGTATAGCAAACCTTGGCACAATGCAGTTTTTCTATACAGACCGTAACTGCAAATCAACATACAGTATACCATGTGTTACATATATAATGTTTTATATTTACAATTAGTCCATATGGTGGACAGGTGCACAGGCATTCATCCTGTGGGCACCTAGCCTTATTATGGCTAAGCACCATGTACAGAAGACCTGTGAGGTTTGCTAACCATATTAGCACAGCATCCAGAAATGGAATGCTTTCTCTAGGACTATCTTTGTTATTCCTCTTGTAATTTTCATATTATTTTCAAGGTCTAATTTTCCCTGATATCTCCATAATAATCAGCTGGACTTCAGCACAAGGAGACAACATAGAACTGATAAACTTATGAAGGACGTTGCGATGCTGGGAACCGTGTGAAACTGATGCAATCTGTTTTGCGAACTAATACTGGAAAAAACTTGTGAAAATACCTTGAGTCTGTGCTTGTGACATGAATAAGATACAACAGACTATAAAGGAACTCTCTGTGAAATCCTTGGATTTACTTCATTACCAAGAGAGAAATCTGTGACAAAATACACAACAGCTTCCAAGACAGAATCTTCCCATGGAATAAACTGCACCACATGTATCTGGCAGACACTTATCCTCCAATAAAAATATTGGAGTGGGGATAGCTAACTTATGTTTATTTACTATTGTAGCGCCATTTATTCTATGGCCCTTTACATGTGAAAAGGGGCATACATAGACAAGTACAGTAAACGTGAGCAATACAGGCACAGACAGGTACAGGAGGAGAGATGACCCTGCCCGCGAGGGCTCAGTCTGCAAACATGGGTGAGGATACAGTAGATGAGAAGAGAGGACCCTGCCCACAAGGGTTCATAGTCTACAAGAGATAGGTGAGGATACAGTGTTATTCCATAGGCAAATGAGAGGGCATCGGTGTACCCATGGCTTTGCCATGAGCTGAATTTCCCTCAATTTCTGTCTGCCCAAGCTTGTGAACGACCGTGGAACCTCAACAGACGGATCTATTCTTAAATTAAAAAAAAAAAGTGGGTGAGAATACAGTAGATGAGGAAAAAGGACCCTGCCCACGAGGCCTCAGTCTACAAAGGATAAGTAAGGATACAGTAGGTGAGGAGAGAGGACCCTGCCCAAGAGAGCTTACAGTCTACAAGGGATGGATGAGGATACAGTAGATGAGGAAAGAGTACCCTACCCACGAGGACTCAGTGTACAAGGGAGGAGAGAGGACCCTGCCTGTGAGAGCTCACAGTATACAAGGGATGGGTGAGGATACAGTAGGTGAGGAGAGAGGACCCTTCCCGAGAGGGCTCACAGTCTACAAGGGATGGGTGAGGATACAGTAGATGAAGAAAGAGAACCCTGCCCTTGAGGCCTCAGTGTACAAGGGATGAGAGAGGACCCTGCCTGTGAGGGCTCACAGTCTACAAGAGATGGGTGAGGATACAGCAGGAGAGGGTAGAGCTGGTTGTTTGGCGGTATAGTGGACTACGAATCACTGCAGGTTGTAGACTTGTCGGAAGAGGTGGGTCTTCAGGTTCCTTTTGAAGGTTTCCACGGTTGGTGAGAGTTCCAGAGTATGCGGGATGCACAGGAGAAATCTTTGTATGTGATTGCGGGAGGAAGAGATTAGAGGGGAGGAGAGAAGGAGATCTTATGAGGATCGGAGGTTATGGGCAGGTGAGTACCGTGAGACCATGTCACAGAGGTACGGAGGAGACAGATTGTGGATGGCTTTGTATGTCATAGTTAGGGTTTGAGAAATGGGAAGCCTGTGAAGGGCATGGCAGAGGGGAAAGATCGGGGAGCAGTGGGGAGACAGGTGTATTATTCGGGCAGCAGAGTTTAGGATAGATTGAAGGGGTGCAAGACTATTAGAGGGGAGGCCAGAGAGTAGAATGTTGCAGTAGTCTAGGCAGGAGATGATGAGGGCATGCACAAATGTTTTTGCAGATTCTTGGTCAAGGAATGAACGGATCCAGGAAATATTTTTGAGTGGAATTTATGTGAAGGGTTTTGCAGGTTTACTGCTTTGCTGCCTTGGGGGCAATAGGGGTCTGTAATCACAGGGTAGTGGTTCTATGATCCACCTCATTTCACTGATAGGAATTCATAGTGTAGAAGATAACAATGGGGCAAAGCAAGTCCCTGTAACTCTACTAACATCCTTAATGGACCGACCTTCCCTTTTTCAATGAATCTATTGCCCTAGGGCTCCACTGCTGGTCCTGCCTATGATCAGCTTTGTAAACAGGGTATATTCCCATTGTGTAGACACTTTCAATAGGAAGCATTTCCTGTTGCCTAATAAAAGGCTGTCTCTCTTTTAGTGATCTCCATGTATCCTGTTACAACCCCTTCATTTGTATAAACATTCTGAATTGAGGATCCATTCCATTAGTGCAATGTCTCCTAACTATTATAGTATCTACATAAATAATATAAACGTATGTCAGAATATCTATTCCATTTATTACTACATCATCATCATCATTAGGAACCTGCAATACCAGTCAGCCTACAATATTCCCATTCTTTCTAGCTTCTATTAGAAATACATTTGCATGAAATATAGGACTGAATAAGCCTCGTCTGATGATGTGGATATGACTAATATATAAGTTGGTGATTTCTCGGCCTCACCTGCCTATAAGTGCTTTTAAAAGCTTTGCCAATTCAAGTCTCTAAGCTGCCCCTGATAATTGCCATATTGGAAATGTCATATTTCCTTCAAGTAAAGTGACACTTGTCACTGAGCAAAAATCGAAGCGAGCAAATGGAAACATAATAACGGCTTCTTGCGCTGACGGGATGTTAAAGTGGCTGTCTAACTGAAGTGTAATAAATTATGTTATGGTGAGATTCTATGGACCTCGGCTTTTTGCTTATCCCTTGCCAAATTAGTTATTCAAGTGTATACGTGAAGCAATAATATCGGACAAACAGTCAGGTATAGAGCTTCTCTTGAAGACAAATGGCGCAGAAAGTGACTTTTTATTATTATCAACATCAGCTTTTACACAGCACAAAGGAAGGAGGTACAAGGGGTTGCTGCTATAGGATTCAACCAATCATAGCTCTGTCCAAAATCTAGATATAGAGAGAAGAGTTCTTTCCATATATGGTTGTTTTCCTTCTTCTTGCATTCCAGAGCTTTTCCAAGAGATATTCTTTTGTTCACTAAGTGGTTTCAGCTGGTTCACTCAAAATATGAAATAACACATGAGTGCAGATATTTAACAATATGCATATCAAGGTTTCCATAATATATATATATATATATATATATATATATATATATATATATATATATATCAGAGTGTGGGTATAGATAACTAAGATAACATATAAATACATAAAGTTTTCATAAAATATAGCAGAATATAGGTATAGATATTTAGTACAATATTTATCAGAGTTGAATAATCTTTTTTAGTAGATTTTAGAATCTTATCCTTAACAATTATAGTCTAGTTACTAGATCATTGGGAACAATATTACATATTCTCTTCAGTTTTAGGTATTTTTTAGCTATGTTACATTATTGCAGCACTTTGCACATCTGCATCGGTAGGTGAGAAAATCCACCAATGTGGTATCCTCTCGATACTTGCATGATACTGTTATAGTCTCCTCAATCTGGAGTATAAGACTTAGTCCGTCTGCAGCCATATCTTTGATGAACGCACGCAGTGAGAATAATAGACACCTGACATGAGTTCAAGATGCTAAGAAATTCTGAGTTTATCTCCGGAAACACATACATTTATACTGGGAGTAGGCGCTCGGATAGGATCATTCATTAATTGGTTACAGAATATTAAACATAGCTAATCATTAGATCATTGCTGATTGGATTATGCAAGTCTATTCTAAATATATTCTAAACACATATTTATCCTTGTATTTTTTCATCATCTGATGCTATTGACCCATCGCATTCCTTCATTATCTGGCATTTTCAAAACATCTACCCTTCTAACTAAAACATGCTAGACATTGGCTTCACTCCCAGACGAGGTGGCCTTCATCGTTTTCTCTAAACACAGTACATGACTCTATGAAAACACTAATCATTTCTCTTAAAGTCAAGTACTTAAAGGTTTACATATATGCTTGATATGCAGTACAATACAGAATGCAGGATACAAGCACATTGGCAAATCTTTGGATATTTTCATTTATTCAGTTATATAACAATACCTGCCAATACTGGATGCCCTTTTAGTAGAGCCTTTCACCTACTGGTGCTAGATAACTCATGTAAGTCCTTCATATACACTAGAAATAAAGTCAGAAGAATCAGCCACTTTCATCCAAACATTTTAACTATCTAATTTGTATGGGTGTCAGTCCATCATCCTTGCCCGACAGATGTCGTCAGGTAAGGGAAGGATCGGGCATGTAGAAATTAAACACTTCTGGTTCTAAAAGTTAAGCTGCTGTCATACTCGTTCTCTTTTGTTATTTACTTTGTCACATGCATATGTATAGATGTGACAAAAGAGAAAGTTATCTGATATATATGGCCGAATTCAGCTACATAGCTGATTAATAGGGTATTCACACTGGTGAACAGTGACATAGAATCTGATCAGAAGTCGCGTCGTAGACCAGTCTATCCAGACTATAAACCGTTCTTCCATCCCCACAGAATGATCATTAATATGATTGTTCTGTGTGTATAGGATATCGTTGTTCTCGGCAGCACATGTACTGTTTACACAAGATGATGTGCTGCTGAGAATAATGGTGTAAGGTGGGACTGCTATTGTCGTCTGTGATCACAATAGCAGGGATTTGTCCCACTGCTTGTGTCCGTGGTCTGTGACGAGAGGAGACAGCGGATGCGCAGACACTGGGGGGCGGGGTCTTTTCTGGAAGGGGCAGGTTCTTCTCCAGTCTGTCATGAAACAGATTGAGTAGGAGCAGCAGAGATGCTGGAGGGGTGGGGTCTTCTCTGGAGGGGGTGGGGTCTTCTCAACATATCGAGTAGGAGCAGCAGCAGAGATGCTAGAGGGGTTGGGCGTTCCCTGGAGGGGCGGGGTCTTCTCCAGTCTGTCAGGAAACAGATAGAGTAGGAGCAGCAGCAGCAGAGATGCTGGAGGGGGCGAGGTCTTCTCTGGAGGGTGCGGGGTCTTCTCCAGCCTGTCAGGAAACAGATTGAGTAGGAGCAGCAGCAGAGATGCTGGAGGGGGCAGGGTCTTCTCTTGGGGTGGCAGGGTGAAGTGATGATCACAGGGCCTGATAGAGTGACAGGGACGGAGTGAGAGGGGAGGAGAGGGAATGGGGAGGGTTTGGTTTAGAGCAGACAGGGAAGTAATACAAATACCTAAGCCCCTCATAGTACCGTTCTGCTGCACACTTCGTCCTTCTGCTGCACAGATTTCCAGATGCTTGATAACAGTTTTCTCTGCAATCATACATGTAATTATTGACGTAAAGATATTATTGCACTCAGTATCTCAGTGCCTGTAAGGCACTGGTTTCACTTTATAGTCCTAAATCCTGCTGGTTGGTTCCCTTTAAGCATACAATTTGCTCATTTTCCTGTTTAGACAGTATGCCCTCCTGTTGAGCACTGTGTCAATATTTCAATCGAAATTGCCATTAAACAGGATTTTGACAGAAGCTCTGATGGAAACGTTCACTATTTTCAAGCCAATAGAGTCACTTTGGACTTCATCTGGCCATCATCTTGGCAGTGTTCATCTGTGTCTGTCGTGCACAAAAACTTAACAGATTATGTTTATTTGTCCACAAACTGCCAAGGGGGAGGCCAGATCGAGTCCAAAGTGACTCGGCCTCAAAATAGTGAACGTTTTTGTCCTGACCTTTGCCAGAATCCTGTTTCAGGCCCCTAAAATACACGTGAGGCACGTTCCATTTTGACCATCTGTGTGGTCATCTGTGTTTACGTGTGTGTCATCGTGTACCATCCAAGTGTCGTCCGTGTGAGACTTACTGGAATGAAATACATTTAAGAAATTGATGATTTTTATGTGTTAAAGTACAAAGATAATGATAGATAGGCAGACAGACAGACATATCCTTAGGCAAAGTCAATGGAAAAGAGTTTATCAGGTCACATAATGAGAGTGCATAGAATCCAGAATGGATGGGTGCGGTGCACAGACACAAATACTAGGCCAGCTCCCAGGTGTGGTACATAGCAGAAAGACAAAGAGTAAGTCCAGCACTCATCACAGAGTAGGGAGGAAAATCAAAGACTAAATATTAAATATTTTTTCCCTTTATTGGTGTCCATATAAAGGTGTCCATACAAACTTTTTTACGCGTTTCGGGCTTTCTTACTTGATTTTATGGACACCAATCAAAGAAAAAATATTTAGTAGTTAACGTTTCATTATTCTTCCTCCTCTGTGACGAGTGCTGGATTTTCTCTGTCTTTTTGCTATATTAGACTGCTGCTCAATTAATCTGCTTTACACTGCCGCACTGCTTGTTCAGGTTCTTGCTTTGCAGTGAGAGTATGAGGAACATTTCACAACCCAGCTGATTTGCAGTAAAACCCCATGTTACCTTGTTGTCCACATTGCAGACACACCTTGGGTACACTGTGTTTGCAATTTGTGTCAGTACTCTAATGTGAAAATAATATATACAGCACCACACGCCTGTGAAAGGGTGGAAATGTACATCTACAAGTAGACGAGGTGGATTTGTTGAAGATTTTCATGGCTTTTTGTTTCTCTCTATCTTGCAGTATAAAAATGGGTGAGCGCCGCAAAAACGCGTCAAAGGGAGAGCACAAAAAACTAGCCAATGGTGGAAAAGAACATGACGGCCAATGGGGGCGAGCCTGGTAAGAAAACCACAGCTATTATCCTTTTAACTGATCTCTGCCACGTATAGCCTGCGCTGCAGTCTTTTTTGAACTGCTTAGTGTGATTTAATATGTTTAATTCCGGTTGGTTAACTCAGAGTTAATGTCAGAAGCTGCTTCTATCTATGGTTTGTGACAGATTTTCAGGTGACGGGGAGAGTCAGGTCATGCTGCTGTCCACGCTCTGGCCCTTAAATAGTTCCCTCTTCCACCAGGAGATATTGCTGATAGAATTTAGTCTCTGCAAGGACCTTGAGCTGTGGGGACATTTTTGCAGTGTGTGCTGAAGTCTTACTGCTGATTCTACCTGAAGTTTCCTTACTTGTGGGAGTTGCTGTGCTTCCCGATCCATGGGTGGAGGTGAGGGGGTTTTTAGCCTAGAGCTGATCAGGAGGTGAGGGCTAAGATGGCGGCCCGGACGTCCTCACCTTCAGAGGTAATTCTGACAACAGGGTGAGCCAGGGACACATCCACAAGTCAGGCTACTACATCACCAGCCCCACCTTCAGAGTGAACATAGAAGCACCTGGTGGCAGACGTTGAAGTTGCAGAAGCAGACTCTAGGGATGTCACAATGTTTATTTTAAGCCCGCTATATTAATTGGCTGATTGTTGATTAGCTTGGCTAAACATTCCTGTGTACTTTATGAGAGAGCCACAATCAGAACCTGCTTATTATGGGCCCCCAGGCCATGGGGTACGCAGGAACCGGGCCGGTGCAGTTTCTAGGGGATCACGGTGGTCAGGAACCGGTCTGGTGGCCTGGGCTCAGTTGAAAAAGGGGGTTGGGGTTATATACAGGGAATTTGTCATGACGCCACCCGTGGGATGTGGTCAGTGGGGACCACCACTGCTGAAGAACCTTCAGGGATGATGGATGGCAGCTGAGGATGGAACGGCTCTCCACGGGTAAAGTCAATCCCCAGGGCAGTGTGGAATGTCTATGTACAGTGTGCAGGGCGATGGGCTGGTGAGGGATTTACTTTGCACGCTGTACTTACTATGATGCTGCAGCTTCTCCAGGTAGAGTGTAGTAGAAATAATAGTTCTTTACTGGCAACTCAGCACGGCAGCTCTCAAACAGTTTATACGGTGCACAGTTACGGGTAGCTGGCCGGGTAGTCACCAGAGGATGCAGTATCTCAGAGGCCCTCTTCGATGTTCCTTCTTTAGTCACTCTCTGTCCTTTCTCTACCTGTGCTTCTACTTGTAGGCTCCTGCGACTGCTTGAAGCTAAGCGGCTTGCCCTCTCTCCTTTGTGTGCCGTATGACAGGCATCTCGAGTCCTTCACTTTCTCTACCATGCTCCTGGGTGTCAGTGTTTCTGAACTCTATGCGCTGCTTTGCCTCCTGACACTGTGTGGCTGGGAAATCTGGAATTCCCCACCGTCCGGTATTGACAGCTGGGATGTGTAACCCTGTACAGTCTCAGACCCGGTGTCCGTACTCTGCACTTTCCTCTGAGGCGAGCATGACGCTCCTCATCTCCCCCAGGCTTTCTCTCCTTCCTCCTCAGACTCTCTCCATGGCTGTTCTGATCTGACTCCCTTCTTCCCGCTCTTTCCAGTAGATGTAAGCTCCTCCCACCGGGGCTGGGTCTCCCAGGCAAATAGGTTAACCCTTTAGTCCCCCTATTCTAGGTGTGTGAATGCAGGGATGAGGGCCTCAGATTAACGTCATATTCCCCTGATGACCGGAATACCACACACACTGTCTTGGGTGCAGTACCCCTTTAGTGACGCCACACTTATATCTGGGGAAACCAAAAGGATCAGCCATTGACCGGATCTTTCCCTCTCTTGATATCATCTTCTGGAGAAAGTTGGGAGGCCACAGTATAAATTAGATTGTAGGCTGATCCTGTCGTGTTCGGTTGACTTTATTCTAATATGTGTAGGGGCTTTAGTGCCATAAATTTTGTGTGAAACCGCAGACCACGTGCAACCTAGCCTTTTATGAATTCCTTCCACATCTGTACAATGTAACTTCTATGAAGTTGTCAAAATATTATTGCATTTCTTAAGTATATCTGCTGAATACCAAACTATATGGCTGCCGTTATATCTCCAGCCATCTCCTGATATGTCAATAATTACTGGAAATATTTGATATTTTGGGGAAGCTGGGTGACCCAACATTTTTAAAAGCAGAAGTCACAAAGAAATAGCTGAATAAAATACTTTAGAAAAAATGGCTTTTTGTATAATTTATATGTGTATCTAGGCTGCAAAATGCTGACAGTTTATAATTTACACCCTGTCAGCGTTTTGCATTGTTAGGCTACTTTTACATCAGCTATTTTCACCATTTGCGGCACATCCTGCAATTTTGCCCGCATCTGTCGCATAACGGATCACTGCGTTCGGCGTAACTTATTCCCTATGGGTCTTGCGGACATGTTCGGCACTTACGACATCACAAAAAAAACGCTGCTAGCAAGGGTTTTTTGACTCGCCGCAAGTGCAAAAACTGAAGTGCCGCACATGTCAGCAAGACCCGTAGGGAATGAATTTCGACGAATGCAGTCTTGTCGCATGTGATCCGTTATGCGGCAAAACTGCCAGGTATGACACAAATAGCGAAAATCGCTGGCCTTACCTAGATATCACCTTTCTGCGTGTGGAGGGGCGGCCTCAGCCCCCGACCAGAGGCGTGTTTGTTTTGGGGCTTAGGTGTAAATGTCATTACTTGTTGTTTACACCCAGTCTCCTAGAAGCACGCCCCAGACTCCTACAGGCTCCCCCTTACTCCAGCATGACCAGCCACCACGGACTCCTACAAGGCCATCCTTCCCCCAGACTCCAGCATGCTGAATCACCTCCAGACTCCTACAAGGCTGTTCTCCCCTAGAATCCAGCATGCCCAGCCACCACCAGACTCCTACAGGCCTGCCACCCCCCAGACTCCAGCATGCTCAGCCACCCTCAGACTCCTACAGGCCCGCCACCCCCCAGACTCCAGCATGCTCAGCCACCCTCAGACTCCTACAGGCCCGCCACCCCCCAGACTCCAGCATGCCCAGCCACCCTCAGACTCCTACAGCCCTGCCCACCCCCAGACTCCAGCATGCCCAGCCACCCTCAGACTCCTACAGGCCCACTGCCCCCCAGACTCCCGCATACCCACTTCCCCAGACTCCAGCATACTTGCCCCCCTCCAGACTCCTACAAGCCCTCCCCAGTTCCAAGCATGGCTGCCCCCCATTCCCCAACATGACCACTGACCCCCATTCACCTATGTAAACTGAACCGCATTGCACACAGTGATCACCTCCTCCTCTTCCACAGTGTACTGAATCCGCAGCTGTGTGAAGGAGATGACCTGAGTGCTGAGTGCACTGAGCTGCGGATTCAATACACTGTGGCAGAGGATGAGATGAGCGCTGTATGCAATGCGGTGTGTGCTCACCTGCTCCCCTGTGCCTGCGCTGTCAGTGGCCCTGATCCTTCTCTCTGCCGCAGCTGCCCATTCTGTGAAGATGAACCACAGCAGTGATACAGAGCGGGCGGATGCGGCAGAGATCCACTTGCAGATGATTCAATGTTCTATGTACAGTATTTGCAATGCTGACTAATCTTCAACTGTCCTGATTGCTTACAGGGAGGTGGACTGGTTCTCATTGGGTGGCGTCATCTTTCTACTGATGTTTGCGCCACTTATTGTGTATTATTTTGTGATGTCATGTGATCAGTACCAGTGCGCGCTCACTAGTCCGGTCCTTGATTTATATTCGGGAAAAACTCAGCTATCCGACATATGGAACAAGACGCCGCTGATCACCTGGAAAGCTGTTTATATCTATGCAGCCTGGGTCTCTTTTCAGGTAAGTGAAAATATTGTGTGATAAATGTATGAGTTTAGTCATCAATTGCAGATTTACTATTACATGCAGCCTAATACATTTCGAACATCTTTATGTTGTCCATGAACCAAAAAATGAAATGTATTCCAGCCATGATCTGCCGTAGATTTCAGCTATATATGGAAAGGAGAGAAGTCCGGCTTTCAGGATCGCTCTGTTCCAGTCCTGAAAGCCGGATTTCTCTCCTTTCCATATATGCAATTCTAGTGACCGGCTGATTGCTGCAGTTCATCGGATCCTACCCATTTGTGCTTATGGTTGTTGTGTTCCACACAACTGAACCAGGTGAGTGGATCCATATCTGTGAAACGATTTTACCATTGGATAAGACCCTATTGTGCGCTTCTGTCTCCCCCTTTTTTGTAGATTTCAGCTATAATATACATTTCTGATGTATATCACAATAAGTTTGTTGAACGATAATAGACCACCCCGCTTTTGCTAAGAGATGTCGAAATATGTATATTTTCTAGCCTATTATTAGAATCGAGTATAAGGCTGTTTCGGATTTTATAATGCCCGATGGTTTGTTTTCCGGTCGATCAAAATCTTGATGAGTAGAATACTTTTTTGGGATACCAGATTTCAACAAAATCATTTTACCATTGTAGGTGTTTCTGTACATGTTACTACCGGATATCTGCCATAAATTTATTCCGGGATATGTTGGAGGTGTCCAAGAAGGAGCACGAACACCGGCCGGTGAGTCCTAAAAAATGTTCTGTTTACTTTACTCCTACATCAATGCAAAGCAATCAGAAACCGTGATTAAAAGTCCAATAATGTGTTAGTAAAATATCCTGTAAGTCTTAAGGTACTGTCACACGCCACAATCTCACCTGGCGATCTGAAAGGCGATGTGTCGCCCCGGTGAAATCGCCGTGAAATTGCCTCACGGTTGCAGCGTGTGATTGGGCGATTTCGCGGCGATAAATCACCCATCGGCCGTTGCCTGATTCCTGAACAGTGCTCAGTAATCAGCCGCAATCGGCAAGGCGATATCTTTGTGTTTTGGCATGTGACAGGGCGATAATGATGGAAAGAGCGTTTTCTGTGATTTCCTGTAGGTGTGCCTCAGCGTGCTGTAGTCCGCGCCCCGTCTGAGATGATTGGTGTTGGCTACTGTGTTCCCATTGGCTGTCAGTTGACACCGCGCCATATTTGAAGAGCTGTCCGTTCAGCACCACACACATCTTCAGCTACACAACCGTCCGCAAACTCAGTGCAATTACGCACGCCATTGCATAGCGCAAGCTATGTTGTCCTCGTGTATTAAGTTGCGCTGTGTGGAGTATAGTGCCACACATGACAGCTCAGATGTTGGGCTACACATCGTAGATGCGTGCCATGGGCCAGTGTGTGTGTTGCAGGAGCCACAATTGACGACACGAGTGTGTATTTGTGACAAACTCCGATAGACAATTGTGTCATGTATTAGCCAGCCTTCTAGAGCAGGCTGACCAATCGTAATGCAGTTGTGTTGTCCTATGAGCGTGTATGGGGCGCGATGTAAACCACTGTGGCACGCCTATCTCCTCGCCGTGCTGAACATGTACGCCCGCATTGCCTTTGAGATTGCGGCATGTGAAGCAGCGATGGAATTAGGCAGGATTGCTTCCGCTGTAGGTGAGGCAACTTCCGGAGCGACACATCGCTTTAGCTTCATGGCAAGATTGCGGCGTGTGATGCTGCCATCGGTGATCTGAGGCGGGCACAAAAAACTTGAGCGCGCACGTCATATCGCCACACATCGCCAGCCGTGATTGCGGCGTGTGACAGTACCTTTAGAGCTTTAATACATCAAAAAGAATCTGTCAACAGTTTTTGCTAGTTCATCATGATGTAGGCAAAGAGACCCTGAATCCAATGATGTGTCACTTAGTTTACAGGGTGCAGTGGTTCTGACACAATCAGACTTTATAGGTTTACCAATGCTGAAAAAGCTGCCCCCTATACACACACACCAGGCTTGAAACACCGATTAGGCATGTTGTAAAGAAGGCGCACCTGAATTGCATTTCACCCTATGCAAGGAGAGTTTCTTGTGATTCCTGATCAAATCCAGCAGGTTCAATTTTTTTGCAAATGTTGTTTTGCAGTCAGCTATTGTCTTGTGTACTATTGAAACCGCTTTTACAATCATTACTTGCAGTGTCACAATGCTACCTTGGCGTTGAGCGCCATTGTCCATTATTAGTAGGTCACGTATGCACCTAACTCCACACTCTGCCTTCCTCAGGTATCATTAACAAGTATCAAATCAATGGACTCCAGGCCTGGATCATGACACACATTCTCTGGTTCGCTAACGCCTATTATTTCCACTGGTTTGCTCCCACAATCATCATTGACAACTGGATTCCATTACTATGGTGTACAAATGTACTGGGATACTCTGTCTCCACATTCGTGATGATCAAGGCCTACTTGTTCCCAACCAATGTCAAAGATTGGTAAGAAAGCATTCAGTAGGAGTATGAAAGTGACATTCAGCTCACCCTATCGTACAGTTTATGCCGCAGGGTTGTGGAGTCAGTAAGCCAGACCTCTGACTTAAACTCTGACTCCTAAATTTCCTTACATCTGACTCCGACCCCACCAAAATGAACACCTACCATGACTCCGACTTCACAGTCCTTGAGTGCCATCAGCAAGCCAAACCTCCCACACCAACTCCGAATCCTCAGTCTCCCGAAATCCGACTCCATGACTTCCAACTCCACAGCCATGGTGTGCAGTCGACAAGCCAAACCTCCAACTCTTCAATTTCCCTTAACCTGACTCCGACTCCACACTGGGGTGCACTGTGGAGCACTGTTTTAATGCATTATTTCCATCTGACAAATAGGATTGTATCTGGAAAGGGCATTTTTATTTTCCTTATCTTATTTTCAGGACCTTGAGTTCACTCCTTAGGCTACATTTACACACATTGTTTTTGAACTGTTTTGTGAGGATCCGTTTTTGCAGTGAAACAGATCAATTTCAGAGATTCCCAGCAAAGTCAATGAGTTTTCAAGATTTGTCATTGAGACACAACCTTTTGCAGTGATGCGTTTTTTGGCTCAAAAAGAATGAGCATGTCAATTTGTGTGGCGTATTTCTGATCTGCTTTTTCCATTGAAAACATTGTCTATTAGCTAAAAAAAAGCACAAGTCTAAAATGCATCAGAAATGGATGATCTGTTTTTGATGTATTTTTTTTGAAAAGCTGATCCAGTTTTGCAGCTGAAAGACGGATCCTCAAAAAATGCACCAAAACTATTGTGTTGGAATGTAGCCTTAGAGCAGTGTTCACCATCTCCTGACCTCAAGAGCCACCAGCAGGTCATGTTTTTAGGATTTTCTTAGTATTGCACAATGTTGGAATTATCACCTGTGCAATACTAAAGCCTGGGTGACACGCTTCAATGATCGAACGATCCGACCAATGACTTGACCTACGTCATTCAATGATCACTAGTGAAGTGCCACTTGTACAGATATCTTTAACGACGCAGCAACGATTCCATGACAGGCGAACGATACTTTTGATCACCTACGTCCTTCAGTTCTGAATAGACAAAGTCGTTAACGACATCGTTATCGAGGTGTTACATACACCGATGCTGCAGGTTGGATGGACGATCATCGCTTGGTTTAAGGTCCTGATCACAAACCTCCGATGAACGATCAGCTGACTTATCGTTGATCATTTCTACTTGTCACACGCAAGTCGTTGCTCCACCCAAAAAGCTGTGACGTACAAACGATATCGTTAACGATATCGTAGCGTGTAAAGAGTACTTCACACACTGCAACATTGCTAGCGATATCGCTGAAACGTCACAGGTTTTGTGGCATAACAGTGATCTCTCCAGCGATGTTGCAGTGTGTGAGACGCATCAGAGACCTGACCCCTGCTGTGAGGTCACTGATCGCTACAAATTGTTCAGGACCCACCCTGATCTCCCGCTGGTCAGCACGCATCGGCGTGTGTGACAGCGGGAAACCAACGATCACCAACCTCCCAGCCAATGCCCACATTAGATTCTGGGCACTGGTAACCAGGGTAAATATCGAATAGCTAAGCACCGCGCTCTGCTTAGTTACCCATTGTTTACCCTGGTTACCAGCGTCCTCCCGCTTAGCCCAGCCTGTAAGCGGGAGGATGCTGGTAACCAGGGTAAATAATGGGTAACTAAGCAGAGCATGCTGCTTAGCAACCCTATATTTACCCTGGTTACCAGTGATCTCGCTGCTGACTGGTCGCTGGGGAGTCTGCATGTTTGACAGCTCACCAGCGACTGCATAGAGACTTTCCAGCGATTCCGGCCAGGTTGGATCGCTGGTGGGATCGCTGGAAAGCCTCAGTGTGTAAAGGGACCCTTATGGGCCCTTTAGGATAATCCTGAAAACATGACCTACTGGTGGCTCTTGAGGTCAGGAGATGGTGAACACTGCCTTACAGCCTACAACACTATCACTATCTTTGGATTGTCAGCTCTTATGGTGCCCTTACACCTTAACAGTCAGGTGTACATTCATTCAACCAACAGCTAATCATCCCAACTTCCCCGTAGACTGATCGATGGATGGATGGATATGGGTGGATGGATATGAGTGGATTGAAAGCAACATAGATAATCACATTTGTAAAACACTGTAGAATTAATAGCACTATATAATTAAGTAAAATAAATAAACTAGATAATGTATTGCCCGATGACTGCAGTTGTATCAATATCCATTTTGTTCATGTTGGCACTTAAGGGGAACCTGTCACCAGGTTTTTGCCATCCCATCTGAGAGCAGCATAATGTAGAAATAGAGACCCTGATTCCAGTGATGTGTCATGTACTGAGCTGCATGCTGTCATTTTGATAAAATTAGTGTTTTCTCTATTGCAGATTTAGCAGTCTGTGAATATGCCAGACTACCTGGCAGCAGGCCAAGTAGACTGCTAATGATAATCTCCAGCTGATTAAACAGTGATTTTATCAAAACTACACTGAGCAACCCAGTAAGTGACACATCGCTGGAATCAGGATCTCGGGTCCTATATTATGCTATTCTCAGATTAGGTTGCAAAAACTTGGTGACAGGTTTCCTTTAAGCACAGAGCTATACAAAGATTTTGTTTCATGATAGTCACAGTCCATAGCAATGTGCAGCATGTGACTTTCATGTGACTTGAGAATCATTGAGGAGCCACAAAGTCAAGGAAGACTCGGAGTAAAGAAAGTGGCAGACAAATGGTGCAGCTGCAACATTACATCTTGTATATGAAGATGACAAAAAAAAGTGAAAAAATGTATTTTAAAAAGATCAATTATCTGTATTAAATTTTAATTTTTTTTTCAGTAAATTCACTGGTAACTTTCTCTATGATTACATGATGGGGATTGAATTTAACCCTCGCATTGGGAAATGGTTTGACTTTAAGCTTTTCTTCAATGGACGTCCCGGAATTGTTGCCTGGACTTTAATTAACCTATCTTATGCTGCAAAACAGCAAGAGCTGTACGGACAAGTCACAAACTCAATGATTCTTGTCAACATTCTGCAGGTATGAGAAGTGACCGACTTTCTCTAAAGTAACAAACAGTTATTAAGGTGATTATCCAGGACTTCGGTTATTGTTTCCTATGGGTCTAAGAATTTACAGGCAAGTAGTTCTACCCACTGACTATGTCTGCCGGCTCAGATCGGTTATGGACCGCTCCTGCCGGCGATTCTCCTGCTGGGAGCTGGCTGTCAATCAGCATGATGTTGGCCCCATCAACAGAGTGGAGCAGAAGAGAAGGCGCTGTCCTGTTGACATGAGGTGAAAAGGAGCAGGAAAGTTACCACCTGAGCTGGACATCAAACAGAATAGGCGTGTAGATAACAACTACATGCCTATATGGTCTTATCCCTATAAGAAAAAAAACCAGTCCCAGATCACCTCCTTTAAGTATTTCAGACATTAGTGCCCTACTAGACACCTTTGAGTTGGGAAAATGCCCCACTATTATATTGTCATGCTCCATAAGTTTGGAGTAAAATAATGGTAAAAAGTAAGGCAATCAAAAGGTGGTAAAAGAGAGGGAAAAGTATCTAATATCTAGGAAAATGTATAGCATAGCTACCACATGTGTTAGGGACGGCTGGGCGACAGCTGCTTACTGCACAATTAGCCGATCCAGCATTTGGCTAAGGCTGGCTTCACACTACCTTTTTTACTATCCTGTTCTGTTCATTTTTGAAATGAACAGAACAGGATCGTTTTGGGCCCCATGTATCCCTATGAGGCTGGATTCGCCGTATTTGGCCATCCGGTTTTGTGAATCCGGTACAGGATTTGTTTATGTCCTGTTTTTCACCGGTCCCAAAATCGAGGCCTGCACCATTTTTGGTCTCCGGTGACAAAACAGGATAGAAACGAATCCTGTCCTGTCCGGCACACATAACATGGGGGTCTATTGCACCGAATCCAGGAAACAACACAATCGTTTCCCAGATCCGATGCCAAGGTACGGAGCATGCGCAGAACAGGTGCGCTGCTCTGTACCCATGGTAAATCTGTCTAATATCACTTTAGCAGTGTATCTATATATACTGCTAAAGTGATATTAAATATAAGGATAATTAAAAATAAAAAATCATAAATACGCACCTTCTGAGTGTCCCACACTGAATCTCCTGGCATTTGAGGACCTTGTATGATCTCACTGGGAGGGCGGGGCAACCCGATCACATGACCACATCATGTGACTGGTTTGCCCCGTCCCTCCCAGTGACATCATGCAAGGTCCTCAAATGCCAGGAGATTCAGTGTGGGACACTCAGAAGTCGCCGGAAGGTGCGTATTTATGATTTTTTCTTTTTAATTATCCCTTTATTTAATATCATTTTAGCAGTGTATATAGATATTCACTGCTAAAATGATATTAGACAGCACTGACAGCACTTGTCACACAGCGCTGACAGTGGGCTCGGCTCCTAGCTGCTCTTTCTGTGTCCGGATACCGGACCGGACACAGATAAAGCATCTGAAGGTGCTGATCCGGTGCTGTCCGTTCCTGTTCATTTGGTTCCTGCAAAAAACAGGATTCAAACAAACAGGACAAAAACGTAGTGTGAAGCCAGCCTAACAGCTATCTAAAGTGAATGGGGAGGGGGGAGAATATTGACACTATTTAAAAAAGTGCTACACTGGGGGAGGTAAAATAAGCCCAACAAAAAATAAAAATATTGACTCAACATGAATGGACTGATACCTGGGAACAATAGATTGCATTCACCAGCTGCCAGGCATATTACCTGGAACGGTTGATGACAATAGATCTACATCTAGTTTTATTGCTTGTCTGAGGTTTCAAATGTTTCCAGCTCTATACCTCTGACATATGCCACTGCATGTTTTTGTAGTGACCTCTATATAGGAAAATATGGCTAACTATAATTTCCTAAATGGTAAAGATAACGTATTGGCCCAAACCGGCTCAGTGCATGCCACAAAGGACAGTTTTTAAAGCAGGGGTGGGGAACTCCAGGCCTCGAGGGCCGCCAACAGGTCATGTTTTCGGATTTCCTTAGCATTAGCGGTTGGAATCATCACCAGTGCAGGTGATTATATTATAACCTGTGCAATACTAAGGAAATCCGGAAAACGTGACCTGTTGGCGGCCCTCGAGGACTGGAGTTCCCCACCCCTGCTTTGTGTGTTAAGGTTAGGTGTTAGGATTAGGGGTTAGGTTTAGGGGTTAGGGTTGCCTGTAGGCATTTTTCCTTGAGAACATTTTTCAGGGAACCATGTTGGATACATTCTGGTCCTTATGATATATTAGATGTATATGAAGTGTGAACAGAACTTTGTAGTCAGTCTTTCCATCCATAATAATGAGTACAAAGTTGTATTCAATTACTCAGAAAATAAGTAAATTAAAATAATAATTGCATTCATTGTTTATTTTGCTTCGTAAACTTTTCTGTCACTGACAGTGTTTTATGAAGTGTTGATATAATTATGACGGTTGAATTAATAGTCTGGTGGTGGTTTGCCAGCTACTGATGGGCCAATATCCAGGGCAGGGGATCAAGGCTGAATAGTATAATATTTTTATGATCCGCATTATTGCACCTGATGATGTGCATCTTTGTTATCCTCAGGCCGTCTACGTTGTGGATTTTTTCTGGAATGAAGCCTGGTACCTGAAGACAATAGACATTTGTCATGACCACTTTGGCTGGTACCTGGGGTGGGGAGATTGTGTCTGGCTGCCCTTCCTCTACACATTGCAGGTAATATACCTTTAGTAGTTTATCATAAGTGTGTATGCTCACCTACCTATCTTCTTCCAGTGTGGCCCCTGTCTGTAGGATAATAGTGATCTGAGCCTGCCCGGTGCCTGCACATTGAACCCCGCCGCTAGGAAAAAAAGAACTGTAATCCTCCCAGCAGGAGGTATACCTGGTATATCCCGCAGTGCCGCCTCCCGATGCACGTTCCGGCATGCATGCCTTCTTCCTGGGGGGAACACTGGAGTGCTCGGTGTATAGAGATCGATGGCTGTAATCGAGCTCCCTGCACACTGACTGACAGCAGGTTCTGATGCTGAGCGGCTGTCTGTCATTTCATGGGGCGCAGTAACAGCCGCAGCTCTCCATACACAGAGCTGTGACTGAACCGCCTCAGTGCCACCTCCGTAACTTAAACCGGAACACTGCTGGGAGGATTAAACTTCATTCCCTCCCAGCAGCCAGGTTCAATGTGCAGACGCGGGCAGTTTCCAAACACGATTAACCCCATATCCACAGGGTAATAGCATTTTTTACGTGACAGGTTCCTTTTAAATGGGTTTTTCGGTTACAGGGAATAAAACTTATACATTTTGTTTTGTTTTTTATAAAATACCTCAAATCTATACCTCACACTTTTCAAGATCTCTGCTTGCTGTGAGCGAGCAAAATACAGAAAATATTCTGTCCTGGTCATTGTGATGCAAAAAAAACAAAACGCTGAAGAATCCCTTTAACTGTGACATACTAGTGCATCTCAATGAATTAGAACATCATCAACAATCAATATCATATTGCCATGGTTTAGGGCGTTTCTTGGGAGCTCTGAAACGTGTTGACTAATAAATCAATATTATATTCAACCCTTTGATGTCTGGTGGAATACGGTAGCGCAGTTTTTAACCCTTCTTCCTCCCTACTCTATATGCACCACGATGGGGACTGCAGCAGCAGTGATCTGCTTTTATAGTGGTTGTGACTCTCGCAACCACACAAGGTGAAGCCTCTGATACCTATTTAGGTCATATTTTATCTCTCAGACCCTTCATCCTCCCCACTTAAATTTTTCGAGATAATGACCTTTGGGTTTTCATTGGCTGTAAGCCATAATCATCAACATTAACAGAAATAACCACTTGAAATAGATCACGCTGTGTGTAATTACTCTATGTAATATATGTTTTTCACTTTATGTATTGAATTACTGATATAAATTAACTGTTTGATGATATTCTAATTCATTGAGATGCACTAGTAACTGGATGCATATAAAATACTAACACTGTATTTATGTTTTATATTCAGGGCCTATATTTGGTGTACAACCCAGTCCAGCTGTCTACGCCTGCCGCGGTTGGAGTTTTACTACTCGGTCTGATCGGATACTACATCTTCAGGATGACCAATCATCAAAAGGATCTGTTCAGACGTACAAACGGCAACTGTGCGATCTGGGGTAAAAAGCCCAAATATATCGAATGCTCTTACACATCTGCAGATGGCAAGAGGCATTACAGCAAACTGATGATTTCTGGATTTTGGGGGGTGGCCCGACATTTTAACTACACTGGAGACTTGATGGGCTCGTTGTCGTACTGCCTGGCCTGTGGCTTCGACCATCTCCTGCCTTATTTCTATATTATATACATGACCATCTTGTTAGTCCACCGCTGTATACGTGACGAGCACCGATGCTCCAGCAAATACGGGAAGGACTGGAAGCAATATACCGATGCAGTGCCGTACAGATTGCTGCCCGGTGTGTTCTAGAATATGTGAAAAATATTTCAGGGAAAACACAGATGTTCATTCTTTTTTGGAACTGCGACTGATACGGATCAGTTTCTAAGAAGAAAAGGATTTTGACCACATGGACCACAGCTAAAGCAAACTGAACTGGGACCACACACTGCATATACTGATAAACAACTCTGTTCTATATATGGTTTCTCCAATCACAATTGATAGACAAGACTGAGCCCCCAAACAGTCAACTGTGGCCTTCAGTGTTCAGCAAAATTTCAATAATGTCCAATGCATTGAAGAATAGGTTTTTTTATTATTTTTATTCTACAGAAGCCCAAAAGTCTGTGCAAATTAATTTTTAAAAAATATCTTTTGATGGGGACAGAACTCTTTTTATTTATAGACAGAGCTCCAAATCTCGTTCACCCGGTCTTAAAGGGGTTATCCAGGATAAAAATAATATTGTACCTAAGCACTAACAGGCAGGTAGTTACCACCTACCTGCCTGTTGTGCCTGACTGTTCACAGCCAACAAGGAGCGGTCACAGACTGCTCCTTTCGGCGTTTTTTTTGCTTCCCCTGGCATCACAACTATAGGAGGGCGGCTTCTCCCCGCGGTAGACAGGTGTCAGACCCAACGTCACGTGGATTGTCAGCAGGCTCCCCCAATCAGGTATTGAGGAATTGGCGGTCAATCAGCATGACGTCGACTATGCGCCCACTATCGCAGAGCAGAACGGAAAAGCCGCCTCTTCTCTGTGTACCCCGCCATGATGTCACTGGCAGGAGCAGTTTGTGACAACTGTGTGCCAGAGGTGAACATACAGGTGCTGGACACAACATGCAGTTGGGTGGCAGCTACCTGCCTTTTAGTGCTTAGGCACAATTATTTTTTTTATCCCGGATATCTCCTTTAAGGCTCAATCAGACGTCTGTGAAATTCAGTCTGATCAATGCAAGGATTGATGACTCATCTCCCAACCTTTGTGTGACAGCCTCCTATATGAAGCTGTTAAACTTGGGTCGGGAGAGCCACAGTCTATGCTTGGACTGATTGACATGGACGTCTGAATGAGCCCTATAGTTACTTAAAACCTTTCCTGAATCCACCACTAGGGGGAGCTTACTGAAGACAGAGTCATACAACTCACAATAAAAATGAAATAATAAGATATAAAATGAAAAGGAATATCCACAGATTTTTGATCAGTAATGGTTATTATTTTATTACTTTTATTAACTGTTTGTTAACTCACAACCCACCTTGTACATAATATTTGTGAAGCTCTGTTTCCGGATTGTGCTGACAGGTTGCTTCACATCCGCCTCTTGTACAGTTCATTTGAGATTTCTCCTGAATAAAAAAAAAATACTTTTTACTTATTGATGTCATCAATCCAGATGTAATAGTACACTAGGTCCTTTACTGCTGCTATTTCAATTGCGGCATACTCCATTGAGTGACGTGTGTATGAAGCTTTACTCCCATATATGACCTTTTCTAGAGCAAGATGAATCTTGTATAGTACTGCAGTGATGGAAAATCAGGTGCTGTGTGCATTACGCTAAATATATTTGTGTACAATCATGAACAATACTATTACTATACTTACCTTGCAGGATCTGCACCACTATTATAGAGCCTTGGGTACTTATGGCAAATCCAACGTTTTTGCCAAAAAATATGCAACAAATGAAACTCTTGCAAATGATTGGAAGTCCCCATTCATTTACATGGCCGGGATCCATTCTCAAGATAAGTGCTGGTCCCACTGGGAAATCTGCATCTGCTATGCATTTGTGGCATATTCTCCAGATATGCCATAAATATGTAAGATCAGAATAACCCATGATCATAGGATGCATATTCCAATATATATATGGGAGTGTTGGGTACATAAGTGAGGACAGTACAAGAGATGGCAAATAGTACTGCTTAGACCTCAAAATTACTATCTTGATATGATCCCTGGTTGTCGTCATCTGTGATATAAGTAATATATGCATTGGCAACAACAATACAATACTGCCCCCTATGGATAAGAAAGTAGTAATGTCCCCCATCCTGATGTCATTTTGTAGGATGTCCCCACAATCTGATCTTGTTTTTTTTGTTCTCTCTTAGGCCCCTTTCACACTGGGTTTTTTGAAAAAAATGCAGCAGATCCGGTCAAAAAACTGCATCTGCCGCATTTTCCGCCAAACCGCAGCACTTGCGGCACAGTTGCGGCAAGCCCATGCATTGTCTATGGGGCTTGCGGTAAGTGTGCGGCAGACGCGGCAAGTGCGGTTTCGGCAGATGCGGCCGCGAAAAAAAGACGCTGCTGACCGCGTTTTTTTTTCGCGGCCGCATCTGTCGAAACCACACTTGCCGCACCTGCCGCACACTTACCGCAAGCCCCATATACAATGCATGGGGCTTGCCGCAACTGTGCCGCAAGTGCAGCCGTTCGGCGGAAAATGCAGCAGATGCATTTTTTTGAGCGGATCTGCCACATTTTTTTCAAAAACCCCAGTGTGAAAGCACCCTTACTCACACACACACACTCTCACACACACTCACACATATATACACACACACACTCACACATATATACACACATACCACTCAGACATGTTTTCACACATATAGACACGCTCTGACATATTCACACAAACACATACACACTCACACATATACACACTCACTCACACGTATTAACACACATACTCACATACACACACACACATATACACACACACTCATATTCACAAACACACACACACACATACACACATATATACACTCATACATGTTCACATACACACTCACACACACACTCACACGCACACATATATACACACTCACACATATATACACACAAATACTAACACATACACTCACACATATACACACACTCACACATATACACACACATACTCACACATTCACTCACATATATATACACACATATTCACACACAAATACTCACACTCTCACACATATACCACTCACTCACACACATATACTCACACATATACAAACACACACTCAGGCATATAGACACACACGCACACATATTCACACACACTCACACATACACACTCACACATACACACACTCAGACATATTCATACACATATACACACACATACTCACACACTCTCTCTCTAAGTCTCAATCACACACACCTTAACGATGCCGCGGTCCATTGTACAGGAGGCCACCGCTGTACCCACTTTATTGTGACTTCTGGGTAGCGCTCAAACAAGCTCCTTCGCTCCTGTACATCAATGAAAGCCAGCGGGCCAATCAGGAGCCTGCAGGTGGCATCATACGCCAGCTTGCATTGATGTACAGGAGCAAAGGAGATAGTTTGAGCGGTACCCAGAAGTCACAATAAAGCAGGTACCGCGGTGGCCCACTGTACAATGGACCGCGGCATGCTTATGTTTCCATGGTGCCACGGGTCGCAATGTGAAGCCCCGCGGGCCGCTTACGGCCCGGGGCCCGCGTGTTTGAGACCCCTAATTTACACACTGTCCCTCTTATGCACATTCCCTGCACACTGCCCCCTCATCACACTGCCTCTCCTTTCAATACTGAACTCCCTTGTCACAGAGTGCCCCCCTATACTGCTGTTTATACTGGTCTCCCTCATCACACTCCCCATCCTCTGCATACTGTCCCCTCCTGGCTGTGGCCTCACACTGACCATGCATACTGCCCCCATCCTCTCCCCCAGTTTGCTGCTCATATTCCCTCCACCCTCTCCCCCTAGTTTGCTCCTCATACTTCCCCTATCGTCTCCCCCCAGTTTGCTGCTCATACTGTCCACATCCTCTCCCCCCCCCCAAGTTTGCTGCTCATACTCCCCCCCTCATCCTCTCCCCCCCAGTTTGCTGCTAATACAACCCCCACCTTCTCCCCCCAGTTTGCAGCTCATATATCCCCTACCCTCTCCCCCAGTTTGCTGATTACACTCCCCCCACCCTATCCCCCCCAGTTTGCCGCTCACACTTCCCTCACCCTTTCCCCCAGTTTGATGCTCATGCTCTCTCTCACCCTCTCCCCCCATTTGCCTGCTCATTCTCCCCCTCCACCTTGTCCCCACAGTTTGCTCCTCATACTGGCACCCCCTCCAGGACCTTAGGATACTTGGAACTGGGCTTTCTTGAGGCTTCATCACGGGGATCACAGGGACCAAGACCCTGTGACCCTGGCGGTGTCATTAAAAGTTTGGTGTGGGTGGCTCTCTCTCCTGGTGATAGGGATCTCGCGTGGAGGGTTCATTCTGGGCAGGGATGACTGGACCTGGGGATACTAGTGTTTTTACGTGACGCCACACGCAGGTTGCAGCTATATCTGGCCACTGCTGCTCGGCAGTCTTCCTAGGGGCTGATGGTTGGGAGACAGCAATGTTCTTAAGCCCTCTACGGGTAGGGCTGACCCCTAAGGTGGCCAAAGGTACTTGAGTGAGTTGGTAGTTGTGTTACTGGTGCTTTAGGCTGGCTTCACACTACATTTTTGTTCCTGTTTGTGGGATCCTGTTCCAACGAACAGAAACGGACAGCATCGGATTGGCAACTCCGGATACCATTTTTGTGTCTGGGTCTGGTATCCGGACACAGAAAGAGCAGCGGGGAGCCGAGCTGTCTGACAAGAGCTGTCGGCGCTGTCCACTTTCATTTTAGCAGTGTAACTAAAACCCATAGATATATGGAGGCAAAATGACGCCTTTTGTTTCAAACAAAGTATCAAAGAATAAATATGAGCAAAATTAGGTTTTATTATTGAGACATGACGTATAAAAGCTAAGTACAATACAAGTGCATACAAAAAGCGTTCCAGGTTTCAGGAGTAAAACAACGTGATGCAGGTATTTACATGATGTACAAATTACACCATTCCAAAACAAACAGAACAGGATCCAAAAACTGTGAAGCCAGCCTTAGACACGTTAAGAAAGTTCACAGACACAGCGGGTTGCAGTTTTCAGGTCTTTAACTCACAGTCTTTGTGCAGCAGCCCGCTGAGCACTGGGTTCTCAGAGGCAGGGATCCAGCTACTCACTGGTAGTAGGATGGTACGTAACCAGCACCCCTTCTCTGTCCTTTCCAGGTCGTCTCGCACTGCACTTACCTCTCCCGTCCTGCCTTGGGCCTCGCCACACAGAGCTCTGTGTCAGTGACGGTGGGCTTTTCCTAGAGGTTCCCCTGTAGTGTCTCCCTTAGCCCTATGGTTGCCACCTTTTGATGTGCGTGGTTTCGACTGTGTCACCTTGGAAGTGCCACAGCCTCTGGGTTGCTAGCTGAGCCTGGTCTTCTCCACTAGTCTTTTGGGTTCCTGGTGTCCCTTGCAGCCTAGTCCCTCCACTTGCCTGCGCTCGACAATGAATATGAATCCCACAAGTGGATTGCTCACTTTGCATGCCTCTGGGACCCCTCTTTCTCCCGGAGCCACTTGGGTGATGTTCTGCTCTAGGGTTCGGCCTTAGGACGAGCTTCCACTTGCTCCATTCCTCTGGACACTTCTCAGGCGTATATTCTCTAGCTGCTCTCTAACTCGACCTTGGTGTTTAATGGCCTCTCCTCAGTTGTTCTACCACCTCTCCTCAGCTGGTCACGCTCTCTGTTAACTGTCTTTCTTCTTACTGTCGTCTTCTACGTTCTAGATGTTTCTTGCTCTTTTTATAACCTCTGTCACGTGTCCACGTCATCTACGTGTGTTCTTTCTGACCTCACTCCTCCCAAAGTGCTCCCTCTACTTCCTTCACCACCCAACCCCACTACAATCATTCTTAGTGTGATCTGAGTGTCCCGGTACCGGTCTGTACCCCCACCAGTGAGTGGGATACTACACCCTAGCAGGGATGCAGTACCTCTGTGGCGACTGGACCCTCAGGGAACCACAATACACCCCCATCGTCTCCCCCCAGTTTGCTGCTCATAATCCCCCCCCCCACCACCCTGTATCTCCTGTTTGCTGCTCATACTCCCTCCTCCCCCTACAATGTCCCCCTTCCCCAAATTACGTTACTCATCTGGTCTTCAGCAGCTCCTATGTGGAACGCTCATCTCCTCCAGCCTTCTGCCGCGCCGCCTCTGCCGAGTGACATCAGCAGCGTGATCAGTTGACCTGATCACATTACTGATGTCGTCCCCTGACCCGGAAGTGGCGGGAATCAGGGTGGCTGTGGGCGCTGCTTCCTGTGTACCGAACACCTGGTAGACGCTCTTGTGGTGCCCCACTGGTTGGGACACCACGGAGGGGTTCTGCACCCACAAGAGAGAGTGTGGTATCTCTGTGGCCAGGGGAGATGGGATGTCACATAAGGGACCCACACTACACCCATCCACACACTTTAGACCAGAGAACCAATGGGTTAGATGCTGGGCCAGGGAGCAGGAGAACTTGTTGGCCAGAGCCCAAGCCGACGACTCCGATTCTCCCGGAGGACAGAAAAGCAGGTACAGTAACTGCGTTTAATCTGGACAGCGGGTGCGGTTTTATTCGGGAACCGAGCTTTTATGGGGAGATTTTCATGAGCCGGAGAGATGTTGAGGCTCACCTCCCAAAGGGCACCCGCATAGAGACCTGTACCGCATGAACAAGGTCACGTATGAGCGACACCTTGGTCCTAGAGGGTGGTACGCTTTAAGGGTATACAGATGTGTGGACTAAAGTATACTTGACCCGTTGTAAATAGTTATTGATGTGTGCTATTTCATGGAATGTCTGTGACCAGAGGATTGGGAAGTTAATCTGGGTCCCTCACCACACCTAACGCCAGGGGATCAATTGGTTAACCGTTGTTAGGGATCTGATCCCAGTGGGCAAAGTATTAGGTGGGTAGTGAAGAGCGGGAAAGAGTTAGAGCAGAACATGACTCACCGTGGCCGGGACTCCGGTTTAGACAGGCAGTAGCTCCTTCCTCCTTGTCACGGGTGGACCGCGCCTGCCGGTAGTGGGGCCGGTTGAGTGCAGATCAAAAGGGTTGAAGACGTCTTACGAGAACAGATTAAGGGGTTAATTTGTCGTGATGCCACCTATGAGAGTTTCGGTAAGTCTTACCGACGCTGCGAGGCCTCCGGGGATGGATAGCAGCAAGATGGAACGCTCCACACAGGCTGAGCGGTGATCCCGGAGGCTGGAGCTGCTGAAGATGTTGTGCGGCAGCTGCGGTTACCTTGTGTGCAGACGGACGTAGTCATAAGGAAGTATGGACACTGTAAGTCTCCGTAACGGGTTCTTTACTGTAACCAGCAAGCAGTACATGGCATACAGTTGTAGGTAGCAGACCGGGTGGACTCAGCAGTGATAGGTGTCCCTTAGAGATCCGTGGTGTTCCTCCATTCTATCTAAGTAAGTTGCCGTTGTCGCCCAGGAATACCAGGTCGGGTACAGGGAGGCTGCTTGAATGCCCTATCCAAAGTATACGTGATGGATGTTTTGGGGAGCCTTGGGTCCCTTGGTGGGTACACCGCTGGTTAGACGACTGGATTTGGCGGTGGTGGGGTGCTCCTGTAAAGTTTGCTCCTCCACGCCTCTGGTTCGCATAGCAGAGCTGAACTGCTGCTAGCTTTGGTACCAGCAAACCGGCTGTATAAGGGCGCGGGTGGTTTTGGACCCGCATGTTGATGCCCAAGTTCGGTTGGTAGCGCACCGGGAGTAATGGTGCTCAACCGTGGTAAAAGTGAGGAGATGGCCGGTAGAAGATGGCCAGGGGGCTGCACCGACTGTGCAACCCCCTCTCCTAGTTTGCAGAGCTGGGCTTCTGCAGAAGTCTTCTAAGTTGCTGTTACATCTCCAGACTCGAGGCTAGAACTCTCTAAGCTGGAATAAACTTCCACTACACACTACCCTTGCACTTTGCAAACCAGGACCTTGATTGGCCCTCTATGCTAAGTGAGGCATGCAGGGTAAGGATCTCTGAGTTAACCACATAACCGCTGGGTCAGAGAATATTGCTGCTGCATTTATGGCTGCAATACCCTCCTGTGACGCACTCGTTGCGGGGCGCCACAAACATCTGTGGAGAGAGAAGAGGAGGGGACCCTGCAAGTGACGCAGTGGAGGGCACCTAAAAGGATGGTGACCCAGACAGAAGGGGGATCCTCGGGTGTCAGCTAACACCCTAATCTGGACCGGCATGATACCCGGCCTGGAGGGACCTAGTCCAACAGTGGAGGACCGGCTCCGAGAGCGGTACAGGAGTTCAGCCCTGAGTCGCCAAACCGGAGAGACGCGAGCTACTCAGACAGTCGCGACAAAGCCTTGGCATATTTCCCACAAAGGGCCCCATATAGGGTCATAAGTGCCTTTAGTAAATGACTACCTCTACTGAGACCCGTGGGGACTGGCGAAGGGCTCTGTGCAGGGCCACGCTAGAAAGGAAGGGAGAAACAGCACAGTGTGAGGACAGAGGGAGAAACTGGCAGGAACACCACTGAGGGCCTCAAAGAGACATCTTATTCCCTAGTGATTACCCAGGCCAGCTACCCGTGACTGTGTACCATTTGAAAGCTGCCTGAAAGTTACCAGTAAACCCATGCAGTGCCTAAGCAGTGTGTGGTGTCTTATTTCATCGTGTCGGGGAAAGTCACATTCCAGTCTTCTCAGGCAGACTGCATCCAGCCTTCACCTGCAGAGCCGCCTTCCAGTGAGAAATCCATTTATCCATCCCTGCCCCAGGGATCCTGCTCCCCCTACGGGGAGCATTACCATCCAGCTGCCTACCATCATCCCTGCGCTGGTAACATTACCAGGTACGTAAATGGCGTAACGAACTTTATTTTATTTTATTTCTTTTATTTTACACATTTTTCAGCGACCACCAGGGCCACGGGCCCAGGCACGGCCACCAGTGACAGCACCCTTAGTCAACGCCCGGGATCCAAGTACCCCAAGGGCATTGGGGTGGGTCACTGGACATTATGTGAACTTTTAGTTATCATATTGAGCCTTTGGACTGTACCTGGTTAAGTCAATGGACTCTGTGGAAGTGTAATGATGTGCCTTTAAGACAGCCCGGTGGTGAGAATGGACACTGGTGAAAATGAAAGAGACAATTACCACCGGGGCTGTATTGCAACCCCGTTAAGGCCGGTTTTAAATGTCGTGAACTGTTTTATAGTTGGTCCTGTTGACCCGGTAACATTAAAAGTAAAGTGCCTCCCAGACGGGAAGATAAGTGTTGAATAAAAATGTTTTTTATTGTTTGAAACGCATATAAAAATTTATCTCTGTGCCAGGTACGGGTCAGGTCACTCGCGGACGAGTGAGTTTAACCAAGGGGGACTGTGGCACCCCACTGGTCAGGACGCCACGTAGGGGTACTGCACACACAAGAGAGAGTATGGTATCCCTGTGGCCAGGGGAGATGGGATGTCACACAAGGGACCCTCACTACACCCATCCACACAGCTTAGACCAGGGGACCAATGGGTTAACCCGTTGCTTGTGAACCGGTCCCATTGGCAGGAACTTAGTTGGGTAGTGGAAGAGCGGGAAAGAAAGTTAGGGAGAAGAGGGTTGGAGAGAACCCTGCGAAGAGTGCACCGCAGGGCACCTCAGGAGAGGTGGCCCAGACAGAAAGGGGATCCTAGGGTGTTGTGGTGCGCCCAAATTCGGTCCAGTACGATAACCAGCCGGAGGGACCCAGTCCAGGAACGGAAAACTAGCTCCGAGACATTTATCCCCTAGCTGCCAAACCGGAGGTCAAAGCATCTTAGGGGAGTCGTGGCTGACACCCGGTGTACTCCCAAAAGGTCCCGTATAGGGTCTGAAGGCCTAGGAGAGGAACCTTCCAAAAAGGAACTGTGGAAGTGGGAGCCAACTGAGGGCTCTGCGTGCGGGAGCGCTAAAAGGAGTAAGAGAGGGAGAGCGCAGTGAGGGACAAAGAAAGGAACAGCAGGCACACCACCTAGGGTCCCAAGTGAGATGTCCTAGTCCCCTGGTGACTCACCAGGCCCGCAGTACCCGTGAATTGTAAGAACTGAATGCTGCCTGAATTTGCCAGTAAAAACCCATGCAGAGTTTATGACTATGTGACATGTCTCATTTGCCTGCGCCTCTACCTGTAGAGCCGCCTCCCTGTGTAAATCCCTATACGCCACAACTGCCCCGGGGACCCTGCTCCACCTACGGGGAGCGTTAGCAACTAGCTGCCTCATCATCACCCCGGAGGTCTGGAAGCAGCGCTGGTATCAATACCAGGAACTGTAGGTGGTGTTACAAACTCTTTTTAAATTTATTTTTCCCTTTTTTTCAGCGACCACAAGGGCCAGGGGCCCAGGCAAAGGCCGCCCATGACATCCCCGTGAACTACCGCCCGGGATCGGGTACCCCACGGCCCTGGGGTGGGTCACTTTGTACAACGCATAGCAGGAGCTGGCGCATGGCAGATTCTCTACTCCTGCTGTAAGCTGATAGCGGGAGTAGAGAACAGCCGACTCAGACTGCGGAGGAACACAACATGTGGTCGGCGGTGAGACACCTCGGCCACTGCAGCAGGAGGCCCAATGGCGCCCCCCTGCCTGCTGCGCCTGGGGCAAATGCTCCGCCAGCCCCCCTAGATATGCCACTGATTTGTCCTGAGGAAGAGGCCAGGGAGCCCTGAAACACGTTGACTAATAAATTAATATTATATTCACCCTTCAATGTCTCGTGTAACATAGCAGTGCTGTTTTTAACCCTTCATCCTCCCTACTGTAAGTTTCTGAGATAAAGACCTTTGGGTTTTCATTGGCTGTAAGCCATAATCATCAACATTAACATAAATAAACACATGAAATAGATCCCTCGGTGTGTAATGACTCTATATGTATATGTATTTCATTTTATGTATTGAATAACTTAAATAAAGTAACTTTTTGATGATATTCTAATTCATTGAGATGCACTAGTATGGGTGATACTCCCGCGGCCATTAGAGGTGGATGAAGGGATGGATGCGGGCTCAGCATGCAAGCCTGCAACACGATTCATGAGGTGAATAAATCATTAGGGGTTAATCTGCCGGTAATTAGTGTTACAATGCCGTCCACCTGACTGAAATGTGACAAAAAGTGAAAAATGAACCTGGCACTCAAATGTGAAAGGTTTTAATAGCAATTAAAATAAAAACATTGACATTTCAGTCACATACACGTGACCTTCCTTAGAATACAGCTTCTCCCAAGTGAAAAATGGTGAATTTTTAATTTTGGGCTATTACAATATTCAGATTTTTATTTAACCTAATAAAATAAAATCTTCTAAACCTGGTATGTCCATAATCATCGTTACCTCATGGGTTATTGTTCCCAAACAATGGCAGAATACTGTAAATGGTGGGGAGAAGGGGTCACCATTTGACACACTTTTATTTTCAGTTGTTCTATATATTTTGGATAAAATGGATGGTGTTATTCACTGTCCAGAAAAAAAATGACCCCTCACAGGGTGTGACGGAAGGAATAGTAAAAAATGGCTCAGGGTAGAAGAGGAAACGAACTGCTGTGTCACCACTGTCCGCTAGGTGTCGCTGTACACATTGGGATGCTACAGCAATGACGTCACTGCACGGTTTCCCGCCTTCACAGGACGCGCTTCGAGTAACCGCTCTCAGCGCGGACACGCCCCCCTGCTGTGCGCCTCCTCATTGGTGGATGGGACATGATTGACAAATCGTCAGTGTAGGCGGGACTTAGCCTCCGCTCCACCAATCAGAGAGGAGAGTGTAGTAACCAGGAAGTAGCTGCTTGTGGTGACAGCGGGGAGCGGTCTGTGCAGGAGGCTCCGGTCACCATGAGCTCCCCGGTAAGTGACACCGAATACACCGGTATACAGCGGCCTGGGGATAACAGTGTGTGTGTATCATATAGTATATAATCCACCTATAGGAGGACCCGTATGCAATCCACCTGTAAGGAGACTGGTATCTGTCGTTTAGCATAGCTCATATATACATTACAAGTCCTCTATACACAGTATGAGCCCCATATAACCTCCTATATACAATATGAGCCCCACATAACCCCCTTATATACAGCATGAGCCCCCACATTGCCTCCTATATAGTATGAGCCCACATAACTTCCTATATTCATTATGAGCCCCCACATAGCCCCCTATATACAGTATGAGACCCACATAACCCCCCCTTATATACAGCATGAGCCCCACATAGCCTCCTATATACTGTATGAACCCCACATATCTCCCTATATACAGTATGAGCCCACATAACCTCCTATATACAATATGAACCCCACATAACCCTTTTACATACAGTATAAGCCCCTATATACAGTATACACCCCACATAACCTCCTATATACTGTATGAGTCCCCTATATACAGTATGATTCCACGTAACTTATGTAGAATGAGTCTCCTATATACAGTATCAGCCTCTATAGCCTCCTATATACAGTATGAGCCCCCCAACATAGCCTTTTATATACAGTATGAGGCCTACATAGCCTTTTATATACAGTATGAGCCCCACATAGCCTTTTTATATACAGTATGAGCCCCCACATAGACTTTTATATACAGTATGAGCCCCCACATAGCCTTCTATATACAGCTGCTGTCTCACATAGTCTCCTATATACAGCATTAGCCCCTACATAGTCTTTTATATGCAGTATAGCCCCAAATAGGCCCCTAAATACAGTATCAGCCCTTACATAGACCTCTATATACAGTATCAGCCCTCACATAGGCCGCTATATACAGTATGAGACCCACATAGCCTTCTATATACAGTATGAGCCCCCAGATAGCCTTTTATATACAGTATGAGCCCCACATAACCTTTTATATACAGTGTGAGCCCCCACATAACCTTTTATATACAATGTGAGCTCCCACATAGCCTTCTATATACAGCTGCAGTCCCACATAGTCTCCTATATACAGAATTAGCCCCCACATAGCCTTTTGTAGTATGAGCCCCAACATAGACTTCTATATACAGTATGACCCCCACATAGCCTTGTATATACATACATTGCAGAAATGAAATTTAGTAAAAAGAAAGGGATAAAAATAAAAAAAATCTTTATTCTCACCTGTCCCGCGATTCACCGATGCCTCCAGTAGCGCTCGATGCTTATAAGACCTGGTGTGACGTCACAGTCACATGACGGTTACCCGGTAACATTACCGCGGTAACCAGTCATGTGACTGTGACATCATGCCAGGTCCAGTAAGGATCAGAAGAAGATAACTAGAAGCGCCGTGGGGACTCGTGGATGGTGAGAATAAAGATTTTTTTTTATTTTTAAGGTCCGGAAAAGAAGGGGAAAAAGAGGGAGAGGACGTGGAGGAAGAAAGGAGAGAGGAGGGGGAGCGAGGTGTCAGGAGGATCGGGGAGAGGATCCAAACTGATCCTGCAAAACATCAGAATCGGATGCCTGTTTGGCATCTGATTGCAGGCATCAGTTTGGATCCGTTGCTGTCCGAGGGGCCCTGCAAAAAGTCGGTTCCCCTCGGATAGCACGAAAATGCTGTGTGAAAGCAGCCTGAGGCTGCATTCACACATTGCGTATTTTGCTGCGCTTTTTTATGCACCTTTTCAAAATACGCAATGTGTTTTGTGTCTGCCAGCAAAGTGAATGGAAAATTCACTTTACCGTGCAAACAGTGCTAAAAATACGCAGTGCGTTTTCAGGGAGAAAGCGCAGCTGCGTCAAGAATTGAGATGTCAATTCTTCACGCAGCAGTTCCTGCGTTTTCTCCCTCTGATGTCACAGAGGGGAGGAAGAATCCTGCTTCCTCCTCCCTCTGTGACTGCTGTTACCGCCCATTAGATTTCTACGGTGTATTAATATACACTGCGAAATCTAAATTAAACGAAAGCAAGTGTATGAAAAATAAAAAAGAATGAATACTTCACCTGTCCGACGCCTTTTTCCGGTGTTCGGTCTCCGGTTCCGAGTGTGATGTCTTCTGCCAGGACTTGTGGTGACGTCAGGGGGGCGTTCCCAACGCTGATTGGCTGCTCGCGGTCATGTGATACACATCACATGACCGTGAGCTGCCCAATCAGCGCCGGGAACGCCCCTCTGACGTCACCACAGAGTCCTGGCAGAAGACATCTCACTCGGAACCGGAGACCGAACACCGGAAAAAGGCGTCGGACAGGTGAAGTATTCATTCTTTTTATTTTTCATACACTTGCTTTCGTTTAATTTAGATTTCGCAGTGTATATTAATACACTGCGAAATCTAATGGGGCTGTCACAGAGGGGAGGAGGAAGCAGGATTCTTCCTCCCCTCTGACACCACCTGCGCTTTCTGGGGTAAAAAAGCGCAGTGTGTGAAAGCCCCTGCGCTATTTGTTGCGCTTTTTTGCCCGGCCGAAAAACGCAGCAAAAAGCGCAGCAAAATACGCAAATGTGTGAACGCAGCCTAACATACAGTAATTTTTTGCTTGCTGTATTTTACACAGCTTATGCAATTTTATAAGAAAAATCCACTTGTAAAACTCAGCATGACCAGGGGAAAATTGACAGGGTGGGTGTTTCAAAAACCTACGCAGGTCAACATCTGACCTGGTGCTGTCGTGTTGGTCCTGAAAGGCATTGGAGAAATGGCTGCACCACCCAGAATTAAGACCAGAGGGGTCCGATTACTGTACATTACTCCACCCCACATAATCCCCAGTGTACAGTCCCTGACAGAAGTTATGTCGCTTATCCATGTTATGTAAATGAAAGCTTATTACCTGACGTTAAATTCATCCAGTGGTTTTATAAATTACTCTTTTGAAAGCTGAAACCCTCCAAAATTTGATTTAGGTTAAGAAAATAAATTGGCATCAATGCGAAATATTGATATTTAATGACACAGAATGCTCAGATTTTAGCAAGACAAAAATGTTGTCATCTGGTCATATAATGCACCCAATCCTAGTTTACATCCTCACCTGTGCTCAATAAATGATTGGTTAATTAGTGGGTGTGTCTAAAAAGAAACCCAGCTCCCCAGACCTTCACTTGAGCTCTGACAACATTCCAAAAATCCACCCTGCGACCAAAGCCTTGATTATCAAGAGGCTGAAGACCAGATTCACTGCAGAGGTGGCTGGCACCTTTAATGTGTCTCAGTTTCAAGTACAAAGAATTAAAGATTCGAAGAGACTGGAGATGTGTTTGACAAGCCCAGGTCCAGCAGACCCAGCAAGACAACTGCTCAGGATGAACGTTTGTTGGTTAGCAAATCCAAAGCAAGCCCCTCTTCCACTGCAGCAGAGCTCAAACAGACCTAGTCACCTCAAGTCCCTGTGTCAACTAGAACAGTTTGTGGGATTCTGTCTCAAAATGGCCTCCATGGTCGAATCAGTGCACAGAAGCCAGCACTAAACAAAAGTCAAATAAAAAAACGTGTGGCATTTGCAAAGTCCCACGGCCTGCTAAACAGATGGACGCTGTAAAAGTGGCAGAAGGTGGATTTCTCTGATGAATCTTCTGTAGAATTACATCACAGCCACCGCAAATACTGCAGGAGACCTACTGGAGTCCGTATGGATCCAAAATACACCCAAAAAACTGTTGAATTTGGTGGTGGAAAGATCATGGTCTGGGGTTACATTCAGTATGGGGGTGTACAAAACATTTGCAAGGTGGAAGGCAATATCAATAGCCTAAAATATCAAGATGTATTAACTATCTTTAACATTCCAAATCATAAAAGGGGTCAAATTCTGCAGCAGGATGGTGCTCCATCTCATACATCCATCTCTTCAACAAAGTTCCTCCGGCAATAAAGATCAAGGTGCTCAAGGACTGGCCAGCCCAGTCACCAGACATGAACATCATTCAGCATGTTTGAGGTAGGATGAAAGAGGAAGTTTGGAAGATAAAACCAAAGAATCTAGATGAACTCTGGGAGGCATGTAAGACTGCATTCTTTGCTATTCCTGATGACTTCATTAATAAATTGTATGAATCATTGTTGAACCGCATGGATGCAGTCCTTCAAGCTCATGGAAGTCACACAAAATATTAAATATGACTCTAATAGCACCACAACTTCATTCACCAATGTTATGCAACATATATTTGTATTTTAAGTTAATTTTTTGTTTGAAAATCATATTACTCTCTGTGGGCAACAAAACTTTTGTCTTGCCAAAATCTGACCATTCTGAGTTCATTAAATGATCAATATTTCAGCATTGATGCCAATTTATTTTTTTAACCTCAACCACATTTCAGAGGGTTTCAGCTTTCAAAAGAGTAATTCATACAACCAATGAATGAATTTAACGTCAGGTTATAAGCTTTTATTTACATAACATGGATAAGCGACATAACTTCTGTCAGGGAGTGCAGGACCAGTGTGACATTCCCTCGAGAAGGCTCGTTCATGTTATTGTCCATGTTGTGTCATACTAATACTCAATAAATTGAGATGTGTTGAATATTTAGCCTCTATCTTTTCATCATTCTGCAGGTCATTCACCGGTCTGTACATTCTGTGCTTTCTATAATTTCACGACTTTTACTTGGTGTTACAAGTTCAGTGTTGAGGAATGTTTCTGTGGGCATGGCCAGCGTCTGCCAGCACTGTGTGTGTATTTCCACTGCTTCTGAGAGCAGGCTGACAGGGAGCAGTGTGGCAGCAGAGAAGGGGGTTAACAAAGATCTTGACTGAGCTGTGTGGAGCCAGATGACAGATTAGAGAAGCTTGTACCAAGGAAAGAGTAGTTTGCCTTGATTTTGACATTGCTCAGCACCGTGCTGTAGGCTGGAGTAATCCGATAAGGCCTCGTTCACACGCTGCATATTTGGCGCGTTTTTTTAAGCGTGTATTTGCCCCAAAATCACATGTGCGTCTGCATTTCCCAGCAAAGTGAATGGACATTTACTTTGTGCCATTCAGACGTCGCATAATTTTATGCAGCGTTTTTGGAGCAAAAAATACGCGCGTAAAAAGAATGAACATGTCAATTCTTTCCAGTTTTTTATGCGCGTTTCTTCCATAGGCCCCATTATAAGCATTATAAGCACTGGAAGAAACGCGCGTAAAAAAGCGCAGTTAAAGTTGTTCTCTCGTGTTTTTTTTTACACGCGTAAAAAAAAACCGCGACAAATACGCAGCGTGAGAACACAGCCTGAGTCCACATGCACACGTTGAGTATTTGATGAGTTTTTTACCTCAGAATTTGTAGCCAAAACCAGGAGTGGATAATTAATTCCAGAAGTGGTGCAGGTGTTTCTATTATACTTTTCCTCTGATTGCTCCACTCCTGGTTTTGGCTACAAATCCTGATGGTGGGTTTACACGTTTCAATATCGTTGCGATATCGCAATTCAATGGCGCGGGAGCGCGCATTTAATAATCATAATAAAGCTTTATTTATATAGCGCCAACATATTCCGCAGCGCTTTACAATGTAGGGTTAGAGTACAGAAAATATAATACAGTAAGTAATTACAGTAGAGAACAAATACAGTACAATAATTGGATACAAAACAATAGGCATAGAATCAATGTAAAAAATAAAATACAATAAATAAAGCAAGAAATGAAGGTGACCCTGCACAAAAGAGCTTACAATCTACAACGGGATAGGGGTTGCACAAGGTACAGGGGCTTATTGCACTGATGGTCCAGGCATCTTGAGGAAATGGGGCATAGAACTAAGCTTACATGGATGGTCATTATACAATCTGTGTAGACCTTTTTTGGTTTGGTGGAGTTTATAGAGAAGTAATGTCCAGAGGGATAGCCCATTCACTGTCTACAGTACAAAGGACTTCTATTAGGGAGTATGATAGGCCGCCTTAAAAAGATGCGTTTTTAGGGATCGTCTGAAGCCATGCAAGTTGTGGATAGTCCTGATTTCTTGGGGTAAAGCATTCCAGAGGTTTGGTGCAGCTCTGGAGAAGTCTTGGAGCCGGGAGTGGGAGGATCAGATTAGTACAGATGTCAGTTGAAGGTCATTTGAGGAACGTAGAGAACGGGTGGGGTGATAGACAGAGATGAGGGAGGAGATGTAGGGGGGTGCTGCACTGTGAAGAGCTTTGTGGGTGAGAAGAAGCAATTTGAATTTGATCCTGTAGTGTACGGGCAGCCAGTGCAATGACTGGCAAAGAGCAGTGGCATCTGAGTAACGATTGGCCAGATGGGTGATCCTGGCTGCTGCATTAAGGATGGACTGGAGAGGAGAAAGTCTGGTGAGGGGGAGGCCGCTTAATAGAGAATTGCAATAGTCAAGGCGGGAATGGATTAGGGCCACGGTGAGGGTTTTTGTTGTTTCCAGGGTGAGAAAGGGGCGGACTCTAGAGATATTCTTCAGGTGTAAGCGATAGGAGCGGACGAGACATTGTGTGTGGGAGGAGAAGGAGAGATCGGTGTCAAACATAACACCCAGACAGCATGTTCCTCCCGCATCGCATCAGAGGTTTACACGTTGCGATTTCTGAATCCAACGTCCGTACGATGTCTACGCCCCCAACCCAGGAATGACAATTTAACATGGGAGTGAATAGGTGACAATGAACTTCACATCGTAGTTGGGCGTTTACACAGCACGATCCGGCTCCAATCTCCATTCAATATCGGAGCATTGAATAGCACGCTCATTCAATCCCCGATAACGCATTGACATCGTTCCTGCATCGTATTGGACGTTCACACCATACAACGCAGGAACGATATCGGCTCCAACGATCGAACCACGTGACTTTTCATTGAAATTGGACGCCGATATTGAAACGTGTAAACCCACCATGAGGTAAAAAACTCATCAAATACTCAGCGTGTGCACATGACCTTATTGTTTCCTCGTCAGCTGCAGTCGGGAGCTCAAACACTGTGTAGGCCATGCCCCCTTTACTGTTATATGGTTATGTGGCTGTAAACAGTGTTAAGACAGATCTGACTAATAATGAACATATGTCTGCTTCAGACACAGTCTAGTGAGGACACCTTGTGGAAGGTTTATGAATTGATTCCATCAGATTTCATTAATGAAGTATATTTAAAAGTTTAGTAAAATCACTTGCTCTACATTATTAATTAAAAATTTAAATGGCGGTTACGCTTTACCTTTTTTGCAAATGTATTACTTTTTAGAAGCAAGTTCTGTCCACAGATTTACATGGGTTATAGAAGGGTTCAGGTTAGAAATTTTTCATATTGTGCACAAATATTCTTCTGTTTTTACAGCAGGTAGTATTTGTGTTTGCTTGTACAATTCTTATTTTTGTTTTTTTTTCTGTAGTGTAAATCATCACATTCACACTGTCACCAGCACAGTCACCACCATCACCCTACAGGGCAACATGGCGGACCAAGAGTGGACCAAGAGGTGTCCACTGAGCAAGCAGTGGAGGATTACAGCAGCTGGGATATTGTAAAAGCCACTCAGTAAGTATAGTGTAGAAAAAAAAGATGTCGGTAGTGATTAAAGGACACTTATTACCAGGTTTTTCAAACCCATGTGAGAGCCACATGATATACGGGCAGAGACCGTACTTACTGGGATGTCTGTTGTAGTTTTGATAAAATCCCTGGTTTAACTGCAGCAGATCTATTGGTTCTCTAAATGCTGAGGTCTGTATAATCCTGGCCACACCACTGATCGGCAGCTGTGTACACTGTGCATAGGCAGAAAGCTGTCAGTCAGTGGTGGGGTGGGGCTGTGCAGAACTCCTGAATATGGAGGAACTACATAATGGCAGGTTTACTAGTCCTCTAGAGATAATGTTGATAAAACAGTGATTTTATCAAAATTACACCAAGCAGTCCAGTAAGGGATTCAACACTGGATTCGGGGTCTCTGCCATTTACATTTTGCTGTCTTTGCTGCTCTCCGTTTAGGTTGCAAAATACTTCTGACAACTTCACTATATTTGTGACAGGAGAATTGCCAATATTCCATAACTACCATCACATTAGGAAATGTATTCAATTAGTTTTACAGCTTTTGGTATACCGTATATTGTTTAATTAAAAGCTCTATTAGGCTTCGTTCACACAGTGCATATTTTTTGCGCATGCTTTTCCCTCCAAAGCGCACCTGCATCTGCATTTCACAGCAAAGTGAAAGGACTTTTGCTGTTCACACGCAGCGTTATTTTCGGCTGCACTTTTATGGGAGAAAGTGTATGTGTAAAAAGAATGAACGTGTTCATTCTTTCCGCCTTTTTGCGTGCGCTTTCTCCCATAGGCCCCATGATAACCGCTGGAATTACGCATCGCCATTCAGACGATGCGTAATTCCAGCAGGAATACACCGGCGCCGATGTCACAGAGGGGAGGATGAATCCTGTTCCTCCTCCCCTCTGTGACATCTGTCTCCGCTCCATTTGATTTTGCAGTGCATTATACACTGCGAAATCTAATGTAAAATAATGCCAAATGTATTAAAAATAATAAAGATTCTTATACTTACCCTCCGCCAAGTGTTCGGTAATCGGGAGCAGGTATTAAACCTGCAAAGACTTACCATCAATGCCAAAATCAAAAACCAACACTGTACTTGCAGGATGCAGTCAGACCTCACTATGTAAAGCAAGCACCAGGTGCAGGCTGACAAAAATCACCTCTACCAACAAAATGTCGGAGGCTACCTGCCATGCACATAATGGGCTTGCTTAGGACACCATTCACACTGATACAAATGATGCAGAGTGTCTGAATGCTACCCACTGGCTCTGCCCAATGGGCCGCCCAGTACGATGCTTCTGCACCAATAGATGAACGGCACCCCATGGGGCCCAGCTGCACCCCGAAAATGATAAAAAAAAGTGCAAAAAAGTTTTTTTATGTGATAAACAAAAAACCTTATAGATGGGGTATTGGTTCACGTATTGGCCAAGACACTTAAGCTCATGATCCACGTCACGGATCCCCATAGCTCATGAGTCCTAACAAATCCAAAAATGGGGATCCATGACGTGGATCATGAGGATGTAAAACGCTCCGACAAACGTTCCCCACCAACAACGGCGATCCTGTGACTGGATCATGGGGTCTGGATTTGTTGCCATGACAATGAGGGGTCATATGATGACCTCTGTACCTTTCATGAGCGCCTGCATCCACAGGAGATTACCATTTCCGCAGTACATAGCTGTGCATCAGCAGTGCCCTGTACAGCACAAGCGATCAGACACTGCAGTTGTGAGGTGCCCTAAGGGGCCAAGTACGATAACTAAAAAGTGAAAACAAATATGAAAAAAGTAAATAAACTTAAAAGGTCAAATCACCCCCACTTTTGCTCCACTTGAGATAAAGCTATTAAAAAAAATACACACCTTTGGTATTTCTGCGTTTAGAAATGCCGGATCTATCAAAATATAAAATCCGTTAATCTGATCGGTAAACTGCGTAACGGAAAAAAGGTTGACACACCAAAATGATGTATTTTTGGTCGCCGCCACATAGTAATAAAATACAATACTGGCAATCAAAACATCATATCTACACACAAAAATTGTATCATTAGAAACGTCAGCTCAAGATGCAAAAAATAAGTCGTCACACAGCCCCAGATCCCGAAAAATGAGACTCTACGGGTCATGTAAATGGCAAGAAAAGAGCAATTCTTTTTTTTTTCCACAAAGTTCTGATATTTTTTCTACGACTTACATACTTTTTCTTTTAAGGTTAGGGTCACATTAGCATCAGTCATTAGGCTGACGGACCCGTTAAAAACTTAGTCCCAGGCAGGCATAGTGTTAACGGCCGGTAACGCTATGTGCCTCCTGCCTGTGCATTGCTATGATAACCTTATGCTTCCCACACCCGCCGGCTCCACTGAGAAGACCCGGACATGCGCTTTTTATCAGCGCACAGGAAAGACGGTCTGCATCATTTTCCTGTGCGCTGATCAAAAGCGCATATCCGTCCCTTGTAAGTGAAGTGGCTGGCTGCGCTGTGCGGGGGGGTAACCATTAGCAATGAATAGCAGCCTGAGCGCTGCGTGATACTCCGTTAACACTATGCGCTCAGGCTGCCAGATTCTAAGTTTTTAACAGGGCCGTCAGCCTAAGGGCTGACGCTAATGTGACCCTAGCCTAACATATTTTGGTATTTATGTACTGACCTGATGAATCATACTGACATGCCAGTTTTACCAGCTAGTGAACATAATAAGTAAAAAAAAAATCAGAAAACAATTGTGAAATTGCAGTTTTACTTTGTACAATTTAATTTGGAATTTTTTTCCATTTTCCGGTACACTGTATGGTAAAATAAATGATGTAATTCAAAACTACAACTCGTCCCGCAAAAAACAAGCCCTCATATGTTTATAATGAAAAATAAAAAGGTTCTGGCTCTTGGAAAAAACACAAAATCGCCTGATGGTTAAGGGGTTAAAATATTTTCCAGCAGGAGGGGACAGCCTTTGTACAGGAACCTCCTTAGGTGGCCTGTAGGTGTCTGGCACCAGATAACCTTCATCTCCTGTCTCTTCTTATTTACAGTTTTCCCTTCCCCCACCAATACCTGTTTGCTTTTGACTTGTATGTGGTTATTAACCTGCACTATATTGTAGTGTAAATTACCATCTCTACAGAGCTCTGTTTACTTTACCAATGATTCAGCAGCCTTTGTTTTCCCTGTCCTATAACATAATGCAGTGGGAAATGCCATCTGTGAGTATATAACTGTACGGCTGGCTTCACACTACGTATTTGTTCCTGTTCGTTGGATCCTGTTTTTTGTAGGATCTCACAAACAGGAACGGACAGTATCGGATTGGAAACTTCAGATGCCATTTCTGTGTCCGGTCCGGTATCCGGACACAGAAAGAGCAGTGGGGAGCCGAGTCTGTGACAAGTGCTGTCAGCGCTGTGTGACAAGTGCTGTCGGCGCTGTGTATTATCACTTCAGCAGTGTATCTACATACACTGCTAAAGTGATTTTAAATAAAGGGATGGTTAAAAATAAAAAAAAATAATAAATTCACACCTTCCAATGACTTCCGAGTGTCCTGGACTGAATTCATCTCTTGGTAGCTAAAGGACCTTACATGAGGTCACCGGGAGGGGCAACCCGATTAGCTGATGGGTCACATGACCACATCAACGCACGGGGTTTAAATCGCATTGGTTGCCCCGCCCCACTGCTAAAGTGATATTACACAGATTTACTATGGGTACACAGCAGTGCTCCTGTTCTGAGCATGCTCTGTGCCCTGGAACCGGATCTGGGAAATGATTCTGTTGTTTCCCGAATCCGCCTCCATAGTC
This sequence comes from Allobates femoralis, assembly GCA_033576535.1. Classification (NCBI taxonomy): domain Eukaryota; kingdom Metazoa; phylum Chordata; class Amphibia; order Anura; family Aromobatidae; genus Allobates; species Allobates femoralis. The sequence goes on along the minus strand of JARQOC010000010.1, from coordinate 56,710,474 downwards.
GCCCATGTTGTGTGTGCCGGACCAGACAGGATTCGTTTGTGTCCTGTTTTGTCACCGGAGCCCAAAAAAAGACGGAGCCCAAAAAAGATGCAGGCATCGTTTTTGGGACTAGTGAAAAACAGGATAGAAACAAATCCTGTACCAGATACACAAAACCGGATGGCCAAAAAATTATCCTGTTCTGTTTGTTTCAAAAACGAACAGAACAGGATGGTAAAAAACGTAGTGTGAAGCCAGCCTACCTGGGCTGCACATTATAGAAGGACTCTGTGCACATACCCTTTAAACAATCAAACAATCATGGTGACCTTTTAAGGATTCAGATTACCATCTGCATCAATATCTACGCATAAACAAATACTACTGCCACTATTTAACCCCTGCCAGCCATTACATATCTGCAGGATCTACTGTACATGTAATAATCAAATCCACGAAAAATCCAAGGCACCGAAAATTCTTCCCCAACAAGAAAAACTTGATTGATCTCCGCATACAAATTAGAAGACAAATACTTCACTGACACAGGGCCTTTATCAAGCCAGAGAAAGGTACACCTCTGTATTTGATCATATAAAACCAGCAGTGGGTGATAAATACAGAAGTGGTGACGTGTTTCTATTATACTTTACCTCTGACTGTTCCATTTCTGGTTTTGGCTACAAAAACTGAGGTAAAAATCTCACGAAATACTCAACATATGAACGTGGCCTAAACTGTGGGTTTTCCCCTGCCTAAGCTTGCCCCTCAGAAAAAAAGTCATATAGCTCCATCAATGAACAGTGAAAAGGTTATGGTGACACTGTAACAAATTATTATTTTTTTTAATTGTGCAAAGCCATACTGCTGAGCCGCAGAGTGAAGTTAAAACATCAGTAGTATTGTATTGCATGGGTGGTGCCTCCTTTTTTTAATATTTTTTTTAAGCTATGCACTGCAAAAGAAAAGGTTAATAATTTTTAAATACATTATTTGTACCCCAAAGAGAGTTTAGTAGTAAACGTATGTCTTTCATTGTTTTTCTTTCTTGCACACCTACCCTCATTCCCCTTCTCTCTCTGCACGCCTTCTGTCTGTCTGCCGTCCCGGTCTCTCCCGCCTGCCGTCCCGGTCTCTCCCGCCTGCCGTCCCGGTCTCTCCCGCCTGCCGTCCCGGTCTCTCCCGCCTGCCGTCCCGGTCTCTCCCGCCTGCCGTCCCGTTCTCTCCCGCCTGCCGTCCCGGTCTCTCCCGCCTGCCGTCCCGGTCTCTCCCGCCTGCCGTCCCGGTCTCTCCCGCCTGCCTTCCCGGTCTCTCCCGCCTGTCTTCCCGGTCTCTCCCGCCTGCCTCCCCCGTCTCTCCCGCCTGCTTGCCCGCCCTCCTTCTCTTTTCTCTCTCTCTATCTCTCTCGCTCGCCCGCCCTTTCATGTATGAGGGAGTCGAGATAGACAGCTGCCTGTCCCACAGCTATCTCTTGGGCACAGCAGTATTATGGTACATTCTCCTCCACCTGTGTTATGTAATAAAGGAAGCTGTCTCCTACTCTTCTCAGATTACCATTTCTCTGTATTCATATTATTTGGCTTTGTTTCAGGCACGGCTTGTTTGATCGATGCAGAGAGCTGGTGGAGGCGGGTTATGATGTTCGACATCCAGATAGTGAGAATGTGACGCTCCTGCACTGGGCGGCAATCAACAATAGAGTGGATCTTGTAAAGTATGTAATTATGTATACACACCCTGATAATAAAGTGCACTCATCTACAGAACCCCAGAAACGGCTGCTAATTTCCTGACAGTGTGATTTTTCCACTTCTAGGTACTTCATTTCCAAAGGAGCAATTGTGGATCAGCTCGGAGGAACGTTAAACTCCACTCCGCTTCACTGGGCAGTCAGGTACTGGAGTCCATATTCTTGATGTGCCGAGTGATAGACTTCGACTCTAAAACGCTGAATGCTGTCACTGACTTAAAGGGACCCTGACCCCTCCAAATCACCCCCAACTCTATTAATACCTGTCCATGCTCCCTAAAAGATAATTTGCTGCGGTCCTTTTCTGTAAAAAATCAGTTCTGTAACACTGTGAAAAACGCCATTATACACTTACATGTCAGGGACTTCTTCACAGTGAATAAGTCTCACAAGGGCATTCCTTGTGAGACTCTAAACCCTCCTGAGCAGTGCATAATTACGCTCCGATGGGCGTGATAACTAATCCTAGTCCACCTCGCCCTCCTGTTTGGGTGTAAAGGGTGTACACACGTCACCAGGACCTAATGCGACGCAAATAGCGTCACATCGGCTATTACGCCCATACAAAAGGGCGAGGGGGACTAGGATTAGTTATCACTTCCATCGGGGCATGATAATGCACTGCTCAGGAGGGTTTAGAGCAGGGGTCTCAAACTCGGTTCGGTTGGTGGGCCTCACGTTAAAAAAAAATTGATATCAGGGGGCCGCATTGCTTGTAGGACTAAGGGTACCGTTACACATCGCAACATTGCATGCAATTTCACTGGCAATTTGCTGGTTGCAGTGAAATCATGGACACATTGTTACATTTGTACACAGCAACAAAATAGAAGAATGTGTCCATGATTTCACTGCAACCAGCAAATTGCCAGTGACATTGCATGCAATGTTGTGACGTGTAACGGTACCCTAAGTGACATTTTAGCAATACCAGAATACACACTCACACATTGACACACTTACTTATGGCCATATTTGGAGTTCCTGCCACCCTAGGCACTTTCAGCGGTCACATTTCCCCCCAGGCTGCTATCTTTGGCTGTAACAGAGCCTTACCTGACTCCACTCTTCTCATCCCCACAGCTTATTCTTCTGTTGCTCCCAGTCTCCCGCTTGCCGGCACCAGCTAGCACCCGGCAGCCAGCACCAGCCAGCACACGGCACCAGTCTACAGCCGGCATCAGCCGCCAGCACCCGGCAGCTGCCAGCATCCGGCGGCAGCCGCCAGCACCCAGGAGGCGGCACCAGGTGGCACCCGGCAGCTGCCAGCAGCCGACAGTAGCCGGCAGCACCTGGGAGGCGGCACCAGGTGGCATCCGGCAGCTGCCAGCACCAGGCGGCAGCTGTCGGCACTCGGCATTAGGCGGCAGCCGCCAGCACCCAGTGGCCGCTAGCACCCAGCAGCCGGCAGCTGCCAGCACCCGGCTTTAAGCAGCACCTGGCAGCCGCCAGCACCAGCCGCCGGCGATGTGCCGCCCATGCAGCACGGGAATACACTCACACATATACACACACTCACACATACACACATATACACACTCACATACAAATATACACACACATGTACACACTCAGAAATATTCACACACACATACACTCACACATATACACATACTCACATATACACTCAAATACACTCACACATATACACATACACACTCACTAACATATACACACAAATACTCACACATATACACATACACACTCACATATACACACACATACTGACACATATACACATACACACTCACTCACATATACACACAAATACACTCACACATATACACTCACATTTACATACAAATACACTCACACATATACACATACACACTCACTAACATATACACATAAATACTCACACATATACACATACTCACATATACACATACACACTCACATATACACACACATACTCACACATATACACATACACACTCACATATACACACACATACTCACACATATACACATACACACTCACTCACATATACACACAAATACACTCACACATACACACACTCTCTCTCACTCATACACACCTGATACCCCGGGCCATTATACATGGAGCTGCCGCAGTACCCGTTTTATTGTGACTTCCGGGTACCGCTGGCTCAAACAAGTGCCTTCGTGCTTGTACATTCATGCAAGCCGGCGGACCAATCAGAAGCCTCCTGTGACGTCACAGGCGGCTTCTGATTGGTCCGCCGGCCGCCTACTTGCATGAATGGTCAAGCGCGAAGGCACTTGTTTGAGCCAGCGGTACCCGGAAGTCAAAATAAAGCGGGTACCGCGGTGGATCCATGTATAATGGCCCGGGGCATGCTTATCTCTTCATGGTGCCCCGGTCCACAGTAGGGAGCGTTGCATGTTTGAGACCCCTGGTTTAGACTTTAGAGTCTCACAGGAAACGCCCTGTGAGACTTATTCAGTGTGAAGAAGTCCCTGACATGTAAGTGTATAATGGCGTTTTTCACAGTGTTACAGAACGGATTTTTCTGATCATCATAATGGGAGACCCAGACAATGGGGTTTAGGGCACTGCCCTCCGGAGGCCACACTAGGTACTACAAGTTTGTAGACACCGCCCCCTCCGCTTATAAACCCCTACCGCAGGATATATCCTCAGTTTTAAACTTAGTGTGCTCGGAGGATCACGCGCTTTGCTTGCACTTCACAGCATTCTCACAGCTTACGTGATGGCGTATGAAGACAAGGTAAAAAGGTCCCGGTCGGGGACCTCCGGCAGTCTCCCTGTTCACCTTCGGGGAACACACAGGTTGAGGTACCGGAGGGCCTGGAGCCTGGACACATTGTGTCTCCCCGGTACGCTGCCGCACTCCTTCCCATCCTTCCTTGGGGGCTCTGGGAAGTGGGAGACAGGAGCCTTGCACAGCTCCGCTCCGTCCGAGGCCTCCCTAAATGGTGCTTACAGACCGGACTGGAGCCAGCCCAGTCCGAGGCCTCCCTAAATGGTGCTTACAGACCGGACTGGTGCTGAACCCCCGTCCGAGGCCTCCCTTAATGGTGCTTACAGACCGGACCGGCACTGAGGTACCCTAGGTGTCTCCGGTGTGCCTGGGGGTAGTGTCTGGCCCTTATGGGTCCTGGCACTCAGACCGCGCGTAACCCTCGGGTCCGCGGTTCTGTTGGTGTGCCCTGTGCTGGGGTCACCCTGGCTGACCGCCCTGTGTGTCACAGGGGCTGCGGCTGTGGGCTTCAGACTTTTGTATACAGCCCTGGGTATAGTATTGATACCTCCCGCGCTGCGGGCTCCGGCACCAGATTTAATGATGGCTGCCTGGAGAAATGTGGAGCAGCCCAGGGGCTGACGTCATCGCTGGGCGTGTGTGTGGCTTCCCGCGTGTTTTTGGGCCCGCCCACAGCTTGTACGGCGGCGGCCATCTTCCCCTCACTTCCCGGCTGGGATCTGATTAAGTGCACGGCTGCACTCCCGGGGAGACCGGTCATAACCCTAGCGGAGGCCACACACACATCGCTCCCTTCCACCGCATTGACGCGGTCGGTAAGCCACCGGTGTTCCGGTTCTTTTTCTGTTTGGCTTATTTTCCCCTGCTGTGGGTATGTCCTCAGCGAGGAAAAGTGCTGCTAAGGCGGCCAGTACCACCATTGTCTGTGCTACTTGCAACGGGACACTGGTTGGGGATCCTGCAATAACTGCGGACGCCCAGAGGCCCGGACTGATACTGCTGAGACAGCGGCTCCGGTGCTGTACCCTGAGGTTCAGGTGATCCCAGGGCCATGGGAAACACAGAATAAGATTAATGAATCTGTGTTATCCAAACTGTCCTCCATGTCGCAATCCCTGGAGGCATTGACGAGGAGACTGGAAAGCCCAGTTGCTCCTTCATACCCCCGGGTGTCACCCGGTTTAACCGCGAGACCCCTTAAGCGGGCTCGCCGTGACGAATCACCCGAGATCCAGAGCCTCTCTGAGGAGGAGCGTCACTCTGATGGTGACGAGGATGATGGGGGTTCAATACTCGAGTCTGTGTCCGAACCACCGGATGGGGTGGAGGATCTGGTGTCCTCCATCAACGAGACTCTACATCTCGTGGCACCCCCTGAGGAGGTGGAACTCCACCCGAAGGAGGTGTATTAGTGGTTGCAGCCAGAGGCTCGTTCGTGTGGCTCCTTTATGGACCACACTAATTTTGGAAGGGTGGTTAGAGCACCCAGGGTTCACCCTGGGCGGCGTTATGTCCGCAAATCTAAGGACACTCGCTTCCCCTTTCCCCAGGAGGTGCTTCAGGAGTGGTCGCAGTCCCCAAAGGTGGACGCTTCCATGACCAGGATTGCTGCACGCTCCCTTTTCTCTGCCTCTGATAGCTCCTCATTGAAGGACGCGACGGATAGACAGGTCGAACAACTCGCCAAGTCTGCTTATGAGGCTGTGGGGTCTTCTTTTGCCCCTAATTTCGCCACGGTCTGGACCCTACAGGCGATTACCACCTGTTTGGACGGTATCACTGACCTGGCGGGGGTCCAATTCAGAGATCCTGGCGATTACCGACAGGGCGAAGGCCTATGCGGATTACACCAGGACGGCGACCCTAGAGACTGCCACCCGCTCTGCTGTGGCTTCGGCCAATGCTATAGCGATCCGCAGGTTGTTGTGGCTGCGTCTATGGGACTCAGATGCCACGTCAAAGAAGATTCTGCAGAATCTTCCATTCTCAGGTGACAGGCTGTTTGGAACCGAGCTGGACAAGCTGATAAAGGATTCTGCGGAGTCTAAGATGCAACAGAATAAACCTAAACCGCGGTATACTGTCAAAAGGAACCCTAAATAATGGTCCTTTCGTTCCAGCTCGCAGCCATCAGCTTCGTCCGCTCGCACAGAGAGAGGGGGCAAACCCTCTAATCAGTGGCGCCCCAAGGGTCGCCAGAAGAAGCCAACGGGTGGCGGCGGCTGCCACCCCTAAACCCGCTTCCACATGACTCAGTCTCTCGTCCTGCCGCCCCACAAGTGGGGGGCCGCCTGTCCAGTTTTCAGGACAGATGGTTGCTCCACGTTCAAGATCAGTGGGTCCGAGACGTTGTCTCGTGCGGCTACAGGATAGAGCTGACGTCACGGCCGGCACACCGATTCCATCGGTCTGTTCCATCCCCAGAAAAGGCTCAGGCTTTTTATCGGGTGTTGGAGGGACTACGCAGAGACGGGGTAGTGGTCCCAGTGCCTACGGGGGAGAGGTTCCGGGGTTTTTACTCCAACCTCTTTATCGTCCCGAAGAAGGACGGCTCTTTTTGCCCGGTTCTGGACCTCAAGTTGTTCAACCGTCACGTGTTGGTTCGGAAGTTCCGTATGGAATCCCTGCGCTCCGTGATCGCGGCTGTGTCACAGGGAGACTTCCTAGCGTCCATAGATATCCGAGACGCTTACCTTCACGTGCCCATTGCACCGGCTCATCAACGCTGGTTGCGATTCGCAGTGGGGAACGAACACTTCCAGTTCGTGGCGCTGCCTTTCGGGTTGGCCTCGGCACCGAGGGTGTTCACGAAAGTGATGGCCTCGATGATGGCTCTTCTGCATGCGCAGGGACACGCCGTCATACCCTATCTAGACGACCTGCTGGTCAGGGCGCCATCGGAACACCTTTGTCAGAAAAGCCTGGAGGTGACCATACAGTCTCTGGAACAGTTTGGGTGGCTTCTCAATATCCAGAAATCCACCCTGGTACCGACCCAGTCTCTGACGTACCTGGGTATGGACTTCCACACGGACTCTGCTCTGGTGTCCCTCCCACGAGCCAAACAGCTGGCCATCCAATCAGGAGTACACGATCTTCTCCTGTCACCGCACTCATCCCTATGGGTGTTGATGAAGCTGGTGGGACGCATGGTGGCAGCAATAGAGGCGGTGCCTTTCGCACAATTTCGCCTCCGTCCTCTCCAACTGGAAATTCTTCGCAGGTGGGACAAGAGGATGTCCTCTCTGAATCGGCTGGTGGTCCTTTCCCAACCGACCAGGGATTCCCTGCAGTGGTGGCTCCAGCCATATCACCTGTCACGGGGCCGGTCCTTCCTCAAACCGTCATGGTTAGTGGTGACCACCGACGCCAGTCTCAAGGGCTGGGGCGCGGTGTTCTTACACCACAGGGCTCAAGGCCTTTGGACACAGTCGGAGTCGGCATTGCAAATCAATGTGCTGGAGATCAAGGCGGTCTATCTAGCACTCCTGGCCTTTCAGACGTTCCTGTCAGGACAGCCCATTCGGGTTCAGTCCGACAATGCGACGGCCGTCGCCTATATAAACCATCAGGGAGGAACCAGGAGTGCGCAGGCCCTGGCCGAAGTCCACCGCATTCTATCATGGGTGGAAGACAACGACTGCCTGATCTCCGCAGTTCACATCCCAGGGGTCGAAAACTGGGAGGCCGACTACCTGAGCCGGCAGGGGATGGACGCCGGAGAATGGTCTCTTCATCCGGACGTCTTCCGGGACATCTGCAGCAGATGGGGCATCCCGGATGTGGATCTGATGGCCTCGCGGCTGAATCATCAGGTGCCGCAATACATGGCGAGATCGTGGGACCCTCAGTCTCTGGGGGCGGATGCCCTGGTCCTGCGTTGGTCCAGTTTTCAGCTACCATATGTGTTCCCGCCTCTAGCTCTGATTCCCAAGGTCCTGTGGAAAATCAGGACGGAATGCCGCAAAGCCATTCTAGTGGCTCCGGATTGGCCCAGGAGGTCCTGGTATCCGGATCTGTGGCAACTGTCAGGCGGGAACCGGTGGGCTCTTCCAGACCGCGCAGATCTTCTCGCTCAAGGCCCGTTCTTCCACCTCAATTCCAGGGCCCTCAGATTGACTGCATGGCTCTTGAGGCCTGGCTTCTGACATCCAGGGGGTTCTCTCCTACAGTGGTTGACACTATGAATCGGGCTAGAAAACCCGTATCGCGAAAGATATACCACAGAACGTGGAAAATCTGTTTCACATGGTGTGCCTCTGGTGGACGGTCACCGTGGCCTTTGTCAGTTCCAACTCTGTTGGCCTTTTTACAGTCGGGCTTGGAGTTGGGTTTATCCCTCAGCTCCCTGAAGGGCCAGGTATCAGCGCTTTCAGTGCTGTTTGACAGGCGCTTGGCTCTCCTCCCGAAGGTCCGCCAATTTCTGCAGGGGGTGTCTCGGGTGGTCCCGCCATACAGGCGACCGCTGGACCCTTGGGACCTTAACATGGTCCTGGCGGCTCTGCAGAAACCACTGTTCGAGCCACTGAGAGAAGTTTCCCTCTCCCGTCTGGCCCAGAAAGTGGTTTTTTCTGGTCGCAATTACGTCCCTGAGACGTGTCTCAGAATTGGCTGCACTATCGTGCAAGTCACCTTTCCTGGTAGTCCACCAAGACAAGGTGGTGTTGCGCCCACGGGCTGAATTCTTGCCAAAGGTGGTTTCCACTTTTTCACTTGAATCAAGAGATTGTTCTCCCATCATTTTGTCCCGCTCCCGTTCATCAGGTTGAGCGCGACCTTCACACTCTGGATCTTGTGAGGGCTGTACGCATTTATGTGTCCAGGACTGCCTCCTTCCGGAATTCGGACTCTTTGTTCGTCCTTACGGCGGGTCGCTGTAAGGGGTCCGCGGCGTCCAAATCGACCTTGGCCAGATGGATCAAGGCACCCATTCAAGAGGCTTACCGGGCTTCTGGTTTGCCTCTACCGGTGGGTCTGAAGGCGCACTCGACTAGAGCCGTTGGTGCTTCCTGGGCTTTGCGACATCGCGCTTCTGCTCTACAGGTGTGTCAGGCGGCCACTTGGTCCAGCCTGCACACTTTCTCTAAGCACTATATGGTGCATGCCCATGCCTCTGCGGATGCAAGTTGGGCAGGCGGGTCCTCCAGGCGGCGGTTGCCCATCTTTGAGGGGGACCGTGTATTTCAACGTCTTTTGAGGAACTCTTCCCGCCCTGGGGTTTGCTTTAGGACATCCCCATTGTCTGGGTCTCCCATTATGATGATCAGAAAAAAGAGAATTTTGTTTACGTACCGTAAATTCTTTTTTCTTGAATCATCAATGGGAGACCCAGCACCCACCCAGTGTTCCGTTGGATGTTATTCTTCCTTTGGACTGTTCCCTGTTGGGACAGGGTTGTTTTTCCGGTTATGGCACCGTCTGTGCACGGTCTTAGTTCGGGTGTGGTTTGCCTCCTCGCAGCTTATGGACCAAACTGAGGATATATCCTGCGGTAGGGGTTTATAAGCGGAGGGGGCGGTGTCTACAAACTTGTAGTACCTAGTGTGGCCTCCGGAGGGCAGTGCCCTAAACCCCATTGTCTGGGTCTCCCATTGATGATTCAAGAAAAAAGAATTTACAGTACGTAAACAAAATTCTCTTTTTTTACAGAAAAGGACCACTGCTAATGATCTTTTAGGGTGCAGAGACAGGTATTAATAGAGTTGGGGGTGATTTGGAGGGGTCAGGTTCCCTTTAAAGGGAACTTCAAAAAAGTATCAGTTTAAAGGTGTGCATATTCATGTAATCACATCATTTTAGTTCTTTATTTAAATTTTTCATCAGAAAAGATTTCAGGTTTTTTTCAATTCAATTTTAACAGGATTTTTTTTTCTTTTTTACATTCACTGGATTAGGCAGTGTTCTATTCCTGTAGATAGGGGGTAGTATGTATATTCTTATAAATTATATCCAGTATTCTAGTGCTCATATTTTTGTTTGTAAGGGCAGTATAACCTGCTGCTGCAGTTGCAGTCAGATCTATTGTTAAAAAAGTAAATAAATACCATAATTAAATAAAGTCGTTGCTTCAACCTTTTTAGGATTCCTAGGTGGAAGTGAAAACATTGGGTAAAAATAAAATAAATTTGCATTTAGTGTTCCAGGTTATTACAAGAGGAATGAAGGTAGTGAGCAGTAAGCTGCTTATATTCCTCTGGCTTCTGCTTACTACACCCATATCCTGTGTGGTAGGTGGTTGCCTCATCCCTGTGTATCTGTCCTTATAAGATTACCGCTGTTGGATTTGTAAAATGCACAAATTTCCTCATTGAGTCACACTCCAGGTAAACCAGCCTGTCAGCCATTTGTTCTCTGGAAAACAGTCTCTGCAGGGAGGTGCTTGATCTCTCAAGGTGTCAGACAATGTGCACTGGCTATAATTGCTTACCAGATATTCAGCTTTTAAGGCCGTGGTCAGGGGGGAGGTGCTCAAACCATCTACTTGCAAATAAAGCTTATTCATTCATTCCTCAGCTCCTCAACTTTGTAAAACTTCAGTTCCTGACAGCTGTCAAAATATCTGCTTGTTGTCACCGACTCATTTGCTTGTATCTAAAGCTGAGGTGTTTCTTGTAACCTTGCGCATCTATTCGCCCCTGTAGGTGGGCACGGCATTCAGTGGTCACGCTGCACGTGAATGCAGCCTTAAAGCAGGAAACCCATATTTATTGCATCCAATCAATGCAGGTGCTCGATGCATTACAGTGTATTAGATCGCTCTATAACAATATGTATTAATAGGTATGACCAGAACGTGTTTCCGATCTCTAAACGAGAATGTCTCAATTCTTAGAAAGCAAGCAAAGATCTTGAAAATGGTAAGGTATTGAATCATAAAGTATATTAAGAAGTTGCAAAACTTTTCATCAAGCACTCAAAATATATATTTTTTGAGTCTACAGCACAAGTAAAATTAACCCCCTTTTAGATGGATGATAGTTTTGTAAGTGAGCGCTTGTTCTCTACCATTGAGGCTACGTTCTCACAATGACATTTTGGGGAGTTCTTGATGTAGAATTTCTGCACCTGTTTTTTACATTAGGTTACTTGCGTTTTATCATTGCATTTTTTTTATTGTGTTTTATGACACTATGAGGTTTGTCTCTGTTTGGTGTCATGCTTAAAATAAAGTTGCTTTTGTTTCTGATACTTCCTAGTATTTGGCTTTGAGAAAACTTTATTGATTCATTAGGTGTGGATTATGTGTGCTTTTGATGCGTTTTCACCATACCTTGTCTTAGCCTCTCATACAGCCAGGTCAGAATTTTCACACACTGCACTGTTGAGGGGCAATCACTCTGAAATGCAGCGTCTGCAGTTTGGGGTTCTAATCTGGTACAAACCCTGAGTCATATTAACCCTAGAACGCATACCTGGGGCCTCGCAGGCCCGCCAGGTTACTTGTTTTCTATTTTCTGTAAAAGTACTTTAGTTTGAATTTTGAAAATCTAGGTAATCCTCAGGTATATAGTTGTTAGTAATTTCCAGTTATTCATATATTTTTATGTTACAGACATTTCAGTATAACAACCTTTTTTTGGGACTACCCCATATTCACGCTCCTGGGGCCTTTTAGGCCCGTACTAGGTTTACATGTGATATTCAGTCTTTTTGTCTGTATTGTTGCTGGGGAAGAACTGTTATGACTCTGGGAAGAGTGTGGATTCTGCATGACAACATGGTCATGTGATCTTGGAAGGGAGGCTCCCTCACAAAGTCATGTGTCTCTGACCTCATCACAGGTCTTTTTGTCCTAATTGCTGGAGCTTTGGAGGAAGAAGTCAGCTTTCTTTTGTCTGGAAATAGAAACTTTCTGAGCTCCAAAACCAGAGGCTTCTACTGCACTACAAGAAAGTGATCTGTTGGAGGTAAGAGGAGGGGGGCTGCACTTTACCTGCTTTATATCGCTTGGTGTGCTGGGACCCTAACAAAGAGTCTTATCACATACTGTTTACAGTGCACAAGCCTGCTTGTAATCTTTTTCTTTTTTTCTTTTTAGTTTACTGACATCTAAAATTACAATGGCACAGTCATTCCGCCAGCCTTAGCTGGGGTCACCAGGAGGTCAGATCCATTACGGATCCCCTCCTGGCGGACCCCAGCGCTACTGGGAATGCATCCTTACTTTGCAATTGTAAAATAAATTTTGAAAAGTATTTTTATTTTAGTTATTCCGTGCTATTTGCACACAGGCCTAAAAGGCCCCAGGTGCGTGAATATGGGGTAGTCCCAAAAAAAGGTTGTTATACCGAAATGCCTATAGCATAAAAATATATGAACAACTGGAAATTACTAACAACTATATACCTGAGGAATACCTAGAGTTTCAAAAATCTAACTAAAGTAATTTTACAGAAAATAGAAAACAGGTAACCTGGCAGTCCTGCGAGGCCCCAGGTATGCCTCCGCCAGCCTTAGCTGGGGTCACCAGGAGGTCAGATCCATTACGGAATCCCGTCCTGGCGGACTCCAGCGCTAGTGGGAATGCATCCTTACTTTGCAATAAACTTTGAAAAGTATTTTTTTTAGTTATTCCATGATAATTGAAAACGGGCCTGAAAGGCCCCAGGTGCGTGAATGTGTAGATTTCTATGGGTATGCGTTCTAGGGTTAAAAGGCTTGTTATAGAGTCAATTATGACTTTTAGGATTGCTACCCTTATTAGGTGACATTAGAGCAGGGGTCCCCAACCACCGGGCCGCAGAACAGGACCGGGCCGCGGGGGTCTGCGTGCCAGTCCGCGCTGCCGCAGACCAGCACTACACATTGTGTGCTCTGCGGCAGCTCAGGGTGAAGTCACCGCAACCCTCTCCTTCCCCCGCACCTGCTGCATTACGTCCCGTCTCTTGTCTTTTTTACTTAGCTGTGTGCTGTGAATAGAAGTACATGCAAAGTAATAGGCCAATCACAGTGCAGCAACTGGGCCCTGATTGGCTAGTGGCTTTTGCACTGTGATTGGCCGATGGCTTCTCATGTACTTCTATTCACAGCACTCAGCTGAGGACCAAAAGATGTATGTGTAATAGAGACGATGTGGGCTGGAAGAGGAGGCTGGTAGCTGCAAGAGGAGGCTGGTAGCTGCAAGAGGAGGCTGGGGGCTGCAAGAGGAGGCTGGGGGCTGCAAGAGGAGGCTGGGGGCTGCAAGAGGAGGCTGGGGTCTGCAAGAGGAGGCTGGCGGCTGCAAGACGAGGCTGGGGGCTGGCAGAGGAGATTGGGGGCTAGCAGAGGGGGCTGCAAGAGGAGGAGGATGGGGGCTGCAAGGGGATTATGATGGGGGTTTCAAGGGGATTATGATTGGGGATACCATAATGGCGGCTGCAAGGGGATGTAAAAATAAGAAATCCCCTGAAAATAGGACATAATGCATCTGTCAGAGAAACGGGGTACTAAACTCCACCCCTTCTCCATAGCCCTGCCTCATGACCAAAGCTCCACCCCTGCCAGCACGGAAAGTGGTTTGGCATGAAGCCGGTCCCTAGTGCAAAAAAGGTTGGGGACCACTGCATTAGAGTATGTCTACTTCCTCACTGAATTGACAATTTGCATCTGCTGTGGAAATGCACTAACAATGCGTATATTTTTGCATTAATGTAAGTCTGTGGTGAATATCTGCACAGAAAACACTGCGCACCCACATGAGAAATTGACATGTTGTGGATTTGAAACACGCAAAGAAGGTTGGTTTTCGCTGAGTAAAAAAGAAGCACAGTGGGCAGGAGATTCCAATAAATCCCGTAATCATTTCTGGAACTGTAAAGGTGCCGTCACACGGTTCAATTTTCGAGCGGTGTTGTTAGCGATCACATGCACGCGCGATCGCTAACAATATTGCTCACATCATTGGTGAGCTGTCACACAGGCAGATGTGACCAGCAAGAACACTGGTGACCATGGTAAACATTGGGTTACTAGGGCCGCACGGTGCTTAGTAACCCGATGTTTACCATGGATATGAGCTCCCAGCATAGGCTGCGAGGCGCTGGAGTCGTTCATCGTTGCTCTGCCGGTGTCACGCAGCGATGCTGCGTGTCCACCGGCCGACCAACGATAGATTTGTGAACATGTTCACAAATCTGCAATCAAACGATTTTTCAAAGAAAAATCGTTTGATTACACGCTGCGACGCAGCAAACGATATCGCTTAAGCGATCAAAAAAGCAGATGCTTAAGCGATATCGTTCTGAAAATTAATGCGTGTGACATGGCCTTTAGGCTATGTTCAAACATTGCGTTTTAGCATTTGTTTTTAATGCAAGTTAAAAGCTGATTTTTACAGTGTCAGCAGAAACTGTCAGATTTGAGAATCTCATGCACATGATTGTTTTTTTTTTCCTGACTGATTTGGAAAACTGCTGCTTTTTTAAAACCTTTAGCGAATCAATTCTTACAGCGTTTTTGCAGCTTTTTTTGGCCATAGAAATCAATCTGAAATTACGAGCTCCTGGTTCCTGAAAAGAGAGGAAAGTGCAAAAAATGCAACAATGTGTTTTTGATGCTTTTTTGGTAAATAAAACTACCTTTATTAATCATATACAGTTGAAGCTTGATTTACGAGCATAATCCATTCCGGGAGGCTGCTTGTAAATTAAATCGCTTGTATAGCAAAGCAAATTTTCCTATAAGAAATAATTGAAACACAAACAATTTGTTCCACAACCCAAAAATATCTACTGTATTCATATACTTGTACATACAGACTGTAAATTATTACAGTAATACAAAATACTTACAGTAAAACATAATCATGCCCTTGCAGCCCCCATCATCTCCATGCAGCCCCACCATCCCCTTGCAGCTCCCAATATCCCCATTATCCCCTTGCAGCCCCCATCATCCCCCAATACACACATTCTCACACACACACTGTCACCAATCCGCCGCTGCATTCCAGGCCGAAGGCGCTGTACTGCGCTCTCTCAGCTACTGTACATGTACAGAAAACCAGCGGCCAATCAGATGCCAGCAGCCAGTTCAAAAAGAACCGTGTCCGAAATAGTGCTCCAGTTACAACTTTTGTAAATCTCCATACTTAAAGTACTTTGACTGTTTATAGCCTGGACCTTGATGAGAATAATCTGGTTTCGAAAGCCTGTTCATATACACTGATAGTTAATTCTGAGATCTTTAGAATGACTGACTCCAATCCCATGGTTCCGTAAAGTGGGGAAAAAAAGATTGTCAGCCACCAGTTGTGCAAGTTCTCCCACTTAAAAAGCTGAGGTCGGCCTGTAATTCACATCATAGGTGACCTCAACTATGAGAGACAGAATGAGAAAACAAATCCTGAAAATCACATTGACTGATTTGAAAGAAATTTCTTCAAATTTTGGTGGAAAATAAGTATTTGGTCAATAACAAAAGTTTATCTCAATGCTTTGTTATATATCCTTTATTGGCAATGACAGAGGTGAATCGTTTTCTGTAAGTCTTCACAATGTTGGTACACACTGTTGCTCCTATTTTGGCTCATTCCTCCATGCACATCTCCTCTAGAGCAGTGATGTTTTGGGGTTGTCGCTGGGCAACATGGACTTTCAACTCCCTCCAAATGTTTTCTATAGGTTGAGATCTGGAGACTGGCTAGGCCACTTCAGGACCTTGAAATGCTTCTTGTGAAGCCACTCCTTTTGTTGCCCTGGCGGTGTTCTTGGGATCATTGTCATGTGAAAGACCCAGCCACGTTTTATTTCAAATCCCTTGCTGATGGAAGAAATTTTGCACTCAAAATCTTACAATACATGGTCCCATTCATTTTTTCATGTACACAGATCAGTCGCCCTGGTCCCTAAGCAGAGAAATAGACCCAAAGCATGATGTTAACACCTCATGCTTCATCTTAGGTATGGTGTTCTTTGGATTCAACTCCGCATTATTTCTCCTCCAAACATGGACGAGTTGTGTTCCTACCAAACAGTTCTACTTTGGGTTTCATCTGACCATATGACATTCTCCCAATACTCTTCTGGATCATCCAAATGCTCTCTAGCAAACTTCAGACGGGCCCGGACATGTATGGCTTAAGCAAGGGGACACGTCTGACACTGTAAGTCCCTGGTGGCGTAGTGTGTTGCTGATGGTATCTTGTGTTATGTTGATCCCAACTCTCTGCAGATCATTCTCTAGGTCCCCCTGTGTGGTTCTGGGAATTTTGCTCACCATTCTTGAGATCATTTTGACCCCACGGGGTGAGATTTTGCGTGGAGCCCCAGATCGAGCGAGACAATCAGTGGTGTTGTATGTCTTCTATTTTCTAATTATTGCTCCCACAGTTGATTTCTTCATACCAAGCTGCTTGCCTATTGCAGATTCAGTCTTCCCAGCCTGGTGCAGGGCTACAATTTTGTTTCTGGTGTCCTTCGACAGCTCTTTGGTCTTCACCATAGTGGAGTTTGGTGTGTGACTGTTTGAGGTTGCGGACAGGTGTGTTTTATACTGATAACAAGTTTAAACAGGTACCAGTACTATAAGGTAATGAGTGGAGGACAGAGGAGCCTCTTAAAGAAGAAGTTACAGGTCTGTGAGAGCCAGAAATCTTGCTTTTTTGTAGGTGACCAAATACTTATCTTCCACCAAAATTTGAAAAACATTTCTTTCTATGTCAGGCCTTGATTGACATCATAGGTAATCTCATCTTTTTAAGTGGGAGAACTTGCACAATTCCCCATTGTACCTTCAGCTATGTGTCTCACTCTGGAGGACCCAAAGCATCTTTTCTAATGCAGGATGTCAATAAGATCTATGTAATACTTCATTTTACCAGTGGGGGTGCTGTGGAAAATGTAAAACTTACTGCTAGGTTCACACAAAAAGTTATTAGGTTCAAAGATGTAACATTAAGAGGACCTCACCCGTGTGCTATTAATGATGAGCCTGAATACAGCATTTCGTGCATTCAGAGTTTCCCAAAGTCTAGTTCCATGTAAGCTTTGAAAAGACTTAAAGTGGTATAGTAAGGATCTGGTGGACTTACACTTAATGAGTCATCGCTGCTCCTGGTGTCCTCCCTGCTACAGCCTCTCTGTGCCACCTTCAAGCCTCTTGTTCAAGACTCCTTATAGTGTCATCGCTGAGGGCAGGGGGCACAGAAGACTGGAGGCGGGAGACACCAGCACCAGCGATGACCCCATACAGTAGGCTGAACATGTGAGGGCTGGAGGTGGCACAGAGAGGCTCGAGGCGGGGAGGGCACCAGCAACAGCGATGACTCATTACTGAGTAAGTCCCTCCGGACTCCTTATCTGTACACTTTATAAAGTCTTTTCAACAGCTTACAGGGGGCTAGGGACATGGGGGACCCCTTCCTTGAATGCAGCAGACACGCTGCATTCAGTTAGAATATCATCAGGGGGTGACAAGTCCTCTTTAAGAGATTCCAAGATTTTGAGTTTCTTTAGTTGATGTGGTTACATTTCTATATTTCCATCTTCTTTGCTAAGACAAGGACACCTCCAGACTATTATACTTCTGATGAAATGCGGTGCTGATCCGAGTCTGATAGATGGGGAAGGATATAACAGCGTTCACCTGGCCGTCCTGTACCAGCACCTCCCCATCATTGCTTATCTGACTGCAAAAGGACAGGTACGTGCGGCAAACAATCTGACAATTTATATTTGGATTCCTGCTTTATGTAATTAGAAGGTAAAACTTGATTAAAAGCTCTGCAACTTTATATATTCCTTCTGTTTTAAAAATATGACAAATGTCAGTAAATATAAAATGTAACTCCTCACTGCTGATGGTTTGCTACAATTGTATTCAGCCTAAAGCGAAATGTTTCAGCAGCACAAGATTTTTGTTCTGCTAAAATGTTTCAGGCCGAAGTCTAGGTTTTAATTTGTCATTCCAACAATGACAATATTTTTCTCCTTTGCCTCATTGGGGAACACAGGACTGTAGGTGTTATGCTGCTGTCCACTAGGAGGCGACACTAAGCAAGATACAGATTTACAGTGGCTCCTCCTTTGCAGTATACACCCCAGAGCAGGCACTTGCCTCACCAGTTTTTGCTTGGTGTCGTTAAGAGGCACACACACTTTTTATTGTTTTTAATTTTTACTACTTTTACTGATTTTTTTTTTTTTCACAAAGAAGATCCTTTTTCATGAAGAGGATTCAAGTGAGGGTCTCCAGAACCTACAAACCCCTGGCATACTCCTTCCTCAGCCCCCCACAGTTGGGGTGCTGGGTCGAAGTTGAGATAACCCCAACATATGCCATACTCCTTCCTCGCTCCCCACAGTTGGGGACTCGGGTAGAAGTTGAGATCTATCAAGACTGCCTGCTTACCCTCCCCAGACCCCAGCATTGAACCCCTGGGTTGCAGGATCGAGACATACCTCCCCAATTCACCCTACATGGGCCATTGGGTTGAGGCACCAGATGCAGGTACCATCCACAGTATGCCTGGTGCACGGGCTCCGCAGGCTCCCCTGGTGCGGATTCCCTATCAGGGATCAACGGTTTATGGGCATAGTTTCCCCTGTCATGGTTCTATGGCAGCACATTGCACAGGGTACCCGAGGCTCAACTCACTATGGACCTAGCCTCATGGTCCTAATCGCGGATTCGGACCGATCCCGGACTTTCGTGCCAGCCCCCCTCTAACTCCAGGGCCCGCAGATCACGCAAGGCCCCAGCTTCAGGCCTAGCGTCGCTGGCGCCGCCTCTCCCCGCCCCACACCCGCCCTCTGGATGACGTCAAGATCCCAGACAGCATCACATAGAGGGCCGGGATAGTACTTTTGGGCGCCTCTCGCGAGAGTTCACGCGCGCCCTTTTTTCTGCTGCTCCGCCCCCTCCTTCCCTCACTCCGACGGCGCCATTACCATAGGTTGAGGTAACCACAGGTTGAGGTTGAGCGTGACTACAAGGACCACAGTACCTTGTGGAAGGCTACTGGACACCTCTATCAGGCCTCACAGTCTCCCTGGAGGACACAGAACCGCTGGGCTGTGGCTGGGGCGGACACAAGGTGGTAAGAAGCCAGCAGGGACATAGTCTCTGCTGCAGCTTTCTGTTTTTCCTAGCTTCCTCTGGCGATACATACAAGAGCACTACAGACATGGCAGCATTAACACCATGTCGGGTTCAAGAAGCAATAGGGCTGCTAGAATTTTTAACTCTTACTATGCCGCTTGTACGACTTGCAGAGCCCCTCTGCCTAGGGGATGTACTTCCCCACACTGCCAGGATTGTACTCCTACCAATGTGCCAGAACCTCCAGAGATGCCGTACCTGCCAGTGCACCAAATACTGCGCCTGAATAGGCAGTTATCATGTCCCAATCTATGTCACAGTCTATAGAGAAACTGTCCTCTACCTTACTCCAGGCTTTGCAGAATCATTCCTCACCCTGCACTACTGGCCAACCTTCCCAGCACACTCAGGATGACAGTACGGATCACGAACGGACTTCCTCTGAGACTTTACCATCTACGTCCATGCCAGGATGGAAAAGGGTCCAACGGACACCTTCTCCAGCGTCCTCCCGCAGTTCTCGGGCATCCCCAACCAGGGAAAGCCACTGTGATTCCCCTGAAGGCTTTTATGATCCAGGTTCAGACCTGGACTTAGATACATCCCTAGAACTAGACTCGCCATATGTCGAGGACTTGATCACCTCTATCAATCAAGTATTAGATGTCTCTGACCCTCCTTGCGACGCCCTGGATCATAAGGTCTCTTTTAAAAGAGCGAAACGACCGCACAAATATTTTGGGGATCACCCTGAATTTCAGGAGATCCTCCAAAAATATCGCTCCCATCCGGACAAAAGATTTGTTAACCGCAAGGCACTAGAAACTCGTTAACCCTTTTTACTGGCAGTAACCCAAGATTGTGCTGATCCACGGCAAGTGGACCCCCCTGTGTCTCGACTGGCTGCAAAGACGCTCCTTTCTCTACAGGATAGCGCTTCCATTAAGGACGCAGCGGACGATCAGGTGGAACAGATGGCTCGATCTGTGTTTGAAGCGTCAGGTTCATCATTATATCCCCCTCCTTCGCTTCGGTATGGGCAACTAAGGCTATCATGACTTGGGCCGGTAATTTGTATACCGCCTTGCGCAAACACAGACGCTGATCAGATCTGGCAGCACAAATATCTGTAACTGGACAATATCTACTTCATGCAGCTCTAGATACAGCTAATTGCGCAGCAGTGGCAACGTCAAACGCCATCACAATTAGACGTGCCCTCTGGTTACGTGAGTGGAAGGCAAATGCAGCCTCTAAGAAGTCCCTCATGAGCCTTCCTTACCTTAGCGGCTGTCTTTTTGGAGAAAAATTAGATAAACTGATTTCGGATGCTACAGGAGGTTAAGAGTACTTTCCCCCAACGCAAACCAAAGCGACCCTTCAATTGTCGCCTACAAACACTTTTTCGCTCCTTTCGGAACTCATTTGGTTGGTCGGCATCCAGGCTGGCACAAACTGGCAATTATTCACCACACAGAGACCGATCGCAGGCTCCCCAGAAATCAAATACAAACTGGCAATTCCACTCTCGACTGTCTAAACCTAAGGGATCTAGATCCCACATGTTTTCCTCCTCATGACTCACTGACCCCGGAAGACACCTCACAAGTCGGTGGGCGACTTTACCGCTTTCATAAAGTCTGGCTCACTGGTACAGACGACAGGTGGGTCAAAGAACTAGTGTCTTCCGGTTACAACATAAAGTTCGTGTCCTGACCGCCCAATCGTTTTTTTCCATCTGTCCCCTCAAATCCACCATCCAAGGCTCGTGCTTTTAATCAGGCCATCGACTCTCTTTTACAGAGGGGAGTCACTGTCCCTGTCCTTCAAGACGAATGCTTCCAAGAATTCTACTCAAACTTGTTTATAGTTCCCAAAAGGGAGGTACAGTCCGTCGTATCCTGGACTTTAAACAGCTAAACAAATTTTTGGGTTCGTCATTTTCGCATGGAGTCTCTTCGATCTATAATATCATTCATGGAGGAAGGGGAATCCCTCGCGTTCATAGATATTCAGGATGCATACTTGCACATCCTAATTTCTCGGGCACATCAAAAGTTCCTCCGGTTTGCAATCAACCAGAATCACTATCCGTTTGTGGCCCTCCCGTTCAGACTCGCCACAGCCCCCAGAGTGTTCACCAAGGTCATGGCGGCGGTCATGACCATTCTCCACTCGAGGAGTAGTCATTCTTCCATATTTAGACAACTTACTCATCAAGGCCCCTACCTTCAAGGACTGTGAAAAAAGCGTTCTTATCACATTAGACACGTTACGTCGTCTAGATTGGTTAGTCATTCTACAAAAAATTTCGCCAGTCCTGAGCCAAACTCTGACCTTCCTGGGGATGCTGTTCAATACAACCCGAGGACCGGTGATTCTCCCCCAAGGCAGGTCACATGCTCTCTGTCAAGGAGTACGCACCCTCCATCGCCCGTCTCCTCATTCTCTCCAGTTCGCCATGAGAGTCCTGGGCAGGATGGTCGCAGCAATGGAGGCAGTTCCCTTTGCCTAACTATACCTCAGACCTCTCCAGTTGGCTCTACTCGCCTCCTGGGACAAGAGCCCTTTCTCCCTGGACAGGACATTCCAACTGTCAACTGCAACCAAACGGGTCTCTCAACTGGTGGCTCCAACCGTCCTCCCTCTCACAAAGGAAGTCCTTTCTTCCAGCTCATTGGAAAGTCATGACCACCGATGCAAGCCTGACAGGATGGGGGGGTGTACCATCACCACAAGGCCCAGGGAAAATGGTCTCCATCAGAGTCCGACATGCCTATCAACCTTCTGGAGATTCTGGCCATCTTTCTGGCGTTACAAGCTTTCCATCGGTTTCTAGCGGGTTGTCACATCGGGATACAGTCGGACAATGCCACGGTGGTGGCATATGTTAACCATCAAGGAGGGACTCGCAGCGTAAAAGCAATGCGCGAGGTAGAACACCTTCTCTGTTGGGCAGAGTCAACAGGATCGGTGCTCTCAGCGTTACACATTCGGGAGTGGACAATTAGGAAGCGGACTTCCTCAGCCGTCAAGGCATAGATTCCGGAGAGTAGCCACCGATGAGAAAACTCCAAATGTGAACCTCATGGCATCACGTCTCAATGCCATGTTCCCAACTTCATGGCCTGGACTGGGAGCAGATGCCCTAGTCCAATCTTGGACGCAATTTCGTCTCCCCTACATCTTTCCTCCTCTGCCTCTCACCCCCAGAGTGGTATGGAAGATCAAACTGGAGGGCATTCTAGTCATACTCGTGGTATGCTGACCTAGTTCAGCTCGCTTTCGACGTCCCTTGTCGACTTCCAGATCGTCTAGACCTGCTTTCTCAGGGCCCATTTTACCACCAGAATTCGAGGGCCC
Organism: Allobates femoralis; assembly: GCA_033576535.1. Classification (NCBI taxonomy): domain Eukaryota; kingdom Metazoa; phylum Chordata; class Amphibia; order Anura; family Aromobatidae; genus Allobates; species Allobates femoralis. Next base: position 56,687,656 of record JARQOC010000010.1, on the reverse strand, counting down.
TGAATTTGACGGCGTGACCCTTGAGACCTGGGTTTTGACCCAAGCTGTTTTTTTCCCAGAGGTGATCAAAACCTGCTTCTGCTCAGATCTATTACCGCACATGGAAGACCTCTTTGCCTGGTGCAGGTCTCGAGCTCGTTCACCTCTGCTCTACTCATTACCTAACGTACTAGGTTTTCTTCAGTCGGGGCTACAGGCCGGCCTATCCCTAGGCTTTCTCAAAAACCAATCTCAGCCCTATTGGTTCTCTTTCAATGCCACCTTGCAACTAGGCCTCAGGTGAAGACATTTATCCAGGGGTCTGCCGTTTAGTCCCCCTTTATAAGAGACCGTTGGACGCATGGGATCTCAACCTGGTATTGAATGCACTGCAAAAATCTCCATTTGAACCCCTTAAGGTGATCTCTCGCCGCCTTCTCAGAAGGTAACGTTTCTGGTGGCAATTACTTCTATCCGCTGAGTCTCAGAGCTTGCGGCAATCTCTGGATAGGGCGCCTTTCCTTGTGTTTCACCAGGATAAGGTTGTACTTCATCCAGTACCGTCTTTTTCTTCCGAAAGTGGTCTCATCGTTCCACCTCAATTAAGAGATTTCTTTACCATCCCTTTGCCCGGCGCCCGTACATCGTGTCGAGAAGGCTCTGCATACTCTGGATCTTGTTTGGGCACTTCGTATATAAGTGTCCAGAACGGCGCCCTTCCGGAGGTCTGACTCTCTTTTCGTCCTACCCGAGGGGCGCCGCAAAGGCGGATTAGATCCACTATTCAGGAAAGTTACCCGCTGAACAGTCTGCCGATTCCAGCAGGTGTAAAGGCGCATTCTACTCCTGCTTTAAGCAAAAAACTGGTGAGGCAAGTGCCTGCTCCGGGGGTGTATACTGCAGAGGGAGGAGCCACTGTAAATCTTTTTCAGATCTTGCTTAGTGTTGCCTCCTAGTGGACAGCAGCATAACACCCATGGTCCTGTGTCCTCCAATTGGAGGCTAAGAAAAAAGGATTTTACGGTGAGTACACAAAAATCTCCTTTTTATAAAGCACCGTATGTGTATGACTATTGTTAATATATATAAAGCCCAATATGTATCTACCTTGTACCTTTTGTCTTTTATTATTTCCTCCTCTGTCCATCTAGTTTCACATAGTTGAATGGATCTTATTCTGCTAAACTTACATTTCCCAGCAGCACCCTGCTCCTCCTCAGTGCTGCAGGCCCCTTCTTATGCTTTCCTGTGTGTTTCCTGATAGAGAGATGTCTGAACATGGGCAATTTTTAGTTATATGGATGAGGTGACCATTGATAGTTTTGTAGTAGCTGTGATCCATTATTTTGACTAATATTCATTAATATTTGCAGACTCTGCATTTCATTTGTGATTTATGGAAATCTTCATAATCAGAGCTGAGCTGTGCTGCGTGCATAGCAGAGCCTAGCGTAGCTGAGCTGTGCTGCAACATAACTGTCAGGGCAATGGGGATGCCATTGCTGGGTGTGGTGGAAGTTCTATTAGACAGGGTCAAAGGCACATCTGTTTTTTTAATGAACTGGACAGTATCATTAGGATCAAACACAAGTGGTATTAATGGCCTCTTCATCATAGCTGAGCTGTGCTACAACTGGGCTGTCAGTTGTTTTATTAGACAGTGTCGATCAAGTGAATGTGAGCTTGCTATTAACCAACCATTAGAACTACTGGAGAATAGGTGCAATGGAGGCAAAGGGCAAAAAGATCACTGGGGCGGTGGTGATCATCATTTCCATACCTTCCATAAAGTATTCCTTCAAACAAAACAATTATGAGAATTAAGCAGAATGTTTATTTTCAGTATGACTTACCCAGTGACTTGTTGATTAGCCCCCCCTCCTCTCACAATGTGGCTTCATCTGTCTGTATTTCTCCTATTTACAGAACATCGATGGGCCGGATGTGAATGGGATGACGCCACTCATGCTGTCCGCACAGAAAATTATTGGGTAATGCAAATGGACTCCGAGAATGAAAAAAATGTATGAGCCCCTTAAAAGACCACGCCACCATTTTATGTTATGTTTTGCTTTTTTTCAGCTTGGATTGGCGCATTAAATGCAAGTTTCCTAACCCCTGTCATGTCCTCAGCTTTTAGCGGTTGCAATATTTTTCTCGCGTATACACTAATACTTTGTGCTTTTTTTCTGCACACAGTTTTGGCAAAGTGTTCAGAGTTAAGGACAGAACGGGACTTGGCGACCAGAGCTCATCAAATTCATGACAAGTGTCGGCGTTCGCCATGCCAAAAATTTTACTCTAGGAGTGACTGGAGTAGGATTTTTGGTGAGGCATACACAGAGCTCTATGTCAGTCATTCGGCGCTCCTGATTGATTAGTGAAGGATAGTACGTTTCTTCATGAATCAGGAGTGCCTGACTCCAGCACATCTCTACATCAGAACCAATGTGTTTGTTTCCTGGGATTATTTTTGTAATGAATTACTGTATGATGTGCATTGTATCAACACGACACCATTCATACACATACAGCCTCAGTGCATCCAGAAAGTAAAATGAAGAAATGTTTCAGTCATTTAGTAAAACAAAAAATACCTTTTATTGTTTCTACAGATCCTATGTGCTACCAATGGTCACATACTATAGACAAACTCAGAGCAATGAAGCAGTCATATTACTAAATAGAAACAAAGTTTGTTTGTAGTCTGTATCCATAGAGACACATAGGTTTGTATAGGAGCAGCATTAAACAAATGGTAGAAGGTTTTTTCTATTAATGAAGACTAGTTGCGAAGTGGCTTCATTTTCATCTTAGATGCATTGATACACAAAGGTCCACAGATTTAATAAGTCTGTGTCACCCTCACTATTTTTTTGGTGTAGTATTAAGTCTTGATGTTCAATTATTTATAATGATTTTAGTGACCCACTACCAACATTTGGAGCTGATCCTTCTCCAGCTGCATTGGGGTTAATAAGGGCCATGGAAAATATACACTGTGACAAGATCTCTTTCTTTTAGTATGGAACCAACCAATTTTCTTCTAAAATTGAACCCGTCTGTAAACCTCGCAGACAAGATCCACATGAACACGGCTCTTCACTGGGCGGTCTCTTCCGGCAATATAAATGCCGTGGATTTGCTCTTGGAGGCTGGATCAAGCTTGGATGTGCAAAACGCCAAGGTCAGAAATGATCCAACTATATCTTTATTTCTATCTTTGGAAGTTTTTTTGTTTAGTTCACAAATACTCAACGTTCTCTGCGATTCACACTCCCAGTGGACACACATTTTCAATCTGTCATCCCTTCTACAACTGACTTTTAATTTTTTGTTTTGTTTTGCTTCACAGGAAGAAACCCCTCTTGACCTTGCCAAACAAACCAGAAATCGCCTAATTATCCATATGCTGACAAGTGAAGCCAATGCAAGATCAGGCCGAAGCTCTAGAGCCTTAAAGACCCTACAGAAGTACGAGGTGAGATTCTGGTATTATCAGTCCTCTGACTCTAAAGTAACACCAGGGGTCCTATAAATGAATGGATATACAACCCCATATGTTACATTCTGGATGGTCTGATTCCTGGCCTAGAAGTGATAGGGCAAGAAGCAGAACTTATTAATCAGCTACCAGCTCAACAGATACAGGACAGTGTCTGGCTGTAGTCTATGATGCAATATTACCATGTAGATATACATCCTATCACTGTTTGCAGTGTTTATACAGGTCAGGTTTCTCTTTGGCATATTTTACGTTTTTGCTAATACAAGTCTTTAACTCTTGCACGATGCAGCAAATCTGGGCCTTAAGACTCAGCAAGTAATCATACGAGGGCTTGTGATTTGTGGGCCAAGTAGTAATTTTTAATGGTCCCTTATGGGGGTAGATAAATATGTTAAAAACCTTTTATTTAACAAAGTAGGATTAAGGTGACACTTTTTCATTTTTTGTGCAATTAAAAATACAGAAAAAAATGTGTCACCATATCCTGTAAGTCACTGCCGAATGTTTTTTGCAAAATCAGTAGATGTTTTATTGGTAGCATTTTGGGATACACTTGATTTTTATTTAATTACTTTCTCTGCTGAGGGGATTGATGAATAGAAAATAGCAATTCTTTTATATAATATACATACATACATAACACATAAATCATTTACTTTTTATGCAATTTACCTTATTTTTCAGACTATAAGATGCATCCCAAATTTAGAGGAGGAAAATAGGGGAAATAATAATTTTTAATGTTAAATTGGTGGTCCATCCTGTAGTCATATAGTTTGTCTTATAGGCCAAGTGTAGCTTACTGAGGAGGGAAGAGGAACAAGGTCACAGGAGGCAGGGTCATCTCAGCAGGTGGTGGCACAAAAGGGGCGATGCTGTGCACCCTGGGCTGTAAGGAAGGGGGAGTTGTAGCGGCACAAGGCAGACGCTATTGGTCTTCTGGCAATGGATGTGATGGACATCAGGAGAATAGCGCTGGAGGCGGTACATAGTCAGACTGAGATCGCTGCTCTCCGGGATCTGAATCTGTGCATGCGCCCCCTCTGACGCCATTTTCATGCAGTCCATTGTGATAAATTGTTTCTGCCTCATGCGGCCGGTACACACGCTCCTGCCAGCCCAGGGTCCACAGCATCCCCCCACTCGTTCCGCTGTCAGCTTTCTGCAGAGGCGACCCTGCCTCCTGACCCTTCTCCACCTCCCTCGCGTCTCCTGGTAAACTATAATCAGCCTATAAGACCCACCCCATTTATTCCCCCAATTTCTTTTGGAATTAAGTTGGTCTGAGGCTTCATTTACACTGTGCGTTTTTGGTCTGTTTTTGCTCGTCGGTTTTTGTAGCCAAAACCAGGAGCGGAAAAATCAAAGGTAAAGTATAATAGAAACACATCACCTCTACTGTATTTATCACACACTCCTGGTTTTGGCTACAAAAACGGACTAACAAAAATGCACAGTGTGAATGTAGCCTTATAGTCCTAAAAATACGGTATAGTTTGGGTTTATCTGTCTGGCTTCTGCAGGTATTTTCTTCTGTGTTTATGCTATATATCTAATCAGCAAGTGCTCATGACTTCTAGATAAGTTCCAAAATCTTTTAGTGATTCCCTGATAAACCCTTTATCTTACATTGGGGATTACTCTTTACTTACTTTTTATTTTAAAAAGTGCTCACATATCTTTTTTTCCCCTCCTCTCTTCTTTAGATCTCATTGGTGACATTGGTTGTCTTGTCTCTCTTGGGCGGTGTTGGATATATTCTGAACATGTATACAGACTCCTGGCTCTTAAAGGGGACACTCCTTGCTCTGGTTACTGCCGGCTCTCAGCTCTTAACCAGGTTTGCTGAATTGCTTTTTTTTTATTGCTGTATGTTCTGCAGAGGAACAAATAGTCTAGCGCATTGTTCCCCAACTCCAGTCCTCAAGGGCTGGCAACAGTGTGTGTTTTCAGGATTTCCTTAGTATTGCACAGTTGGTAATTTAATGTCTTGCAAAGGTGATAATACCAATATTAAGGAAATCCTGAAAACCTGCACTGTTTGTGGCTCCTTATGACTGGAGTTGGTGAACACTGGTCAAGCGCATGACATTTTTAACAATTTCCACATCAGGTAGAGAAGGGAAAGAGACGACCCAGTGGGTGACCAAGTGATAAACACACTGCACTAATGAGAGCCGTACATGTCCGAGTGCCAGAGACATCGAGACACAAATATCTGATGCACTTTTATTCTTTGTCTTTTGCAGACGATTTGTCGGTATATCCAGTCAGAAGCACATGCCCGCTATCTTCTTCATCAGTTCAATATTCTGGATGTTCATGACATGGTTTATCTGCTTCCTGCCCGATATCCTTTTATTATTTTTTTTATTGTAATATTTGCTGTCTATGAGCAAAGTAGCAACAAAAGTCTCATTCCCCATCCTTGCTTTGTAAGACACACAGAGGCAGATAATGGCAAAACCTGATGTGCAGTTCATGAAGGAGAATTTGACCATGTGCCTGACTATATGAATGAAAGAATGAACAGATAAACTAGACCCCTGTGCTCTAAAACATCATATAGAAGGGTGGGGATAAAAAAGAAAAAGTCTCCTTTAACCTCCCTGGCGGTATGATGTTGTCTGGAATTTTATGCTAAAAGCGGTACCATTTTTTTGCATGGAAATTTTGTGTTATGTACAGTAGCCCTGCAATTCTTAGTAATGACATGATCAAAGAAGACTCTAGTAGACCTCTCAGATGTGATAAAGTTTGAAACATTAAATCATGAATTATAATTAAATTAAATAATTTTATTCAATAATCAATACTCTTATTGAATAATAAATAATCAAATGTAATAAAATAAATACATAATGACAACTGTCAAATAACAAAAAATCAGTACACAGCCTGTGTGTGATAAATCTTGAAGCATGGGACCGCACACAGACCCACGTCACAGTCTGGGCAATGGAACCGGGTTTCCTTGCGGATTTTCTTGCCCTTGCCGTCGCGCTTAGAGCAGCACACCACGCACATCCTCGTAGGTGCTGCCTTTTTAGCCGTTGGTGGAATGTAGTCCACAAAGTGGCGACCAGTTAGGCGTTCTGGGTTAGGAACGGCACTAGCACGACGGCCGGATCTGTTCCCAGACACGGATGGCGTTGGGTTGGCTTCAAAAATAAGTTGCGCCACCTTCCACACAAAGTCTGAATGCACAAGAGGCCTGTCACTACTTTTTTTGTGCAGTACATAAGCGTTCCACAGGCATTGCTCCAGGAGATGGCGGAATATTTTTTTATAATACTTTTTTTGCTGCTTCCGCATCGCCGGATAGAATGTCATCGCCTGGTCAGCTCTGTCGACTCCTCCCATGGTGTTATTATAGTCGATGACCAGTCGTGGCTTCATGATGTCTTTCCCACCTCTTGTGTGGACCATGGCAGTGGAGGTGTTATGTACGGTACTCATCAGGCACACATCTTTTTTGTCCCGCCAGCGCATCGCCATCATCTTGCCTTTCTGCCAGGCAACCATGTCTCCGGTTTTCAGTTTTTGTTTTGAAAACATGGATGGCAGGTCACGACGGTTGGCCCTAACAGTTCCATAGCCATCCGTCTTGTGCTTGAGCAAGCACTCGTACAGCTCCGGTGAGGTGTAGAAATTGTCCGTTGTGACACAATACCCCTGATTCAGCAACGGCTGAAGCAGGGTGAGGACCGATGATGTTGCCATCCCATAGCGGCTGTACCTGGGGTCGAATTGTGTGCCTTTACCGGTGTAGATCACAGAATTCCAGATATAGCCAGTGGCCGACTCACAGAGCATGTACGATTTTACGCCAAACCGGGCTCTCTTGGACGCAATATACTGGATCCAGCTGAGGCGTCCCTTGTATGCCATCAAACTTTCATCCACACTGAGGTCTCGGTCTGGCACATAGGCCTGCTGGAAATTTCGGAGGATCAGCTGGTACACCTCCCAAATCTTTTTTAGTTTTGGCGCCGGATGTGAGGCAGCGTCAAAATCGTCATTGTTGGTGAAGTGGAGATATCGCATAATCAGGGAAAAGCGGTACTCCGACATGACGGTGCCAAAAAATGGGGTTGCCAGTAATTTATTGGTGGTCCAGTACCACTTCTGCAGGGGTTTCCCCACCACACCCTGAAGAAGAATTAGCCCCAGGAACTGCCAAATGTCCTCTTTGGTCACCGGGACCCATTTCCTGCTACGGGAAAACCGGGTGTGCGCAGTAGCGGACTGCTGCTGGTACCGATTTGTCTCGGCGACAATTTTGGCAACGACGTCGTCCGTGAAAAATAATTTGAAGTACGCCAAGGGGTCACTGGGGTCAACGTCCACCTTCATACCTGGTGATCCGGTAAAGGGGAATCTTGGCGGCGGTACCTCATCAATGGCGCAGTCAATAGGGCACCAAGTGCGGACATCACTGAGGTCAGGTGCACCATGGTCGCTGTCAGACGATTCCTGCCACGAGTCGTTGTCGCTGACGTCCGCAAAGGGCTCTATGTCGCTGCCGCTGTCTTCCATCACATCCACAGCCGCTTTGGAGATGCGACGCTTTGATGCCATGACAGCAAAATGGGCAGGCAGGGCAGTGAGGACGGAAAAATGTCAGATCTCAGTGGATAAAATGTCACATCTGAGTCTGACAGGAATTCTGACAGGATTTCACTTTTTTTTTTTTTTTTTTTAATTTATATACAGTGTGTGTGTCACTTTTATTTATTGAATCTGGCGCCTGGCTCCGCCTCCCATGAGCCTCTGCGGCTCAGAGAGACGGACCCAGGAAGCAAGATGGCGGCGCCCACCGGAGGAACAGAGGGATCACAGAGGGGACACCTCTAGACCACCAGGATGGGGTAAGGGGACACCGCGGACAGTTCTCCCATTCACCCCGAGTGTCACTCGGGGTTACCGCTTCTGGACGCGAAATTTAACCCCGAGCGACGCTCGGGAATACCGGCAGGGAGGTTAAAGAAATTCAATAGTACATTAAATCAGATTGTATGGGGCAAATATTTCAGTCATCTTCCTTAATGAAGTTGCTATTAATCACATTTGGCTGATGCCACTGTCCAGGTGCCATTTATGATCAGTGTCTTTTTACTTGCGTATTATTTCTACAAGACTTGGAGAACAGATCCCGGATACATCAAGTGTTCAGAAGAGGAGAAGAAGCAGGTGCGTCATTTGTTATTGGACTGTAGATTGAAGTGTCATTGCATTAATTTGTGAGGCGGACTATACTCAGATTGCATTTTTATCCTACATTGGTATATAACCTCAGAAAAACTTCTGATGTGTGTCCCAAATCAATATACAAGGCTCCCTTTACCCACCAGTTGGATATGTCATGGCCTTTTCTTATAATGAGACAGTTACACTCTACTTTGGTATGCAAACAATAAGTATAGGAAAATGAACATGCATTACTGCTATGGAAAGAAATTGAGATACTTGGCATATAAAAAAGGCCTTTTTTTTTTTTAGCTCAGTAGCCAATGTCAGGACATATCTCTTCACTGGGTCCCTACCCAAAGCTAATGCCTTTCTCCGGGTGAAAAAAAAAAAACAACTTCCTATTGCTAATAGAGAATCAAGTGCCGTGACCTTTCTTATTTAGAATATGGGGTCAAGCCTCCTGATTGTGCACTCCTGCTCATTAGCCTTAGGTGATTTTAATTCTCTATTAGCAGATTCCTACCAGCCCATAAATAGGAGGGTTTTTATTTTTACCTTCAGACCAGCAATAGCTTTAGGTAGGGACCCAGTTAAGAGAGACACCGTGACACTGGGTACTGGTCTCCCATAAAACTGTCATTTTTTATATGCTAAGTATCTCAGATTTTTTTAATTCATCTTATATTTATTTCGTTAGCAGTAATACATGTCCATATGCCTATATTCATTGCTTGCAAGCCTTATCATTGCAGAATGCAAATGCCCTTTTGTTTGTTACATTATCTGTCATGCACCGCGGTCTGAATGCTCTCATTGATTCCTATATGTGAGCCGTAAGCAGGCGTATGCCTGCTGACAGATCACACACTCCCGCCCCGCACCTTGGACGCAACATCTCGCGTCCATAGTGCGGGCGGGAGAGTGTGATCTGTAAGCAGGCATACGCCTGCTTACGGCTCACATATAGGAATCAATGAGAGCATTCACACCACGGCCGTGGTCTGCATGCTGATACTTGCAGATGCATCTGCAAAACGCTGCAGATGCATCTGCAAGTGTGAAGCCAGCCTTAGGGAGTGCCGTCAGCTTTCTTACGTACGGCCTTTTCTTAGGGTATACATTGGGAGGAAACACCTGTCAATGTCGTTTCTTATTACATTCATTTAATAAGGTTAATTTTTTTTTCCCTCCCAGACCATTATCACTCTCGCTGAAGCCGGGTGTCTGGACGTCAGACTGTTCTGTACTTCCTGCCTGGTGAGTGTCTCTTCTAGATTATATTTTGTAAACCAATTGGGGTAAATGATCACATTTGGTGGGCACAGGCAATTATGATTCTTCAGGCTGGTAGTCAAATCACTGGGACCCCTGAGATCACAAAAGGGGTCTCGTGTTCCCTTATGAATGAACTGACGGTCTTACTTGCACTCCACAAAAGATTGTGCAACTGACAAAGATGGCAGAGTACATGCCTTGAACCCAAAAGACCCCCATTAATGTCGGTCACATCTTTTATGAATAGGGCTGCAAAGCAAGTATGAACATAGCTTTTGGGATAGTTATTTCAGTCATTTTAATACGGAAATAGCTGCACAGTATTCACTGCCTCTGTTCCTCTGTATCTAGTACTATAATCATTAACTATTTGTCTTGGCCTTCATTGACCCCTTGTATTATCCTGCAGGTGAAGAAGCCACTGAGGTCAATGCACTGTCACGCATGCAATTCCTGTGTGGCTAAATTTGATCAACACTGTGTATGGACTGGACATTGTATTGGTGAGTGGCTGTAAAGCAAAATAGGAAAACACTTAATAGAATTCTAGGGTTGTCTCCCAACTTTCATAGAAACCTTAGATGTCCATTGACATATTGAAAAGTCCTGATAACCATTCCCCTGCCTCCCCTGTCCCTCCAGGTGCTGGGAACCATCATTATTTTGTGCTCTTCCTCTTTGCCCTGACAATCATGGGTCACTGGATGATCTATGCCTCCTCAATATGTAAGTACTGAGCATCACATTTGTGGCCACATGTTCTGAGCATGTGATATATTCACATCTATCTCTTACTTTCTTGCAGTCTGGGTCAATCAGTGCTCCACAAATTTACAGAGAGACGGCATTGGAAGTTTCTTGGCGGAGATTATATCCTGTTCACCGTGGGTTCTGTATATCTTCATCCTTGTGTGCTTTCTCACGGTGTGGTCTACCATGATGCTTATACTGCAGATATACCAGGTGACACAATCTACTCATTATACAGATGTACTATATTTCCCTAATTCGCCATCAATGGGACCTGATGGGAAATACGCAATCTCGCACATAATGTCAGCTTTTTCTACCTGTGCCTCTTTTTTCAAACCCTTCCTGTTTGTCAATTAGTTGGGGGTTCTAGCAGTTAGTTTGGTCAGCAGGTTTCAGGGTCAGCCATGACTACTGGGGTCATGTTGTATCTTTTTGCTGCACTAAGCCTATTTTGTGCATCACCTATACAGCTACCTACTGACTAAAACCCTAGGCTTGGATGTCTTCATGTCAGCAGGGCAATTCTGCAGTGTTGCAATCCCATACTTTTCTTTATCTCCTACTTTGTGCTAACGCTCTAGAATTAGAAAATGGAAGTGAGTAAACCTGCAGCATTACACTAGTTTCATTTTCCACCTAGAAGCTTTGGGCCAAAGCAATGGAACTTCTTTTTTTCTTAATTACATTTTTATTAAAAATTTTAACAGATTATGAACAATATCATTTGTTCAGAACATGAACATGGAAACATTTCGGGTCACATTATATATACTTGTGTAAAGGGTACCGTCACACAGTACCACCTCGCCGGAGATGCCCAGCCAGCGTCGCCGCCCCCCGTTAAGGAGACACTCGCGAGACGGAGCTGACAGCGCATCGCCGCCGGGGTGTCTCAAAACCCCAGCAGTGATGCAGTACAATGGGAGCCTATGGCTCCCATCACCTGTCAGGTCGCCGGCGGCCGTTTACATGGGGCGATGTGTACACATCGCCACCAGGCGACCGGTCGAATGCGTCGCCCTTGCCCAGTTACATAGGGTGACGCATTGGCGACGTCGGCGGCCATAGGCCACTCCCCCACCTCGCCTATAACATCGCCGCCGATGTCGCCAGGTGTGAGTGGCCTTAAGAGTATGGACTTTTTATCCCTTAATACAACTTCTTCTAATTAAGATACATTGCAAAGCTGCTTCATTTTTAGATGCATTGAGAAGAATTGGTTTGTAATGGTGGGCATAGTCAGAAACCTTTCTACAAATTTTGTGAAAACTCCTCTGTAGAAGTTTAGATGTCTGGTTTATTGAAGAATATGGTGGGGATGAGGAAGGTTCTTGATACCAGTTGGACAGAATGTGTCATTTTCTCAACTATTTTTGTTTGATTCCTTGTGTAGATCACATTTTTGGGTCTGACAACTCAAGAAAGATTCAATCTCCAAATGCAGAATAGATACAGTAAGCACCAAATGCCGCTGCGGAGATCTCCTTTCAAGTAAGTGTTGTATGTGCGCCAATAGATGCATCCAATTCAGATGCGTCTATTCATTAAAGACACATGGAGACAAGGCAATACAGCTGCATGTAACCTGTCCGACCGACCACAAATGTTAAAGGGATCCTGTCACCCTGAAAATACATTCTAATCTGCAGGCACCATGTTATAGAGCAGGAGGAGTACAGCAGATTGATACATAGTTTTGTGAAAGAAGATTCAGCAATCTGTGTTTATATTAATCTGCTCTCTGGATTGTCCAGTGGCGTCCACGTGATTACAGCTTCTTATATAGTGATACAATACTGTCAATCAGATAGGATCCACTAGACCAAATCAGAAAAAGCAGAACGTTTAAATGATAAAAACACAGATTATACTGAATCTTCTTTCACAAAACTATGTATCAATCTGCTGTACTCCTCCTGCTCTATAACATGGTGCCTGCATATTAGAAAGTATTTTCATGTGTGACAGTTTCCCTTTAAATGACTTCTTGTTTGCTACATGCAGGCCGATAAATGATAGTTTAATGGCCTGTTTAGACACCGACCACACTTCCATTCACATGGAACGATCGTTAATATGATCATTCTGTTCACTTAGGACATTATACTTTTCTGATCAGGATTGTGGAGTTGGTAAGGCTGGTTTCACACTGGGTCAGATCAGCTCAGATCAGGTCAGGTTTTGTGTTCCAAAACCAGGAGAGGAACTTGCAGAGAAAAAGTATAATTGAAAGATTGACACCTGTTCTAGGTTTTGGAGTCATTCCTGGTTTTGGCACACAAAACCTGACCTGATCTGACCGCAGTGTGAAACCAGCCTAAGGCTGGTTTCACACTGCGGTCAGATCAGGTCAGGTCAGGTCAGGTTTTGTGTTTCAAAACCAGGAGTGTCTCCAAAACTCAGAACAGATGTCAATCTTTCAATTATAGTTTGTCTCTGCAAGTTCCTCTCCTGGTTCCTCTCCTGGTTTTGGCACACAAACCTGATCGAACCTGATCAGTGAAAAACCGCAGTGTGAAACCAGCCTAAGGCAGCCCTCAATTTCCCTGAATCTGACACCAACTTAACCAAAATAGACATTGACTCCGACTCCACAGTCCTGTTTCTGATTACATATTGGATTTTGGATGCTGCTAGCATGTTTTTTTTTTTTTATTCATTTTATATATAAAAGAACTGTTTACTACTTTCATGCACGTCACGATTTTCAAAGCCTGAAGCGACTAAAAGAATGTACAAAAGACAGGTCTTGTGCACAGCAAGTGGTTTTAAGCTTTATGGGCATATGTTCATTCTTTTGGCGTGTTTTTTAAGCACCTTTGCAGACAAAATCCACTTAAAAAAGACATTCCGTGCAGATACCCTTAAAGGAAACGTGTCAGTCGATCCATGCTCTACAAACGGGGGGCAGCATGAATTGGAGCATGTTTAAAGGGAACCTGTCACCTGGATCTAAGCCCCTACACTATCACTACCTGTCCCTGCACCTTCCTAGCTGCTCCCTATCTATCTCTCTGTGAGCTAAATCCACCCTATAAAACAGCAGAAAAATAACTTATAACTTACAGAAGTCCCTGAGGCTGGGGACTGAAAAGGCGAACCTAGGCTCCATTCTGCCCTCCTCGATGCAGCAGCACACGCCCCGCTGGGCGGCGTTATTCTTTCTTCATCGCCACCTCCTCCATTTGGAATCTCTCACCCACTTTACACTGTAAGGTAGCGGTTAGGATCGGCACAACAGAAGGCAGTGACTCAGGTATTTACTCACACAGCACACAGTTTAATGGCACAGTTCAGGTATTCACAGACCTCCAGGTTCTGGGGCGCAGCTGAGTACAACCTCATACAATCCCAACAGCTGATATAGAATCTCTGTACCTTCCCCCGGGTAGGCTGTGTTAGGTCAGCACACAACCTTTCTCGCCTCACCGTCCGCTCATTAGCTTCATGAACATCCACTCTGAGATAGCTTACAGGCAGTGTTAAATCTTCACACAGCTCTCTACACAGCAGCTCCTGCTGCTGTCCTGACACATTCCACCCCCTCCCCACAGCCCAGGGCAGCTCATATCATCTCTTATTCACCTGCACACCTGGGCGTCAGTGCTTTCAATCAGCACTCAGCTCCAGTAGCAGCTAACCCGGTGTGTGCTGCTACCGAGCAGAAGATACAATCTACCATATGCTGTGTCCCGGTCAGGGGACACATCGAGGTCGCATCACCACAATATGATAGGTGTAAAGCAGGCGGGAGATTCCAAATGGAGGAGGCGGCGATGAAGATAGAATAATGCCGCCCAGCGGGGTGTGTGATGCTGCATCGAGGAGGGGCAGAATGGAGCCTGGAGCCGCCTTTTCAGTCCCCAGCCTCAGGGACTTCTGTAAGTTATAAGTTATTTTTCTGCTGTTTTATAGGGAGGATTTAGCTCAGAGAGGGATAGATAAGGGAGCAGCTAGAAAGGTGCAGGGACAGGTAGTGATAGTGTAGGGGCTTAGATGCAGGTGACAGATTCCCTTTAAGGATCAGGTCAGTGACCCTAGAAATAGATGTGACTAATCCAGTGTCGCCCCAAGGTCGTCTTCTTCCCGCCCCACTCCAGGTGACTGCCATGCCTCTCCCTACGTACACAGGACAGGGGCCTGTCAATCAAGTAATGTAGGGCTGGACTAGTCACGTGTATTTCTGTAGTCCGCGGATGATCCTCAAACTGTTTCCCTGTAAAGCTGGACACCTACAGGCAGATGTCTCTGTGACACTGATGGATAGTCAGATGGATTGCTACTTTAAACTTCCTTTTCGGCAGCTTGTTCTGTGCTTCCTAGATTGACCATTTCTGATCTTGATTTCATCTATCAAGGTAGAAATAGTTATTTTTAGCATCTATAGAGTGGTCATTTAGTAAACCAGCCTCATAGGATACATAACTTGTGCCATCTTATGGCTCTTTCTCTTGAGTATTAGATTAAAATTAATGTAGAATATGATATATGGCAGCCTGAAAATGAAAGGCTTGAAAATCTTGTAACTCCTCTTATAAAGAAATATATACAGTATATTTATTAATGTGCAGATCTGTCGGCCGAGGTGTAGTGACGACCTAAATTTTTTATCTTCCAGCCATGGCTGTATCCAGAATCTGGCAGATTTTTTCCATTGTCAGTGCTTTGGATTGATCAAAACCAATGCCATAGATTGGACGCAGCAATACCACAACATCTTCCAGGCCTCCATGATGAGAGGCGCCCAGTCTGTCTAGTGTGACTGTATGTGACCTGAAGCCATCCAGTGCCTACTAGTTACCAACATCCTCAGGTGGTGCATTAGGGCAGTAACACCCCGAGGACCCTCGTATAGCCCACCCTCCGGAGGGATCTGCAGGAACTCTGTCTGTTTATGGACTAGACGAAAATGAGAGTTGTCAAAACTTCCCAAATAAAAGATGCTTACTGACCGGATCACCTGGATAGTCCATGACACTCCTAGGGTCTTACCTCTTTGTATGTAAATACAGTACATATTAGGAACTTACTCATGTTCACCTTTTACAAATTTTGTATAAAAAAAACCATTTAAAATAGAGAGCGCTTCATTTCCAGACTCCATAACTGATCTTTATATTGTCTTTCCATCGACTTATCAAAGAACAAAAGGTGATTGTAAGAAGACGACTGATTACTCCTACAGAGGAGCAGGTGCAGTTTAATGATTCACTATCTCATAGCTTTGTGACAACTGTAAGGACCAACCAGGTAGGGCAACCCAGAGACACGCAGCGGTAGGAGTTTTCTTCAGTTATGTACGTTTCTTTTTGTGTTGGCTATAAGAATGTGTTGTACAGGATGTTAAAAATAATTTAAAAAAAAAAGGTGGTCCCCAGAGGTATCCGTTTAATTTGCTCCTGCAATCATGTCAATCACATGCTACCATTGCCGTTAAGGCCAGTGAGCAGCTGTGATGGTGACGTGGATGTACAGCAAAATGAACAGAGATCGTGGGGTCCACTGGGGTCAATGATGAGGTGGTAGGACAGATTTCAGGTGAGTGGTTGGTTTTTCACAGGTGGCTGGTAACTATTGAATTGCTATTAGTGTATTGACTTACACTAGACAATAGATGAAAAAAGATCATCTTCACCAACCCTCTTCCTATCAGGATGCGTGCACATGATCAGTAATAGCATTTTAGATGTAGCGTATTACCTCTACATACAAAACACTGCGTTATACAGAACAAGCACACTGGATGAGATTTCTAGGTCCCATGCTCACTGTGCTTCTATTGTATGCAGGTTATTTCAGTGAGCCCCGCCCTTTCCCCAATGCAGATCGTGGGCACAGGGTGGCTGCATTCACCTGTGAAGATCGTCGGCTTCCCTCAGGAGAGGAGACACTGCATCCAGGACCCAGTGTCTCCAGATCATCTGCACAGATCTTAGGAGACTTCATGCATTATTTTTCTAGTACTTAAACTTTTTTTTTTTTGTTTGGCATATACTTAAGTGCACATTTTCAGCTGAAAAAAGGGGGCCAATATATGTTACAATTGGTTTAGCAGATGACCTCACAGCTTTTTTTGCCTTTGGCACACTGAAACGTTGTATTCTTTTCCAACATATACTTGATACAATGAATAATTCTGCAAAAATGTGACTTTAGCTTCCACCTTTTTTTACCCAATATCTCTGCTTGCTGGCATTAAATTAAATGTCAGAGGTCACTTAACACAGCTGTGTCAAAATAGATAAGACTGTAAATGGGAATTTTTCCATTCACTGACAATAAGAAGAGTTCTTAAAACTGGTGAAGTATTTAGACATTGGCTTTTATCGGTATTTTTCAGATAGTACTGCACCCCTCATCTGAGCTGTGCGTTAAGACCCATTGACCAGCACCACTAAACGACTGTCGGTCAGCTATTTGTTTGCTGATCAGGGACTCTTTTAGTATCATATATACACAGGCAGACCCCGCTTCAGATCTGTGCCGAATGATCCATGATAGATCGGTCACTGCACATTGGCTGCCATTGTTCTTGGCAACACAACATGATGTGCTGCCGAGAGCAATGATGTTATAGAAACAAGCATTTTGCCCATTTGTCAGTTGATCGGTGGCCAGTTTACTCTGCAGGTTTATTGTGAAAGTAGCAGTCCTAGGAATAAGTGAAAATCGTGCATTGGAAATGGGCTTTTAGTGCGATGTTACTATCAGATTGGGGGATACTGTGGATATAACTCCATTCGATAATCCAGCACCGTGACAATCCATACTCTTAATTTTAAAATCACTGGATTATTAAGACCTGGTAATGTGTTTTACTACAACTAGGCAATACCAATAATCCAGAATATATTTGCTAATCCGACGTCTCTCCAGATTTAGCATTTTTTTGGGGGAACATCAGGCGAGGTAAGAGGTGAAGTGTTCTGTCATAACATGCTATGCACTATGTATATTACATATGGAGTGTTAATTAAATCGTTTCTTAGAATATTTGTCTTTTTGTTTTTAATTAATATTCATACATATCTAAAAAAATATGTGTGTGTGTGTATGCAATGTGTATATGTATGATCTCCCCGTGTTTTGCATTGGTTTCCTCTGGGTTCTCCAGTTTTCCCCCACACTTCAAAGACAAGCTGATAAGGAATTATAAGACCCAATGGGGACAGTGATGATGTCTGTAAATATATGGTATATATTATATAATCTTTTTTTTTTTGTAACTGCTTCATGTCCCTACTGAACAGACATGCAATGCAGGCCCACAAAAGTTACCAAATGCTACCTGTTCTGGTAGAATGACTTGCAATGGATTTCAATTAGAATTTCTTATTCTTTTGCTTCATCTGAATGTTTTTACATTTTGCCTGATAATCGTGATCTGAAGTTGAATCACTTGAAAAATATACAGTAAGCTGCGATTCCGGATGATAGGGGTCATATCTTTAGGATTTTTGGAGTGAGCAAGCACATGCCATTCCTTCTGGCTTTATATAGAGTGAAGCTGCTCAATTTAGCAGCTTCAGTGAACTTATCCTATGTCCAGTAATCATCTAATCGTATCCTTTGTGCAGATATAAAAAACTTTTGTCCGCTTTCAAAAAATTGATTTCGGCAGAATCCGTTTTTTTTTAACATGGGAGTCTATGGAGAACAGATCCGATAACTGATCACTATTTATCTTCCATTTGAAACTGATCCAGTAAGAGCAAAATGGATCCTTTACTAATGAAAGAAAAACGGAGACTAAATACCGATCAGTTACCGTATCTGTTATCCATAGACTCCAATGTTAGAAAAAAATGGATCCTGCAGATCAATTTTTTCAAAACTGACAGTCATGTTTACACAACTTTTTTTTGCCAATAGATCTCTGTAGGATCCGTTCTAACGGATGATTACTGGACATGTGAACTCAGCCTACTTAGTTAAAATTTGGGTGCCGTTTTACCAATGTAACTTCAATCTTCAATGTAAAATGAGGTCAGTAGCCAATGTTGGGAAGCCAGTATATATTGGACAGTGCCATTTCTGTCTCATATTTGTATGTTGCAGATTTAAGAAAAAACATAACTTATCACCTCCATTCATTCTTTGAATAAAATAACTTGTTCAAAGTTTGATAACTTTATTTATTGCTTTAAAATTCCGGAATCTGTCCAATCTCCACTCTGCAATCCCAGGGAGTATTTCCAGACTCTAATGACTTCAAGTAATTTGAATGTTTTTTCATATATTTGTGCAGTTCATCCTTCTTTCTGATCCACCTGCGTCAGTCCTCCAAAGCCTATCCCTTTCGGACCAAAGTTTTTGGCATAACAAACTGAGGGGAGAAAAGAAAGTTGTTATTGTGATCATCAGTTATGGCAATTGTGAGCTTCTTAAACAGAGTTTGGCTCTGGTACTGCTTCTACCAGTTGTGAAACGTATATCGAGTTATGCTCGAAGTTGTAGTTTTCACAACCCTAGAGCTACAGGTTACAGGCTTCTACTCTTAACGGTGAAATGTGAAAACCGCAAGATTTCAGATTTTTTTTTAAAGAGTAATTAGGAAAAATAATTAAAAATGATAAGCTGTGATTTTACTATGACCTGAAAGCACTGGTCATTCATTTTAAAAGGAATGCACGGCTGAAATCAAGGGTGGCTGAGGTTGGGGGGAGGGGGGATGGATTGTTTAATTGTTTATATGTTTATTGGTCTATTCATTTGTTACCGTACTGAAAACTCAATAAAAATATGTTACAAAAAAAAATAAAAGGAATGCACATATTTTTGCTCAATAGGATAATACACTTAAAGCGAACCTGTCACCCCCTCCAGACATCTAAAAATACCATAGCCACCTTCTGCAGCACTAAGGCTGCAGTCTGACAAGGTGTCTATAGCATTTATGCTCCCTTGAATCACTGAAATAAAGACTTATATAAAATCTGTTTCAAACCAGACCCAAGACCGGGAGGCGGGTTTTCAAGTGTCTGTCTCCCTCCTCTGTGGTGTCAGTCATCTCTCTCTGCTCTCTGTGTGCCGCCTCCAGGGCCACCTCCCTGCATTACAGAGCTTTGTCAGCTCTGCTACAACATAGAGCTGCTGTTATAGGAGACCCCACAGTAGTAAATCTAGCAGGAGGACCCTGAGCAGAGAAAGCACTGCCTGCTACATAGCAGCCCTTGAGCTGAGCTGTCAGCAGTGCAGCAGAGTTGAGTTTGAGCTTTAGATCAGGGGCTGAGGACGGAGCAATGCTGCTTGGTACAAGAAACTGAAAGTGTAAACTGCTCAGCTCAAGGGCTGCTACGTAGCAGGCGGTATCCTCCTGCAAGATTTACTACTGTGGGGTCTCCTATAACAGCAGCTCTATGTTGTAGCAGAGCTGACAAAGCTCTGTAATGGAGGGAGATGGCCCTGGAGGAGGTGCACAGAGAACAGAGAGGGATGACTGACACCACAGAGGAGGGAGAGAGACACTTGAAAACCCGCCTCCCGGTCTTGGGTCAGGTTTGAAACAGATCTTATAAAAGTCTTTATTTCAGTGAATCAAGGGAGCATAAATGCTATAGACACCTTGTCAGACTGCAGCCTTAGTGCTGCAGAAGGTGGCTATGGTATTTTTAGATGCCTGGAGGGGGTGACAGGTTCGCTTTAAGCTACAAATGGCAGTACCACCCAAAAAAATAAACAGGACAACAAAACAAGGTGAACGAGAGCGTAAAAAAAGGGAATCATAACAGTTAGGAAAAATAACGAAAAACAACAACAACCAAAAAACCTCACAACACAAATAAAAATAAAGTGTTACTTTGTGCCAGGACTTTCCTTCCAAATGGAATTTCTTCATAGAGCTACAGATCACGAAGAACCCATTCCTGGTTTTCCCAATTTCAATGGACCCCACCTACCCCCTGTCCCTCATTATAAATCTAGTAATGAAATCTCAGATGTCCTTTCTGACCTTTACAGTAAATTTCTCCATCCTTCTCTGTGACGGTGGTGGAGTCCAGACTCTTCCCGCACAATGCACACCGGAAACAGGTTTTATGCCAGGGCTGCGGAGAAAGAAAAGCTCAAGATGGAGCCATTTTAAGTCTTAAAAGGTCACATCTTTATGGCACAGCAGTAGGAAGGCATATGATGACTTATGGTTCTGCTCAGTATCTCGGAGCATATCTCAACCCCTACATAATAAGCATTTTGGGGCAGAAACAAAAGTACAGTGCTGTGCAAATTAATTGGGACAAAGCATTTTTTAAGTAAAATCGTAAGTTGGGGTTACCAGTCAGTGATTGAAACCAGTTTTAGCTGCTTTGAACAGGTGTGAGTGTACAACCTTGAGTAATAAAATGTGGTTTGACTGGTTTTAGTCAGAAAATAACAGCCAGCTGCCCCCTCAGCTTCAGGTGAGAGCTTGTTTCTGTGAGGAGTGGTTTAGTGTACTTTTTCTCAGTGTGATTCGTGCCTGTAAAAATGGAGGTTACTCCACGGAAGAGGTCTAGAATTATTACTCTTAATGAACATACAAGTCTGACTGTAAGAAATCGCTTGGTATTGGAAAATCTACCGTTTCTAGAATAATTCGCACACAATGAAACTGGATTGATTTCTCCAAAACGAAAAGGGAAATGTGGAGGAAAAAGGAAAACGACACCAAGAACTGATAAAACACTTATAATAAATAGTAAAACTAATGCAAGAAAAACAACTAAAGACTTGCTGTGTCCCAATTAATTTGCACAGCACTGTAGAGGTCTCCCCCAGGGGTAAGACTTGTTTTAAGAATTCCCCCTATGTTTGAGAATGTTGTCATTACTGCGCTGACACAGAACAATAAAGGGGGTCCTGACTTTTTATTCACTCTATATACCCCCTGGCACTCACCATTCCACCACCCATCACTCGCTCGGCAGCATAGACTGATTTTCCACATCGGGGACATTTTTCCGTGGCTCCAAATTTCTGTGCGAACTTGGATGAGTGCGTGGTAGTGGGCGATCCGCGGGATGGTGAGTCCTGTAAATGCACCTGAAGTTATCTTCAGCGACATCTTTTCAATTGTGAGAAATATTAGTATTAGGTTAGAGATGGGCAAATCAATTTAAAGGACCCTAGTCCAGCAGGCACCGTTAGTACTTTGGCCACCAGATGGGAGCCCTCCGAAACTTCTACATCTCAGCATCCCGGACTCCTCTTCTAATTTGTTGGCCTGGTGCAATCTTATGATTGCAACAGGACATCACTTCAGCCGTACTAATAGATCCTGGCAGGTAGGAGAACGTTTTCTGGGATCCTGTCTTGCAGCCACAGAATATCAGACCAGGGTCCTGAGAATTGATTCACTCATCTTTAGTTGGGAGTATGCTGTCTCAGATGTTAACTTACTATTCACTCACAGCAAGCAAAGATATTGAAAATAGCAAGACATTTAGTCACAATAATATGCAATGTTATTAGTAACAGTTTACTTACTCAGCAACTTCAATCCCAAATCTCTCTCCTGTGTCTGTACTCAGACAGCCGGCACCTTGTCCGTAGCCGTATCCTTTAGGGCCATACTTTCTGCCATAACAAGACTTGCAGTAGATTTCAGATTCATGTGCAGCAACGGTGGTGCTGTCCAGAGCTTTCCTGCAAACCACTGAAACACAAAGCATGCGGATGGTACACAGAGCAAAGATGGATATATGGGCAGCTGTCATCCACAATCTCTAACTGGCAAAACTGCCAGGAGCAATTATCTGCCAATATATAAAAAAAAATACTCCAGAGCTGCACTCACTATTCTGCTGCTGCAGTCACTGTGTACATACATTACATTACTGATCCTGAGTTACCTCCTGTATTATACTCCAGAGCTGCACTCACTATTCTGCTGGTGCAGTCACTGTGTACATACATTACATTACTGATCCTGTACTGATCCTGAGTTACCTCCTGTATTCTACTCCAGAGCTGCACTCACTATTCTGCTGCTGCAGTCACTGTGTACATACATTACATTACTGATCCTGAGTTACCTCCTGTATTATACTCCAGAGCTGCACTCACTATTCTGCTGGTGCAGTCACTGTGTACATACATTACATTACTGATCCTGAGTTACCTCCTGTATTCTACTCCAGAGCTGCAATCGCTATTCTGCTGGTGGAGTCACTGTGTACATACATTACATTACTGATCCTGTACTGATAATGAATTACCTTCTGTATTATGCTCCAGAGCTGCACTCAGTATTCTGCTGGTGCAGTCACTGTGTACATACATTACATTGCTGATCCTGAGTTACCTCCTGTATTACAATGTCTTGTGAAAGTATTTGGCCCCCTTGAACTTTTCTACCTTTTGCCACATTTCAGGCTTCAAACATAAAGATATAATTCTAATTTTTTCATGAAGAATCAACAAGTAGGACACAGTTATGAAGTGGAACGAAATTTATTGGATATTTTAAAGTTTTTTAACAAAAAATAAAAACTGAAAAGTGGGGCGTGCAATATTATTCAGCCTCCTTGAGTTAATACTTTGTAGTGCCACCTTTTGCTGCGATTACAGCTGCAAGTCACTTGGGGTATGTCTCTATCAGTTTTGCACATCGAGAGACTGAAATTCTTTCCCATTCTTCCTTGCAGAACAGCTGGAGCTCAGTGAGGTTGGATGGAGAGTGTTTGTGAACAGCAGATTTCAGTTCTTTCCACAGATTCTCCATTGGATTCAGGTCTGGACTGTGACTTGGCCATTCTAACACCTGGATATGTTCATTTTTGAACCTTTCCATTGTAGATTTTGCTTTATGTTTGGGATCATTGTCTTGTTGGAAGATAAATCTCCGTCCCAGTCTCAGGTCTTTTGCAGACTCCAACAGGTTTTTTCCAGAATGGTCCTGTATTTGGCTCCGTCCATCTTCCCATCAATTTTAACCATCTTCCCTGTCCCCGCTGAAGAAAAGCAGGCCCAAACCATGATGCTACCACCACCATGTTTGACAGTGGGGATGGTGTTTTGAGGGTAATGAGCTGTGCTGCTTTTATGCCAAACATATTGTTTTGCATTGTGGCCAAAAAGTTTGATTTTGGTTTCATCGGACCAGAGCACCTTATTCCACGTTTGGTGTCTCCCAGGTGGCTTGTGGCAAACGTCAAACCAGACTTTTTATGGATTTCTTTGAGATATGGCTTTCTTCTTGCCGCTTTTCCATAAAGGCCAGATTTGTGCAGTGGACGACTGATTGTTGTCCTATGGACAAACTCTCCCACCTCAGCTGTAGATCTCTACAGTTCATCCAGAGTGATCATGGGCCTTTTGGCTGCATCTTTGATCAGTCTTCTCCTTGTTTGAGATGAAAGTTTAGAGGGACGGCCGGGTCTTGGTAGATTTGCAGTGCTCTGATACTCCTTCCATTTCAATATGATCGCTTGCACAGTGCTCCTTGAGATGTTTAAAACTTGGGAAATCTTTTTGTATCCAAATCCGGCTTTAAACTTCGCCACAACAGTATCTCGGACCTGCCTGGTGTGTTCCTTGGTCTTCATGATGCTACTCTGCACTTGAAACAGAACCCTGAGACTATCACAGAGCAGGTGCATTTATACAGAGACTTTATTACACACAGGTGGATTCTATTTATCATTACCAGTCATTTAGGACAACATTGGATCATTCAGAGATCCTCACTGATCTTCTGGAGTGAGTTTGCTGCACTGAAAGTAAAGGGGCCGAATAATATGCACCCCCACTTTTCAGTTTTTTATTTGTTAAAAAAATTTAAAATATCCAATACATTTTTTTCCACTTCACGATTGTGTCCCACTTGTTGTTGAGTTCTTCACGAAAAAAATTAGAATTTATATCTTTATGTTTGAAGCCTGAAATGTGGCAAAAGGTTGAAAAGTTCAAGGGGGCCAAATACTTTCACAAGGCACTGTATTACTCCAGAGTTGCACTCACTATTCTTCTTCTTGCTATAGGAAATGGTGAAGAAGATGTTTTCATACACAACTAAAGCCCCTGTTACACGGGGCGACATCGCCGCCCATTACAGGGCCAATGTGGGGGCGTGGCCTATCGCTGGCGTCATCGCCCTACGTGTGGCGCCGCCTTCACTGTTAAAGGCTGCGGCGATGTCGTGGCGCCCCATGTAACTGGCCGCCGGCGACGTGTCAGGCGATGGGAGCCATAGGCTCTCATTGTCCTGCATCGCCGCTGTGGTTTCCAAACACCCCGGCGGCGATAGCCGCCTGACAGATCGCCGGCGCGGGGCTGGAGATGTCGCCCCGTCTAAACGGGGGACGGCGACGCTGGCGGGGCGCCAAAAACGTGCGCGTACCCGCCAGTTGCCGCCGACATCCCCAGCCCCGTCGCCTGGTGTGACGGGGGCTTAACAGCAACTAAGCTATACATGTATCCCATATTACAATATGGAGAAGCACTTTCCAAAATTAATATCATTATAGGAATCTCTGTGCAGATACTGAACAAGAGGGGAAAGCTTGTAAATGCAGCTCTGGAGTACAAAACTACTTGTTTACTATGTTAAAAAAGCCCTAATATTCACATTGGTGTTTTGTGGTTGGTCATCGATTATGACCAGGGAAGAAGGTGTTAATGCTCCTTCTTACTTTGACTATTGGTCTCTGACTTTGCAGTAATGGGACTGCTATTTTGGACTTTCCCTGCAGTGACTGTGACCTTCTGTTGTCCTTGCACTGAGCAGTGAACGATACATGAGGCCCAATGTAAAAATGACAATAAGCTCTTGGTCTCACAGTCGGGTCTCAGCTGATAATCTCACAATCCAGAACAAAGCGCTCGGAGATAACATCCAGAGTCAGACGTTATTTCTGTCCTCACGACCGGCATACTTAGTGAATCAACATGAGATATCAAAGCTCGGCCAGATTTGCAACCCCTGGGGCAGGAGGTGTAGAGCTTTCACAGATAATCCTGGTTATTCTTGGAAAAATCTAGAAGAATTTGCTTTGATAGATAGGGAGAAATCTTCTTGTAGTGAAATTGTCAGAACTGTTTCAACTTGTTACATTGTATTAATGGCACCCACAAATATATCAGAGAGTTGAGATACACAATTGATGGAGGAAGACGAAAAGCGCAGGATCATATGATAATTCACTTTGCAAAGATGCAGTGTAAAGCATGGAGAAATGTCAAAGGGACTCTGTCAGCACATGATGACTGTTCAAACCAATTACAGGACTCTCTGTGCATCATGGTGGGGCCAAATATTTAAAGAGAATCTGTCACCAAGTTTTTGCCAAATAATCTGAGAGTAGCATAATGTAGGGCCAGAGATCCTGATTCCAGTGATGTTTCACTTACTGGGCTGCTCAGTGTAGGTTTGATGAAATAACTGTTTAATCAACAGTAGATTTTTATTAGGGGACTACTTGGCCACCAGGTAGTCCAGTATATTCATGAACTGCTAAATCTGCAGCAGAGAAAACAGTAACTTTAAATGACAGCAAGTAGCTCAGTAAGTGACACATCACTGGAATCAGGATCTGTCTCTATATTATGCTGCTCTCAGATGGTATGGCAAAAACCTGCCGACAGATTCCCTTAAGTGCACCTGGGATTTCTGGCTGTAGACGGATCCCTCCTTATGTGCCTTTCTTTTCTTTTCTTTTGCCTCCCAGTGGCGGTGAAGTCCTGACTCCTATAGATCGTTGGACCTCCAGCTCCTTCTCTCTCTTCACTCCCTCCTTTGCGGTCTCCGCGACAACCTTCTCTACTTACCCGCTACAGGGAGTTGGACCATACTTGCTCCTAATGTCTTTTGGCGTCCCTCGTATTTAGTGTCTTGAAGCGTCTCGCTCTATGGAGACTCGGAGCTGGGGTGTATTTGTAATATCCCCGTACATCGGATTCTCTGTGAGCCTTGTAGGATCTCACAGTTACGGGCTCCGGTACCCGTTTTCCTTCCTGAACTAGCTCTTCTCCTGAGCTTCTGTTCCTTCCCTCTGGTTCTGGGATCTTTGCTTTGTTCGGGACCCTCAGCCGAGGAGACCCTCCTTGCTTCCTCACAGGCTGTCTGCCTGTCTCCAACTTCTACTCCATCTTTCTCTAACTGACTGAGCTCACTGGTTCCCCCTAGAGGTCTCTATATTCTCTCCCGATCACCGGTCACCGCAGCCGTTCTTCCACAATACTGCACGTGTACCGCATAATTTTACAGCAGATTAATCATAATAAACTAACACATTTCCTAAAATCACTAATTTTGGGCTAACAAAAGTTAATTGACTTCTTGTTATTCTCTTACTGCATATGAAGCACGGTTTGTGGAAGCTGCGCCCATTGCACTGGATCTCCTCGGCATGGTAGACCGTCTTCCCACAAGCTCCACACTTGGCTCCTCCACCCAGATTTGGCATTGTCCAAGAATACACGGCTGCAACGAATACACATTTGTCATAAAGTGAGATTGTGATAGATATCTAGACAAATCTATGTCTTCAAAACAATCAACAAGTAGGCTGCTTAGTGCTGATGAATCCTTATATTACTGTAAGTGTAACAATACATTTAAACGATCTGATGAAACTATATTATAGTAATAACTATTTTAACAATTGCTGTTTGCATTTAGTTTTGCTTCAGCCATGAAAAGCTGCAGATATCCAAGTTATTATTAAGATGATATAGTGTTCACACAAAGCTATTGAACTATATAAAAAAAAATAAAATGAATTAGGAATAATAATGTGCGTACATGTATGAATTAGTCAGCAGGTTTTTGTTATGTAATCTGAAGACAAAATCCTGTAGGGACAAAGAATTCAGTGATGCCTCTCATATCAAACTGTGCTGTTGTTTACCTGCAACATTTGTTTTAGCTTCATGAGATTATCGTTGCTGGACTACATCCGATAGAAGTCAGGTAGTCCAGTATACCCCTTCTGTGATTAACAGCTCACTGTGTATAGACTTTGTATACAGTGTCTGGTGTGGACAGGGCACTGTGGTTAAATCTAAAAGCTCTGAATGTGTCAAAACCGCTGCACCCAGTAACCTAAGTGATACATTGTTGGATTCATGCTGCTCTCAGATGAGATAACAAAAACATGCTGACAACACATTTAACCCCCTAAATGCCGTGATCAATGGTGATCACAGCATTTAGACTGCTGTGAGAGGGAGCACGCACTTTCTGTTGATTAATTTGGGGGAGAGAAACAGGCGGTGAGTGATTGCACGGCTTGTGTGACGTCATTGCCTCATGTGAGCCCCGGGGGCGCGAGCCCAGACACCGCTAGAATCGTGCCAATGCCGAGATGAGTAGAAGCTTTTTTATTTTGATAGGGGGAAATGAGTGGGATTGATAAGGGTTTTGCTAGTAGTGGACAGCCCCTTTAACCCTTCTAACTTCCTAACAACAAAAAATATGTTTAAAAAAATGATGCTGATATAAAGTAGACATGGAAAATGTTAGTTATACCCCACAAAATAGTTAATAAACATCAGGTTTAATGAAATAGAAATTCAAAGTTTGAAAAGTGCAAACGTTTGACTTATTTTTTTCCAAATTTTTGATATTTTCATTAATAAATTAGATCGATCAAAATTTACCACTAACATGAATCGCGACATGCCACAAAAGAAAAAAAACAATCTTATAATCACTGGGATATGTTAGAGCGATCCAGGGTTATAACCACATAAAGTGACACTGGTCAGAATCGCAAAACATTGGCCTGGTCAGGAAGGTGAAAACAGGCTTGGGGGTGAAAGGGTTAAAGGAGTTTTCCAATTTAATATTAAGAAATGTAATCCGCATATAAATGAAAAGTTCTACAACTTTATAATAGTTGTTTTTTTTGTTTCAAATTCCTCGCTATTTTCAAGACATTTGCTTGATGCCAGTGAAAGAGAATCATAGGTAAGGCTGCATACTCCCGGTCAGTAGTCCAAAACGCTGCGTAGTACAGTAGAAGCATAGTGGGTGGAATTTCTAGAAATCCCATCCTCACTATGCTTAATCCGCATGCAGCGTTCTTTTAGCTGCAGTGCGGTTGCCACCATTCTGCTCCTCCTCCGCATGTTCATTTCAGCTGTGGAGTCGGAAGTGGCTGCCATCGGGTGCTCAGAGGTAGAAGCCGCCCCGCACCTGTTGCACATGGTGAGTACAGGGCGGCTGCGGGCACCCGTGGGTTCACTCAGGCCCGAGGAGCTTCGTCCAGCACAAAGCTCCTCCGGACCGTGAGCACAGACCCTAACACTTCCAGGTAGTAAACCTGCTAGTCCCACTCTGTCAAGAAGTGCATACAATTGTACTAAGTCTAGACAGTACTCTGTGAGTAAAACACTGCAGCAACCGCTGCACAAATCACTGATAGTTTGCTCACGTGTATAGGTCTGGATTCCAGGCTGTTTAGCAGATCATTGCGTAGAGTACCAACAAGTGTACCAACTTCTTAACTGATAACAGGGCAAGGTTTTTCCAGCCTTAGGCTAAATTCAGGCAGAGCGTTTGTGCTCTGTTTTTTATTGATCCGTGTTTGCTGCAGTTTCTGCACCAAAAATGAATCCTCTTTTTTGCAAAAAAAAAAAAAAAAAGCATCAGAAATGCTGCTTTTGTGCTGCTTTTTTGTTCCGTATTCGGGGCACACAGACAGAAACACATACATTTTCTTACCCTCCAAGGTGATGCCAGGTGATACCTTCCGGGCACTGTCAGGCCCTATGGCTACTCTGTTTGGTACTATAGGACCTAGCCCCATGTGACTCAGTCACATGGCAAGTCATATGGTGCACAGGTCCTAAAGAATCATACAGGCTACTCACAGGACCCCGCTGGTGCCAAGAAGGCAGGCATTACCTGAGATTACCATGGGGTCCCGAGGAGGGTAAGTAATTGGATGTTGGTGGTGCAGAAAGCGCAGCAGAAAAACAGAGCAATAATTGACGCTTATTATTTTCTGCATGTGCTTTCTGCACCACTAATGCAGCAGTGAAAAAACACAGCGTCTGAACAACAGCTTCAAAATCCCATTCACTTTGCTGGCAGATGGTTTGACTGATCTGTTTTCGGTGCAGTTTAAAAAAAAAAAACACAGCACCAAAAGTGGATTGGAAATGCCCAGAATGAACATAGCCTAAAGGCCCTGTGTCACATAACGACCACTCCAACGATCCCGACAGCGATAACGACCTGCCGGGATTGCTGGAGCGTCGTTACCTGATCGCTGAGGAGCTGTCAAACAGGCAGATCTCCCCAGCGATCAGGTCCATGGGAGCCACCTCCCACATCGCTGAAGGCGATGTCGGTGTCCTCCCTGCTTAGCGCTGTCTTACAGGCAGCGCTAAGCAAGGAGAACGCTGGTAACTATGATAAACAGCGGGTATTGAAGGCAGCGCGCGCTGTCTGGATACCAGGTGTTTACCATAGTAACCAGCCCTGTGAGGTCACTGTTCGCGGGTTTCTCGCTGCCACACGCAGCGATGCGTGCTGACCAGCGGGAAACCAACGATCAGAAAATGACCCGCAGCACTTTGCAGCGATCATCGACCTCACAGCAGGAGCCTGATCGCTACAAAGTGTCACACAGAACGACATCGCTGGAGAGATCGTTGTTACGTCATAGTTACAACGATCTCTCTAAGGCGGCCGTCACACGCTAAGATATCTCATGCGATATTGTAAGCGATCACGTGCACGCGCGATCGCTTACAATATCGCTCACATCGCTGGTGAGATGTCACACAGACAGACTCACCAGCGATGTGGAGCCGCGATCTCGCTGGTAACTATGGTACACATCGGGTAACTAGGCGCCGCGCGTCGCTTAGTTACCCGACGTGTACCATAGTTACCATCTCCCAGCATAGGCTCTGCCGCTGGGAGATCGTTCATCGTGGTGTCATACACCACGATGAAGCAGATCGCTAAATCGTAAATCGCAAGATGTGAGGTCCGGAGCTCAGATCTGCGATGTCACGATCAAGCGATTTCACATCGTAAATCGCTTGATTACATGCAACGATTTTAAGCCCGATATCGCTTAAGCGATCAAAAAGGAGATCGCTTAAACGATATCGGGCAAGAAATCTTTGCGTGTGACGGCCGCCTAACAATATCTTTATGTGAGACAGGTCCTTAAGACCATGTTCACAGGAGCATTTGAAGTTCTGCTTTTTCAGTTAATTATTTTAACAGAAAAATGGAACTTTTGCAAGAAAATTTTCCACCTAGAAATGTCACAAAAGAGAAACCATACAACTTGTTCACACACTGCATTTTTTACACATTTGTTTTTGACATTTTACAGCACCAGCAAAGTGAATGATATTCATGAATCCTTGATGAGAAGAAAATCTGCGGCACGTCACGTCTTCTCATCAGAAATAATTAAGCGCTCAATACCGACCAGCACCCGTGAGATCCTTGGTGCGTGAGGAGCAGCCATGGACTCTCTGTCCATTGCTGTGAGTAGTGCCAGAGTTTCTTTTCCCTTCATTGGACTTTATATTTGAAAAACTCAACGTGAGTCCAAACCCTAAATCATAATGAGGTCCATTTCCATTCAAGTGGAAAAAAATAGTTTGGCACACTGGACTTTCAATTCCTGGAACTTGTGATGTAGTCTCCAATGCCAGTGTCTAAACCAGATTGTTTCCATTCACTGACAGCAAACAAATGTTAAAAACTATTTTATACTGAAACACAATTTTCCATGTCAACAGTGATACATCTTTATTTCATCATGAGCTTGTAATGAGTTTTATATACTGGTTGCTTGCTAATAAAAACTTTATTCGGCCACCAATTGTGCAAGTTCTCCCACTTAAAAAGATGAGGTCGGCCTGTAATTGACATCATAGGTGACCTCAACCTATGAGTGACAAAATGAGAGCACAAATCCTGAAAATCACATTGTCTGTTTTGGAAATAACTTTTTGTTTAAATTTTGGTGGAAAATAAGTATTTGGTCACCTACAAACAAGCAAGATTTCTGGTTCTCACATACCTGTAACTTCTTAAGAGGCTCCTCTGTCCTCCACTCATTACCTGTAGTACTGGCACCTGTTTGAACTTATCAGTATAAAGGAACCGTTACACGCTTCAATGTTGTTAAGATATCACTAACGATCTCATGGGCACGCGGTCGTTAGGATATCTTTTTAACATTGTTGGTGAGATGTCACACGTGTAGATATCATGGATGACACACCAACGATGTGGCGAGCAGCTATCATTCGCACAACCCAGCGAACGATACTTGTTCACTGTTGTGAATAGGCGAAGTCGTTAACGACATAGCTATCGTGGTGTCACACAACGATGCCTCAGGTTGGCTGATCGAGGATCGTTTGATTTGAGAACATGTTCTCAAATCTGCGATCAACGATTTATCGTAGTCGTATCTCGGTGTTACACGCAACGACGTCCTAACGATGTCGTTTGAACGACTCCAAACTCGTCACGTTTGAGCGATACTGTTCACGATCTCATACCGTGTAAAGGGGCCTTAAAACATACCTGTCCGCAACCTCAAACAGTCACACTCCAAACTCCACTATAGTGAAGACCAAAGAGCTGTCGAAGGACACCAGAAACAACATTGTAGCCCTGCACCAGGCTGGGAAGACTGAATCTGCAATAGGCAAGCAGCTTGGTGTGAAGAAATCAACTGTGGGAGGAATAATTAAAAAATGGAAGACATACAAGACCACTGTTAATCTCCCTCCATCTGGGGCTCCACCCAAAATCTCACCCCGTGGGGTCAAAATGATCTCAAGAACGGTGAGCAAAAATCCCAGAACCACAAGGGGGACCTAGAGAATGACCTGCAGAGAGCTGGGACCAACATAACACAGGCTACCATCAGTAACACTTTGCCACCAGGGACTCAAATCCTGCAGTGCCAGACGTGTCCCCCTGCTTAAGCCATTACATGTCCGGGCCTATCTGAAGTATGCTAGAGTATTTGGATGATCCAGAGGAGTATTAGGAGAATGTCATATGGTCACATGAAACCAAAGTAGTACTATTTGGTAGAAACACAACTCATTGTGTTTGGAGGAGAAATAATGCTGAGTTGTATCCAAAGAACACCATACCTACAGTGAAGCATGTGGGTGGCAACATCATGCTTTGGGGCTGTTTCTCTGCCAAGGGACCAGGGCGACTGATCTATGTACGTAAAAGAATGAATGGGACCATGTATTGTAAGATTTTGAGTGCAAACCTCCTTCCATCAGCAAGGGCACTGAAGATGAAACGTGGCTGGGTCTTTCAGCATGACAATGATCCCAAGCACACTGCCAGGGCAATCAAGGAGTGACTTCGTAAGAAGCAGTTCAAGGTCCTGGAGTGGCTTAGCCAGTCTCCAGATCTACAGTGTTGGCCAAAAGTATTGACACCCCTGCAATTCTGTCAGATAATACTCAGTTTCTTCCTGAAAATGATTGCAATCACAAATTCTTTGGTATTATTATCTTCATTTAATTTGTCTTCAATGAAAAAACACAAAAGAGAATGAAGCAAAAAGCAAAAAGCAAAACATTGATCATTTCACACAAAACTCCAAAAATGGGCCAGACAAAAGTATTGGCACCCTCAGCCTAATACTTGGTTGCACAACCTTTAGCCAAACTAACTACGATCAACCGCTTCCGGTAACCATCAGTGAGTTTCTTACAATGCTCTGCTGGAATTTTAGACCATTCTTCTTTGGCAAACTGCTCCAGGTCCCTGATATTTGAAGGGTGCCTTCTCCAATCTGCCATTTTTAGATCTCTCCACAGGTGTTCTATGGGATTCAGGTCTGGACTCATTGCTGGCCACCTTAGAAGTCTCCAGTGCTTTCTCTCAAACCATTTTCTAGTGCTTTTTGAAGTGTGTTTTGGGTCATTGTCCTGCTGGAAGACCCATGACCTCTGAGGGAGACCCAGCTTTCTCACACTGGGTCCTACATTATGCTGCAAAATTATTTGTTGGTAGTCTTCAGACTTCATAATGCCATGCACACGGTCAAGCAGTCCAGTGCCAGAGGCAGCAAAGCAACCCCAAAACATCAGGGAACCTCCGCCATGTTTGACTGTAGGGACCGTGTTCTTTTCTTTGAATGCCTCTTTTTTCTCCTATAAACTCTGTTGATGCCTTTGCCCAAAAAGAGAGAACATTCTTCCAAAACATTTTAGGCTTTCTCAGGTAAGTTTCGGCAAATTCCAGCCTGGCTTTTTTATGTCTCGGGGTAAGAAGTGGGGTCTTCCTGGGTCTCCTACCATACAGTCCCTTTTCATTCAGACGCCGACGGATAGTACGGGTTGACACTGTTGTACCCTCGGACTGCAGGGCAGCTTGAACTTGTTTGGATGTTAGTCGAGGTTCTTTATCCACCATCTGCACAATCTTGCGTTGAAATCTCTCGTCAGTTTTTCTTTTCTGTCCACATCTAGGGAGGTTCGCCACAGTGCCATGGGCTTTAAACGTCTTGATGACACTGCGCATGGTAGACACAGGAACATTCAGGTCTTTGGAGATGGACTTGTAGCCTTGAGATTGCTCACGCTTCCTCACAGTTTGGTTTCTCAAGTCCTCAGACAGTTCTTTGGTCTTCTTTCTTTTCTCCATGCTCAATGTGGTACACACAAAGACACAGGACAGAGATTGAGTCAACTTTAATCCAACTGGCTACAAGTGTGATTTAGTTATTGCCAACACCTGTTAGATGCCACAGGTCAGTTACAGGTGCTGTTAATTACACAAATTAAAGAAGCATCACATGATTTTTCTAACAGTGCCAATACTTTTGTCCACCCCCTTTTTATGTTTGGTGTGGAATTATATTCAATTTGGCTTTAGGACAATTCTTTTTGTTTTTTTTTTCATTGAAGACAAATTTAATGAAGATAATAATACCAAAGAATTTGTGATTGCAATACTTTTCAAGAAGAAACTGAGTATTATCTGACAGAATTGCAGGGGTGTCAATAATTTTGGCCAACACTGTCAACCTATAGAAAACCTTTGGAGGGAGTTGAAAGTCTGTGTTGCCCAGCAACAGCCCCAAAACATCACTGCTCTAGAGGAGATCTGCATGGAGGAATGGGCCAACATAGCAGCAACAGAGTGTGCCAACCTTGTGAAGACTTAAGGTATCGTCACACACAGCAATATTGCTAGGCAATTTCACTGGCAATTTGCTGGTTGCAGTGAAATCATGGACACATTGTTCTATTTTGTTGCCGTGTACAAATGTAACAATGTGTCCACGATTTCACTGCAACCAGGGAATTGCCAGTGAAATTGTCCAGCAATATTGCCGCGTGTGACGGTACCTTTACAGAAAACGTTTCACCTCTGTCATTGCCAACAAAGGATATAGAACAAAGTATTGAGATGAACTTTTGTTATTGACCAAATACTTATTTTCCACCAACATTTGAAAAAAAAATTCTTTCCAGATCAGACAATGTGATTTTCAGGATTTGTTTTCTCATTTGTCTCTCATAGTTGAGGTCACCTATGATGTAAATTACAGGCCGACCTCATCTTTATAAGTGGAGGAACTTGCACAATTGGTGGCTGACTAAACACTTTTTTTCCCCACTGTATTTACCAACAGACAAAAAAAAATGTGTTTGCAGACCTTTTGGCCACTAGATCTCTGCAGAATCCCTTCTAATGGATGATTACTAGACATGTGAACTTGCGGTTTTTTTCAAATCAGGCAAGAGAGCCTGATCCTTTCAGGATCCAGTTTTCTACACATTCACTTTAAGGCTACGTTCACAGATTGCGCATTTTTGAGCGTTTTTTGTGCGCTCTTTTCAAAAATGCGCAATGTGCTTTGTGTCTGCCGGCAAAGGGAATGTGAAATTCATTTTGCCGTACAGACACTGCATAATTTTACGCATCGCTTTTATGGAAAAAACTGCCAGCGTAAAAAGAATTGACATGTCAATTCTTTACGCAGCAGCTTACCTCTCCGCCGGCTTGTTCGGGCTATCCGGAGCCCCACACCGATCTGACAGGACCTTGCGTGACGTCATGGGCGCTGATTGGCCGCTCGCGGTCAAGTGATATGTGCGTCACATATCACATGACCGCAAGCGGCCAATCAGTGCCCATGACGTCATGCCAGGTCTTGTCACATCTGTACCATGGCCTTCGCTCAGCTCCGGATAGCACGAACAATCCGGCGGAGGGCCTTTACTATTTTTAATACCTCTGACTTTCTTTCATTTTTATTTCGCAGGTTCTCTTACCTGATTTGAAAAAAAAACACAACTAGCCTTAAGGCCCTGTCATACACTGCAATATTGTTCACGATATCGTTGCAACGTGACCATTTTGGTGACATTGCAGCGATGTCGTGAATGACATCGTTGCGTGTGACACCTGTCAACGATCAGTCGCTGATCGCAGATTTGTGAACATGTTCACAAATCTATCGATGGTCGCCCACTGGACACGAAACATCGCTGCATGTGACAGTGGGAGACCAGTGATCAGCGAGCTCCCAGCATCTCACAGCAAGCTGGCGGCGCTTAGTAACCCGATGTTTACCTTGGATACCAGCTTGCTTGCTGATCGCTGGTGAGTCTGCCTGTGTGAAAGCTCACCAGTGATCTGAACAATGTTGTTAGTGATCTCTCATGCATGTGATCGCTAACATCGTTCATTAAATTGAAGCGTGTGGCGTGGCCTTTACTCTGCGGCCTAGATGATAGATTTAAAAAAGATGCAACAATTATTATTATTATTTATTTATATTGCGCCATTAGGTTCCATGGCGCTTTACATGAGGATAGGGGAGACGAGAACAATTACAATAACTCTAGACAATCAAGACATATAGGTACAGGAGGGGAGGGGACCCTGTCCACTAGGGCTCACAGTCTACAAGACAATGGTAGAAAGCTAAACAACCTGCACCAAGTGTAACCCCAAACAGCAAAATGATTGTATATTGGGAACTGTACGGCAACCACAAGGTGTCTAATCTGTGCTAAACTTTTTATCACTCCGACATTTGGTCCAAAGGTTTCATAACGTGAGAAATGTGCTCAGTCTTACCTAATTAGATCTAAATGATATTTAGGTAAGATAATTTTTATGCAAAAAGATTACCATGAATAAGGCCATCCACCAAAACGTGTGGGTCCATCCACCACCTGCAGTTCTTCTCATTACAAGGACGATTTATGTTCAGAGCTACAATTATAAACTCTAATAAAAGTTGTTTTTTTCTACTCGGATCTCCCTTCCCTCTGGATCTTCTTTTCATTCCTTCTCAATCATTACTTTAACTACATGACAATAGAACAATCTGCTTTTTTTGCATATTTTATCTTAAAACCGTCCATATTTTAGCAATATTTTATGACACCAAAATTATAGAAAAATATAATTAAGCATTGTAAATAGTCTTTGTTCAAAAAATACTTGAGCTCTTACGTAGACCTGTGTGTTTCCATGATACCATGCCAATCTAGTCATCAGTTATCTACGTAATATTCATTAGCATTGTTGGGAACAAATGGAAGGTGGTATGTGTGAAGAATCACACTAAATCTATAGAGATACATGACTGTGCATAGGAGATCTGTACATAAAACGGTAGGAAGATTTTTCTTTTAAATGATCATCATTATTACTTTAGCTGTAGATAATAAAAGTAATACAATGGTTTAAGGAGGGAAAATGGAAAAAAAACAAAATGTAATAACAGGTTAAAAAAAAAAAAAAAATATATATATATATATATACGTATATATATATATAGTGAATGGGTGAGTGGTCCATAAATAAGTGAAGTAACTCAGATCCAATAAGTATGTAGCAGGAGCATTACCTTCATACACTCACCCACTCCACAGATGAGTCCTCTGGAGAGATCTCAGGCACTGTAAGGGCTGGACAGGCTCCTGGACCCTTTAAATTCCCCAGTAAGGATCTTTCCTGGGGTGATGATTAATGAAGAAGACCACCTCTGAAATCAGGTGGCCAAAAATAGCTGCTGATCAATCCCTGGATCTTTTCCTAACACAGAGAGAGAGAGGAGGGTGGATAACAATGCCTGCTGGGATTTCATTCCTGGGCAAAGATATCCAGAAGGGGGGGGGGGGGCACTTCATACTCCCCCCACCAACACCCTCATCGAAAAAACAGAGCTTCATGGGAATGCTTATAGCAGGGAGGGGATTAACATACAGAACGGTCACCAGAAGTAGAGACCTGCCATATAGTTTTTAATGGTGAAGAGGGTGAATGAATGCTCAGAAAGATGGGGTTTTAGAAAACAAAAGCTTACTAATCAGTTTGTAATAATGTGCCCCCATATATTGAGTGTCCCCTCTGTGCCTCCTCCATATATTAAATGTTCCTTCTGTGCCTCCATATATTAAGTGCCTCCTCTGTGCTTCCATATATTAAGTGTCCCCTCTGTGCCCCCATATATTGAGTGTCCCCTCTGTGCCTCCTCCATATATTAAATGTCCCTTCTGTGCCCCATATATTAAGTGTCTCCTCTGTGCCTCCATATATTAAGTGTCCCCTCTGTGCCTCCATATCGTAAGGGTATGTGGAGACAGCTTGTGATGAGCTGAAGTTTTTTTCAGTTTGCGAGTTTTGAGATTTTAAAGGGGTTGTCCAGTCTAAATCCACATTTCTGCAGTAACTATATGAATGAGTCACAAAAAAACAGTCAAACAAACGTGTAAAAATACTCTGCTGTAAAAAAATTCAGTAAAAAGCAAATGCTGCTGAAAAAGTAAAATGCAGGGCATTTAGTTGATACGTTTTTTGCAAAAAATGTATATTAAACTGCTCTACCAATTTCAAGGTCACCCGTATCAGAGCAGTCCCTATATGATGTATTTAAAACCTACAGACGTGTTCACTGTGTGCATGATTCATTAGTTTTTGTCTGTTATTCCTTGTTTCTGCAAGATTGGGGTATTAAATACATCAGATAGGGACTGCTCTGATACGGGTTACCTTGAAGTTGGTAGAGCAGCTTAGTATGCATTTTTTGCAAAAAACGTATCAACTAAATACCCTGTATTTTACTTATATATGTGGACATTTAGCACAACAGATAGAGCACGTTTAGATCCATAAGGTGGATCACTGTTTTTATTTTTTGCAGGTTCTAACCCAGTCTATGTTCAACACCGATTTTATTCTTCTTAAACTTTTTGAAAAATAATATTCTTATCTTTTTAATGTATTTGACGATATGTTTGTATTTTTCACCCTGTAGAGAAATGCTTTTGCTTAATAATTGTACTTATATGTGACTAATGAATGTACATTGTGACGTAATGTATAGATCCACCCTGTTTGCTGAGGTCACTGCAATCATGTCCGCATCATCTTTT
Organism: Allobates femoralis; assembly: GCA_033576535.1. Lineage (NCBI taxonomy): Eukaryota > Metazoa > Chordata > Amphibia > Anura > Aromobatidae > Allobates > Allobates femoralis. The sequence goes on along the minus strand of JARQOC010000010.1, from coordinate 56,648,610 downwards.
GGCGCCTTTTTGTTGTTAAATACAATTGTGTTCAGTGTATTCTTGATGTTCCCTGAAGAAGGAGCTCTGTATGTGGCTCTGAAACGCGTTGGGTTATAAACCAAGTCATCACTTTGATCCAGACATCCCGTTGTCTCTGGTGTCCTCTGTATTCATTTGGCAGCAGCGCGGACCTTGAGGTACTTTGTCCAGAAGACACATCCACGCATGCACACACATCTATCCATGCATGCACGCATCCACACATGCAACATCCATCCATGCACACATGCACGCACACATCCATCCAACCATGCATGCACCCACTCACCCATCCATCCACTCACCCATCCATGCATGCACCCATCCATCCACCATGCATGCATGCACCCACTCATCCATTCATACTTACCTCATCCAGGAGGAGGAGCCCAGGAGAAGAGGGGCCCACCCCGGAGCTGGCCGGTGGGTGCACCAGCGGGTGCAGCCCGCTGGAAGGTGAGGGGGCGGACACGGGGCACAGGATGGGGGATGTAAGCTTCCTCAGCCCCCTCCATGATCGCACCAGGAGTGGGCTGACGAAGCTGACCGGCGGGTGCAGCCAGCGGGCAGTAACAGTCACTTACCGCCGGCGGATGACTGTTACCGCCGGGTAGAAAAGGGATTGGGGGAGGGGGCCTGGAATGGGAGGGGCTAGGAGGGGGAGGGCACCTGCTGTCCCGCCCCTCCAAATCTGATTGGAGGGTTACTTGCTCTGATTGGCAGTCTCAATTTCAACTTCCAATCAGAGCGAGTTTATCCACGGGGGAGCTAAGACACCCCCCTGGGCTAAAGTATGGGTCCTTGCGATCCTGCAGCTCCACTGACACTGTCACCGGAGCTGCAGGAGCAGAAACAACCCATGACGTTATAGAGATGTCATAGGTCAGGAATGCACGAATTTTCATGACATCTCTATAACGTCATAGGTTGGGAAGGGGTTAAGCGACCACCAGTGCCATGGCCCCGGGCAGGCCACCAGTGACATCCCCTTACAGTAACCGCCCGGGTACAGAGTCCCCACGGCCTTGGGGTGGGTCACTAAGTTGAGTTGGGGGAAGGGAGACTATGATAGCGGTGAATAAACTAATGGGGTTCTCTGCCTCTGCTCCTGGCCTGATACATGGCAGTACACATTATGAACTATCATATCATTGTACAACAAAAGAGCACAGCGTGTATTTATATCTGCTTGGTGATATGATTGCTATTTGATGGGAGAACCCCTCTGTTCATAAATTATATAGGATAATATATCAGGGGCAGGATTGTAGTGTGATCATGGGGCCGGTGGACACACCCCTGTTTATACAGAAGTATGAGGGGGCAGGAATGTAGGATGATCCTTGAGCCCCCAGGGTCTACGCCCCCGACACCTCCTGTCACTGCTGCAGCATGAGGCTGAATTTCTTTCCCCAAAGGGAGGGGTGAGAGCTGAGGAGCAGATATGATGTTATTGATTTATAAGTGATCTATAGATCCTAGAACTGTAGTGCGTATCTCAGCTTCATGATGTAGGAGGGCAGGGACAGTACAAATTTTTTTTATCTCCCTGAAGTTCCCCTTTACGAATTTTGCACAGTGGAATTGTACACTAATGGACCATGATGCTTTGTGGTATGGGGTCATATTTATGTAGATAGTCATTTGCCACTATGTTACTTTCCAACCCTAGCCATTTTCTCCTATGACTTTCTTCATTTTACTGACTGTTGGTAAATTTACTGACACTTGGCCCCTCTTGGTCTCCTTTGAGCTCAGGGCTGCACGCTTCACTGGGGATGACAATGTGATCCAGCAGTCGGAGAAGTCTTGCTCTCGATTTTCCACTTGTAATTTTTATTGATATTGCAGATACTACGCTGTGGCCAAGGAAAAACTGAGCCTCTGTCCACATCATCGGAGGTTTCACCTTTCTCAGTAATTTCAAGGATTTCAGGAAACGGAGTTTATTTGAGCTGCGCAGTAAATCCCCATGAATTGTAGAATATCAGTGAGATCAAATGGTCAATGCCAGGACATGAGGAAGAAGGACAAACGAGAGGACGCTTGTCCATGTTCATCCAGAGCTTCCTGAATATAATATTCATCTACAGAACTGCCTGAAATACTGTGACACGAACATTTTATTAGAGTTTGTTACAATTGTTTCCAGTGCAGACGATGCTAAATGCTTTGTCACGAGAAAAGACGCCATCATAGACTGGAATCAGGATTTCCATCCATACATAATGCTGCTCTCAGATTTCATAGCAAAGATCCACTGACAGATTCTGTTCCAGCAAAGAATAAGGTCCGAGAAGCTCAAGTGTCATGAAAATTTCACAGCCCACATTAAAGTGTGATACTAAAGGGGGTGTCACACGCGTCAATATCGCCTGCACGATATCGACTGCACGTGACGTTGCAGCGATATTGACGCGTGTGACATACTGCATCAACCAGCGATAAATCGCTGGTTGATGATCGCCAGGTTTCAGAACCAGCTCTGAAACCTGGCGATTGTCGCCCGGTGGACACGCAGCATCGCTGCGTGTGACATCGGGAGCGAGCGATATTCCAGCTCCCAGCGCCTGTCACAAGCGCTGGGAGCTGGTCTCCAAGGTACACTGCGGGTAACTAGGCAGCGCGCGCTGCCTAGATACCCGACGTGTACCTTAGTTACCAGCCTCCTCCGCTCACCATGTGAGCGGAGGAGGCTGGTAACTAAGGTACACGTCGGGTATCTAGGCAGCGCGCGCTGCCTAGATACCCGACTGTGTACCTTAGTTACCAGCCTCCTCCGCTCACCGGGTGAGCAGAGGAGGCTGGTAACTAAGGTACACGTCGGGTATCTAGGCAGCGCGCGCTGCCTAGTTACCCGCAGTGTACCTTGGAGACCAGGCTGCTCCCGCTTCCAGCAGGCTGGCAGCGGGAGCAGGACATCGTGGAAACGATATTTAAATCGTTTCCATGATGTCACTGGTCAATTGATCGCTGGTGAGTCTGTCTGTGTGACAGCTCACCAGCAATCAGCCGTCAATGTCGTCAGCGATCAGATCGCTGACGACATTGACGCGTGTGACACCCCCTTAAGATTGTCAGCGGACTCATTATCTTCAGAGGATTGAGCCGCAATCTCCCAGCTCTATTTATAGGTAGATGGTGAGCTCATTGCTAAAACAGCTCCCACCCCATTGTCTGCACCTATCTGACCATTGTCCCCTTTTCTTTCAAGATAAAGGGGTGGTCTAGGATTTCAAAATATTTTACTTAACACACACACTGCAAGTGCATCTCAATGAATTAGAATATCATCAAAAAGTTCATTTATTTCAGTAATTCAATACATAAAGTGAAAACACATATTATATAGTCATTACAAACAAAGGGATCTATTTACGGTAATGTGTTTATTTCTGTTAATGTTGATAATTAAGGCTGCGTTCACATGTAGCGTATTTCCCGCGTCTTTTTACGCCGCGCTTTTCCCCCAAAAGGGCAGCTGTGTCTGTGTTTCCCGGCAAAGTGAATGGACTTTCACTTTTGCCGTTCAGACACTGCGCTTTTTTCGGTCGCGCTTTTGGGGCCGAAAACGCGTGCGTAAAAAGGATGAACTTGTCAATTGTTTGCGCAAATCTGCGCGCGCTTTCCTCCATAGACCTCATTATAAGTGCTGGAATTACACATCGCCGATCAGACAATGCGCAATTCCAGCACCTATAAACGCGGGCGCAGGAGGAAAAGCAGGATGTGATGTCACACGAGGGGAGGAAGAATCCTGTGTTAGGCTACGTTCACACATCGCGTATTTTGTCGCGTATTTTTACGCATGCAGTTTTCTAAAGAAATACGCGCGTTTTTTTACGCGCGTAAAAAAACTCGTGTGTTCACACACATGCGTTTTTTGATGCGTTTTTTTACGGACGCGTTTTTTCTGCATGTGTACTGAAAACACATAGAAATGAAGTTTGTTAAAAAAAAAAAAGAAAAAAAAAAGCCTTGTGATGTCATTTCCTTTCTTTTCCATTATTACATTCTCCATTGAAAAGTGAACTAGAGAATGGACAATCTACATGCTGCATTTTCTATGTCCAGCAAGGGTAACCCAAGCAGCTGGGGGCTGGAATCCTCAGCGTGGTGAGGCCCAACCGTTCTGGGCCCACCACGCTAAGGACCGCAGCCAACAGCCGCCCCAGGAGTGGCGCCTCAATGAGAGATGCCAAACCTGGCAGGTACCTCGCTCTTCCAGCTGCCCTGGGCGGTGGCAGTCTGGGTAATAACGGGGTTGGTGACACCTTTTTTGACAGCTGCCACCAAGCCTCTATTGGTAATGTCAGCCGTCAGTGTGACAGCCAGCTATTAGCAATAGGAAATTGAGATTGGAAACAAAAAAAAATTGCTATTGCATCGGGAGTGCGATGAAATGAACAGGTGCCGTAGAAATAGCCGCTGAATAGCACAGTCCTCTCTCCAGAAACTACACTGTTGTTGCAAGATTTATATGGAGTATATGGTGGCTCAGTGGTAATCGCTGTACAGTGGCTCAGTGGTTAGCACTGTATAGTGGCTCCAGTGGTTAGCACTGTATTACGGTGGCTCAGTGGTTAGCACTGTATGGTGGCTCAGTGGTTAGCACTGTATATGGTGGCTCAGTGGTTAGCACTGTATACGGTGGCTCAGTGGTTAGCACTGTATATGGTGGCTCAGTGGTTAGCACTGTATATGGTGGCTCAGTGGTTAGCACTGTATACGGTTGTGGCTCAGTGGTTAGCACTGTATATGGTGGCTCAGTGGTTAGCATTGTATATGGTGGCTCAGTGGTTAGCACTGTATACGGTGGCTCAGTGGTTAGCACTGTATATGGTGGCTCAGTGGTTAGCACTGTATTACGGTGGCTCAGTGGTTAGCACTGTATAATGGTGGCTCAGTGGTTAGCACTGTACAGTGGCTCAGTGGTTAGCACTGTATATGGTGGCTCAGTGGTTAGCACTGTATATGGTGGCTCAGTGGTTAGCACTGTATATGGTGGCTCAGTGGTTAGCACTGTATATGGTGGCTCAGTGGTTAGCACTGTATATGTAGCTCAGTGGTTAGCACTGTATATGGTGGCTCAGTGGTTAGCGCTGTACAGTGGCTCAGTGGTTAGCACTGTATACGGTGGCTCAGTGGTTAGCACTGTATATGGTGGCTCAGTGGTTAGCACTGTATATGGTGGCTCAGTGGTTAGCACTGTATATGGTGGCTCAGTGGTTAGCAGTGTATATGGTGGCTCAGTGGTTAGTACTGTATACGGTGGCTCAGTGGTTAGCGCTGTACAGTGGCTCAGTGGTTAGCACTGTATATGGCGCTCAGTGGTTAGCACTGTATACAGTGGCTCAGTGGTTAGCACTGTATACAGTGGCTCAGTGGTTAGCACTGTACAGTGGCCTCCTCTCCTCCCTGGCCTCCCTGGTCTCGTCTCCTCCATGTCCTCCTTAGCCTCCCTTTGTGGGGGAGCTCCAATGTGGAGACACACAGGGACCCTCCAAACATGGTGTCCGCTAACAATTTGAGCTCATTTTCCATTCAAATTGTTAGCGGACACCATGTCGCGTTTGGAGGGTCCCCGTGTGTCTCCATATTGGAGCTCCCCATAAGTGACCCCATTTTGGAAACTAGACCCCCAAAGAAACATATCTAGATCCATATTGAGCACTTTGAACCCCCAGATGCTTCACAAATTGATCCGTAAAAATGAAAAAATAAATTTTTGTGAAAATAAAAACGTACTTATTCCTTATTACGGATCAATTTATGAAGCACCTGGGGAAACAAAGTGCTCACTATGCATCTAGATAAGTTCCTTAGGGGGTCTAGTTTCCAAAATGGGGTCACTTGTGGGGGAGCTCCAATGTTCAGGCACACAGGGAGGGGCTCTCCATACGCAACAAGGTTTCCGCTAACAATTGGAGCTAATTTTCCATTGAAATTGTTAGCTGACACCATGTCGTGTATGGAGAACCTGTGTGCCACCAGCACAAGGGCAACTGGAAGAGTTGGGTTGCAGCACCAGAAAATGCCGCCTCTAATAAATGCGCTATTTTCTTGGGTGGCTGTGGGTTGCAATTTGCAGCGTGGGGGACCCACAACATTTGGGTCTCTCCACGCTGAGGATTCCAGTCAGCCAGCTGCCAAGTTGTACCTGGCTGGCTACCAAAAATACAACGAAGGACTTTTTTTTTTTATTTCTAGAACTAATTCTAGAAAAAAAAAATGACATGGGGCTCCGCCATATTTTTGGTCCAGCCAGGTACAACTTGGCAGCTACAGACTGCCAGCAACCCCCAGCTGCCTCGTTGTACCTGGCTGCAACCAAAAATACAGCGAAGCCCATTTTTTTTTATTTCTAGAACTAATTCTAGAAAAAAAAATGACCTAGGGCTCCGCCATATTTTTGGCCCAGCCAGGTACAACTAGGCAGCTGGGGGCTGGAATCCTCAGCATGGAAAGGCCCAAGCGTTCTGGGCCCCCCATGCTGCGAATTGCAGCCCGCAGCCGCCCCAGAAAATGGCGCATTCATTGAAGCGCCATTTTCTGGCGCTGTACCCATGCTCTTCCAGTTGCCCTGGTGTCGGTGGCAAACTGGGTAATAAAGGGGTTAATGCCAGCTTTTTATTGGCAGCTGGCACTAAGCCCGAGATTCATAATATAGGGCCAATGTTAGACCCGCCATTAGGAATCTCTGGTAAATAGTCAGAAAATACACACATAGAAAAATCTTTTTATTTGGAAAAAAACACAAACAAAATTCGGACTCCATCTTTATTATAAAGATCCGACGTAGTCCACAACGAAGGTCCCACGACGCTCGATCGCCTCTGCTTAATCCAGAGACTACAGCAAGGGATCAAGTGTCCTCTTCCTACAGTCTCGGGGGTCAGAGTTGTGGTGCACTGTATGACAATGATCTGTTAGTCATGGTGCACTGTATATGATCCCAGAGACTATAACAAGGGGACACTTGATCCCTTGTTGCACCCATACATCCATCCATGTATGCACCCATCATCCACGCACGCACGCACACAACCACGCACGCACATCCAAGCACGCACATCCACGCACGCATCAACGCACGCATGCTGACATCCACGTTCGCACACATCCACGTACGCACACAACCACGTTCGCACACATCCACGCACGCTGACATCCACACACACATCAACGCACGCATGCTGACATCCACGTTCGCACACATCCACGTACGCACACATCCACGCACGCTGACATCCTCGCACGCACATCCACGCACGCTGACATCCTCGCACGCACATCCACACACACATCAACGCACGCATGCTGACATCCACGTTCGCACACATCCACGTTCGCACACATCCTCGCACGCACATCCACACACACACATCAACGCACGCATGCTGACATCCACGTTCGCACACAACCACGTACACACACATCCACGTTTGCACACATCCACGCACGCCGACATCCTCGCACGCACATCCACACACACATCAACGCACGCATGCTGACATCCACGTTCGCACACAACCACGTACACACACATCCACGCACGCTGACATCCTCGCACGCACATCCACACACACACATTAACGCACGCATGCTGACATCCACGTTCGCACACATCCACGTACGCACACAACCACGTTCGCACACAACCACGCACGCTGACATCCTCGCACGCACATCCACACAGACATCAACGCACGCATGCTGACATCCACGTTCGCACACATCCACGTTTGCACACATCCACGCACGCTGACATCCTCGCACGCTGACATCCTCGCACGCACATCCACGTTCGCACACATCCACGTACGCACACATCCACGTACGCACACATCCACGTACGCACACATCCACGTACGCACACCACGTACACACACATCCACGTTTGCACACATCCACGCACGCTGACATCCTCGCACGCACATCCATGCACGCATGCTGACATCCCCGTTCGCACACATCCACGTACGCACACATCCACGTACGCACACATCCACGCATGCACGCTGACATTCATGCAAGCTGACATTCATGCACGCACTCATCCAAGCACGCACACATACATACATACATACATTCACCCATCCATCTATTCATACTTACCCACCGATGAGGAGGAGGAGCCCCTGAGAAGAGGAGGGGCCACACCGGAGACTGCAGAGGAGGCCGACGGTGCGGGCCGGTGCACCGGCGCGTGCAGCCCGCCGGACCGGAATAGGTGAGCAGGGCTGGGTACGAGCAGGGGGTGGGTAAGAGCAGGGAGGAGGGGGCCTGCAGCTTGACCGGTGGGCGCATGAGCCCGCCGGCAGAAAAACTATAGGAGGAGGGCGGGTGGATGGCGGGGACCGGTATGGGAGGGTGCAGGCTGGACAGGACACAGGGGGATATGGACACAGGGGGGGCTGGACGGAGGGGGATATGGACACAGGGGGGGCTGGACGGAGCGGGGATATGGACACAGAGGGGGCTGGACGGAGGGGGATATGGACACAGAGGGGGCTGGACGGAGGGGGATATGGACACAGGGGGGGCTGGACGGAGGGGGATATGGACACAGAGGGGGCTGGACGGAGCGGGGACAGGACACAGGGGAAGCTGGAGCAGATAATGGCCGGCGGGTGCAGCGGGACCCAGGGACAGCCACGGGAAAACAGGAATCCCAAAATGGTGGGATTTCCTGTTTTCCCTGGGGCTGTTCCTGTGTGACATCATTTCCTGCGCACATACCCCTTGCCCCGCTCTGGAATGCGCATCGTCTGAATGACGATGCGTAATTCCAGGGGTTAAAATGGGGCCTATGGGAGAAGGCGCACGTAAAAAGACGGAAAGCTGGCTGAGTGGACGTTAGGATGTGCCTACAGAAGGGTGGGGGGTGTCGCGCGATGATGAGTGGGTCAGCTATTAAGCCCTTGATGGAAGGTCAATAACTAACATATGCTGTTATCTCTGTGATGTGCTCTATTTTAGCTGGAGATATGTTGAGGATTGTACATATGTTTTGAATTGCATGTATAGTGGCTATCTATGGGGGGGAGGGGGGAAGTGGGTGGGGTAGACAGTGGGAGGAGGGTGGGGGATTTGGAGGTATGGGATAAAACGAAAATTATTCAGGTCTGTTTGTGTATTTTGTACAGTTAAATTTTACTATGCAATAAACAATATTTGATTAAAAAAAAAAAAAAAAAGACGGAAAGAATTGACATGTTCATTCTTTTTACGCGCGCGCTTTCTCCCATAAAATGCGGCCGAAAATTGCGCTGTGTGTGAACAGCAAAAGTGAAAGTGCATTCACTTTGCTGTGACACGCAGACGCAGGTCCGCTTTGGGGGGAAATACACGCGCAAAAAAGCGCAAATAATACGCGATGTGTGAACGTAGCCTTACTCACCCCGTGTGACATGTCAGAGCTGGAGTTTCACTTTCCCAGTGTATCTACATACATACACTGTGAAAGCAAAATAACAGAGAGAAAATAAAATGTATTAAAATAAATAAATAAATGCTCACCTCTTCGCCGGCTGTTTGGGACCCAAGGGGAAGACATCCAAATGCTGCCAGGACCTTAAAATGTGATTGGCCGGTAGCGATCAGGTGATATGTCATGTGACCACATCAGCTGATCGCTACTGGCCAATCACATCTTTAAAGGAACACTGTCAGGTCATTTTTCAGTATGATACTAATATTACCCTTGAATAGTGCCTGGGCAGACATTTTAAGAACAAGTAAAAATCATTATTGTGCCATTTGTAGTTTCCATGTTATCACCATTGTTAGACCTTTTAGAGAGCAGCCGCATTAGTCCTCTCTCCATTATAACCAAACAGGAATAGTCCAGCTGCTGTATAAACTGTCATGTAATTATGTATTCCCACTCGGCAGGTCTCTCCTACCTCTCCTCCTTCTGCTGCAATGTCGGAAGTGACCGCGCTTCCGTGGCATCGCTTCCGACATCGCAGCCTAGTTGCTGTGTGTGACGGCCCCTGAACGGTTTGTAACGATCAGCGATCTCACAGCAGGTGCCTGATCGCTGCTAAGTTTGACACAAAGTGAGATCGATGTTGCGTGACAACATTTGTGACTCAGCAGCGATCTCGCTAGCAATCTCGTTTATTGTGACGGGGGCTTAAAGGCCATGTCACACGCTTCAATATCATTAACGATATCGCTGAAACTTCACTTTTTTTAGTCGCTTAAACTATATCGTTTGTGTGTCGTTGCGTGTAACTGAGCGATCTTGCTGTGAAAAATCGTTTGATCTCTCATCACAGATTTGAGATCCTGACCTCAAATCCATCATTAACGATATTGAAGCGTGTGACGTGTCCTTAAGTCTAAAGGCCCAGTTACACACACAGATATGTGTGCAAAGATTGTTCGCAGATCTCTGGTTGTAGTGAAATCATGGACACATTGTTCTATTTTGTGGCCGTGTACAAATGTAACAATGTGTCCATGATTTCACTGCAACCAGAGATCTGCCAACAATCTCTGCACAATTATCTGTGTGTGTAACTGGGCCTTTAAGGCACCACTACATGGCACGATGTTGCTGCGATGTCGGCAGCGTGCACGTTTTTGGCATTTTGCCAAGGTCGCTTTGGAGGTGTCATATGTAGAGATATCGTCGGCGACACACCTGTGATGTTGCCAGCACTTTTCGTTCGCTGTGTTATGCACAATCCATTGAGCGATCCCTAGCAATGTAGTGAATAGGGGAAATCGCTCTGGAATAGTTATCGCCATGTCACACAGAGCGATTCTACTAGATCGCTTGAGCAACATCGCCAGGTTTTCCAACATGTTGGAAAACCTGTCAACTCCGATCAAGCGACTTATCATAGTTGAATCGCCCTGTTACACGGCACGATGCACTTGCGATATCGCCCGCAACATTGCTGAACCTGGGACTTTGGAGCGATGTTGCGGGCGATATCGTGCCATGTAACGGTACCTTTACAGATAATGAAAACCCAAAGGTCATTATCTCAGAAAATTAAAGTAGTGAGGATGAAGGGTCTAATAGGTAAAATATGACCTAAATAGGTTTTAGAGGTTTCACCTTGTGTGATTGTGACAGTCACAACCACTATAAAAGCAATCACAGCTTCTGCAGTCCCCAGCGTGGTGCATATAAAGTAGGGAGGATGAAGAGTTAAAAACCACGCTGCTGTATTCCATGAGACATTAAGGGTGACTATAATATTGATTTATCAGTAAACGCATTTCAGGCCTCACTGGCCCCTTCCTCAGTATAAATCAATATCATATTGTCAAGTTTCTGGGAGCCCTGAAACATGATGACTAATAAATCAGTATTATATTCACCCTTTGATGTCTCATGGAATATGGCACCGCAGTTTTTAACCCTTCATCCTCCCTACTTTAATTTTCTGAGATAATGACCTTTGGATTTCCATTGGCTGTAAGCCATAATCATCAACATTTACATAAATAAACACTTGAAATAGATCCCTCTGTGTGTAATGACTCTATATAATATATGTGTTTCACTTTTTGTATTGAATTACTGAAATAAATTAACTTTTGATATTCTAATTCATTGAGATGCACCTGTACAATCGTTAAAAAAAAATAGCTTTTTTCTTATAATTCAGTGCATTTTGACAGTCCCTTCCATCTCTGAACAGTTTTTTTTGCAGTGATTTTTTTGTGACTCATCCACAAGTGCTGCAGCGATCACTGGTCTCAGTCTTGTGTCATACATATAGCCATTACTGCTTCAGTTCACATATTATGCACATGCTCACCGCAACAAAGTGTATTTTTTTTTTATTTACATTTTATTCTATTTTCTATTAGAAAATTATTAAAAAAAAATCCTAGACAGACCCTTGAAAGTGCATTGCATTACGAAAAGGTCTACACATTTCCAATATATTGTGAACTCTGCTTATTGTCAGTGAATAGAAACATGTCTGTCTACATTTATTATTATAGCACCATTCATTCCACACCGCTTTACATATGAAAAGGGGCATACATAGACAAATACAATAATCATGAACAATACAAAGCACAGAGAGGTACAGGAGGGGAGAGGACCCTCCTTGCAGGGCTCACAGTTTACAAGAAATGGTGAGGATACAGTAGACGAGGAGAGGACCCTGCCGAGAGGGCTCACGCTCTACACGGATGAGTGAGGATACAGTAGGTGAGGGCAGAGGACCCTGCCCGCAAGGGCTCACAGTCTACAAGGATGGTGAGGATACAGTAGGTGAGGAGAGGGACCCTGCCTACGAGGGATCACAGTCTACAAGGAATGGATGAAGATACAGGGGGAGGAGAGAGGATCCTGCCCACGAGGGCTCACAGTCTGCAAGGGATGGGTGAGGATACAGTAGAAAGATTTAGATGCTATACACAGGGGCGGACTGGCCCAGGTGGCAGGGGGGCAAGTGCTAATTTAGGGCCGACCCCTTAATGATATGGGCCAGCAGCCGTCGCTGCTTAGCGTCCGCAGCGGCACTGTGTGGAGGGCAACATGTGGTGAGTGTCCGAACCGCCCCCTCCCTCACTCCTCAACTGGCTGTATCCGATAGCACCCTCTATCCCCCCCCAGCTCCTCACCGGCGCGGCGGATCTGAGATCCGATGGCACCCCCCACCCCGCTCCTCAGGGCTGAAGGATCTGGCTTCCCCCCGGGACAAGCTTCCCCAGCCAGCCCCTGGCTGTACACCACTTATTGTCAGGCCATTCTGGGATTTGTAGTTACTCTGCAGTTGGAGAGCTAGTGCTGTGCTGTACTACAATTTATAATGACCGGTACCTGCATTTAGTCATTGCATCATGTGTTTTTTTTATCCTTCCTGGAAGTGTCACCATTTTGGTCCCACTATCAGTGAAGTAGTGGTGAGAGATGACATCTCGGAGGACGGAGTAACACACAGCTTATCACAGACACGCCATCCCATGTGTCACGTCTCTCCCTCGCACTGTCCACACATACAGCAATATCTTATCACCTATGAACTACTAGAGGATAGAAACAAAACGGATCTATAGAAATCAGAGCAATCTATGATTATATGTATAACCCTATGTCAGATCAGTGCTGTGAAGGTCAACCATGTAATAGTATTTTATGTATGGAATAAGAATACATCCATATGTGATATAAAAAAATATTGTGGATTACATTCAAACTGAGAATATTAATGAACACAACATGAAGATTAAAATCCACAAAATGGCCCCGCTGCAGCAGAATTTACAAACCGCGTAAATGAGGTTTTTGAATTCCCATTTAGGCCCTGTACACACACACTGCGATTTTGCACCAGAAAAAAATACTGATCAATTTTTCTCATGCCAGCAAAGTCTATGACATTGGAGAAATGCTGTGCCAACGTCTGCGTTTTTGCTGGTCCGGTTTTGATGCAGAAACCTGATCAGAAAAAGAAGGAGCATGTCAAATAATTGATCCGCTTTCTCCATTGAGTCCTTTCTAATAAAAATGCAAGTCTCAAAATCAGAAAATAAAATGCAGAACAACACATCAAAAAATAGAATTATTCTTACTGTTAATTCAGTTTCTAGGGCCCTTCCACGACAGCATAGGAGGTTGCCTCTCCACGCCCTAATTGAGACAGGAAGCGCAAGAGATGTTATAAGGACCCTCCCATCTCCCACTAGCCAGTGTCTTACAAAGAACCATAGCATGAGAGTAACAATAACAGTAACACATTCCAGGAATATAGAGAGGGAATTAAGTGCTGTCGTGGAAGGTTCCTAGAAACCGAATTAACGGTAAGAATAATTCTATTTTCTCTAGTCACCTTCCACGACAGCATAGGAGGAATATCAACGAATTTATACCTATGGTGGGACTACGGCCTGCAGGACCTTCCTGCCAAAAGCCAAATCTCTATTGGAAGCCAGGTCCAGACGATAGAGCTTCGTGAATCATGCAATGAGGACCAGGTAGCAGTCCAGCAAATCTGCTTCAGAGAAGCCCCTGCCCGTTCCTCCCAGGAAACAGAGGTATATCTGGTGGAATGAGCAGTAACTGCTGGGAAAGGCAGGATCCTGTAATGGCTTTCTTAATCCAGTTGGCAATAGTACTTTTAGCCACTATCTTGCCCTTATGTTGACCAAAGGGCTGGACAAAGCCACACGCCAGGGCACCCTCACTTCAAGAAAATGGAGCACTGGACTACGGACAGCCATCGAATAGAATTCCTGCTCCTTTGGAGTCCGCAGTGTCTGACAAAAGGAGGGAAGAACGATCGACTGGGAGCAATGGAAGGCCGAGACTACCCTGGGAAGAAACAAAGGGTCCAGGTGAATGACAATGCTGTCATGGCGGACTGATAGGTACGGATCCCAGATTGATAATGCCTGAAGCTCCCCTACTCGTCAGGCAGAAGCAATTGCCACCAGAAACGCCATCTTGTGAGACAACAACCAGATACCACAGGATGACAGTGGTTCATAGGGAGAGAAAGCTCAGTCAGGACAACATTGAGGACCCAGGAGGGTGTAAGGACCCTAGTCTGTGGACAAATACGACTAGCAGACACCATGAATCACAGAATCCAGTGATGATTTGCCAAATCTATGGCAAACACAGAACTGAGAGCTGAAACCTGCACTTTCAATGTGCTGGGTTTAAGACCCAGGTCCAAACCATTCTGGAGAAAAACCCAAAATTGGCGATATATTGGGTTGGAGTGGGTCAGGTGGAATGGAACCACACCAGGAGGAAAAATCTCTTCCATCTCTTATTACAAATGGCATTAATGACCGGTTTGCGGATTTCTTGCAAAGTGGCCACCACTTTTTTAGACAGGCCCTGAGCCCTCAGCACCTGGGCCTCAGAAACCATGCAGCTAATGGAACAGATGACCTTAAGACAGCAAGCTGGGGTCCGGACTCAAAATGACTGGTCCATCGACTTTGAGCGCCACTATCAGGTTGTACCAACTCCTCCTCGGCCATAGAGGGGATACCAGGATAGTGGGTACTCCTTCTTCCCTGATTTTCCTCAGTGTTCTTGCGTGAAGGTGGATAGGCGGGAAGGTATAAGCTAGACGAAAGTCCCAGATCTGGGAGGAGTCTCCCCCCCACGTCCTTGTCAGGGAGAAATATGTTGCGACCTTTCGATTTGCACTGGAGGCAAACAGGACGATCTCCGGGGTACCCCATCTTGCGACCAGGTACCAGAATACCGCTTAGTCTAGGCTGCACTCTCCCGGGTGGACGTCCCGGCGACTGAGAAAATCTGCCTGAAGGTTTAGGGGCTTTTTCAGGTGGACTGCAGAAAGGAACAAGAAGAATTATTCGGCACAGAGGAAGATCTGAGAGGACACTGACGTTAGGGAGCTGGACCTCGTACTGCCCTGGTGAAGGAGGGGCGCCACAGTGGTGACATTTTCCGAATACACTAGAATGTAGATCCCCTGACTTGAACTTGAGCCGAAAGAAGGACCTCTGCGACTGCTCTCAGTTCCCAGTAATTGGAGGACCGGGAACTGATGGCGCAACTCCAGACCCCTTGGAAAGGGGTGTGGCCCACCATAGCCTCCCACCCCCTTGGCTGGCATCCGTAGTTAAATAGACTAGGGGTGTCTGATCCGAGGCCACCCCTTTGAACAGGTTGTTGGGATTCAACCATCAGAGGAGGGATGAGGAGGCATTCCCCGGGAGATGAACCCGTCGATTCAGAGATGAAGGCAGTCTGCCCCAACATAACAGGACATGGTCCTGAAGGACTCGAGAGGGAGCCTGAGCCCACCTGACAGGCGGGATGTAGGACGTCATCGATCCCAGAGCCGACATAGCCGCCCGCAGCCGAAATCTTTGCAGAGACTCCTCCACACTGCTCCTGAGGGACTGAGGCGAAAGAGCAATTAGAAGGAAATTGTCCAGATATGGCACCAAACAGATGCTGCGACCTCGTAGGAAAGCAACGACTGCCGCCATAATTTTCGAGAAAATCCTTGAAGCCTGAGGAGATCCCAAAGGGAAGGACATTGAATTGAAAGTGGAGGACTTACCCCTTGTACAGGATTGCAAACTTGAGGAACTGCCTGTGCCGAGGATGAATGGGCACATGAAAGTACGCGTCTTTCAAGTCTATTGTTGCCATCTGGTGGTGTAGCCCTATCAACGGAATCGCTGATCTGATCGATTCCATTTTGAAACGACGGTATCAGACATGTTGTTTGAGGCGTTTCAAGTTGATGATGACACAAGCGTCTTCAGATGGCTTTTTGACCAAGAAGAGCCGGGAATAGAGACATATCCCCTCCACTCGGCTTGGAACAGATCAGATTACATTTATTCGAAGGAACTCTTGCACCTTTGTGTACGAGAGATCCTGAGTACCCTGAGAGGGCAGGACAGTGACCCGGAGACCTGGCGGAGGAGGCAACTCTAACTCAATGAGGAGACCTTCAGAAATGACCCTCAGAACCCACTGGCAATTGGCGATATTCTGCCACTGGGGGAGAAAGGCCGAGAGTCGACCCCCCACCGGGACCGAGCCACTGATTGTCAGGGTGCAGCTGCTGCTGAGAAGGCATGAGGATATTTATTCCACTACCTTTTTGGTAACTCCACCTTTTTCCCTTTCCTTTGGGCTGGGAGGTCTGAGGCACAGAGTGGCGAAAGGGCCGCTTTCTGGGGGGTTTCCGTTCCGGAAGAGTCTTGCGGTCAGTCGCCTTGTCCAGAATTTTGTCAAGGGCAGGCCCAAACACTAAGCCCCCTTTGAAGGGTAGAGAGCAGAGCCTCATCTTGGAAGTGGAATCAGCACTCCACAATTTCAGCCACAAAGCCCGTCTGGCGGTTGGACAAGACCGAGGTCCTGTCTGCCAGATGGACTGACTCAGCGGAGGCATCCGTGAGAAAGCAGGTTGCTTTCCTAAGCAAGGGAAAGGAGTCGAGGAGCTCTTCCCTAGGGGTGCCCTGTGAAATGTGCAACCCATTTGAGCAGGCCCTGGAGACACATTTGGAGGCTATGTACGCCCGAATGGTAGACGAGGAAGCCTCCCAAGATGTTTTCATAAGGCCCTCAATCTTTTGGTCCAGCTGGTCCCCAAGTTGGGGGGTATCCTCAAAGGGGAGTGCAGTCTTATTAGCTACCTGCCCATCCACCTTTGGGACGTCACAGTGAATCTCATTTTCCGCAAGAGGAAACCTACGACTGGAATCACCCCTGAATTTTTTCTCAGGAAATTCCCATTCCTGAGAGATTAGGTTAAGGATGGTGAACTGGACTGGAAAGTCGACGGGTCTGGCAGATCCAAGGCCAGCAATATCTTGTCTTGAACTAACGGGAGGAGCTTCTCCTCTTCAATCCATAGAGCTCCGAACGGCCCCAATCAACTCCCCCATATCCTCTGAGAATAGGAACCTTCTCAGTTCAATCTCTCTGGAGGATGGGGCTTAGTCAGGGCGATCTGAATCTGAGCCTGAGAGTTCCTCAGAGTCTGAAGGGGCTGCCTGGAGCTTCCTCTTCTTAGGGGAGGGAGGCCCGGCTGTAGGAGCTGCCTGTCAGAACGAGGAAAGGGAAGCCTGAATCTCCTGTTTAACCATGGTTCTCAAGTAATCTACCAGGCTAGGGTGGTCAGCCTCAACGCTTGGTACAAACAGGGCATTTATTGGACTTCCCAGAGCTTTCCTGGGGCAGAGTTGTCTCCCTGAAACAAAGCACAGTCAATGGGACTATAAAAAAATAACTGCCCCTTTAGGCAGAAATGGGACCCCCTCTTCTCTCCAGCAGATGCACTGTGGCAGGGGGAACACTGGGCTCTGCACATGCAGGGGAAGACATAGCAGCACACACAGTACATTACCTTACCGTGGCTCAGAAGTCTTCAGGACAGCCTTCCCAAAGAAAGGCCTGTCCCCAAGTGTCTCCAATGACCTCCCCGCCTCCCGCACCAGGTCCTGGGCAGGCCACCATCAGCGGTGGCGTGGCCGCATGCTGTCCGCCAGGTCCCACTATCGGAAGCGCTACACTCCTGCCAGGGAGTGCGCGACTGGAAGTCCCGCCCACCTGCGTCACTTCCAGTCGCGCTGGGACAGCACAAAAGTACGGGAAGCGGCCGGCGGTCTCCGGAACAGGGTAGGCCACGGCCCCCAGCACCCCAGAGGGATCCGGAGGGCCAGGGCAGCGGTCCCACATATGGTGGGAACAGCAGGAGCAGAAGCCTGATCAACACTGCCCGGCTGGAGTACCAAAAACAGGAACAGAAAGGTATGCTGCAGCTCATCGGCCACCACAGCATAGGAGAAAGAAAAAACCTCTCCATGCTCCATGAGGACAGGAAGACACTGGCTAGTGGGAGGGTCCTGTTCCCCTCTCTTGTGCTTCCTGTCCCAATTAGGGCGTGGAGAGGCAACCTCCTATGCTGTCGTGAAAGGTGACTAGAGAAATGCTGCGTTTTTGGTACGTTTTTTTTTGTTTTTTATGGGGGGAGGGTTTACACAGAAGCAGTTTTGTTCTATAATTTTTAGGACCACAAACTGACCACTTCCTCTGTGTGGGCAGATAGCCTTACTTTCCAGCTGCTGTAATCCACATGTAATAGAGATCTTAAATGTACACTAAGCCAAGTCACTGTGTACATACATTACTGATCCAGACTTACATCAGTAATGGAATGTATGTGCATAGTGACTCCACCTGCAGAATAGTGAGTGCAGCTCTGGAGTATAATGGAGGATGCATACTCGTGATCAGTATACACAGCGTTTTGGACGCATCTTGCTGCTGCGTCCAGGATGCTGCATAGTACAGTAACAGCATAGTGGATGGGATTTGTAGAAATCCCATGCCCACTATGCTTAACCCAACTGCAGCGTTTTGACAGCTGCAGTGCGGGTTGCCGGCATTCCGCTCCCCCAGAGCATGTTCATTTCATGCTGCGGAGTTGGAAGCTCCCACCGGGTGACTGCAGGGAGAAGCTGCCAGACGTACATGGCAAGTATAGGGCAGCTGCGGTCTCCCTGCAGGTTCACTCAGGTCCAGAAGAGCTGCATCCAACACACAGCTCCTCCGGACCGAGAGCACATACATTACATTACTGATCCTAAATTAGGGTATGTACACAGTGACTCCACCAGCAGAATAGTGAGTGCAGCTCTGGAGTATATACAAGATGCAACTCAGGATCAGTAATTTAATGTATGTACACAGTGGCTGCACCTGCAGAATAGGGAGTGCAGCTCTGGAGTATCATACAAGGGGTAACTCAGGATCAGTAATGTATTGTATGTACACAGTGGCTGCACCTGCAGAATAGGGAGTGCAGCTCTGGAGTATCATACAAGGGGTAACTCAGGATCAGTAATGTATTGTATGTACACAGTGGCTGCACCTGCAGAATAGGGAGTGCAGCTCTGGAGTCACTGTGTACATACATTAGATTACTGATCCTGAGTTACCTCCTGTATTATACTCCAGAGCTGCACTCACTAGTCTGCTGGTGCAGTCACTGTGTACATACATTACATTACTGATCCTGAGTTACATCCTGTATTATACCCCAGAGGTGCGTTCATTATTCTGCTGGTGCAGTCACTGTGTACATACATTACATTACTGATCCTGAGTTACCTCCTGTATTCACTATTCTGCTGGTGCAGTCACTGTGTACATACATTACATTACTGACCCTGAGTTACATCCTGTATTATACTCCACAGTTGCACTCACTATTCTGCTGGTGGAATCACTGTGTACATACATTACATTAATTATTCCTAAGCTGCAAAAATGCTCTAATGTTTTCAATACATTATTTGTCTAAGTAACTTATAGATTGGGGTTGTCTTAGTGGTCTTAGCCTTATTTATTCTCTATGGGACTGTACATCATGTTGCTCTCCAGAGCAGGGGCGGGGAACCATTTTTCTGCTGGGGGGCCATTTGGAAATTCCTATAAACCTTCAGGGACCGTGCAAAATTATTGACTTGAAAATTACCCACTATATTTGGTTAATCAATCACCTACTGTGGTGGCTGGAGCTGCTTCTCTTTGGTGCGGGCGATATTGGTCATGTTGTTTCTCAACTGCTTTTCTAGGTTTGCTAGAGCCCTAGACATCACAGGAGAGGCTGAGAGCATATACCTCACTGGGGAAGCCAAGGCTGGGGCATAGAGATCACTGGAGAGCTGGATTTAAAGGGCAGTCATCAAGATGAAGGCCTGAGGTTCCCCACCCCTGCTCTAGAGAATGAATGAGGCAGCAGGGCACATACTCAACTAAAGGACAGAAGTACCTTAGATTGGCGATCGGTGGGTATCTCAGTGGTCGAACTGCACAATCTAGAAATTATCACCCATCCTGTGCAGAAAAAAAAGCAGCAGCCCCTTATGTAGAAGAGTGTTCAACTACTGTATCCAATGGAATATAGAATGTAAAAAAATGAGAGAGGGGAGCGCACTAAGGCTGTAAAAGTGGGACACCAATAATACTCTATCTAAGGTGGTCCACTCACCTGTGAAGGTTGTGAGAGTCACAACCAACTGTAAAAGCCTGGCCGCTGCAGATCCTGTGAAGACAGATGAAAGCACATGAATGAAGGAAGATTGGGATTAATCCGCGCTGGACCACAATGGAGCTGATGCTTGCACACAGAACTTTTATTCACACACATGGAACATACTATTGCCTGGATACAGCTCCTCTCAGGAGTAAACCCTTGCGAAGGGTTTCTCGCTCAGAGATGAGTTCGGGACCACTCTTCAATATAAACTTAGGGCCCTTTCACATCAGCGTTTTTTTAAATTTGCGGTCAGCCGCGGTTTTTTTCGCTGCCGCACCTGCCGCAAGTACGCCTATACTTTGCATGGCGTTTACCGCAACTGCATCCGGTATGCGGTAATTGCGGCAGATGCGTTTTTTTCACCGCATCTGCCGCAAATTTCAAAAAACGCTGATGTGAAAGGGCCCTTAGACACATAATTGTAACATGATTTTTATGTTTGTTTTTTTTTTTCCAGAAAATGTTTATTCAGATTTTAACATAACAGAAAATATACAGCAAAGCAAAACTCCAGAGTAGCATTGTCTGCTAGCACATGTACATAAAATGCCATTACCCCTTGTAAGGGTGAAAAGGAGCCAGGAAAAGCAATGGAAGAAAATAAAAGCGTTAGTTGTTCCAGAATAGAAAAGGTATATAGACAAGGTATACAGATGAACAGAGGCATATATTTCCCCCCTGGTAGGGTCAACTAGACTACCTCATCTGCCCAGGGCAGGAGCAATCAGGCCCATTAATTGCAAAAAATCCACACGTAAATAAGCCTCTGGAGGAGTTTCTGAAGTAACTCAAAGCTTAAAGAAAAAAAAAGTTCAATATCATATTGGAAGATGTATAGAGAAAGGTAGAATAAAGAGAAAGTGGAAAGTGGGGAGTGAGTGGAGGGGGCAAGAGGAGTAGAGAAGGAAAGAGGGGAGAAGGAGAGGGTAACAAGAGGGAAGGGAGAGGGCGAAGTCCGTCACACCGTCCAGGTTGTGTCTATAAGGTCCGCATATGCTGTGTCGGCAGCCCCCGTCACGATAGAGCCACCAAGGGGTCCAGAGCCTCTGAGGTTTCTCGCAGGTCTCATGGTCTGTGCCATCAGACCCTCTATACGACAGATTCTGTCCATCTCCTTCACCCACTCTCCAAGAGAGGGAGTAACTGTGGATCTCCAATGCCTCGGTATCAGGACCCTAGCAGCCATGAGACAAAAGCGGAAAAGACTGCGTTTGATCACGGCGAGTGATCCCGGGATGAGAGACAGGAGTGCAATCTGAGAAGGAAGGTAGTGTGCCGAGGATGGACTCACATGTTGAGAAGATCATGAGCCAGAAAGCCTGAATGGGCCTACAATGCCACCAACCATGTAGCATGGTGCCCGGCTCCTCACCACATCTCCAGCACATGTCCGACACTGAAGGGAACATTGCATGCAGTAGAGTGGGATACCTATACCATCTGGTCAGGATTTTGTAATTTGTTTCCTGAAAGCTGCAGGATATTGACATTTTGTGGGTTAGTGTGCAAAGTTTAGTTCGTTCTGAATCAGAAAAGTTCACTCCCAGATCAGTCTGCCACGAGGAATCGAGGGACGGCAGGCGAACTGGTATCCAAAATTGTCACATAGGAGGGAGATAACGTGAGAAGGAGGGTCAGTTGAGAGTAGTAGGGACTCAAATCTCGAGGGGGGCCTCCTATTCAGAGACTGAATATTCTCAGTTGAGAGATCTCCAACCAGGACCCCCGGCCCTCCACGGCACCCCCGCTATCGTACTCTCTGTTAGCAATTCCGCTACCTGACTCAGACTGGGATCCGCGTCAGCACTCCAGGCTAAAAAGGTCTATCTCCAAATGCCGGGGGAAAGTCTGGATTATTGAATGAATGCAAACAGGTAGCTCGACCTCGCCTCCAATGATCCGATCCCAGGTGTGCAAAGTGTCTATGGACCTGGTGGTTACCAAATTCAAAGAGGTTCAGCACACTGGGTCCAGGTTTTCTCAATGGATTATTTCTTTATTCGGTGCTCACATGAAAATTAAAAGCAGTATCTTGCGGGGGCAACCCTTGACCGGGTTGCCCCCGCAAGATGCTGCTTTTAATTTTCATGTGAGCACCGAATAAAGAAATAATCCATTGAGGAAACATGGACCCAGTGTACTGAACTTCTTTGAATTTGTCTCTGGATTATTGAAGAGGGGACCCAAAATAGATGGGCGGTTAAGGTCACAGTCTCCACCCCACCATGTATCCCAGAAGCCCAGCACTACCCCTGTGAGCGGGGGGAACAGCACAGTCAGAGGACTGTTATTCTTTCGCATCCAATGCACCCAGCGTAGTGGAGCGGCCGAAAGCAAGTTCACAACAATTACCCACTGTTTGCGGTGTTTGTTAAATCTCCAGTCCAAGATCTTCGACAAAAGGACAGCGTGGTAATAGCACTGAAAGTCA
Organism: Allobates femoralis; assembly: GCA_033576535.1. Lineage (NCBI taxonomy): Eukaryota > Metazoa > Chordata > Amphibia > Anura > Aromobatidae > Allobates > Allobates femoralis. The sequence goes on along the minus strand of JARQOC010000010.1, from coordinate 56,625,627 downwards.
GGAAGTCCCGCCCCGCTCCTTCGTTTCGGGTCAGTGTCGAGAAGCGAATCCGTGGTCTCCCGGAACCCCAAAAAAATTTACATAGGGCGATTTTTAAATGGCGAAAGAACTGGGGTGGAATGTCAGTGGGGACGGTTTGGAATAAGTAAAGAAATCTAGGTAGAATGTCCATCTTGATGGCGTTGATACGACCAAACCAAGATAGTTGAGTGTCACCAAGTCTCTTCAGATCACGCAGTGTAGATTGTAGAAGTGGGGTCTAGTTAAGGGCGAATAGGTCTTTAGAATCTTTAGGAATAGTGATGCCCAGGTACCTCAAACCCCCATCCACCCATCAAAAAGAGAAGGAAGACTGAAGCTGATGCACCAGGGCGTTTGGTAGTGTGAGATTCATCACCTCTGTCTTGGTGTAGTTTACTTTGAAGTTTGATACGTCTCCAAACCTCATGAACTCACGTATGATGACCGGAAAAGCGACCCGGGGATTTGAGACATATACCAAAAGATCATCCGCATAGAGGGCCAGTTTGAAATGGGCGTCATGTATCTGCACACCTTCAATGTCTGTGGATCTCCTAAGTGCACAAGCTGGGTGTTCCATCGCAATGGCATATAGCATAGGTGACAGGGGGCAACCCTGTCGTATCCTGTTGGGAGACCCCAAAGGCAGGAGAGAGAAGCCCATTGACCCTCAGCCAAGCAGTAGGACCACAATACAGCGCCCGAATGTTCCCCATGATGACAGGACCCAAACCTAGCTGCTTCAGAGAGGCAAAGAGAAAGTCCCAGCTCAGACGATCGAATGCCTTTTTGGCATCTAACGAAAGAAGGCACGCAAGAATGTTGCGGCTTTGAATCTGCGCCGCGATGAGTAAGGTCTTGATGGTATTGTCTCTTGCCGCTTGGTTTGGTCATCATGGATAGAAGCCGATAATAAGTGTCTTCGTCTCGAAGCCAAGATCTTAGCGAAGATCTTCACATCGAGGTTCAAAAGGGAAATGGGGCGATAGCTGGCACAGGAGAGGGAGTCCTTTCCTGGTTTTGGTATTACTGTGATTGTAGCTGCCAGGGTCTGGGGGGGCAAAAGGGCAGGAGTCGGAGACAGAGTTGAAGAGAGATGTCAGTTGTGGTGCCAGATCACATGCGAACAATTTATAGAAGTTTGCCGAAAAACCATCAGGGCCCGGATTCTTCCCATTGGGAAGTGCTGCGATAGTATCAGTCACCTCTTGTTCTGTGAAAGTGGCCTCTAAAATCTCCGAGTCCTCCTCCTTAATAGGGGGAAGTGGTATATCCGCAACATAGTCCTCAACACGTCGGTGATAGTCCGTGGGAGACATGTCAGCCAGAGGGCCTCTAAGGTTATTCAAATATTTGTAGTAAACGATGCCTATGTTTTAATTGGTTTTATACGGTTGCTTATGTAAGTTTTATCCTTTAACAACTTGATTACACAAACATGTGGGTATTTTAAATCAATTTATAATCATGTTTGTCATTTAGAGGCATTCCTACAGGAAGTGATGTAATCATTGTGATGTCACAGTGTTTGTATATATTAAGGAGATCTGTATGTTATGCTGTAAGATTGTAGCCCTGAAGAAGTGGCCAGGTGGCCATAAAACGCGTAGGCAATAGTATGTTCCGTGTGTGAATAAAAGGCAAGCATCGGCTCCATTGTGGTGCAGCGCGGATTAACCCGATCTTCCTTCATTCGTGTGTCTCCATGGAATATAGAATAACAGACGTCCCATACGGCGGCCACCCGACTTCCCTGTCTTGTGCCATTTTGGGGCCATCATGTCGGATTCTACTCCCGCGAGCGGGTGCAGACGCATCGATGAGAACACACATTACTTAAGAAACCCCACAATTATAATAAGCAATTTATTATAAGAATACATTACAGATTAATTCCCAAATCCTTTATAAATAATTCCATTTCACTTTGATACAATCTGTACAGTTTTTGGGAGGGATTTTGAACAAAAGTCACAAATCATAAACCGTCACAGTATATCCATTGTGTGTACAGAGCCGATACTCTGGGGCACATATAGTTCATTCTACACACCAGGCTGTGCATATTACAGCCCCGCAGATTTTACACCTAAAATGGGTTAAAAAAATAGTTTTAAAAATAATTACAAAATGTAAAAAATAAAAACCATAAAAAGTCAAAATTAAATAATTGAAATTAATCTACTTTTTTTTTTTTTTTTTAATTCTGCAACCATTGGATGCTGGTGGAAGGTTTCTAATATAAAGTACATCAAGTCATTCCTCGATTTCGAGGGAAGGTTCACATTCATCATGCCAGTAAGTGGCTCCACAGCAGATGATAAACTGAAGGGCGAATGTTCAAAACCGATAGCTTATAGCCCCTAAGATAACTAAAGACTGCTGGGGTCTTCAGAGGTGGAAATTACCCTCAAACTTTTGATTTTCTTGTGCGGAGGAGCAACTCTCGAATCGTAAGATGGCAATACCACAATTCTCTACAAAAAATAAGACTTGTGTCTGGTGGCTACTGGTCCATTATCAGCTATGATAAATGACCTATAAACCCTCACAAATCATACACATTGGGAAGTCAAAAGGATCCTGGAGCCCTCGATCCAAAAAATCCCAGACATTTTCCAAAAATGTTTTTTTGAATGCGCATGTGATGGGTCTGGAGTGGGGTTCTCAGCGCCAGCCATAGAGCGGGGGTGGTGTGTGTGTCAGCGCCAGCCATGGGGTAGGGTGGGGTGGGTCTTAGCGCCAGGCAGGGTATAAGATTCATGTATGTTCACGTTTTGTTTCTGGCTTTGTAGTGGGCAGAGAATTTGCAAGCTTTGATGCTTGGAGACAACATGAATCCTCCATTTGTGCAGCTGATATACAGGCTACAGCGGAGACATTGCAGGTAAGGGGTGCAGAAGGGGTAGTGGTGCTGACGGGGGAGGGGTAGGGACCCTATGCTGCACATCTAGGGTCCTAACTGGTTTTAATGCAGCAGTTTCTGGCTCAGGTGACTCTTCAGCTGTAATCTGAAGAAACTGCTGAGATCAGAGCCCTGTGTGTCCTGCTGGTTACTCTAATCTCCACCGACATCAAGCTTCCGCTGTGATACCAGGACAGCTCCCTGAGAAGCTCCAGTACAAGTGATAGAATCCATAGGAGAGGACATCAGCCCCCCGGGCGTGCGAAACAAGCTGTCCTTCAGTGACTGGGATCCTTTCGGTGTAAGGGGAACACTGGGCTGTTGGAAGATAAGAATATGGTCAGGGCAAAGAATCACCAAAGTCTCATTTCCCCACCTCAGACCAGCAGTCCCCTCATTCCATACAACACCCCATTCTCCCGCCTTCCCCCCCAAAACCGCCAGAGTCTCCTAATAACCCCTCCCCCAGGACTGCCAAATTCTCCTCACGACCCCCACACTCCCCACTGAGACTACTGAAGTTGGCCTAGTCAAGTGCCGGTCCCCCAGTGCCTCTGCCAATGCCATGGAAGCAGCCCAATGCAGACAACTGAATGCCATAGGAATGCCAGTTTTCATCACATACCTGCTGCAGAGCATATAACGTGAAGGGCTGCCCGTGGTATGGGATGGGAGACAGGTGTTTAAAGTTTAACACTTTAGCTGCCTGCAGATCGTCTGCAGGCTTCCCATTTTTCGGAGATAAAGCAACAGGTTGCAAGCTGCCACAAGGGGGTGATATCAGATCTTTGTTTTGCATGGTGAAGTTGAATATTCCAGCGCTGGGGCTCGGGTAGGATGTGATGGGGGTAGAGGCAGATATCTGAGCCGTCTGATTTACACACTGGAGAAAACATCATTTTCAGAGGAAAGACGCCTGCAGAGAATAGAAACAATGTATAAAGAGGCAGTAAAGACGAGCCGAGTAACTAAAAGTCCCAGCAAGTCATTACACCGGCCTTTGAGTATCGACAGATAAAGACGAATTTTACAAGTACATAAAAGATCTATTTCTAGATGACTCACCTGTAAGAGGAGACGTGATAATCTTTGGATCAGGGGTGGAAACAGTTTGATCTTTCACAGGTTCATTTCCCAAAGGCGCCAGCTGTACTGGGATCAGGTACCCAGAGTGCACCAACCGCTGCAAGACAAAGACACAAAAAAATAACACTGTGATATCGGGAAGAAAAAACAGTGGCAGCCACAGTAGCAACAAACAACAAAAACAGCAGCAGCAGCAACAACAACAGCAGCAGCAACAACAACAGCAACAAAAAAAAAAATAAAATAAAATAAAAATAAAATAAATAAAAATATAAAAATCAGGGTCAGCTGTAGGTTGAGCCATTTACAAGATGCCAATACAAAATGTTGGGTATATCTAATAATGTATAATTGTATTCATTTTTGGGAAGTAATGAGAAATGTTAATTTATTCTCACAATTGTTATTACTGTATGTTATGTAATAATAAAAAATACTGGGCAGCACTACCAAATAACTACTGGTGCAAAAACCTGACAGGGTGATGTCCACACCCCAAACGATATAAAAATAGAAAAAAAACAGGCAGCACTCCAATTTAAGTGATGAATCATTAGATCTTTACTGGATCATGGCATGGCATTGCCATGATCCAGTAAAGATCCACTGATTCATCACTTGAATTGGAGTGCTGCCTGTTTTTTTCTATTTTTATTACTGTATATAGCTATACTCCCCCCTCCACGATTTTCTAAAAGTATACTGAACTTTTGTCAACTTTTCATAGGCTACATGACCATTATCAGACTGGTTTGTGTGAGGAGTAATGCAAGGGTGATAAATAAAAAAACTTATTCAGGTGGCGCCCTCCAGTGGTGGAAACTGATACAAAGAATTTTATCTTTTACCACTACATTTGGGTATTGAAGTTATACCATTATGATTATAGCTCCATTTATTCCATGATGCTTTACATGTGAAAGGGGCGTACATAGGCAAGTACAATAATCATCATCAGTACAAGAAAGTTTTAAAATCAGCGATTTCTGGATGATTACCGGTTACCCTGTTTCCCCTAAAACAAGACAGGGTGCGAGGGGGAGAACATTGGGGGCTGCAAGGGGATGGTGGGGATATTGGGGGCTGCATGGGAATATTGGGGCTTGGATATGGATGATGTAAAAATAAGACAGCCCCTGAAAATAAGACATAGTGCATATTTTGGAGCAAAAGTTAGGTAAGAGAGTGTCTTATTTTTAGGGGAAACAGGGTAGTACATACAAACCTCGGACAAGTCATCTTGAGAACTTTTCAGCCTCTTGGAGCTGCTGTCCTCGTGTTCTAGAAGTTTTCTGGGACATTTCTCCTGCGCCGGCTCGTTGTCCGCAGGTCCGTCAGACGGTGAGATTTTGCCGTCACTTTGCAATCCTTTATTTTCTCCGTTGGGGGCGTCCAACAGGGTCTGAGCAGCACACATGACGGGATGAGCCTGGACATTGGTGTGTGGAGACTGTAAGTAGACAGCGTATGGGGCGGGGGAATTGGGGTGATGTTGGACGAATGGTAAAGCTTGGAACAGGACTGGGCTGAAGGATTGTTGGCTCTGGGGCTTTATTGCGATCTTGGCATTCCCATTAATGACACTTCTGGGGACTTTGAGTTTCACCTTCTTCATATCCCTGAAGAATAAAGCAAACATTATGGAAAACAACCTCCTCTGTGCCTGCCGACTGGGGGTTATACAACTGTAAGAACAGAGAGTTGGCTGTCAGAGAGAAGGCAGAGACCTTATAACTGTCTCTGTCTTCCCAATAGTTGAATAAGTGCTAGGTATACAGATCAGTATCAGCACCATCACTGTGGTTACCAGGAAGGTCTGGAGCCCATCATGGTCACCTATATATTAAGAGCAGAATGTGTGGAATAAATAAAAGTTACTACAAGTCCAAACTTTACTTTGTAACACTTCACCTACTTTGTTTGTTCAAGCTGTTCTTTGCAGATTGCCGCCAACTGAGCCATCTTACTAGGGATAGATGTGCCATCACCGGACTCCCCTTCACATAGAAAAAAGGAAAATAATAAGATTTACCCCAAAATCCTTATTATGGAAATACAGCGGATAAGTCACAAAGCTGGTGGGTGCCCACTAGACACCGTGCAAGTGACCACTTGTGGTTTCACCGTGACCGAGACTTGGAGGATGTCCGCTACTTTAACAATGATGGCCATCAATGTCTGTTCGGTAGGGGTGCGACACCCCAACAATGAGCTATTCTCAGTGTCGACTGAAATTTCACAGTACAGCACTGATGACAGAATAATGGCTGCAGCTGGGTACTGCACCTTCACCTCCTTGGTACCCAGCCACAGACACTATACAGTAAGACAGAGCTGTGCATTTCCAGCCACCAACAGCACTGAGAACATCTGATCGGCGGGCGGGGGTGCCAGATGTTTCCCCCTTCCCCACGATCAGACATTGAAGATCTTTCGCAAGGATTGGACACCAAAGCTAAAGTAGTGGACGATCTCTTTAAACGCTCCCATCACTCACCATTCTTTATTGGGCTGCTGGGGGCAGAGTTGATTTTCCTCCTGTCGTTCTCGATGCTCTTCGCCAGCTTTATAAGGGACTGATGCCGAGTAAAGCTTTGCTTGCCGCGACCAGAAAACAGATTCTTCGCGCAATTCTCTTTGGGAGAACGAAGGTCCAGAGCTATTGAAGACAACGTGGATTCTGCAAAATGAAGTCAGAAAGTTTTCTTAAACAGGAGATGAATTTTGACCAGCGAGAAATAGCCACATTGAGGTCCCTGGTGGCACATGCCAGGGTGATGCCTCCCATAGCAGTAAACAGTAATGTCTTATAGAGCAAAAGAGAATCTGCAGAGCTGAAAATTGCACTTTTAAGTGATTTTCCACAAATTAACATAGACATTTTAATTTTACAGAAGAACTGGGACTGCACAAGTTGATGGTTTGCTAAACTTTTATCCAGTCTAGACAATCCCCAAAAGCTCATCAGACTGCAACACACTGTAGGGTCCCATTCAGGAATCCGGGAAATCAGAATGTGAATTGTGATCTACGGACCGGCTGCTGATCACCAAACGGTACAGCCTCATAGGGTATAGGAGACTGTTGAGTTAGGGTCGGGTCAGCAGTGGATGATCAATGTGTCACAACCTTAAAATGAGAGATTTGTGCTGTTACCTTGAGTCCCAGATAATTCTCTGCACCTGATACGATTGAAACAAAAGCTCAGCAGCGACTTGTATTTTATGTGAATGGGGTTTTTGCGTTTTGATCTAAATCAGATTGTTCCCATCCAATCACAAGTAGAGATCCAAAAAATGATGAGGACCTGATACTCTTAAAGGCCCAGTTACACACACAGATAATTGTGCAGAGATTGTTGGCAGATCTCTGGTTGCAGTGAAATCATGGACACATTGTTCCATTTTGTGGCTGTGTACAAATGTAACAATGTGTCCATGATTTCACTGCAACCAGAGATGTGCCAACAATATCTGCACACATATCTGTGTGTGTAACTGGGCCTTAAGAATATGGAAAAGTTGCAGAACATTTCAAAACTGATGCCCAAGATTAATCACCATGCTCCCCCTCCATGTTCATCACATTGTGTAAGTTCTGTGTGGAGTCTTACTTTACATAAGCAGGGAGGACTTTTTTGGGATTAGACACAGCCCAAGGTACATCAATGTGTAGATACAGTAGATACCACCACTCAGTAGTCAGGTTACTCATCTCACCTTGGTCATCTGGTGACGTTTCCGGACAGGTCCATTGGAACGCTGGCTTGCGGCCCCGCTCCTCGGTGACATGCACCTTCTTTATAAGGTTCAAGCTGCTCAGTACATTCGCTATGTCGTACAGACGTCTTATTTTTGCTATGAAGATAAAATAAAATTCAGTGTTACTCTCTGCGCCTGTTCCGATTCATTGGGATAATTTCCAATCGCCATGTAATGAAATAATTATCATTCCGGGTGAATTTTTTTGGCATTTGCAAACGGCATGGAGGTCCATGGTAACATCTACCAGGAACGTTCCAGTTCATCGCCAAACGAAAAGTATAAATTACATTAAAAAAGTTTCTTACTTTTGAATTTGCTTTTATCTAAATCTTCCAGTTGATCTTCTCCAATAAGGATCTTAGCAGCGATGTCCAGGCTGACGATCTGCGGGGTCGACACGAGGAAAAGCATGACGAAGCGTTGACTCATCACTCGCAGCGACTTCTCCTTCCTGCTATTCACAGAAGCTGAACGTGAAAAAGGAAGAATTGTGTTAAAGGAATTTCCCCAACCACAGGATAAGAGATAACTAACTGACTTGGGGAAGGGGGGTAGGGATGTCTGGCACAATCCTGATATTGGGTATCTGTCTGAGTGTAGCAGAGGGTGAACATGCGCACCATCTCTCCATTCATGGTCCATGGAACTGAATGTGCATTAAAACGTTCTGCAAAGACTAATTCAATTAAAAATACAAAGGAATAAAATCCAAAGTTCACAGTAGACAATACAGACATAGATCAGGCAACTTCCTTGATTGAAGAGCTGATGATGTGGCCGAACGGACGACAAATCAATTAGATGCAATTTACTCATTCCACATTCACCACATATTGTATCGCATTATTGATCCTAAATTAGACATATCAATTGCTACCTAGAGGAACAATGGCTTCCATTTGTGTTACAATGTCTATTTTCGCTATAGTATCTGAATAGTTAGCACTTCATCTTATTAACTCATTGCTGTGAGTATATTTCCAATTGTTTATAAAGGATGTTCCACACCAGAAATACGTGGATTGCCATCAGTTTGTCCACACATCATCAGCCCCTCAATAATGGAATTTTATATTATCTATTTCTATTGTTCTATTTTGATATTATCTACTATGGATTTGGCATTAATATTATATTTTAAATATAAATGTTAATATAAATATTTTATTGTCAATATGGTTCTTGTTTGTACTGATCCGCTTTGTTCTAGCAAAGAAGTTCTCCGTGTTCTGGAAAATCTGGGGGCATTTTGTATTTTTCTTCTTTTACTTATGTTTCAATTAAACAACATCTTAATGATGGCTACGTGATGTCAGTGAATGTAAATCATATTGTACAGACCTTACACTTCTCTCATTGGGAGGTATGGACTGTGAATCAGAAGTATAAGGTCAGGACTCCAGTTGTAGGGAAGAATATTTCAATTAGTGACAAATAATAGAAAGAAATAAACCGTCCACCGTATGGTAAAGTGCCTACGTCACTGCAGGGTGAATGGGGACTCGTTACCTATGTGATGGGGACGTCTGCGGGAGCGATTTAGGATTTGTACTCACCGGCTCTGAACTCCAGCCCCGGCAGCTCCACGAAGCTGACCTCCGCCTGCTTCACCAGCGATTTGGGGATCAATGAGTCGTCCTGGGCTTCCGCCTCTTCCTGCTCTCGTTTTTTTAGGTGTAGGATCTGTTCGGCATATTTGTTCTCTTCTCCGACTCGTCTCAGCACATCGAAGGTCTGCAGGAGGTTTTTGCGGCCGTGCCAGATGTATTTGTTCTTGGCGAGACGGCTGACCATGTGCAAGCTCTCTAGTACATTGACAATGTCATAAATCCGTCTACGCTCCACACCTAAGAAGAAATCAGTAATTGTGATATTAAAGAAGGAACACCGGAAAAAGTCATCACTTATACACAGGTTCGATTAGTGAGAGATCAGCAGCAATCAGTAGAACAGGGCCATTTTATCCCTGCAAGAATGGAGTGATATTGCATATTAGAACTGCGAGCCATTCATTTGTTATGGGTCTGCCAGAGAAAACAGTCAGAGAATGAATGGAGCTGCAGTCGAGCGCGTGCAGATAAACGTGTCCAGTTCTGTTGTTCAGTGCAGGTCACAGGAGGCGGACGCCACCGATCAACAACTTATCACCTATCCTGTGAAAAGAACTCCTTTAAATCTTCTGTTTGCACTTCTTGACTTTTTTGGGCGTCAAAGTGGCTCAGTGGTTAGCACTGTATGGTGGACAGCAGGTTGGCTCAGTGGTTAGCACTGTATGGTGGACAGCAGGTTGGCTCAGTGGTTAGTACTGTATGTGGACAGCACGTTAGCTCAGTGGTTAGCACTGTATGTGGACAGCACATTGGCTCAATGGTTAGCACTGTTTGGAGGACAGCATGTTGGCTCAGTGGTTAGCACTGTATGGAGGACAGCATGTTGGCTCAGTGGTTAGCACTGTATGGAGGACAGCACGTTGGCTCAGTGGTTAGCACTGTATGGAGGACAGCACGTTGGCTCAGTGGTTAGCACTGTATGTGGACAGCATGTTGGCTCAGTGGTTAGCACTGTATGGAGGACAGCATGTTGGCTCAGTGGTTAGCACTGTATGGAGGACAGCATGTTGGCTCAGTGGTTAGCACTGTATGGAGGACAGCATGTTGGCTCAGTGGTTAGCACTGTATGGAGGACAGCATGTTGGCTCAGTGGTTAGCACTGTATGGAGGACAGCATGTTGGCTCAGTGGTTAGCACTGTATGGAGGACAGCATGTTGGCTCAGTGGTTAGCACTGTATGGAGGACAGCATGTTGGCTCAGTGGTTAGCACTGTATGGAGGACAGCATGTTGGCTCAGTGGTTAGCACTGTATGGAGGACAGCATGTTGGCTCAGTGGTTAGCACTGTATGGAGGACAGCATGTTGGCTCAGTGGTTAGCATTGTATGGAGGACAGCATGTTGGCTCAGTGGTTAGCATTGTATGGAGGACAGCATGTTGGCTCAGTGGTTAGCATTGTATGGAGGACAGCATGTTGGCTCAGTGGTTAGCACTGTATGGAGGACAGCATGTTGGCTCAGTGGTTAGCATTGTATGGAGGACAGCATGTTGGCTCAGTGGTTAGCACTGTATGAAGGACAGCATGTTGGCTCAGTGGTTAGCACTGTATGAAGGACAGCATGTTGGCTCAGTGGTTAGCACTGTATGGAGGACAGCACACGTTGGCTCAGTGGTTAGCACTGTATGGAGGACAGCACACATTGGCTCAGTGGTTAGCACTGTATGGTGGACAGCATGTTGGCTCAGTGGTTAGCACTGTATGGTGGACAGCACGTTGGCTCAGTGGTTAGCACTGTATGGTGGACAGCACGCTGGCTCAGTGGTTAGCACTGTATGGAGGACAGCACGTTGGCTCAGTGGTTAGCACTGTATGTGGACAGCACGTTGGATCCCAAAAATCGTGGTGTGAAGCCGGCCTTAAGTGTGACTAAAACACAAGTGCCATCTAGTGTTCAAAGTGTGAATAGCAACCAGTCAGGAGTGAGAAATTCTTCACTCTTTGGGGGCTCAATCAGCAAACACTGGGGGCAGAATCTCCTCTGCTGATCTCAGGCTTCTCCATTAATGTATAATACACTGTAAACTTAATAGAATACATTGGCTCAAAATACAACATAGTGCATACAACTGAAGCCAGAGGAAATGTGCAGAATACACACAAAATGCATTTCTCAATTTCCCCTTTTTTTACTTGCGTCACGTGTCGGCAGGTTCCTGTGCCTATGGTATCCTATATTTTGCATGAAATTACAAGGAAATTACCACAAGCATGCACGCTTTACCTACATTAGATTCCATTAAAATTATAGGACATCACAAAATAGTGAATCTCTTAAACTATTAAAGATGCAGCCAATTTTAGGTTTTTTTTTCTTACTTTATTTTTCCTCCCATTACACCAAGAGCCATCATTTTTATGACCACATAACTGTAGGAGAGCTTGATTTTAGTGGGAAGCGTTGTATTTTTGAATGACAGCATTAACTTTACCATACAATGTACAGAAAAACAGGGAGAAAAAAGCCCAAATGCAAAGAAAGGACAGAAAGACACCCAAAAGGGAAAAAAAGAGAGCGCGACCCAAAAAAGGGGAAAAAGAGAGCGCGACCCAAAAAGGGGAAAAAGAGAGAACCACCCAAAAAGGGGAAAAAGAGAGCCACCCAAAAAGGGGAAAAAGACAGAGACACCCAAAAAGGGGAAAAAGAGAGAGAGACAGCCACCCAAAAGAGAAAAAGAGAGCGCCACCCAAAAGGGAAAAAGAGAGCGCCACCCAAAGGGAAAGAGAGAGACAGAGCCACCCAAAAAGGGAAAAAGAGAGAGACAGAGCCACCCAAAAAGGGAAAAGAGAGAGACAGAGCCACCCAAAAAGAGGAAAAAGAGAGAGCCACCCAAAAAGGGGAAAAAGAGAGAGCCACCCAAAAAGGGGAAAAAGACAGCCACCCAAAAAGGGGAAAAAGAGAGAGAGCGCCACCCAAAAGGGAAAAAGAGAGCGCCACCCAAAAGGGAAAAAGAGAGCGCCACCCGAAAGGGAAAAAGAGAGCGCCACCCGAAAGGGAAAAAGAGAGCGCCACCCGAAAGGGAAAAAGAGAGCGCCACCCGAAAGGGAAAAAGAGAGCGCGACCCGAAAGGGAAAAAGAGAGCGCGACCCAAAAAGGGGAAAAAGAGGGCGCGACCCAAAAAGGGGAAAAAGAGAGAACCACCCAAAAAGGGGAAAAAGACAGACAGCCACCCAAAAGGGAAAAAGAGAGCGCCACCCAAAAAAGGGAAAAAGAGAGAGCCACCCAAAAAGGGGAAAGAGAGAGCCACCCAAAAAGGGGAAAGAGAGAGCCACCCAAAAAGGGGAAGAGAGAGAGCCACCCAAAAAGGGGAAAAAGAGAGAGCCACCCAAACAGGGGAAAAAGAGAGCCACCCAAAAAGGGGGAAAAGAGAGAGCCACACCAAAAAGGGGGAAAAGAGAGCCACCCAAAAAGGGGAAAAAAAGAGAGCGCCACCCAAAATGGGGAAAAAAAGAGAGCGCCACCCAAAAAGGGGAAAAAAAGAGAGCGCCACCCAAAAAGGGGAAAAAAGAGAGCGCCACCCAAAAAGGGGAAAAAAGAGAGCGCCACCCAAAAGGGAAAAAGAGAGCGCGCCCAAAAAGGGGAAAAAGAGAGCCACCCAAACAGGGGAAAAAGAGAGCCACCCAAACAGGGGAAAAAGAGAGAGCCACCCAAAAAGGGGGAAAAGAGAGAGCCACCCAAAAAGGGGGAAAAGAGAGCCACCCAAAAAGGGGGAAAAGAGAGCCACCAAAAAGGGGAAAAAGAGAGCCACCCAAAAAGGGGAAAAAAAGAGAGCGCCACCCAAAAAGGGGAAAAAAAAGAGAGCGCCACCCAAAAAGGGGAAAAAAGAGAGCGCCACCCAAAAAGGGGAAAAAAGAGAGCGCCACCCAAAAGGGAAAAAGAGAGCGCCACCCAAAAGGGAAAAAGAGAGCGCGCCCAAAAAGGGGAAAAAGAGAGAACCACCCAAAAAGGGGAAAAAGAGAACGCGACCCAAAAAGGGGAAAAAGAGAGAACCACCCAAAAAGGGGAAAAAGAGAGAGCCACCCAAAAAGGGGAAAAAAGAGAGCGCCACCCAAAAGGGAAAAAGAGAGAGCCACCCAAAGGGAAAAAGAGAGAGCCACCCAAAAAGTGAAAAAGAGAGAGAGACAGAGCCACCCAAAAAGGGAAAAAGAGAGAGAAACAGAGCCACCCAAAAAGGGAAAAAAAAAAAGAGAGCCACCCAAAAGGGGAAAAAAAAGAGAGCCACCCAAAAGGGGAAAAAAAAAGAAGCCACCCAAAAGGGAAAAAAAAAGAGAGCCACCCAAAAGGGAAAAAAAAAGAGAGCCACCCAAAAGGGGAAAAAAAAAAAGAGCCACCCAAAAGGGGAAAAAAAAAAAGACCACCAAAAGGGGAAAAAAAAAAGAGCCACCCAAAAGGGGAAAAAAAGAGTGCCACCCAAAAGGGGAAAAAAAGAGTGCCACCCAAAAGGGGAAAAAAAGAGTGCCACCCAAAAGGGGAAAAAAGAGAGCCACCCAAAAGGGGAAAAAAGAGAGCCACCCAAAAGGGGAAAAAGAGAGCGCCACCCAAAGGGAAAAAGAGAGAGAGAGCGCCACCCAAAGGGAAAAAAAGAGAGAGAGCGCCACCCAAAGGGAAAAAAAGAGAGAGAGCGCCACCCAAAGGGAAAAAGAGAGAGAGCGCCACCCAAAGGGAAAAAGAGAGCCATCCAAAAGGGAAAAAGAGAGAGAGAGAGACACCCAAAGGGAAAAAGAGAGAGAGACACCCAAAGGGAAAAAGAGAGAGAGAGAGAGAGACACCCAAAGGGAAAAAGAGAGAGAGAGAGAGAGACACCCAAAGGGAAAAAGAGGCCCACACGAAGGGAAGAAGAAAAAAAAAAAAAAAAAAAGATACACAAAGGGAAACAGACATACAAAGGGAAAGACATTTATGGTTCTCCAAAATTGGCAGCATATTTTTCAGGCGAAAAAGAAAAAACAAAAACAATTCTGTGGATTTAAAGTCTCCATTAAATATCAATGTTTTCTCAGCATTGTGGATTGGATTTGGTGATCAGCCATACAGTCCCACACGGCAGATTTTCCACCTGTGGATCCGCTGTATGTGAACCCGTCCTTATAGTTCAGGTTACACATGTGGCGGTATTCCATGCTGGTGACACTATAGCGCTACTTTACAGACTCAGACTTTTACAGCTTTGTTGTTTACTGTGCTTTCTGATGTAAACATTTCCCAGGGAATGTATCAGATGCAGAGTCTTCGGTTGCCGTTAGTAACAGAACTTTACGATACGTTTAGAATACAAAGAATAAGCAATCACTCACTCAGCTCTCCGGCTACTTCATCCAGACAGATACTGTTGTTCACTGCTGGATTCGGGTAATCTGGGAACCGGGCGAGGAATTTATGGCACAGCAATCCCAGACTCTTCTCCTTGCGGCTCGGCATCGTTTTCTCTAACTCATCACCTGAATACTGTTCCTGAATTGTAAAATAAATAATAATGTAGATGAATTTTTGTATTTTTATTTATATCTTCTGATCGCCAGGTTTACAGATTCCAGGAATGAGGTATGTGATGTTGGCTGATGGGGCAATCTACAGAAGTCTCATTATCGAAGTTGTGACACGTCCTGCAACAAGTGGCCTAGAGTCTGGCAATGACACAGGTGGTCTCAGTGGGGGGCGAAGGGCTAATTAAATCCTACAGCTGCACAAACCTGCACCCGGTGATACATTGCAAAAGGAGGAACACAGCATTAAACTCTGTAACCCCTTCCTCAAACAGCACACTTGCTCATAGGATACATGGCAGGTGACAGCTGAGTTATACAGCCAGCACCTGCCTGTAAGGCTGGAAACACACAGTGCAAGAGTCATGCAAGATACTTGCACGCGTCTTGCATGACTCACCTGGGATGGCTGGCGACTGTCAGTGCATGAGCGTGAAGCTGTATATGTTTCTATGCAGCTACATGCTCCTGTCCGGAGAGTCATCGGCCATCCCGGGTGAGTCATGCAAGACTCGTGCAAGTATCTTCCATGACTCTTGCACCGTGTGTTTCCAGCTTAACACTGGAAAAAGCTCCAGATGACGATATTTAACCTTTTAATTGCCTGTGTCAATCCCGACAGCTCCATGTAAATGGAGCAAATGTGTTGTATAATCATTACGTGCCCATCACCCCCATGTTTTTTACATGATCTCTTGGGGCCAATAGATTGTTATACACAGCGATGAAACAATCATAGGTTAAAGTCCCTAAGAGAAAAAAATAAAGACGTGTCCGATGTAACGGCAGAAAAGTTGCAGCTTGGTTTGACAGCGCAAAATAACGTGTGAATCGAAAATCAGATGGTTGCAAAAAAAACGTAGTGGAGCCCAAGAATACTGCACCAATACAAAGCTATAGGAGGCGTTTTTTCTTTGAGTTTCCAGATTATCAGAAGATCAGAGGTGGAGGTTTTCTGAACGGTCAGATGTCTTATTGAAGCAATTGTTATGTAGATCTATGGGAGTTGGTTCAGCAATTATGAGGATAATTTTTTTGCTTTTCTATGAGAAGCCATTACTTTATTCCTCATCTACATGCCGAGATTATGCTGTCAGTCTGAACAAGCAAAGCTGCAGTGTAGAGTACGAAGGAGCAGAATCCTGAGGGTTTAGGAAGGAAACAAGCTAAACTGAGGCCAGCGATCATAACTGTGCTCCAACTGAGGGTAAAATATAGCAGATACATCGTGAGAGAGGACGCAGTGTAAAGTATGGTGGTCACATTGTAGGGGCACTGTTCTTACCTCCAGGATCTCGCGCTCCCGGTTCCTGATTTCCGGACTCGCCGCGCTGATCAGCATCTTTAATTTGCGGTCGGCGTCCAGGGGTCGCTGTTATTGTCGCAGGGTTTGGTCGGGGTCTTTATGTTGGCGGCTGCACATTGTAACTCTGTTAATACTGTAGATGAGGATGCGATGGAGGGGGATCGGGGGATCCGTAGATTTAGGGGGCGCAGGGCGTTCTCCTGAAAAAGAGCACATGGGTCATCACACGGCTCCGTGCCATATACACGACTGACAGTGTTCACCTACACACCTGATCCTCCTCCATACTGGGGCGGACGGACAGATGGTTACACGGGGGGCGGACAGAAGGATGGACGTCACACAATCCTGTAACACAGAAATAAGAAATGAATGATTTGCAGCTCCCCAATATGACAGATGTTAGAACAGATCACATTTACAGGATTTCTGAACAGTCTTGTTGCCATCCAGAGACTAAAACCAGAAGCAGAGGAATATCACAGCTGAGCCTGCAGTGCGTTACAATGTGTCAGTGCAGGAAAAAAAACTGGAATCCAAACAAATCCTGAGCAATATCCAGACAAGAGCAATGAATGAAGTGTGCACTGGTGTCTACATACAAAGGTCTCCATTCACTGACAACAAGCAGAGATCCTGCAATGGTGCAGAACTGAAAAAAGCAGCTTAATTGTAGAACAGCATTAGTGAGAAATACAATATCGTGCATTAAAACAGACATAAACCAGGACAGTCAGCGATTATCGCGATATAACGAGTGACAAGCCCCTACCGTACAGAACTGCCGCCTCAGCGCCAACCAAGCCTGAATCATCATCCACAGCGACATTCAAACCAGCCTCAGAGCCCCGCCCACTCTAACTTCTAAACCAATCATCGAGCAGAGAGGCGTGGTCACAGACCGGAAGAGACGTTGAAACTTTGCAACTTTAAAAAAAAAGGGTTAACAAATTTGGCGCCGGAAATAAAGCGGGAACCGGAGAGACGGGGGACGTGTCACGTGTGTGGGGGCCGGTGGGGGACGTGTCACGTGTGTGGTGGTCCGGGGGTCCCGGGAGGAGCCGCACAGTCCCTGTACACCCACTATAACGTACAGCCAGTGTATGTGGCTGCACACAGGGGGTTGATATAGTCTTGGCCTAGAAAATAACAAATGGTCGAATTGATACAATTGACTTACAAATGTGGGATAAATACAGGAGCATCTCAATGAATAATATCAAAAAGATACTTTATGTCAGTAATAGAATACATATAAAGTGAAACATATAATAGATCATTACACCACAGGATCTATTTCATGTGTTTGTCTCTGTTAATGTTGATGATTATGGCTTACAGCCAATGAAAACCCAAAGGTCATTATCTCAGAGAATTAAAGTAGGGAGGATGAAGGGTCTGAGAGATAAAATATGACCTAAATAGGATCAGAGGCTTCACCTTGTGTGGTTGTGAGAGTCACAACCACTATAAAAGCAGATCACAGCTGCTGCAGTCCCCAGCGTGGTGCATGATAGAGTAGGGAGGATGAAGGGTAAACACTGTGCTGCCGTATTCCACCAGACATCAAAGGGTAATATAAATTGATTTATTAGTCAATGCCTTTCAGGGCTCCCTGGCCCCTTCCTCAGGACATATCATATCATATTGCATGTTTCGGGAGCCCTGACACACATTAACTAATGACATAAATAAAGTAACTTTTTGATGATATTCTAATTCATGGAGATGCTCCTGTAGTTATAAAAAAAATTGGCACACTTGTTTATCTCGGATTGGAGCAAATGGAGTCTGTTTTTCACACCAGTTTCTCTGAGATTCTTTAAATGAGGCTGAACCTCCTCCAAGTCTGACTCCTCTCATGGACTGGAGTAAGACTTGTGGCATGGAGGCGCAGGACGCTGGTGATTAGTGAGGCTCCCTCATCACGATAGAGAACAATGCCCCGTCTTGATGAATCGCAGTCTGTACATATAAGGCTACACGGACACAATGTCTGGTTTTCCTCAGTGGGATCACGCTGTGATCTGCTTGGGTTTTATCCCGTGCTTACCCATGGCAGGGTTTCAACCATTATTAAACAAGCACAGTCTGTCTCTGACCCGCGGCTAGTATCATCCTATTCATGTGAAACGTCCTGCAGCTTTTTTAATGTTTTAATCAGCAATACGATTGACATTATTTAGGAAGCTACATTAACAGATAGCAACATTATAAACTGGATGACAATACGTAAGAAACAGCGATAATCTTTATTATATAAGCTTCACCTCTTGCAGCACTTCTAGGCTGAATCCACCTGAAAATGCTGCAGTCAGCGCAGACTCCCAGGCCGTGGTCTGCAGTTTTTAATTGTTGACATTTTCAAGCAGAAGACGCTTCAGAAACGCTGGATTTTTCCCTGAAAACACTTTCTTCAGTTGTTTCCTGCACTACCCCTTGATCAGTTAGGCTGGGCCACATTGGCATCGGGTGTTTGTTAGGACGGATCCACCATAGAGCAGCATTACCGCAGTGTAGGCTTGTTAATGCTGCCATAGAGATATATGGGTGACGGGATCGAAGTGCATGCAAACGGGCACAAAACTGCCTGTGTTTGAAACCTCACACTATTTTGTCACGTTCAGCTGTTCACTACAAATAGGCACAGGCACTTTGCCCTCGTTTGCAATGCTGCTCTATGCTGGATCTGTTCTAACAACACCCATGCACCTTAAAGGCCCCGTTACACCTAGGACATTCCAGCGATCCCAACAAGATACGACCTGGCAGGGATCGCTGGAATGTCGCTATGTGGTTGCTGGTGAGATGTCACACAGGCAGATCTACTCACCGATGCGGCGACTACCAATGGTTGTTGGGATCTGTCACAGTCACGGGCGTAGCATGAAGATCGTTGGTCATTTCCCCTGTCACACACACTGATGCAGCAGGGCCAGCGGGAGACCGACGATGAAAAAATGGTCCAGGCCATTCTGTAACGATCAGTGATCTCACAGCGGGGGGGGCGATCGCTGCTACGTGTCACACATAGCGATATCGCTGGTGAGGTCACTGCAACGTCACAAAACCTGTGATGTTGCAGCAATATCGCTAATTGTAACGAGGCCTTAAGGGTGTGTGCACACAATCAGGTATTGCAGCATTCTGGATGCAGTGTATTGATGCTGCATCCAAAATGCTTTGTTGTACAGCACAGTGGATGATTTCTAGAAGTCCCATCCTCACTGTGCTTCTCCCCTGCGAAGCGTTATTTCACCTGTGATGCGGGTTTACAGATTTCTGCAGAGTCAGAAGCGATCACCATCGGGTGAATGCAGGGTGAAGCCGTCCTGCACAGACTGCAGATAGTGAGAACACCGGCTTCCCGCACGTCCAGAGGTGCTGCGTCTCCGGATCCTCTGCACATACCTCGACAGTTTTAGTCATCTGTTTTTCGTTGGTGTCACTATATTTTTTTATTCTCACTCCAAAACATAACTTTTTTGTATGTTCTTTTCTTTTTAAAAACACCACTACAGAGTTTTGCTTTTCACAGCGCCAAAGTGGCGCTTTAAATGTAAGCCACAAACTCACCCTTTGCTGTTTCTATCCTTATTCAGCACTATTCCGGTTTCGCTGTCCCATCTTGTGACTAACTTCTGACTGGCTGGAAGTCAGAACTTATATCACAAGCTCCCAAAGCATTTCTATGAGAGCCTTAATGAGGTTCCCATAGAGATGTATTGATAAGACTTGTAGACTGTGAGCCCTCGCGGGCAGGGTCCTCCCTCCTTCTGTACTTGTGTGTGTCTTGTATTGTTCATGTATTTGTACTTGTCTATGTAAGCCCTTTTCACATGTAAAGCATAATAATTATTGAAAAGTGACCTCCGTTGCGCTCCATAAAACACGTGCACTGCCAGCAGGTCACACTTTGCCGCAGACGGACTGGAGCCTGCTGGAAAAGGCAGAAGGTGGCAGCAGCTAAATATAAGAAAGCGGTCAAGGGACTTAGATATAAAGCACCACTCCAGTAGAGGGGGGTTATAAAATAAGCTGTACTGGTGCTTTAAAGCAAGTATTAGGGTGCCTTCACACTTGCGTTTGGAGCGCAGCGCACCAGACGCAGCCAAACGCTTGCGCACATGCGTTCCTATGTTTAACATGGGAACGCATGTGCCTGCGTATGGCTGCATTTGGCCGCATTTGCATACGGATGCACATAATTTATGCGCCCTCCGACCACACTCCAAACATGCAATGCAGCAGTTTTTGTGCGTTCGCGGGCGCTTGTTTTATCTGCAAGCGCACAAAAAATGCATGGATCTCAAGGTCAGTATATAATCAGTGTCGGGCTCAGATCTGTATATACAGGGGAGGTCAGTATATAATCAGTGCCGGGCTCACATCTGTATATACAGGGGGAGGTCAGTATATATCAGTGCCGGGCTCACATCTGTATATACAGGGGGAGGTCAGTATATAATCAGTGCCGGGCTCACATCTGTATATACAGGGGGAGGTCAGTATATAATCAGTGCCGTGCTCAGATCTGTATATACAGGGGGAGGTCAGTATATAATCAGTGCCGGGCTCACATCTGTATATACAGGGGGAGGTCAGTATATAATCAGTGCCGGGCTCACATCTGTATATACAGGGGAGAGATCAGTCCATGTATATACAGGGGAGGTCAGTATATAATCAGTGCCGGGCTCAGATCCTGTATATACAGGAGGAGGTCAGTATATAATCAGTGCCGGGCTCAGATCTGTATATACAGGGGGAGGTCAGTATATCAGTGCCGGGCTCAGATCTGATATATTACGAGGGGAGGTCAGTATAATCAGTGCCGGGCTCAGATCTGTATATACAGGGGGAGGTCAGTATATAATCAGTGCCGGGCTCAATCTGTATACACAGGAGGAGGTCAGTATATAATCAGTGCCGGGCTCAGATCTGTATATACAGGGGGAGGTCAGTATATAATCAGTGCCGGGCTCAGATCTGTATATACAGGGGGAGGTCAGTATATAATCAGTGCCGGCTCAGATCTGTATATACAGGGGGAAGTCAGTATATAATCAGTGCGGGCTCAGATCTGTATATACAGGGGGAGGTCAGTATATAATCAGGCCAGGCTCAGATCTGTATATACAGGGGGAGGTCAGTATATAATCAGTGCCGGGCTCAGATCTGTATATACAGGGGGAGGTCAGTATATAATCAGTGCCGGGCTCAGATCTGTATATACAGGGGGAGGTCAGTATATAATCAGTGCCGGGCTCAGATCTGTATATACAGGAGGAGGTCAGTATATAATCAGTGCCGGGCTCAGATCCTGTATATACGGGGGAGGTCAGTATATAATCAGTGCCGGGCTCAGACTGTATATACAGGGGGAGGTCAGTATATAATCAGTGCCGGGCTCAGATCTGTATATACAGGGGAGGTCAGTATATAATCAGTGCCAGGGCTCAGATCTGTATATACAGGGGGAGGTCAGTATATCAGTGCCGGGCTCAGATCTGTATATACAGGGGAGGTCAGTATATAATCAGTGCCGGGGCTCAGATCTGTATATACAGGGGAGGTCAGTATAATCAGTGCCGGGCTCAGATCTGTATATACAGGGGGAGGTCAGTATATAATCAGTGCCGGGCTCAGATCTGTATATAAAGGAGGAGGTCAGTATATAATCAGTGCCGGGCTCACATCTGTATATACAGGGGAGGTCAGTATATAATCAGTGCCGGGTCAGATCTGTATATACAGGGGAGGTCAGTATATATCAGTGCCGGGCTCAGATCTGTATATACAGGGGGAGGTCAGTATATAATCAGTGCGGGTCACATCTGTATATACAGGGGGAGGTCAGTATATAATCAGTGCCGGGCTCACATCTGTATATACAGGGAGAGGTCAGTATATAATCAGTGCCGGGCTCACATCTGTATATACAGGGGGAGGTCAGTATATAATCAGTGCCGGGCTCACATCTGTATATACAGGGGGAGGTCAGTATATAATCAGTGCCGGGCTCACATCTGTATATACAGGGGGAGGTCAGTATATAATCAGTGCCGGGCTCAGATCTGTATATACAGGAGGAGGTCAGTATATAATCAGTGCCGGGCTCACATCTGTATATACAGGAGGAGGTCAGTATATAATCAGTGCCGGGCTCACATCTGTATATACAGGAGGAGGTCAGTATATAATCAGTGCCGGGCTCACATCTGTATATACAGGAGGAGGTCAGTATATAATCAGTGCCGGGCTCAGACCTGTATATACAGGGGGAGGTCAGTATATAATCAGTGCCGGGGCTCAGATCTGTATATACAGGGGGAGGTCAGTATATAATCAGTGCCGGGCTCACATCTGTATATACAGGGGGAGGTCAGTATATAATCAGTGCAGGGCTCAGATCTGTATATACAGGGGGAGGTCAGTATATAATCAGTGCTGGGCTCAGATCTGTATATACAGGGGAGGTCAGTATATAATCAGTGCAGGGCTCAGACCTGTATATACAGGGGGAGGTCAGTATATAATCAGTGCAGGGCTCAGATCTGTATATACAGGGGGAGGTCAGTATATAATCAGTGCAGGGCTCAGATCTGTATATACAGGGGAGGTCAGTATATAATCAGTGCAGGGCTCAGATCTGTATATACAGGGGAGGTCAGTATATAATCAGTGCAGGGCTCAGATCTGTATATACAGGGGGAGGTCAGTATATAATCAGTGCCGGGCTCACATCTGTATATACAGGGGGAGGTCAGTATATAATCAGTGCCGGGCTCAGATCTGTATATACAGGAGGAGGTCAGTATATAATCAGTGCCGGGCTCACATCTGTATATACAGGAGGAGGTCAGTATATAATCAGTGCCGGGCTCACATCTGTATATACAGGAGGAGGTCAGTATATAATCAGTGCCGGGCTCACATCTGTATATACAGGAGGAGGTCAGTATATAATCAGTGCCGGGCTCACATCTGTATATACAGGAGGAGGTCAGTATATAATCAGTGCAGGGCTCACATCTGTATATACAGGGGGAGGTCAGTATATAATCAGTGCAGGGCTCACATCTGTATATACAGGGGGAGGTCAGTATATAATCAGTGCCGGGCTCACATCTGTATATACAGGAGGAGGTCAGTATATAATCAGTGCCGGGCTCACATCTGTATATACAGGAGGAGGTCAGGACGTTACAGGGTCACATTGCAGACCGGTAATAGTTGAGTACCGGGTTCTCTCCGGTCTACTCCCGCTCTCACCTCTCCCTGCTGCTCCGGTGTATCTGGATCCGGTGTCTCGGGCCCCGTCCGGTGTCGGATGTACAGCCGGTGTCTCGGGCCCCGGTGTCGGTTGTACACAGCCGGTGTCGCCGGGTGTTTTGGTTTCGGGCGCCAAACGGCAGATACTTTGTTTCAATTTGCCACCTTATCGACAAAGGTCCAATCAGAAAATTCCGACTCATGCAAGCCGACCAATCGGAATACGACAAGAGAAAGGGGGCGGTGCGCGGGAATGTGTGAGTCATGTGACTTGTGTGGACTTTACTCCAGTGTGGACGTTGGCAGCGCGTGTGACTACAAGTCCCGGCATCCTTCACTCCCTGCCTGTGCACATGATCTGTGACGTCACATCAAGGGCATTATCACATCTGGACCTCACTTTTCTGTATTTATATTATTCCTCCCATCTTTCAAAGAGGCAAAACTTTCCTTTATTTAACTTATCTGCAACAAACTCCCCATTTCACCCCGCTCCTCCCATTTATATTATTGAGAGAACGCGTCAGGGACTTTTTTTTCACTTTTTTTTTTCATTTAATGTATTTGGTGCTTTTCCACTTTCTAAATCACAATTTCTTTTTTGTATATTTTATTCTATTTTCCGCAGTGAGAATGTGCCGGGATGCTCCACCTATTGCCACACCCCATACAATGTAATTATATAATAATAATAATAATAATAATTAATAATAATAATATATTATTATTAATTTAATATATTATATCATGATTATAATGATATATAATATATATTTTGATATACCGTACATATATATACATGCCGGAGTGCTCCACCTATTGCCACACCCCATACAATGTAATTATACAATGACATAATAATAATACTTTTAATATATGATATAATGATATAAAATAATAATATAATATTTTGCATATTATATACATATCAAAATATTATTATTATACATTATACAATTACATTGTATGGGGTGTGGCAATAGGTGGAGCATTCTGGCATATATATATATATATATATATATATTTTATATGCATAAAATACATACATAATAATACATATTAACCCTGTCACCCTGGGCGTTTTTTCATTTTTGCTCTTTTGTTCTATCCTCCAGGTGCAGGAGCCCTTGTCATGTTTCTGTTAGCAGAGCTTGTTAGTTGCAGGATGAGTTGCCCTTTTGACTGACACCATCATCCCCTTTTATCAAGTGATGTATTGCAAAGCAGGAAAAAAAAGTCTGGCAAAATAGCCCAAAAAAGTGCACTTCTGCAATTTTTAATTATTTCATTTTTTTACAGCATTCGTATTATTGTAAAAACGACCTGGTAATAACATTGTCCAGATCAGAACGAGGACGCAGATACTTTGTGTTTTTAGTGGTAAAATAATATTAGAGTCTGAGAGTCCTCAGGAGTTGATACCCTTTAATGGCTAACTGAAAAAATGGTAAGAAATAGCAAAGCAAGCTTTCCAGACACTAAAGGGCCTGTTACACACAACAATATCGTGGATGATATGGTTGCAACGTCACTGGTTTGGTGACGTGGTAGCGATGTGGAAGCAACATTGTTGTGTGTGAGACGTATCAACGATAAGTCGTTGATTGTTGATCGTAGATTTATAGCCAGGGCCATAAATCTATCATTGGTCTCCCGCTGGACGGCCAGCATCGGCGCGTGTGACAGCGGGAGACCAACGGTGAACGAGCTCCCAGTGCTGCACAACAAGCGCTGGGAGCTGGTAACCATGGTAAACAGCGGGTAACTAAGCGCAGGCTCTGCTTAGTTACCCGATGTTTACCCTGGATACCAGCATTCTCGCTGGTCCTGATTGCTGGTGAGTCTGCCTGTGTAACTGCTGACCAGCGATCAGTTCACGATGTGGCAGTGATCCACATTGTTGGTCGGATCGCTGCCACATTGCAGGAAGTAAAATCATAGATAAGAGGAACAGACATTTTTATAGTCTTTGATAAGTTGTTGGTCCAAGAATTGGAATGTTCAGAGTTTTATTGTCCTCTAACTGGGGTGTGTTCAAAGATGTGATGCCCCCAAATGCCCTTTCAATTGATGTAAAAAGGCACAAATCCATGTGAAATGTTCATTCCTGCTTTGAATGTGTCAAAGGTCGTTATCAATTTGTATTCCCAAATTCTTCTCTCTCTCTAGAGATTTGAACTTACTTTTTAGTGGTAAAGAAAATTCCAAAATAAAAAAATGTTTTTACTTGTGTCGCAATTTTCCAAGAGTCGTAACATTTTCAATTTTTGGATCTGGGATACATTTTTTGTACCCTGAGGTGATGTTTTTATCAATATAATTTCAGGTAGATACAATGATTTGATCGCCCCTCATTACATTTATATGTGCTGTTGCAGCAGCCGAAAAACTGCAGTTCTGGTGTTTTTATTCTTTGTCTTGTTACTAATCAGATTAATTTGTTTTAGATTTTGACAGGATGTTTCTGAACGCAGTGATACTAAATATGTGTCTTTAAAATAATAATAATTTCCTAATTTTTAATGTGGGAAAAGGGGAGTGATTTGAACTTTGAAAAGTAAAAAGAAAAAAGTTTAAAAAAAATCTAAATGTGTCTGTTAGTCCATTATGACAGGCACAGGGGTCTTCAGCAGTGAAACTGGCTGTCAGGTCAGCCCATCAGCCTCCCATGATCGTGTAGCGGGTGCACTGATGAGTTCTTAGAACAGCACCCCTTCCTTGCTGTTGCACTGTAAATGCCATAATGACAGATTGAAAGTGGCATTTAAAGGTGTTGTCTAGCCCAAAACTGATAATCGTGTAGTCACTCTGAATGACTGCACTTATTAATCCTCCCGGCACACACACTTTACTATAAAGTAGGAATCGACCGCAATTAGGCGGTATGCATGTTCTCAGCAACAACTGACTGGTGGATGAGGCCTTACCCTATACAAGTGTATGGAGTAGGCGCATCAGACTAGTGGGTGTAACACTTCTATTGCATGAGGCCATACCAACTAGATAGTCAAGCCCGCTAGTTGAACATGACAGTGTGGAGCCCACTGGGACGGGGTACTCGGTACCGGACCGGGGTACTGCTTGGGAAATCACGGCGGTCTTGGTCCGGACCGTGTCCCGGGTTCTTACAAGTAAAAGGGGTATTTACAAGGATTAGTGGTCGTGACGCCACCCACGGGTTGTGGTCAGTGATGGGACCACCGCTGCAGCGCAGCTCTGCTAGGAGGATGGAGGATGGATGGGCTGCAGCTGGATGGATGAGCCCGCCGCGGGTCGGGCTGCTCCTGGCAGGGTAACAGGTGTAATGCACAGTTCAGTACACCTGGAATCAGACACGGAAACTGAAGCAGGGTTCACCGGGTTTACTTTCAAGTTCTTCAGTTCAAGCAGTTTACAACAGAGTTCATGGTACAGTTCCATTCACAACTCCACTAACTCCGGACACTTGAACCCTCTGCAGCCAGGTTGTCACTCTGAGACCCCTCACTCTTTCTATATGTCCTTTCAGGCTTGTTATTTCTCTCTGTTCTTTCTAGCGGATTGTATGGCGGCAGCTCGGCCCCTTGTATGTTGCTTCCCCCTATGAGCATGGGCGGTAAGCCGGGTCCTCTTGGATGCTGCTGAGCCTCCAACCCTGTAGTGGGAACACGGATCTGGAATCTATGTTCCCCGCTGGTTTGTCTGGGGAGCCGGTGTGTAACTTCAGTCCCCCTCAGAGCCGACACTCTGGTGACTTTCAAAGTGTTACCAGGCTCCTTCTAACCTGTGTGACTTCCAGATGCAATCAGGCAATCTATCCCGCCTGTAGTTGGTCGGTGCTACCATGTTCCTCGGACCCGGTGATACTGGTCCGGTCTCTGTCCTCACACTTCCCTGGGATGCTGGCTATGGATGAGCTTTCTCTCCATGGAACGGTGTCTCTGTGGATTCTACGTCTCCAGGGAGCCCAATCCCACCGGGATGTGTCACAGTCTGTCTGGTCTTTACCTCTCAGCCTACTCCGGCCTACTAACTCCTTCCTCCTCTTTTCCTCTTTTTGTACTATCTGTCACCTGACCTTCCTTCCTTCCCACCCACTTTCCTCTAAACCCCACCACCCCTTTCCCGCCTAGAGTCCCGGGCTCCGGGTTGGGTGTTGTGCTCCTGTGGGTGTGTGTGTGCTGTGAGGGTGTTTGTTGCACAAACTGTCTACCTTCTGCCTGGCTGCAGTTCCCTATGTGGGCACCCTGGTCGCAGGGGCGCCACAACCGTTCCATACACTTGTATTGAGCGAGGCTGTGCCCACTAGTCGGGGTTTTGGCTGGGAACATGCATTAAAGTCAGTGAACTGCCATAATAACTATGTGAACTTAACACTAGGGATATGTTCACACTTTTCTTTTTATTCAAATTTTAAAGTGGATCTACTTCAAAATCTACATCAATGATTATTTAATTTGCTTTCTAATGTGGATTTTGAAGAGGTATCACCTCAAAAACCCATATTGAAAACTCCAACTTATCCCAAAGGGGATTTCCAGAATATTTACATATTTTCTTCATTTTATAGGCATTTTCTACTGAAAAATAAAAACAAATTTCCCCTTCCCCTATCAGCTCTATTATGCAGCCAACCAACCCCCCCCTCCTTTGGTCTTTGTTGACTGAGGTCATGACTACAGGGCATGACCTCTGTAGCTCAGATCACTGAGCTCATCAGTGTCCTGACAACTACATCCTCTACTTGTATAGATTGGTTACTGTATATAGAGCTATATTCCCACCATGAGTATTTGCTGAGTTTTTATTGTTGCAAATTTTCTCCACCTATTAGGTATATATACTTGTGGTTTTCATCATTGTGTGTTTAGTGTGGTTCTTTATGTGCATTTTTATTGTGTTTTTGACACTGCGGTCCTTGTCTCTGGTTGGTATGTCATGTTTTAAAGAATATGAAGAAACATTAATGAATTACCTTCAGGTGTATGGGGGTAGTTTCCTCCTCTGGCATGTCAAGATGTAAGCGATACCTGTTACCAGGAGCGTAACTGCAGCAGGTGAAGGGGTTGCAATCGCACCCGGGCCCTGGAGCCTAGAGGGGCCCAAAAAGTCCCTATGGCCCATAGAAAAAAAGACTAATACAAATAAAGATTTCCAATAATTGTGGGCCCTATTGAAACTTCCACATTGGAGCCCATGAGCTTCAAGTTACGCCACTGCATGTTACTAGATAGGAGTAAAGATCTTATTGATCCAAAACGCGTCCTCTGATGTTCATTCAGCGGCCTAACTACAACAGGTGCAGGGGTTGCAATCACACCCGGGCCCTGGAGCCTAGGGGGGCCCAAAAGTCCTTTTGGCTTATAGAAAATCACTAATGCTATTAAAGACTTGCAGTAATAGGGGTCCCATTGGAGCTTTTGCACTGGGGCCCATGAGCTTCAAGTTACGCCCTTGTGTTCATTCCTTGATGTTTTTAGCCTCCCCTTTTCTTGTTCATGATGGATTTTAAAAATGAGGCAATTCAATTCAAGATTTTATTTTTTGGATTGCTGGATACACCTTTTTTTCTTCTATGTTTTAAATAATTCTGCTTTTGATACTTCCCAGCATTTGGCTTTCACAAAATGTTATTGATACAGTCATGTACGGATTACAGAAATAAAGACCATGTGTGCCAGTTTGTAGAATTTGGTGCTAAAAGCGGCATCAAATACCACAGACCAAAAAATAGAATTGGACAAAAAAATGCATCTGATGAACTGGGGCTGCAGGGTATGGGGACCTATTTCTTGGGGCCACATAGGGCCTGATTCATGGATTCAAGGATTTTTTTTTTGTCACTTTTCTTTTTTCGTCTTATGGTATACGTTGATGTTCTTGTGCTAAATTCTTTAAAATGGCGCAGGTGGAAAATAAAAAATGCTCTTTATGTCTTTTGCCTTTTTAAACCGATAAGTTGCACGTTCCTCTAAATATCACACACAAATTGCAGGTATGTCTAAAAGCGCTCCAGTGGCGGACTGGATGGAGTATATCTGGACAAAAACTTAGTAACAGATTGAAAGTGTCATTTAAAAGGGTTGTCCAGTCCAAAACTAAAACCTAAGGCTCCCATCGCCTGACAGGTCGCCGGCGGCCGGTTACATGGGGCGATATGTGCACATCGCCCCAGATCAGCCGCCTGGTTTCAGAGCCGACATCGCCTTTTTACATGAGGCGACATAGGAGAATGTCGCTGCCGCTAGGCGACGTAGGGGCGTGGCCTATGTAATTGGCGGCGATGTCGCTCCGTGTGACGGGGCCTTTAGAGGCAGATGATGGCTAAATAACACAACCATCATCTGCCTGGAAAGACGTGGGCTCGTCTTATGAGCCTGCATCAAAGTCAGTGAACCGACATAATAACTATGTGAACTTACCACTAGGGGCATGTTCATACTTTTTTTTTTCTTAATACAAATTTTGAAGCAGATCCACTTCAAAATCTACATCAATGATTATTTAATTTGCTTTCTAACGTGGATTTTGAATAGGTATCACCTCAAAAACCCATATTGAAAATTCCAACTTATCCCAAAGGGGATTTCCAGAATATTTATATATTTTCCTCATTTTATAGGCATTTTCTACTGAAAAATAAAAAAAAATTCCCCTTCCCCCATCATCTCTATTATGCAGCCAGCCAACCCCCCCCCCCTTCTTTGGTCTTTGTTGACTGAGGTCATGACTACAGGGCGCGACCTTTTTGGCTCAGATCACTGAGTTCATCAGTGTCCTGACAACTTCATCCTCTGCTTGTATAGATTGGTTACTGTATATAAAGCTATATTCCCATTATGAGTATGTGTCACTTTTCTTTTTTCGGCTTATGGTATACGTTGATGTTTTTGTGCTAAATTCTTTAAAATGGCGCACGTGGAAAATAAAAAATGCTCTTTATATCTTTTGCCTTTTTAAACCGAAAAGTTGCACGTTCCTCTAAATATCGCACACAAATTGCAGGTATGTCTAAAATCTCTCCAGCAGCGGACTAGATGGAGTATATCTGGACAAAAACTTTGTTACTTTTTAAAAATTGCACTTGATGAATTAGGCTATGATCACACTGGACGTTTCTGATCCGTTTTTGGTGCTGCATTTTTGTTTAAACTGCACTAAAAACTGATCCCTTGAAATATCGGCAGCAAAGT
This sequence comes from Allobates femoralis, assembly GCA_033576535.1. NCBI lineage: Eukaryota > Metazoa > Chordata > Amphibia > Anura > Aromobatidae > Allobates > Allobates femoralis. Next base: position 56,595,006 of record JARQOC010000010.1, on the reverse strand, counting down.
GAATGGGATTTTCAATTTGCTGTGCAGACGTCGGCGTTTTTGACTGCTGCATTAGTGGTGCAGAATGCGCATCCTGAAAATACTGAGCGGCAATTATTGCTCTGTTTTTCTGCTGCGCTTTCTGCACCACTAACATCCAATTACTTATCCTCCCTGCAATCCCACTGTGATCCCCAGTGACATCTTCCTCCCAGTCATCGACAGGACCCGTGGGTAGTCGGTGTGGTACTTCCATGACCTGGCACCATGTGACTCAGTCACATGCGGCACCATATGACTCGGTCACATGGGGCACAGGTCTTGTCAGTACCGTACCGTACCTGCCGGTGCCCGTGGGAAGGTAAGAAAGTGTGGGTGTGCCTCTGTGTGTCTGTGTCCCCCAAAAACGGAGCCAAAAAGCAGCACAAACAGATGATGTGTTTGTGCTGCTTTTTTTTACAAAAAGAAGATACATTTTTGGTGCAGAAACTGTACCAAAAACGGATCAACAAAAAAGGAGCACAAACGCTCTGTCTGAATTCAGCCTTAGGGTGCTTTCACACTACGATTTTGAAGGGAGACGATGCTGTCCGATATAAATCGGACAGCATCGGCTCCCTTCTGATGCCTGTAATCGGATGCCAAATAGGCATCCGATTCCGGCATAAAATCGTTGCCTCCGGGCTAAAAAAAAAAAAAAAAGCTTATGCTCACCTCCCCACGAGCCCCCGCCGTCTCCAGCCGTCTTCCTGAAGGCTCCTGGTGGCTCCCGCAGATTAACCATCCGGTTCTATTTGTCCAGAGCTGTCAGGCTGTGTCCGGCGCCTCCTGCAAAGCATCGGACACAGTCTGACAGGGCAAAAATCGTGGTGTGAAGCCGGCCTAAGTCGACACAGTTTTTTTTCTCTACAATTGTTCCAGAATAGGGATGGGCGAATCCTAAAATACTCGGAATCGATAGACTCTAACGAGTCCGAGTCGGAAACTCGCTACTTGTTGCGAGTCTAGCGAGTCCAATGTAAATGAATGGGGAAGCGAGTAATTGCGAGTAATTCCTCTGCTGCTGGACCCTATAAGGTCTGGCAGCAGAGGAAAAACCTGCAATTCCCCATTTTATTCTTTAAAAGCCAGCGCAAAAAGCCGCCGGCTTTTCAAGAATATTAAAAAAAATTTTTTTTTTATAAAAACGGACTGCTGTGCTCGCTCGGTAATCTCTGGAGCCTGCAGCAGAGATTCGGGCTTTGACAGCAAGGTTCACCTGAGGTGAACCCAAAGACATTTCTCCGCCTGCTGTCCCTCTGGATAGACATGTGTGTCTATGTAGAGGGATGTAGCAGAGCTGACACCGCGTTTGGGACTACGTCGGACGGAAGAGGATTTTTTTTATTAAAGATGGAGTCCCTAATGGCTTTTTGTTTTATTACTAATAAAAAAATTTTTTCTGTGTGTTGTGTTTTTTTTTAAACAATTTAATAGAAATTCATGGCGGACATGTGTAATATTGGCGTGACTGCCATAAATTTCGGGCTTAGGGCCAGCTGATAACACAAAGCTGGCCCTAACCCCTTTATTACCCAGTGAGCCACCGCACCAGGGCCCTGGAAGAGCGGGGTTCAGCGCCAGAGGATGGCGCTTCAATGAACATGCCATCTTCTGAGGCGGCTGCGGGCTGCAATTTGCAGCGGGGGGGCCCAGAAAGCTTGGGCCTCCCTGCACTGCGGATTCCAGCCCCCAGCTGCTTAGCTGTACCTGGCTAGTCATAAAAATAGCGCGGAGCCCCACGCATTTTTTTTATTATTATTTCATGAAATTCATGAAATAATAAAAAAAAGGGAGCTCCCCTATATTCTTGTGTCCAGCCAGGTACAAATAGGCACCTGGGGGTTGGGGGCAGCCAGTCGCTGCCTGCTGGATCCGGCTGGTTACAAAGATACAGCGAAGCCCACGTCATTTTTTTGTAAAATCCATATCACTTAGCAGAGAAGCAACGCACTCTCCCTTGAAAAATTAGTACGCACAAGCAGTCGCACAAGCAGGTGGCATGCGTGCTATTAGATGGCGGGAGAGCAGCAACGCACTGGTCTGCCACAAAAGAAATAATGCTGAAGGGGTACTGGTCTGCCACAGAAGAAATAACGCTGAAGGGGTAAATATGAACCCAAAAATATCTTGTCGAAAAAAAATGAAATATTAGCTCAGTTAAGCCTCTGATTTCAGCTCTGAGGAAAGCTGAGTGACTAAGCTAAGCTCTGAGGTCGGTGCTGTATGTACTGTAAGGCTGCTCCTGCCTGCCTGTCTCCCTGCCTACAGTCCTGTACACAGCAATCCTCCGTCCTGGTAGCTCTCAGAAGAGCTGTTTGGGTTAAATGTGAGGAATCTTGAGGTGGGTTTCCTACACTACACTCACTGACACTCCCTAGCTAGGATCTGCTCCAAGTCTCCCTACTCGCCCTGCACTAGATCAGATCGTCACAGGAATGTGCCCAAAATGGTGGGGGCAAGCCTTATATACAGCCTTGCCTGTCATACATGACATAGGCATCACGATGGACAGCAGCCAATCATCCAATCATAGTAATGCCACAACCAACAGGGCTGTGGCATTACTGAATATGATTGGCTAACATGCTTGTCCATCTTCACAGTTTTCTGACCTAACATGCTAGGCTGTCTCGGAACATTAACATATTCTGTATTCAGCGAGTCCAGTATACAGGAGTCGTAGACTCGCTCATCCCTAAGACTCGCTGCTGACAGCAGGTATCCGTGAACCGGTGCTATTGTTTAAATGATTTGGGGACAATCCAGCTACATAGACTGCGATGTGATAGCGAGTTTAACGACTGAGAAAAATACTGAATGCAAACTCTGACAAAACTAGGATTGCCATTGATTTGCATTGGACTCGTTACTGTGCGAGTAATCACTTGGAAAGTCGCAGAGTACCGACTCCTGCGAGTTCCTTACTACTCGCAGAGTAACGAGTCCTAACGAGTAGATTCGCCCATCCCTATTCCAGAATTGAGTAGACATTTGGAAAAGTCACAAAACAATTAGGCAAAAACATATGGATATTGAATAACACATTTTCAAATAAACATCAAAAATAATGTAAAAATGGTGCAAAGCTCATAATAAATTTTACACAAACATAAGATTCCAAAATTACTAAAATAAAAGCATATTAAAAAGTTTTTTACATAATCATAACCACATCTACAGGAGCATCTCAAGGAATTAGAATATCAGCAAAAGTTAATTTATTTCAGTAATTCATTACATAAAGTGAAATGTGACCCGCCCAGGGGTCTATGGGAACTCGGTATTTGGGTGTTTACTGTAAAGGGATCTATAAAAATGAGAATGCGCATAGGGTCTTATTATTTATTTATTATTATTAGGTATTTATATAGCGCTATTAGGATACATAGCGCTGTACAAGTTAGGGGTAGACAAAGACAAGTGGTCGAAAAACGACGACAAATTGACAAAACAATCGTACGGGTACAGTGGGGCCAGGGATCCTGTCCACAAGGGCTCACAGTCTAACAGATAATGTATAGCATAAAATCTGCTCACCTGATTTGGTTGTGAAGCTCACAACCAGCTTGATCGCTCAAACTCAGCAGCTGCTGCAAGGACCGCACTTCCATGATGTGGGAAAAGATACTCTCTCCAGGACCAAGTGCCTCCAGATCAGCGCAGCTGCCTCAAAGGAATATCAAAGACACCTGAAAGCTTTGAATGAATTATTTTCTGCTTTATTTCTGACGCGTTTCGGAGCTCAAAACCCAGCTCCTTCCTCAGGTCATTCCCTGGGTTTTGAGCTCCGAAACGCGTCAGAAATAAAGCAGAAAATAATTCATTCAAAGCATTCCGGTGTCTTTAATATTCCTTTGGGGCAGCAGCGCGGATCTGGAGGCACTTGGTCCTGGAGAGAGTACTGTAAAGGGATGTCACTGTTGGCTGGCCTGCCTGGACCCGTACCCTGGGGTCACTTGGAGAAAAGGGAAAAATAATAAAAAAAATAATAAAGTCTTGTGATGCCACCTGCAGTTTCTGGTGATCTCACCAGAGCCGCTGTCAGACCTTTGGGGATGGTGGCATTGCAGCCAGTTGATAACGCTCCCTGCAGGTGGAGCAGGATACCCGGAGAGGTGCAGCTGCTGTGCTGGTTGTTGCGGTAGCAGCTCTGTGGATTAGATTAATAGAATAAGACACCGGAAGCTTGCTGACTCTGTACGGGTACTTTACTGGCAACAGTTCTTCAGCAGTTCAGGTACACAGTTACACAGTCTTTGCGGGTAGCTGGCCGGGTAGTCACTGAGGAGAATAAAGTCTCTTTGAGGCTCCCAGAGTGTTCCTTCCTTAGTACCTTCACTGTCCTCTGTGTCTTTACTTGCGACTCCTTACTTCCTTGCACTGCCCTGCACAACCCACTTGTCTACCAGGCCCGTTGGGTGCTATGAGGTACCTTTTTTCTCTAATGGGCTCAACCCGATTTAGTGCTCCTGGTGGGGCTGCGCTTTCTGGACCTGGTCGGGGCTGCCTTGGGCACACTTGCAACCTACTGGTATTGACGGCTCAGGGTTAGACTCGCCTGCACCGTGACTCAGAGCCGGTCCCCCGTTATGGACTAGAATTCCCCCGGACTGTGGTAAGGTCCGACACTGGGTTTCCTCCTTCTATCTGGGTCACCACTCCTTTTGGGCGCCCTCCCTGTGGTGTCCCTCTAAGACTTGTTCCTCAGACTAGACTACTCCGACTGACTGCTCCTGTCTGTGTCCACAGACGTTCTGCTAGGCTTCTTCCCGCGCTCACACTGCTCTAGCCTGAAACTCCTCCCATCGGGTCTGGGTCTCTTAGTGTGGCGCCCTGCTCACGCAGGTAGCCACAGACTTCCCTAATGCACAGCTGGGTTTTCATGGCAGGTACCTACTACATGCAACACCTTCCACCCCACCACAGTAGGGGGAGCGCTACTCACCGACCTTAGGTGAGTTCCCCTATAAATACTGCTGCTGGGGGAGGAGTTAGTGAGAGTGTGCAGATGCTAGGAGAGCTGCGAAGACGTCCTGGTGGTTGGTGACGTGGTTAGACCCGAGCCAGTGACCCGGAGTGGCCCTTCTGATGTCCCGCCAGCCTAGGAGTGGGGACAGAAGGCAAGGAGCCAAAAGGGACTGAGGAACTAGTGGAAGTTCGCCCAAAGACGTACAGGACATCGGGGATCCGCACCTGTAGGATACTCCAGGACTACAGAAAACCCTGTCATACCATGGAGACTTCAGTCACCCGGTCTCCTTGTGAGTCCAGGGAGAGGGAGCCAGACACCGTAGTGAGGAATCACAAGACAGTGTCAGAGAGGGTAACCTGTGGACCGCGCAGGAGGAGAGAGAGCAGGAACCTGAGGAGAGAGGAGGCCAGTCTGGCTGCATGCTGACTGGGTTTCAGGTACTACAGAGGAACAGAGGAGGCCTTATACCCACTTGCTCTGGGGACCCACTGTGCACCTGGTCACCTGTCAGTGCCCTGGACATCTTTACCTGCCGTACCACCAGTAAAAGGTAAAAGACTTCTACAGTTTGTGTGCGTCATTCCTCTCCGCTCCCGGTGCCCCTTATAGACTGCTCCATCACCCCCCATACTGACTTACAGCTCCACTCCAAGCTGCCCCTTTAAACTACGCTGCCCCGGAGGACCAGCTCCACTGTATGTTGCCATCTCAGCCGCATTACCATCTACCTCCGGCGGACTGTGCGGCGCTGGTGATCCATCACCAGGTACTACAGATGGCGTCACATGACAAACTCTTATCCCATGTAAACACACCCTTTTTGAAGTGTCACCCAGGCCAAGGGCTCAGGCACTGCCACCCCTGACATCCTCCCACAAGGGAAGCATCCCACCGAGCCTGATAACCGAGTACCCCAGGGCCTGGGGCTCGACATTAGCAGAGGATTTAACCCTGTAGTCCACTGCTTTAGAGTGTGTGGATGCAGGATAAGAGCCTCAGGTTGACTTTACACTTCTTAATGACAGGAATACCGCACTCTCATTTATGGGTGCAGTACCTCCACTGTGGCGCACTGACCAGTGGGGTGACACAAAGGCATATATTATATAGAGTCATTACAGAGTGATCTATTTCAAGTGTTTATTTCTGTTAATGTTGATGATTATGGTTTACAGCCAATGAAAGCCCAAAGGTCATTAGCTCAGAAAATTAAAGTAGGGAGGATAAAGGGTCTGAGAGATAAAATATGACCTACAGTGCGTTGTAAAAGTATTTGGCCCCCTTGAACTTTTCAACCTTTTGCCACATTTCAGGCTTCAAACATAAAAATATAAATTCTATTTTTTTTGTGAAGAATCAACAACAAGTAGGACACAATCGTGAATTTATTGGATATTTTAAACTTTTTAACAAATAAAAAACTGAAAAGTGGGGCGTGCAATATTATTTGGCCCCTTTACTTTCAGTGCTGCAAACTCACCCCAGAAGTTCAGTGAGGATCTCTGAATGATCCAATGTTGTCCTAAATGACTGGTAATGATAAATAGAATCCTCCTGTGTGTAATCCAGTTTCTGTATAAATGCTGTGATAATCTCAGGGTTCTGTTTCAAGTGCAGAGAGCATCATGAAGACCAAGGAACACACCAGACAGGTCCGAGATACTGTTGTGGTGAAATTTAAAGCCGGATTTGGATACAAAAAGATTTCCTAAGCTTTAAACATCTCAATGAGCACTGTGCAAGTGATCATATTGAAATGGAACAAGTATCAGACCACTGCAAATCTACCAAGACTCGGCTGTCCCTCTAAACTTTCCTCTTAAACAAGAAGACTGATCAGAGATGCAGCCAAAAGGCCCATGATCACTCTGGATGAACTGCAGAGATCTACAGCTGAGGTGGGAGAGTCTGTCCATAGGACAACAGTCAGTCGTACACTGCACAAATCTGGCCTTTATGGAAGAGTGGCAAGAAGAAAGCCATTTCTCAAATATATCCATAAAAAGTCTTGTTTGAAGTGTTGCCACAAGCCACCTGGGAGACACCAACCTGTGAATAAGGTGCTCTGGTCAGATGAAACCAAAATCGAACTCTTTGGCCACAATGCAAAACGATATGTTTGGCGTAAAAGCAACACAGCTCCTCACCCTCAAAACACCCTCCCCACTGTCAAACATGGTGGTGGCAGCATCATGGTTTGGGCCTGTTTTTCTTCAGCAGGGACAGGGAAGATGGTTAAAATCGATGGGAAGATGGACGGAGCCAAATACAGGACCATTCTGGAAGAAAACCTGTTGGAGTCTGCAAAAGACCTGAGACTGGGACGGAGATTTATCTTCCAACAAGACAATAATCCCAAACATAAAGCAAATATACAATGGAATGGTTCAAAAATAAACGTATCCAGGTTTAGAATGGCCAAGTCACATCCAGACCTGAATCCAATGGAGAATCTGTGGAAAGAGCTGAAAACGTTCTCCATCCAACCTCACTAAGCTCCAGCTGTTCTGCAAGGAAGAATGGGCAAGAATTTCAGTCTCTCGATATGCAAAATTGATAGAGACATACCCCAAGAGACTGCAGCTGTAATCGCAGCAAAAGGTGGCGTTACAAAGTATTAACTGAAGGGGGCCGAATAATATTGCACGCCCCACTTTTCAGTTTTTTATTTGTTAAAAAAGTTTAAAATATCCAATAAATTTCGTTCCACTTCACGATTGTGTCCCACTTGTTGTTGATTCTTCAAAAAAAATGAGAATTTATATCTTTATGTTTGAAGCCTGAAATGTGCAAAAAGTTGAAAAGTTCAAGGGGCCAAATACTTTCACAAAGCTTTCACTGATCTCAGGAAGACCAGTCGAGGAAAACACTGCGGGCAGCTGGCTAAAGCGCTCAAACACAGCAGGATAGTGACTGAAAGGGCCACTTAATATGGTGGTTATGGTGGTCTCCGCAAGGAGTCCATCCCAGGGCTAGGTCCTTCCCTGGAGGGATATCTGGCTAGTCCCATGTTTGAGACTCTTCAACGAGGCTTCACGGACTCCATTTGCATATTCAAATTCCCAGGGGACAATGGACCATGGATTTCACTGTGTTTGAGACTCTTCAACGAGGCTTCACGGACGCCATTTGCATATTCAAATTTCCAGGGGGCAATGCATCATGTATTTCACTGTGTTTGAGTGCTTTAGCCGGCTGCCCGCAGTGTTTTCCTTGACTGGTCTCCCTGAGATCAGTGAGAGCTTTGTGATGTTGGTCTACCAGGCATTGCTCCCACCTAGCCAGAATCCTACTCCACACTGATGAGGGGCAATACCCCGAAATAGCTGTCTGTGGATGGATACCTGGCTTTGGTAATTCCCTTGTCATATCCTTAAACTCGTAACTGAGTGTGATAATGACTGAAAGGGCCACTTAATATGGTGGTCTCCGCAAGGAGTCCACCCCACGGCCAGTTCCTTCCCTGGAGGGATAGTCTGCCTAGTCCCGTGTTTGAGACTCTTAAACGAGGCTCCACGGACTCCATTGGCATATTCAAAAACTTTCACAAGGCACTGTAAATAGGTATTAGAGGCTTCACCTTGTGTGGCTGTAACAGTCACAACCACTGTAAAAATAATATATAAGAAGATGGCCGCTGGGGGTGATGGACGTGTGTAAGGTAACTTTACACGCGGCAACTTTTCTAGGAATTTCACTGGCAACTTACTGGTTGCAGTGAAATCATGGAGACATTGTTCCATTTGTACACAGCAACAAGATAGAACAATGTGTCCATGATTTCACTGCAACCAGTAAGTTGCCATGAAATTCCTAGAAAAGTTGCCGCGTGTAAAAGTACCTTAAGGAGGCTCTAGGCACTTGGACACCATCCACCGCATCCAAGCTCGCCTGTCCTCCCTATACACAGGTATCCTCACCGCTGTCACCCCCGAGAACCCCACCGACCATCGGGACCACATATCGCAATCAGTGGCCAGCCCGATCGTGTGGCCTGTGGCCGTGCCCTGTGGTTCCCCCACCTGGGCCAGCGACCCGCTGTAACCGCCGGGTGTTACTAGTTGAACTGGAGGCCGCATGACCCTGGCACCAGCGCCATCTTGCCAGCGGCTCTCTCAGCACCGCTCCAGCATGTCCTGCCTTCCCACAGCGGTGATCTTGTGGATGTCATCAAGAGCCTCTCCTCCAACCCTCGGTGAGTCCAGCAGGTGGGCGCCCCCCAGCACGGCTGCACCGGGATGGTCTCTTGCCCCTCTGCTGCCGCCAGGTGCCATGTGTGGGGCCTGCGACCATACAAGCCTGACACCAGCTCCATCCCGCCGTCGGCCCTCCCAGCTCCACCCCAGCTAGTCCTGCATCCCAGCAGCCATGAGCAGTTGTCATTGAGGGCTGTTCCTGCGACCCCCGACGGTCCAGCGGGTGGGAGGCCTCCCTCAGTACCGCTCCACCGGGATCATCTTCTGCTGCCCCACTGCAATCGCCGAGTACTACGAGTGGTAACCGAGGCTGCACGAGCCTGGCACTGGCTCCATCCCACCGGCGTCCCTCCCACCACCGCTCTAACATGTCCTGCCTCCCCGCAACAGTGATCCTGCGACTGACAGCAAGGTCCGCTGCTGAGACTCCCGGCGGGTCCAACAGGTGAGCGGCACTCCTGGCATACTACCCCACTACCGAGCGGACCCCAGCCCTGGCCTTATGGTCTGTACCCCTCTTCCTTCGGCCCTTTCCCCCACAACCTACGGTCCTGTGCGGAGCCACCACCACCCTCACGCTGCCTCTGACCCTGGGCTGCATCCCAACCCTGGCTGCATTACATCCCTGGCTGCTTCACATCCATGGCTGGATCTCATCCCTGGCTACATCACGTTCCTGGTTGCTTCTCATCCCTGGCTGCATCTCATGCCTGGCTGCATCTCGTCCCTGGTTGCATCTCGTCCCTGGCTGCATCTCGTCCCTGGCTGCATCAAATCCATGACTGCATCTCATCCCAGGCTGCACCTCATTCCTGGATACATCTCATCTCTAGCCATTTCTCACTCTGGACTGCACCCCATCTTTGGCTAAACCTCATCCCCACAGCCAGCTCCCTGCTATGGCCTCATCATCCTCGCTCACCATTGCGCTTCACCTGACCCCTGACAACATTTCTTTCCCTACTGCACCCCACCCCTGGCCCTATCTCATCCCTGCCTGGACCTCCCCCTAGCTGCATCTCACCCCCGACCAGACATCATCCCTGGCTGCATCTTATCCCTGGCTGGCCCTACTGCACCTCACCCCCGGCCGTGGGTCTTCCCAGCCCCACCCCACCCCTGAAGTATCTCATCTCTACAAGCTGCATACATAGCTGCTACAGTTGTGGCAAAAAGTATTGAAACCCCTGCAATTCTGTCAGATAATACTCAGTTTCTTCCTGAAAATGATTGCAATCACAAATTCTTTGGTATTATTATCTTCATTTAATTTGTCTTCAATGAAAAAACATAAAAGAGAATGAAGCAAAAAGCAAAACATTCATCATTTCACACAAAACTCTAAAAATGAGCCAGACAAAAGTATTGGCACCCTCAAGCCTAATACTTGGTTGCACAACCTTTAGCCAAAATAACTGCGATCAACCGCTTCCGGTATCCATCAATGAGTTTCTTACAATGCTCTGCTGGAATTTTAGACCATTCTTCTTTGGCAAACTGCTCCAGGTACCTGATATTTGAAGGGTGCCTTCTCCAAACTGCCATTTTTAGATCTCTCCACAGGTGTTCTATGGGATTCAGGTCTGGACTCATTGCTGGCCACCTTAGAAGTCTCCAGTGCTTTCTCTCAAACCATTTTCTAGTGCTTTTTGAAGTGTGTTTTGGGTCATTGTCCTGCTGGAAGACCCATGACCTCTGAGGGAGACCCAGCTTTCTCACACTGGGCCCTACATTATGCTGCAAAATTTGTTGGTAGTCTTCAGACTTCATAATGCCATGCACACGGTCAAGCAGTCCAGTGCCAGAGGCAGCAAAGCAACCCCAAAACATCAGGGAACCTCTGCCATGTTTGACTGTAGGGATCGTGTTCTTTTCTTTGACCACCTCTTTTTTTCTCCTGTAAACTCTATGTCCAAAAAGCTCTATTTTTGTCTCATCTGACCAGAGAACATTCTTCCAAAACGTTTTAGGCTTTCTCAGGTAAGTTTTGGCAAACTCCATCCTGGCTTTTTTATGTCTCGGGGTAAGAAGTGGGGTCTTCCTGAGTATCCTACCATACAGTCCCTTTTCATTCAGATGCCGACGGATAGTACGGGTTGACACTGCTATACCCTCGGACTGCAGGGCAGCTTGAACTTGTTTAGATGTTAGTCGACGTTCTTTATCCACCATCCGCACAATCTTGCGTTGAAATCTCTTGTCAATTTTTCTTTTCCGTCCACATCTAGGGAGATTAGCCACAGTGCCATGGGCTTTAAACCTCTTGATGACACTGCGCACGGTAGACACAGGAACATTCAGGTCTTTGGAGATGGACTTGTAGCCTTGAGATTGCTCATACTTCCTCACAATTTGGTTTCTCAAGTCCTCAGACAGTTCTTTGGTCTTCTTTCTTTTCTTCATGCTCAATGTGGTACACATAAGGACACAGGACAGAGGTTGAGTCAACTTTAATCCATGTCAACTGGCTGCAAGTGTGATTTAGTTATTGCCAACACCTGTTAGGTGCCACAGGTAAGTTACAGGTGCTGTTAATTACACAAATTAGAGAAGCATCACATGATTTTTCTAACAGTGCCAATACTTTTGTCCACCCCCTTTTTTTATTTGGTGTGGAATTATATCTAATTTGGCTTTAGGACAATTCTTTTTGTGTTTTTTTCATTGAAGACAAATTTAATGAAGATAATAATACCAAAGAATTTGTGATTGCAATCATTTTCAGGAAGAAACTGAGTATTATCTGACAGAATTGCAGGGGTGTCAATACTTTTGGCCACAACTGTACCTACAATGTTTCCCCTCCTTTTCACCCTCACCCCCATTCTACTTCACTTCCTAATAACCCCGCTCGTATCTCCACCCACTAAGGAATTAGTGATCTCCCCCTCCATCCTGCCCACCCACCATACCCGCTCCTCCGAACTGTTCCTCTACGCACAGTCCCTTGTCTCCAGGCACGCACGCCTACCACAAACTCTCCTGCTACCACCTTCTAACCCTCTCGCTGCTTCTCCTACTCGTAGGTGATATATCCCAGAACCCTGGTCCCCCCATCGAATCTCCTCACTCACCTCTAACCCATACCCACTCCCCAACACAAACTCTTGTAACCCTCACAACCTTATACCCATTCACCCAGCCCCCTTCCACCAGTTCCAGCTCGCTCGGTATGCAATAAACTCTCATTCACCCATGACCTCTTCATCTCCAACAAACTCTCATTCCTTGGCATCACCAAACATGGCTTACCCCCTCTGACACAGCCTCCCCCGCTGCACTCTCCTACGGTGGACTCACTCTTTCTCACACACCCCGCCCTAGCAACACCCATAGCAGAGGAATACTCCTGTCCAACAGCTGCTCCTTCACACCAATCACACCGCCGCCCTCTACTTCCTTCCCCTCCTTCGAGGTGCACTCTGTCCGCATCTCCTCCTGCCGCCTTCAGCTGGCTTTCATCTACCACTCCCCGCATGTTTTACCCCGAACTTTCTCGACCATTTCACCACTTGGCTTCTCCACTTCCTTCTGACATCCCCACTATAATCATGGGTGATTTCAACATTCCCATCAACACCCCCTACCCTGCTGCCTCAAATCATTGACCACCTCCCTTGGGCTTTCCCAATGGTGCTCCTCAGCCACTCATAAGGATGGCCATATGCTTGACCTTATCTTCACCTACTTCTGCTCCCTTCACTGACCTTTTAAACTCACTCGTCCTCCTATCCGACCACAACCTACTGACTTTCTCCTTCCTATCCCCCCAACCACGCCTCCCCCTTTCTGTAAACTCAGTCATCCCTGCAGAAATCTTAAACACATCGATTTCCTCTCATTCTCTGAGTCCCTTCTCCCTCTCACAGACTTAGCTTTCTCACTTGATGCTGACACTGCTGCCACCTCTATAACACCACAATAACTGCAGCCCTCGATCAGGCCGCCCACCTCACACATACCAAAACCCGCACACAGGTAACCCTGGCTCACCACCCTCACTAAAGAACTACGTCGGGTATCCAAAGTGGCCAAACGGAGATAGAAGAAATCCACTCCGCGGTGCACTACACCATGTACAAACAATCCCTCTCCAACTTCAAGAATGCACTCACCGCCACAAAACAAACCTACTTCTCCTCTGTAATTAACGCACTGTCCCGCAACCCCAATTATTCAAAACTTTCAACTCTCTACTCCGTCCCCCTGAACCTCCTCCCTCCCCCTCATCTTTTCCAACTGCTTTGCCGCCTTCTTCAAACAGAAGATTGACAAAATGAGAGAAAGGTTTGGGCCACTGTTTCCCCCGGACCCCATCCCCATCACCGCACAACCCTCTTCGTCCAAAGGAAGCTTTTCCATAACGACAGAATATCAACTCTCCTACCTTCTGTCATGATCACACCTCACCACCTGTGCCCTAAACCGCTCCCCTCCCACCTCATCCCAAACCTCACCACAGTCCTAATCCCTGCCCTAACCCATCTCTTCAACCTATCACTCACCACTGGCGTCTTCCCCTCATCCTTCAAACATGCCTTGATCACACTCATCCTCAAAAAACCTTCCCTTGACCCATCATCTATCTCTAACTATCGCCCCATAGCTATTCTACCCTTCACATCAAAGCAGCTTGAACAACACGTCCACTCCGAACTGTCCTCCCACCTCTTCTCCTCCTCCCTCTTTGACCGCCTACAATCCAGTTTCCGACCTCACCACTCTACTGAAACAGCCCTAACCAAAGTCAGCAACAACCTACTGACCGCGAAGAGCAAGCAACATTACTCTGTCCTCCTATTCCTCCTTGACCTACCTGCCGCCTTCGACACTGTTGACCACTCCCTCCTGCTCCAGATCCTGGAATCTCTAGGCATCACTGACCTAGCTCTCTCCTGGATCTCTTCATACCTGACGACCGGTACTTCAGCATCACCCACTCCCACACCTCCTTCTCGTACTACCCCCTACCTGTCGGCGTCCCCCATGGCTTGGTTCTGGGACCACTACTCTTCTCCATTTACACCCACGGCCTAGCACAACTCATGGCCTCCAGTACCATCTCTACGTTGACAACACCCAGATCTACCTCTCTGGGCCCGACATCACCTCCCTACTATCCAAAATTCTACAATGCCTGTCCACCATCTCATCCTTCTTCTCCGCTTGCTTCCTCAAAATGAACATGGACAAAACCGAATTCATCTTCCCCCCAAGTCGCTCTCCCCCTCTACTAGACCTATCCATCCTCGTCAATGACTGCTCACTCTCCCCAGTCCCACATGCCAAATGCCTTGGGGTTACTCTTGACTCTTCCCTCTCCTTCAAGTCTCACATCCTAGCCCTCACCACCTCCTGCCGACTCCAGCTCAAAAACATTTCCTGGATCCACTCTTTCCTTGATCACGACACTGCTAAAACTCTTGTATATGCTCTCATCATCTCCCGCCTTGACTACTGCAACCTCCTGCTCACTGGCCTCCCTACTTCCCTCGCACCTTTCCAATCAATCCTAAACTCCGCTGCTCAACTAATCCACTGTCTTCCTATATCCCCCCTCTGCCAAGACCCACCTCTCAAGTCCCGATTAAAACCCTAACCATGACATACAAAGCCATCCATCACCTATCCCCCCCATACATCTCCGACATGGTCTCCCGCTACCTGCCCACACATGTGGCACCCCACTGGTCAGTGCACCACAGTAGATGTACTGCACCCAAAACAGAGTGCGCGGTATCCCAGTCATTGGAGGGGATAATGATGAACTGAGGCTCTCATCCCAGCATCCCTACATTTAGACTAGGGGATCCATCAGCTAACCCGTCAGCAGGGTAACCGGTCCTGGAGGGAAGAGTGTTAGGGTAAAAGGAGCGGGAAACACACAGAGAGATCTAGTATAGTCTGAGGGACAAAGCAAGGAAGAAGTCTTAGAGGGACCCCACAGGGAGGGCGCCTGAAAAGTAGTGGTGACCCAGACAGAAAGGGGAGACCCAGTGCCAGACTGTGAGAGTAAACGGTCTGGGGTAATCCCGGTCCACAGCCTCCAAGCAGCCTCCGACCTTGTCCACAACGTGTAGCCCCACCAGGTATCCTCAAACTTGGTTGAGCGCGTCCCCCTTACCTGCAGGGAGCGTTATCAACTCGCTGCAATACCACCGTCCCTGGCGGTCTGACAGTGGTGCTGGTGAGATCACCAGAATACTGCAGGTGGCGTCACGAGACTTACACTTTATTTATTTATCTATTTTTTTTTTCCTCTTATTACCCAGTGACCCCCAGGATACAGGCCCGGGCACAGACCACCGAGACATCACTCCCAGCATCAAACGCCCTGGTAACGAGTTCCCGAAGACCCCTGGGCGAGTCATAAATTTGGCGTCATGAACAGAACTCCGTGCCTGGTATTACTAGGTACTGTGTGCTTACAAACTTTTATACTCAGCTCAGAAAGAACTCAGAATTGTCAATATATGGCACAAAATAAATTTCAAGCCATTTCCAGCGAACTCCAAAATGGCGGCTTAAAAATGTAAGCGACAATGTGTTGGCTCCAGAGGCGTGCCTCGACCCCTTGCCATAGAGGCCATACCAGAGCACGAAAATGTTTTCCTACCCTTGCCGGAAGCTAAAAATGGCTGCAGGGACAGAGCTACGCAATGGAGGTCCAGCAACCAGGAGCTGAAACCGGGAGCAAGAGACCAGCCCACGGTTGACACCCGGTTACCAGAGAGGATTTGCCGTTTGAACCGCAGCCCATCACCAGCGCAGAAGTCGGGGCAGAGCTAGATGACCTTGGGGTCCTACCTGATGATAGTGGCAGCGAGACCAGAGCAGAGCCTGAGGAAGCTGAGGAGCTGTCCAGCCAACCGGACCTCTACGAGCAGGTGTTTGTGGGAAGATGAGATAAAGAATCCCACCTCTCGAGGGGCCACTCGGACCGGGACTTATACTGGGGTGACCAGATCAGTTATGAGCAACATGCAGGGCTACGCGGATGGTATGCCCTGCGTGTATCTAAGCAGTAGAGGCACTGTTAAACCTGGTTGTATAAATACTAGTTTTGCCTTTTTCTATTTACAAGACTCAGACTTTCATAAGGACTTTAACTTCTTTTCATTATGTGTGCCTTGAAGCAGCCCAGCGGTAATAAAGGACGCTATGCAAAGTGCAAGGACAATTACCGCTCGGTCTGCAAATGAGTACTGACTCCGTTAGGCCAGTGTTAGTTTAAGTGTTTACAACGTTTAAGAAAAGGTGCCTCCCATAAAGGGAAGAAAAAGTGCTGTTTATTGTTTGTGTAAATAAAAGTGTTCCTGTTATGTTCCAGAAAATACAAAAAGGCTCTGAACCAGGTAGAGGTAGAAATACTTGAGGACAAGTGTGTTTCACCAAGGGGGAATGTGGTGCCCCCCTGCTCAGTGCACCACAGTAAGATGTACTGCACCCAAAACAGAGTGTGCGGTATCCCAGTTATTGGAGGGGATAATGTTGAACTGAGGCTCTCATCCCAGCATCCCTATACCTAGACTTGGGGACCAATGAGCTAACCCGTCACCAGGGTAACCGGTCCGGTGGGAGGAGTGTTAGGGTAGAATGAGCGGGAAACACACAGACAGATCTAGTCTAATCTGAGGGACGAAGCAAGGAAGATGTCCTAGATGGACCCCACAGAGAGGGCGCCTGAAAAGGAGTGGCGACCCAGACAGAAAGTGGAGACCCAGTGCCAGACTGTGAGAGGAAACGGTCTGGGGGAAATCCCAGTCCACAGCTGGTTACCGGCTCCGAGTCACGGTGCGGGTGAGACCAACCCTGAGCCGTCAATACCAGTAGGTCGCAGGTCTGCCAAGCAGCCCCCGACCTTGTCCACAATGTGCAGCCCCACAGGTATCCTCAAACCGGGTTGAGCCCCCTTAGAGAAGAAGGTATAAATAAATAAATAATAATAATAAAGGGTTACCTCATCACACCTGACGGGCCTGGTAGGAAGTGGGTTGTACAGGGCAGCACACGGATTGAAAGAGGCGCAAGAAAGACAAAAAGGACAGTGAATGTACAAAAGAAGGAACACTTGAGAGCCTTAGAGAGACTTTGTACCCTCCGGTGACTACCTGGCCAGCTACCCGCAAAGACTGCGTGACTGTAAACTGAGTGAACCGTGAATTGTTGCCAGTAAAGTACCCGTACAGAGTCAGCAAGCCTTCGGTGTTTTATTCTGTTAAGTTAAGTAGCTGCTGCCACATCAACCAGCACAGCAGCTACACTGCCCCGGGGACCCCGCTCCGCATCCAGGGAGCGTTATCAACTGGCTGCAATACCATCATTCCCAGCAGTCTGACAGTGGCGCTGGTGAGATCACCAGAATACTGCAGGTGGCGTCACGAGACTTTACACTTTATTTATTTATTCCCCTTTTTACCTAGTGACACCCAGGGTACGGGCCCGGGCACAGGCCACCACGCCATCACCACCAGCATTAACCCCTGGGTTCCGAGTTCCCAAAGATCCCTGGGGGGGGTCACACGCAACCTACGATCCTCCCAAGAACTCCTTCTCTACTCCCCCCTTATCTCATCCTCAACAACTGCATACAAGACTTCTCCCGTGCATCGCCATACTCTGGAACTCGCTAAGCCACTACATCAGAACACTCACCTCTTCCTACAAACCTACAATGAGACCCAGTCACCGCACCATCACACGATCGGCACTTCCCCCTCCTACAGTTTCCTTGCTCGCCCTCGCAGACTGTGAGCCCTCATGAACAGGTTCCTCTCCCCTCCTGTGTCTGTAACACTTGATTATCCATATATACTGTATTTGTACGCGTTCTCCCCTCTTCATATGTAAAGCGCCATGGAATCTAATGGCGCTATATAAATAAATAATAATAATAATAAAAGCATATCACGGCTGCTGCAGTCCCCAGCATGGTTCATATAGAGTAGGGAGGATGAAAGGTTAAGGTGCTGCCATATTCCATGAGACATCAACGGGTGAATATAATTTTGATTTATTAGTCAATGCGTTTCAGGGCTCCCTGGCCCCTTCCTCAGGACAAATCAATATCATATTGCCATGTTTCAGGGCGTTTCAGGGAGCCCTAAAATGCATTGACTAATAATTCTATATTATATTCGCCCTTTAATGCCTTGTGGAATACGGCAGCGTGGGTTTTAACTCTTCATCCTCCCTACTTTAATTTTCTGAGATAGTGACCTTCGGGTTTTCATTGGCTGTAAGCCATAATCATCAACATTAACATAAATAAACACTTGAAATAGATCCCTCTGTGTGTAATGACTCTATGTAATATATGTGTTTCACTTTATGTATTGAATTACTGAAATAAATTAACTTTTCGATGATATTCTAATTCATTGAGATGCACCTGTAGAAGCTCATGGTAGCGGGTCTACATTCTGGCTCATGGATTGGATTCCCTTCTACGCTGTCCATATTCCCTAATAAATCATTATAGAGGTTGTCTTGGTAATATTGATGAGGTTGGGAAACTTTCAAGCTAATACGTGGCGGAGCAGATGAGGCTGGGGGATTCACCCCATCAATAAGCTTTTATAAATATGAAGAGACAGATAGTGGATTATGGATCGTTATTGGATTGAATCTCAGACCTAAAGAGTCACATTTGGCATCACCACAGATGGGTCCTTGCAAAACTACAAATAATGGAGAGGGGGATCCCAACCAGAACGAGACTTTCCATCATCATTACATGTAATCCTATCCTTTACAGCTCTGGAATCCAGGAAATAGTGTGAAGTAATGTCCTTAGGGGTGAGGAGATGCTCCACTGTGGCACAGATGGGGGTCCCGCAGGGTTATTTTATCCCTCTCCAAATGGCCTTATGAAATTGATTGGAGGCGGCGATGGCACAGGGGGCTGCACAGAGGTAATAGGAAAGGGTCCCAGAGAGAAAGTGTTCATTAATAATGCAAAGCGTTACTATGTGTGCTCACATCTGGAGGAGATAGAGCACCGGGCTCCTCGAAGAGGTCCACTGACACTGAGCCTGACATGATGATTCCCAAAAATTTTCCACATAATAAAAATATAACTCTCCAAGTTTTATGTTAAGTTGTAGACGACCAATATGGCGCCGTTACAGTTCCCCACGAAGTTGTCAGTTGGTTTCCAGACCTCAAAGGAAAATCTGCAGAACTGTTACCAATAGAGAAAGAAAGCATAAGACACAAAATACTTAGGCAGGTGTGCCATAAGGCGAAGAGACAGCCTAAAACTGTATTTCTTGTCACTCATCTTTCTTATATTCAGATATATTAAGCACAGTGCTAAATGTACGGTCACCGGTGCTAAATGTACGGCCACTAGTACAAAATGTATGGCCACCAGTGCTAAATGTACGGCCACCAGTGCTAAATGTACGGCCACCAGTGCTAAATGTACGGCACTACTGCTAAATGTACGTCCTCCAGTGCTAAATGTAAGGCCACCGTGCTATATGTACGGCCACCAGTGCTAAATATAAGGTGACCTGTGCTATAAGTACCAGCTGTATATATATAATTATATACTGAAGATACTTTATGCTCCTGTATGTTATTTATATAATAATTGTTTCTTTAAGTGAGTTCCAATCATTCAGCGGATTCTACCTCCTGCCACACAATAACCCGGATGTGTATACCCGGCATTGGGCATAAATTCCAAAAACAATATGACTGGTAACGTTGCAGTGGGATTGAATCTTATATCTTGAATATATTTGTCCAAGAAACAGCAAGAAGAAAATAAATCAGCTTTGCCTGGACTGAAATATTGGCTTTGAAGAAAATCTTAATTTTCTTTTCCACATCAAAGAACATTCCTGATCATTACTTCTGCGCTCTGCCAATTTTCTATGTCAAGTGGGCCCAGAAGTGTAGTTAGCCTTATAAATTGGGATGTTACAGTGCTCAGGAGTAAATACTTTCCAGAAGAGAGAAACTAAGACTTGAAATGAATCATTCGCTCAGGTCAAATATTAAAGACTAGATGGGTGCCGATGCACAATGCATCGGATTCTAGCCGAGCGAGTCTCTGACTCGCAATGGCCGCTTCGCGGCCAATGCTTCGCGGTGCTAAGGCGACTCGCCATGCCCGCTGCGCGGCATAGCGAGTCGCCTTACAACTGGTCGCATTGCCGCTGCGCGGCCAATGCATTTTTCGTATCCACATGACCACGCTGAGTCGCATGCGACTTGTGCGCGAAATCCATTCGTGATTATATAATAGATATTCTCTAGGACACAAGAAAATGGATAAACATTCCTTGGCCTCTATAGGAGAGAAGCGGTGTGATCATGAGGATGATGATGGGATGGGACACAATGTTACAAAACATTACATAATAGACTATATACAGGTCTGCTGGTGCCATATGTAGAGGTAAATCAGTGTCCAGAAAGTCTTCAGCTCAGAAATGTGAAATATCCAAGGCCCAGAAGTATTATAGTATGCTTCTTTTATAAAGAGAAATCTGTCAATCACTGATTAGGCCCGCCCACTTGACTCCTAAATGCAAAATGGGATTTAAATGATGTATAAATGCTTACATTTTCCAACATTTATGAGAATGAAGCTGCAATAGAGTGCATTGGTGTAACATCATGTGACCGATCAGCTGATCGGGTACCCCCGCCAAGTCCTTAAGTCCAGGGAGCTAGACGGCGCGGAACACACGCTGGAGAGGTGAGCATGTTTTTTTTCATCTTTACCCCTTAGTATAGTTAATTTCACTTCCGCAATGTCTTGTATTGTATTGTATGAAAAATTGCGGAAGTGAAATTACAGGGGAACAGAGCAGTTTTAGTGTACTGAGCATGCTCAGTACACTAAAATCGGGTCTGGGAAACGATCCTGTGTTTTCTCGGACCCATGCTCCATAGGCCCCCATGTTATCGGCCGCAGATCATGTCGGATCCGATTCTGTCCGATTTGGTCCCCTGTGCCCAAAATCGGAGCAGTCTCCGGTTTTGGGTACAGCAAAAAATCGAACAGAATCGGATCCTACACAAATCAGACGGCAATAAGGCCAAATCCGATCATATCCGTTGCCATAGGGATACATGGGGGTCAAATGTGATCCATGGCTGTCCATTTTACAACGGACAGCCACGGATTACATAAAATCGCAATGTGAAAGCAATCTGAGGCTGAGTTCACATGTCCAGTAATCATTCGTTAGAACGGATCCAGCAGATATCTGTTGGCAAAAAAGTTGTGCAAACGTAACTTTTTTGTCCATTGTTAAATAACTGATTTTTGCAGGATCTTTTTTTTTTTTTTTTTTTTTTTTTTTTAACATTAGAGTCTATGGAAAATGGATCAGCTAACAGATTGCTATTTATCTTCCAATTGTTCCATTAAGCAAAAAACTGATCCCTTACAAATGACAGATAAACGGATGGCTAATAAGTGATCAGTTAACGGATCCATTCTTCATAGACTCCAAGGTTAAAAAATAAAATAGATCCTGTACATACAAGTTATTTAACAACAGACAAAATAATTGTGTTTGCACAACTTTTTTGCCAATGGATCTCTGCAGGATCTATTCTAAGGCCCACGTCACACACACAGATATTTGTGCAGATATTGTTCACAGATTTCTGGTTGCAGTGAAATTATGGACACATTAATCCATTTATATACAGCCACAAAATGGAACAATGTGTCCATGATTTCACTACAACCAGAGATCTGCCAACAATATCTGCACAAATATCTGTGTGTGTGACGTGGGCCTAACAGATGATTACTGGACGTGTGATCTTTGCTCTCAAAGGAAGTACTCTTGTATTGCAATGGAGGCTGTATGGTGTATATGTGTCAGCCTTTACTATTTCCTTGGAATGCAATTCACGAGCTAGTAAGATTGGAATAGGAGAAGGCTTTTAAAATCGTAACGCTTAAGGGGGTGTCACACGCGTCAATGTCGTCAGCGATCTGATCGCTGACGACATTGACGGCTGATCGCTGGTGAGCTGTCACACAGACAGACTCACCAGCGATCAATTGACCAGTGACATCATGGAAACGATTTAAATATCGTTTCCACGATGTCCTGCTCCCGCTGCCAGCCTGCTGGAAGCGGGAGCAGCCTGGTCTCCAAGGTACACTGCGGGTAACTAGGCAGCGCGCGCTGCCTAGATACCCGACGTGTACCTTAGTTACCAGCCTCCTCCGCTCACCCGGTGAGCGGAGGAGGCTGGTAACTAAGGTACACAGTCGGGTATCTAGGCAGCGCGCGCTGCCTAGTTACCCGCAGTGTACCTTAGTTACCAGCCTCCTCCGCTCACCGGGTGAGCGGAGGAGGCTGGTAACTAAGGTACACGTCGGGTATCTAGGCAGCGCGCGCTGCCTAGTTACCCGCGGTGTACCTTGGAGACCAGCTCCCAGCGCTTGTGACAGGCGCTGGGAGCTGGAATATCGCTAGTCCCGGTGTCACACGCAGCGATGCTGCGTGTCCACCGGGCGACAATCGCCAGGTTTCAGAGCTGGTTCTGAAACCTGGCGATCATCAACCAGCGATTTATCGCTGGTTGATTCAGTATGTCACACGCGTCAATATCGCTGCAACGTCACGTGCAGTCGATATCGTGCAGGCGATATTGACGCGTGTGACACCCCCTTTAGTGAAAATTTGTTTATCTCCATGATTAGTGAAGGGGGGACGCAAAACAAAGCTACATAAACTTGGCCCCCATTACATGAGACATTGCAAAAAGAAAAAAAGAGTACTAAGCGTATACATGAGGTTGTTATATAAAACTAAAACTTTGTTTCTGCCATATATGTTGGTGTCTTCATCAACGCTTCCATCTGTAGCTCTGAAAAATGAGATTTGGATGGAAACCTCAGGAGGAGCTATTCATTATAATGAGGCAGCCAAGCTTTTGTGCCCTTCTAAAAAGATGGACACTGCCATAATGGAGGTCATCTGGAGTACAGAGAGACTCCGTCTGTCTCTTTATAGAGAATGGCTCCGCCGAGTGTTCTGTCCAAACTCGTTTTTCAGGGACTCAAATGGAAACTCCAAGACCAACAAACATATGCCAGACACACAAAGTGAACCCAGCCTTAGCTGGTTTAGAACAAGTGTGGTAGAAGCCCAGGGTACAAACAATCATTTAGTTTAGTGGTCACTACAATCAAGCTCTTTTATTTTGCCTTAATTGAAAAGGCTCCTTCAAAGGAAAAAATTCCACCCACCCTCACCTGAGGTATGCTACTACTGAGAATTGTATATGGCTAGGTATGCAAATAGACTTAAGAAGATGACTTGAACTCTAGCGCCACCTATTGGAAGTAGCAATCCTAAAAGTCAATATCGACCCTTTAACGAGCCTTGTTATATGATTTAGAGATTATAGTTTTGCTTTTATTGTATTTGAAGACACATTTTTCGAGTGTTGTACCTTCTCAATGCAAAGCACGATATATGATCTAACTGTATGAGAGGCTTATGACTGATGTCTAAGGGGTAACATCTGTTGTGGAGAGTGACATGCCTGACATACCTCTGTAAGGCTGGCTTCACACTGCGGTCAGGTCAGAGCAGGTCAGGTTTTGTGTGCCAAAACCAGGAGTGACTCCAAAACCTAGAACAGGTGTCAATCTTTCAATTATAGTTTTTCTCTGCAAGTTCCTCTCCTGGTTTTGAAACACAAAACCTGACCTGACCTGACCGCAGTGTGAAGCCAGCCTAAGTAGAATTATAGACCTTGTAATGCTCCTGTATGAAATTATATATGCAAATTGCCTCTTCAGAGAGGAAGAAGACTTGAATTCTATTGCAACTAAATTGGAAGTAGAAGATAGACATTCTCACTTTGACTCCAGTCAAAGGCCTCTCATACATCTATGGGTGGAGGCATACTATCATGCGCGACAGTCGGAGCATTTTTCATGCATGACAGTCATGCAAGTGCTTTCCATATGATAGTGCAAGTGTGGTGCGAGACTAATGAGTGTCGTGTGACTGTTGTGCGAGTGTGGTCAGTGTGCAATGCATTTTTAACATGGTGTATAAACTGAGAAAAGAGCAGATAGAATAGCTAGATCTGGCTGGACAGTCTCCAGCTGTTACTTCCAGGGCCTTTATAAGAAGAAATTTCCAGCTCCAGACCAATCTTCAAATATTCGGTATCTTTATTGGTGCATCATGAATAAAATAACATTCTGGGGGACCCAGCCCCCTCCTAAATGCCGGGCGCGTTTCGGATGGATGTCCTTTATCAACAGCATAAAATGATTCCCATACTGCTTTTCCTTATATAGAAAAGCCCTCCTACAAGTTAATGCACCCAAGTGAAACCAATTACTAATGGGCTGAAGATACACCCACTGACAATGCATATAATGCTTTTTAAAGGAAGAAATAACTAACCAACAGAACAGATAACATAATAACAAAATACATGATCTTAATACAGTACCCATACGTTTTCAGACATTTTTTTCGTATTTCAGACATAAATTACAAAACCATGGTACATGTACAATGAGTACAGAATATCACACCATTACTTTACACCTTTCACCATGATATTCTATCACTCTTATTTTGTTAGTCTCAGAAACCATATAATTATACACTGCAAATAAAAAATTTAAAAATAATGTAGCTTTAATAGAAGTAGGCTAGGTCCGTGCGTAGATTTAACCCTTCGGGATGTCTTGTATCCAGTGTAAGTATCCACTTAGCTTCCATGGACAAGACATCCCGACATTTGTCTCCGCCTCTCCTTGAGCCCGTGACTCGTTCTATGCCTTTCACTGTCAAACCCGTCATAATGCCATTATGAGTTTCCAAAAAATGGCGTGACAAGCTAGACATGCCACGTCTACCAGCCTGTAGCCCTGGATTAGCAGCGGAAATATGCTCACTCATGCGCTTTTGTAATGTTCTTGTAGTGCACCCGATGTAATCTTTTGCACAAATTTGGCACGACGCCATATACACAACATGGGTCATGTTGCAGTTCATGTACGCACAAATGTCATATTTCCGTTGTGTCTTTCTATTGGAAAAAACCTTTGTGACCTCCATATATTGGCATAATCCACATCTTGCTCCTCCACAGCGGTTATTACCTTTAGTTTGCAACCAGGTTGGTTGTTCTATCTCGAGCACATACAGGGATCTTAGGCTGGCTTCACACTTGCAGATGGATCTGCAGCGTTTTGCAGATGCATCTGCAAGTGTGAGCATGCTGACCGCGGCCCCTATGTTTATAATAGGGCGCACGCGGTGTGAAAGCTCTCATTCACTCCTATATGTGTACTGTCAGCAGGCGTATGCCTGCTGACAGATCACACACTCCCGTCCGCACTGTGGACGCGAGATGTAGCGTCCATGCTGCGGGCGGGAGAGTGTGATCTGTAAGCAGGCATACGCCTGCTGACAGTACACATATAGGAGTGAATGAGAGCTTTCACACCGCGTGCGCCCTATTATAAACATAGGGGCCGCGGTCAGCATGCTCACACTTGCAGATGCATCTGCAAAACGCTGCAGATCCATCTGCAAGTGTGAAGGCAGCCTTATGCACACATTTTTGCTTCAGTTTCCACTGAAGGCAAGGGATAAATGGGAGGCAGAGCTTGGGCATATTGAGAACGATGTATGGGAGACCATCTTGGAATATATTCCAAAGCTCTCTTTAAGTGAACCTGCAAGACTGTCACATATCTATGTAGTCCACAGGGTTTATAGATCGCCACTACGACTGCATGGAATGGGGCTGAGGGAAACCTCTGCATATCCTAGGTGAGGGAGTGACGGTGCGGGTATACTCCACATGATGTGGGAGTGCCCCAGGTTGGCCACATTCTGGTCTGGAGTATTGGATATGATTGGAGCGGCGTACGGATGTGTGGTTTCTGGAGATCCTGTTACATGCTTGTTGGGGTATGTGGAGAAGATTCCAGTTGTGTCTAATATGAAAATAGCCATTGCAAGGTTATTCTACTGTGCTAAACAACAAAAAGAAAGAAAAGTTGCGCCAAGCTGTATAATTAAGGCACGGGGTGGGTGGCTGCGTCCCCTGCTCACCTGGTCCTGTTGTGCCGACCGCACAACAGGTTGAAGAGCTGTGGGGAAGCCGCTGGAGCTCACACTGGCTTGGATCTCGATATGGTCCGAGTGGACCGCCGGTGTCCGGTGCACGTGACCAGGGAGGGAGAGCTGTGGTGTGACGTTTGCAGGATCCTGGGTGCTGGGCTGCTGCTAATCACGCTTCCCGCAGGGAAGAGAGTGTATAGCCGAAAACAAGAAAGTGATATGATCAGCGCTCAAGCAACGCCAGGACACTGCTATAGCAAGTATTACCTTTAGGCTTTATTCAATCAATATGTAGAACCGGTTCTACATATTGATTGAATAAAGCCTAAAGGTAATACTTGCTATAGCAGTGTCCTGGCGTTGCTTGAGCGCTGATCATATCACTTTCTTGTTTTCGGCTATTCTACTGTGCTAGGAAATTAATTGCGCAACATTGGACTGGGAATGACCCTCCTACTAACGAGGAGTTTTCCAAAAGAGTGGAGTATATCATACATCAGTATGGGCTGCGTTTGCACTGTGTATGCGTCTGCATGCCATCAACATGCAGACACATACGCAAATGTGAACCCAGCCTTACTTAGGCTGAAGATCGATCTTCCTACACTGTTCATGCGTCAAGTCACCATAGCTCCACATCAAGTTGAAGAAGGGTAAATAATAAATAATTATAACTACTGTATATAGAGGTGTTATCAGTCATTGTACAGGAGTAGGTGAGCTGTGACATCACCTATTGTGAATGGTGAATCAAGTGTTATCTAGTGTAGATAAAGGTGTTATCAATCATTATACAGGAGGAGGTGAGCTGTAATTTCATCTATTGTGAATTGCAGATTCTATGATATCTACTGTATGTAGAAGTGTTTTCAGTCATTGTAATCCTGTCGGTGATAAGGAGCCTGCTGAAAAGTCTGTAAAGAACAGTATGCATTGGACTAAGTATACGACATACCTAATAGAAAGTGTGCATGGACTCTTTCCAGGCAATTGTAGCAGAAATGTTATCTGGCAGCACATTGTAGGAATTTTATTAAAAAAAAGCCTTTATTATGAAAGAATCTTGCATGACTTCCAATCTCATCAATCCATTGAAATAGCCCTAACCAAAGTCACCAACAACCTACGAACCGCCAAGAGCAAGTGACACTACTCTGTCCTCCTCCTCGACATATTTTCCAACTTCGACACTGTAGACCATTCCCTCCTGCTACAGATTCTGGCATCTCTTGGTATCACTGGCTTGGCCCTCTCCTGGATCTCCTCATACCTAACAGACCAGACTTTCAGCATCACCCACAACTCCTCTTCGCCCTACCCCCTATCTGTCGGTGTCCCCCAAGGCTCGTTTCTTAGGCCCCTACTTTTCTCCATTTACACCCTCGGCTTGGGACAACTCATTAAGTCCCTTGGCCTTCAGTATCAGCTCTATGCCGATAACACCAAGATTTATCTATCTGGACCTGACATCACCTCCCTACTATCCAAAATTCCACAATGTCCCGGATCCGCATTTTCCTTGACCATGACACTGCGAAAACACTTGTTCATGCCCTCATTATCTCCCGCCTTGACTCCTGCTCACTAGCCTCCCCGCTAGCTCCTTTGCACCACTCCAGCCTATCCAAAACTCTGCTGCCCGACTAATCCACTTGTCTCCCCACTATTCCCAGTCTCTCCCCTCTGCCAAGCCCTTCACTAGCTCCCCATTTCTCAGAGGCCCCCAGTTCAAAACCCTAACTATGACATACAAGCCATCCACAACCTGTCCCCTCCATACATCTCTGACATGGTCTCCCAATACCTACCCTCACGCAACCTGCGATCACTCAAGAGCTCCTCCTTTACTCCCCTCTTATCTCTTCTTCTCACAACCGCATACAAGACTTCTCTCATGCATCCACCATACTCTGGAACTCTCTTCCCAATATATCAGACACTCGCCTACCCTGGAAACCTCCAAAAGAAACCTGAAGACTCACCCCTTCCGACAAGCTCTACCCTCTCCTACTGTATCCCCACCTGTCCCTCATAGACACCTGCCCCTTGTGGACAGAGTCCTTTCCCCTCCTGTACCTGTGTGACTTGTTTGTCGATACATACTGTGCTTGTCTTTGTTTGCCCTTTGCACTTGTAAAGTGCCTTGGAATTTAATGGCGCTATTTAAATAAATAAATAAATAAATAAATAATAATAAAAAATAATAATGACTAAGGATCCATAGATCCGAAATGCATAAGACTGTCTCACACTTTTATCTGCACGATGGTTTCATGATTTTAAAGATTTTTTTCATAATAAAGACTTTTTTTTATAAAATTCCTACAACGTGCTGCCAGATAACCTTTATACTACAATTGCCAGTTGTCTCCCAGACGGGGATGTTCTCCACTCCGAGCATCGTGGTTTATGAGAAGGAGGACCAGGCAGTCTGATCCATGAGAGCTCAAATAGTTTTCCCTTTTACTCTTTACAGGCAGAATGCGCTCCCGGTAGACAGTGGCAAGAACCAATGATGTATTCCAATATCGATTGTTTATTCAGAAAAACTTTCAAGGCGTTTCAACTCCACGGAGTCTTTTTCAGGTATATGGTATTATATTGCAATATACCGTATTATACCTGAAGAAGACTCAGTGGAGTTGAAACGCCTTGCATGTTTTTCTGAATAACAAAATCGATATTGGAATACATCATCGCTTCTTGTCCACCGTCTACCCGGAGCGCATACTGTCTATAAACAATCCTTGCATCCAGCTTCCTATGAAAGCACCTCTGGTGCCTTCACAAGTTCCCAGGGCTTTCTGAAGACCTGGGAAGGAAAGAAGCAACACCCTGATCCACAGAGTGGATCTACAAGCAAGATCACAACTGTACACTGCACCCGTAGAAGTGGGACATCCCGCGAAGCGATCACCGTCGGTCCTAGCAACTCCCTCCCTGTATCATGCACCTGCTGCTGTAATTTTTGCATTCAATTAACCAGCTGCAAATTGGAATGCTGAGCACGCCAGATTTACCACTTCTGCCGCATAATGGCCTACTTACGGCAAGCCCCTATTCATTCTCTATGGAACTTGTGAAAGGTGCGGCAAGTGAGGGTTTCGCCGCGATCCGGCAAATCCGGCACTTGCAGCAAGTCAAAAAACTGTAGCTAACTGCGATTTCTTGACTTGCCGCAAGCATCAGATTTACCGGATTGCGGCAAAAAAACGCACCTGCTGCCAGTAACATGAAAGGGGGATTGCCGCAAGTCGTTATGCGGCAGATGCGGTAAATCTGCAGCGATTCAGCAAAAACGCTAATGTGAAAGCAGCTTTCAACAGCAGTTCATTTTCTGATAACACATTTTTTTTTAAGATCAACATCTTAGCGGATTTTTTTAGCAAAATCCCGTCTGCTTGTCTGCGACCATATTGTGCTGCAGATTTTACTAGTGCAAATCCACAGCAATTCTATTCCATATGAACATTACAGGATCATTACTAAAACAATGATTAAATGTGGGTGAGTGTACATTAAAAAGAAAAATACATCATGGTAATATAAAGTTAACAGTGTTTCGGATCTATTTTGATACCATAAAGAAAATGTAGGTAAGGGGTAAATTCTGTTTTATGAACAAATCATGGATTCTAGGACATCAGCCAAATTGATATAATGGTCTAAAATCTAATAAAAGTCCTATATAAGTAAATTTACCCCACAGTGCACAATGAGTGTAATTATTATCACACTGAATACATCGCATTTAATAAATGGAAATAAATTACACGTTTTACCTCTGGTGACCTCGTCTTACCATTATTCCCGCTGTTTGTAGCTGCCGACTTGCTGACAAATTGATAATTTACCTTCAGACAATAATTGTAATGAATGTAAACTGCGCCTGCATTGATTGCGTGCTCCTGACATGGCCCTTGATGTTCTCTACATGAATAATCTGGGCTTGAATTATGGTTTGTGATTTAATTATTTTCTGGGCTGGAGTGGTCGGTGAGCGGGTGCCCTCTGGCACAAAATCCATTCAGTGTTACTACATCAATGGGATTCTGCATTTAATGGAAACACTGATAGATTCTACGGGGCCAGAAATCACCGTCTAGTAGAAGGCAACAATTTGTATTAGCGACATTTGTGATTTATGACAATGCATGTTAATGTGTGAATATTTCACCCCTGTGTTCCCTTCATTTTGTCATCAAGTAATACTGACACAGACTGTTGTTATTTTTCGGCTTAATACCTGGACGATTAGGCTATGTGCGCACGCTGAGTATTTGGTGCAAAATTTTTGCAGCAAATCGGCATCTGCAGAAAAACGCACCAAAAACGCAGCGCATTTTTGGTGCAGATTTGAGGCATGTTTTTCTTAATAATGTCAATGGCTGAAAAACGCAGGACATCTGCACCAAGAATTAACACGCAGCAGATTTTTTTTCGGCAAGTAAATCTGAACCAAATCTGCTAGGAAAAAAAAAGCAACATGTGCACAACACTTCAGAATTCTCCTTGACTTTGCTGGCTTCAGGATAGGCATGCCGATTTGTCACAAAACTGAATCTCAAAGAAAAAAAAGTATATACAAATTATAGCAAAATACCCTGCAATTAATAGTAAAAGCAGGTGCTATAAAAACACAGGGTACTTGGTACGTAAGGTTTTTTTTTTGTAATGTCTCACAAAACTGTAGCAAACATGCACCAAAAATAGACAGTGTGTGCACAAGGCCTTAGCTGGTCACGTTTTCAGATAATCTCTAGTGGAAGTCAGAGCGCGCGCTCGCAACCCGGCTGTAGATGATGACGTGTGCACGGGCATGCGAGCCCGTGCACCGGGCTGTGACGCTGAAAAGGGCTGGCCAGAACTGCTACTGCGGGACACAGGAGGATGACTGACAGCTGCTACTCGGCTTTTGCCACAGATAAGTAACGCCCACCCGTCCCTTCGGTTTAAACTTTCAAAAGCATTATCTTAAGTTTTACAAAACAGTTTTTTTAGCAAAAATCATTGCAGCACATGTATGTGCTGTGTGTAGGGACCGATATTAATAGTCCGGGGGGTCATTGGGGGTGGTTGGTTCCCTTTAAGTAAAATAAAAAAAAAAAGGGTTGGGCATGTTGTATTACAACATGCTCAGTCATTTTGTTCTGGAGAGAGGTAGGCTGCCACCAGAAGTGTTTGACAGTGTTATGCTCTCATAGTAACTCACACGGGAATCCAGGGCTTATGTTGAAACAAACACACCTGACCCAACTGGTTCCTAGCTCCGCAGTCCCTAGTGCCCCCTGTGCAGGCTGGAATAACCCTAAGTGCAGGACTAAGAGATGACAACCAGGACCTGACTTCCTCAGTGGCCATCGAGTGCTCCTTGTACCTGCTTAGGAACCAAGGGTAAGGGGAAGAGCACTATAACCTTGAATCAGGAAGGTGTGCAGAGATAGAAAGGATCCCTGAGTGAGAAAACAAGAAACCATGAAAACAAAGTGAAAAAGTATAGTACTACTGCTAGAAAGAAAAGCCTCCCATCTCCAAGCTATAGAAAGCAGAAAGGAGTAGGACAGATAGAAGGAACAGCAGAGATAAATAACTTAGCTCATCTCTATCTGACTGGCAGAATCCAAAGGCAGTATGGCTGTAATTCCAAGTAGGATCCACTAAGAAAATCTCCAGCAAGAAAGATCAGCCAAGGGAAGGTTGAAATAGATGCACCCAAAAAGTGATTAAATTAACAAATTAAAACATCTGTTGTCTGAAGAGGAATTAAACAAGGATAACAGATAATAAGAACCTGGAAAGAAAAAGGACACACTGTGGCTCAGAGGAAAAAGAAGCAAATCATACAATACAAGCTCCACCGGATTGAATTCCAAGTTGTGACAGACAGCTATTAAGGTTGGTTTCACACCACGGTTTTGTGCATCAGATTCTGTCCAGTTTGAACCGGACAGAACCTGATCAGGTTTTGTCTCCCATGTATTCCCATGTTGCCAAATTGGTCATATTTGGCTTTCAGGTTTTGTGGATTCTGTGCCTGATCTGGTTTCGTCAGGTGTTTCACAGTTCCCAAAATTGGAGCGTGCAGCATTTTTTGTCTCTGGTGCAGAAATCGGACAAAACGGGACAGAACCGGATCCGCCGCAATCCGGCGCCCATAACATGGGAGTCTATAGGCGCCAGATCCATGAAAATATTGGATTGTTTCCCAGATCCATTTTTTTGCACAGAGCATGCTCAAAAATCCAGCCATTCTAACTTCAGCACCATGGACAGCAGTATTTCATGCACAGAGCAGATACAGGCAGACTTCAGCACCATGGACAGCAGCAGAAAAAGAATCCTGCAAATAACAGGATCCTATTTGGCCACACTTTCTGCACATTCTGTCCTCTCAGGTTCTGTCCGGAGGATCCTGCAAAAAACAGGATCCTGCAAAAAATAGGATCCAACCTGACAGACAGACATAAACCGTGGTGTGAAGCCGGCCTTATACACTTCTACTAAGAATGCACACCCAGCCAAGCTCAACTGATAAGTTGGATTGAGTGGAATATCTTTAGTCAGATGTTGAATATTCATTTGCACCTTTACTCTTCTTTTTTTTTAAGTTATTTTTTAAGATTTAGATACATTAAAATGGGGTTCACACATCTGATACAATTGTGGCCAAAAGTATTGACACCCCTGAAATTCTGTCAGATAATACTCAGTTTCTTCCTGAAAATGATTGCAATCACAAATTCTTTGGTATTATTATCTTCATTTAATTTGTCTTCAATGAAAAAACACAAAAGAGAATGAAGCAAAAAGCAAAACATTGATCATTTCACACAAAACTCCAAAAATGGGCCAGACAAAAGTATTGGCACCCTCGGCCTAATACTTGGTTGCACAACCTTTAGCCAAAATAACTGCGATCAACCGCTTCCGGTAACCATCAATGAGTTTCTTACAATGCTCTGCTGGAATTTTAGACCATTCTTCTTTGGCAAACTGCTCCAGGTCCCTGATATTTGAAGGGTGCCTTCTCCAAACTGCAATTTTTAGATCTCTCCACAGGTGTTCTATGGGATTCAGGTCTGGACTCATTGCTGGCCACCTTAGAAGTCTCCAGTGCTTTCTCTCAAACCATTTTCTAGTGCTTTTTGAAGTGTGTTTTGGGTCATTGTCCTGCTGGGAGACCCATGACCTCTGAGGGAGACCCAGCTTTCTCACACTGGGCCCTACATTATGCTGCAAAATGTGTTGGTAGTCTTCAGACTTCATAAAGCCATGCACACGGTCAAGCAGTCCAGTGCCAGAGGCAGCAAAGCAACTCCAAAACATCAGGGAACCTCCGCCATGTTTGACTGTAGGGACCATGTTCTTTTCTTTGAATGCCTCTTTTTTTCTCCTGTAAACTCTATGTTGATGCCTTTGCCCAAAAAGCTCTACTTTTGTCTCATCTGACCAGACAACATTCTTCCAAAACGTTTTAGGCTTTCTCAGGTAAGTTTTGGCAAACTCCAGCCTGGCTTTTTTATGTCTCAGGGTAAGAAGTGGGGTCTTCCTGGGTATCCTACCATACAGTCCCTTTTCATTCAGACGCCGATGGATAGTACGGGTTGACACTGTTTTACCCTCGGACTGCAGGGCAGATTGAACTTGTTTGGATGTTAGTCGAGGTTCTTTATCCACCATCCGCACAATCTTGCGTTGAAATCTCTCGTCAATTTTTCTTTTCCGTCCACATCTAAGGAGGTTAGCCACAGTGTCATGGGCTTTAAACTTCTTGATGACACTGCGCACGGTAGACACAGGAACATTCAGGTCTTTGAAGATGGACTTGTAGCCTTGAGATTGCTCATGCTTCCTCACAATTTGGTTTATCAAGTCCTCAGACAGTTCTTTGGTCTTCTTTCTTTTCTCCATGCTCAATGTGGTACACACAAGGACACAGGACAGAGGTTGAGTCAACTTTAATCCATGTCAACTGGCTGCAAGTGTGATTTAGTTATTGCCAACCCCTGTTAGGTGCCACAGGTAAGATACAGGTGCTGTTAATTACACAAATTAGAGAAGCATCACATGATTTTTCTAACAGTTTCAATACTTTTGTCCACCCTTTTTTTATGTTTGGTGTGGAATTATATCCAATTTGGCTTTAGGACAATTCTTTTTGTGTTTTTTTCATTGAAGACAAATTAAATTAAGATAATAATACCAAAGAATTTGTGATTGCAATCA
Source organism: Allobates femoralis (assembly GCA_033576535.1). NCBI lineage: Eukaryota > Metazoa > Chordata > Amphibia > Anura > Aromobatidae > Allobates > Allobates femoralis. Next base: position 56,560,501 of record JARQOC010000010.1, on the reverse strand, counting down.
TTTTCAGGGAGAAACTGAGTATTATCTGACAGAATTGCAGGGGTGTCAATACTTTTGGCCACAACTGTATATCCCTTCTACTCAAATATATACCTGACAACAGCCCCCATAAATAATGGAAGCAGGTTTTAGGCACATTTGCATTAAAAGTGTCCTTCCCAGAGGTTGTGAAGATTACATGGAATACGGTGCAGCATAACATGTCACCAAATTTGAACATTTAATGTGGGTTTATTGATAAATATCCGCTCATTGATATCAGATTGTATTATATACTGCACAGAGATTATATCAGTCAGAAGAAAGGGAATATGTTCTCTTTGTGATTGACGGTTAGCAGGGATGGGCTGGGGAAGGAGTCTCCGGGTGACCGGTTGGCGAGAAAATTAGCCATGTGAGAACTAATATGGCTTATGGTGCTAGATCTCCAGCCTTCGAAATACAGAGTTGCAGTCTATTGCACGATCAGCTTCTGTCTGACTACTGATGGTTTCAAGGTCAGAACAACTAGGAACATTTCCCTGCTTAATTCTAATTAAATGTTACAATCATCACATTTAATCGGTTATAATAAAGAACATGCAAGAGGAGCAATGCACCTAATGTCACACAAACAGTGGAAATGAGTTCCCACGTGAGAAATAATCCTGAATGATGAAAATATCATCGTACCATTCTTTTTTTATACTAGAGTGTTGGATAGATAGGGCACAATTATCTCGCTTATGGTCCACTTACATTTCTACCGACTGATGTTGTTTTATGGATGAGTAAATCATGAATGTGTAAATCCGGAGACTCCTTGCATGTTAATGTTATCCTGATTGGTTCTAATGTATTCGGCGCACATTGGAGGTTGAGATAAATAATTTCTGTTATTTTTTCTGTTCCCCAGAGTTACCGTAATTATTTACTGCGCTCGCAGTGATCACAGACGACGCTGGCAGCATCATCATCCATACAAATAGAGTCAATGAATTCAGATGCTGGGGGATAAATGTACGCATGGTCTGCATTGTCAAAGGAGAACAAGAATACAATAACCATTTTCCACACTTTGCTTGTGTTCCATATACCCCACTGGAGGGAATCCCTTTAAGCATAGTTAATCTTGCAACCAACTGCAAGAAGGTGTCAGTGATTGGCAACAGTTTTTCAAATCCCGGATGATTAATTCATAGCTTGTCAGTGTAAACATGATGGAAGGGGTGGCATACCCATAAGGGTGTCTGTTCACGGTCAGGAATTGCAGTGTTTTGGATGCAGCGTATTGCCGCTGTGTTGTGCAGAAGCAGCATAGTGGATGGGATTTCAAGAAATCCCATGCTCACTGTGCATTCCCGACTGCAGCGTGTTTTTAGCTGCGGTGCTGGTTTGCGGAGTTCCGCATGTCTGCACCATGTTAATTTCATGCTCTGGAGTCAGAAGAGATAACCATCGGATGAACGCAGGGAGAAGCCGCCCTGCACCAAACACAGCTAGTGAGCACAGTGCGGCTGTGATCTCCCTGCGGTCTCCCTGCATGCACCCACAGCTTCCCGCAGATCCAGAGGCGCTGTGTCCAATACACAATGCCTCCGGATCGGGTGCACACAGCCTGCGTCATTGGACCTCCCGCTGATGCAGCTGTGATTCTTGCCAAATATACACCTTGGACACAATGCATGCAGTTTCAGGCCTAAATTCTACCAAAAAACACATGAAATCTGTAACAAAAACATTACGTTTTTTGCCACGAATGTCATGATTTTTGGTGCAATTTAGCTCTGAAACTGCATGCATTGTGTCCAAGGTGTTCATCTTCATCTCCTGGGCCAGAAAAAAGGACACAAACTGCAGCATTTTTCCCATGGTTTTTGCCGCGGATTTCATGCTTTTTAGGCCTGAAACTGCATGCATTGTGCCGTAGATGTTCATCTTAGGGCCGCTTTACACACACCAACTTCTGTGTCCAACTTCTGAACAGATCTCTGGTTGCAGTGAAATCATGGACACATTGTTACATTTGTACACAGCCACAAAATGGAACAATGTGTTCATGATTTCACTGCAACCAGAGATCTGTTCAGAAGTTGGACACAGAAGTTGGTGTGTGTAAAGCGGCCCTTAATCTCCTGGACCAAAAAAGCACTAAAATTGCATCATTTTTCCCCTGGTTTTTGCAGCAGATTTCATGCTTTTTGGTGCAATCTTCTGACAGCTCAGTGCGTAATTGACATAAGGAGCGGGATCTGCGGCGTTGTAACCGGGAAACACTTGGATCACCCGAGGACAGCTCAGGTGGCATGACCTGAGCTGTACTCGGGTGACCTGAGTTACTCCCCCTTACTATGCTGCAGCGCTCCAAGCTCTCCTTCAGGGACCAAGGGGATAGAAGCTTTGCTCGTCCCCTTGGTCTCTGATGAAGCAGAGCCGAGAGAGTTCAGCACAGACGAGGGTCGAGGGGTTAATAAAGATGCAGTTCCTAAATGTACTTGTTTTTTTTTTTTTTATGAACTATTAAAAAAAAAGTTGACGTGGACTTCGCCATATTTTTTTATGGCAGCCAGGTACAGCAGGCAGGAATGGGCTGCCCCCAACCCCCATTTCCCTAAGGAAGCCCTTTTTAAATTATTTCATGAATTTCATGAAGTAATTAAAGAAAAAAAAAAAAAAAAAAAAATCGACGTGGACGTCACCTTATTTTTGGGTCCAGTCAGGTACAACTAGGCAGCTGGGGCTGGAATCCACAGCGCGGGGTGGCCCAAGCTTTCTGAGCCCTCTCAGCTGCAAATTGCAGTCCGCAGCCACCCCAAACATGGCACATTCATAGAAGCATATAGAAAAACTCACCGAAGTTTTTACACTTTTTTCTACCCCTTGCATCTAGCAGATGGCTGCAGATTCCCCCAGGAGGTGACACATGCGTCCAGACACCGGTGCACAGCCCCCTGCAACCCATAACATGGGGGCGGTTTGTGGCAACCAGGCGACCAGCCATGCTAACAAGGAGGGGGCTGGTGGTGAATGCAGACACATGGACTCCACTAGGCCTCTGCCACTCACATCCAGGTGATACATATAGTGTCTGAGCAGCCTATTGGTAACGTCCCCAAACCGGGCGGGCCACTCAGCACTGAGGACATGCATCACTGTGACAGACGCCCCCTAGAGGAAAACAACCTCAACTGCAATGAATAAAAAGATGCAAGTTGACACTATAATAAATGATGTAAGGTGTCAGTTGGTATTATGGCGCCAGAATATCGTAAGCTCGTGACCCACCGTCAAGGGCCCTTACACTCACGAGTACCTAGCCACATGTATAACACATGTATAATTTAGCTTTAAGCAAAAATCACCGAATTGGTACTAAGAAATATATAGAAAAACTCACCGAAGTTTTGACACTTTTTTCTACCCCTTGCATCTAGCAGATGGCTGCAGATTCCCCCAGGAGGTGACACATGCATCCAGACACCGGTGCACAGCCCCCTGCAACCCATAACATGGGGGCGGTTTGTGGCAACCAGGCGACCAGCCATGCTAACAAGGAGGGGGCTGGTGGTGAATGCAGACACATGGACTCCACTAGGCCTCTGCCACTCACATCCAGGTGATACATATAGTGTCTGAGCAGCCTATTGGTAACGTCCCCAAACCGGGCGGGCCACTCAGCACTGAGGACATGCATCACTGTGACAGACGCCCCCTAGAGGAAAACAACCTCAACTGCAATGGATAAAAAGATGCAAGTTGACACTATAATAAATGATGTAAGGTGTCAGTTGGTATTATGGCGCCAGAATATCGTAAGCTCGTGACCCACCGTCAAGGGCCCTTACACTCACGAGTACCTAGCCACATGTATAACACATGTATAATTTAGCTTTAAGCAAAAATCACCGAATTGGTACTAAGAAATATATAGAAAAACTCACCGAAGTTTTGACACTTTTTTCTACCCCTCGCATCTAGCAGATGGCTGCAGATTCCCCCAGGAGGTGACACATGCGTCCAGACACCGGTGCATAGCCCCCTGCAACCCATAACATGGGGGCGGTTTGTGGCAACCAGGCGACCAGCCATGCTAACAAGGAGGGGGCTGGTGGTGAATGCAGACACATGGACTCCACTAGGCCTCTGCCACTCACATCCAGGTGATACATATAGTGTCTGAGCAGCCTATTGGTAACGTCCCCAAACCGGGCGGGCCACTCAGCACTGAGGACATGCATCACTGTGACAGACGCCCCCTAGAGGAAAACAACCTCAACTGCAATGGATAAAAAGATGCAAGTTGACACTATATCTGCTAGATGCAAGGGGTAGAAAAAAGTGTCAAAACTTCGGTGAGTTTTTCTATATATTTCTTAGTACCAATTCGGTGATTTTTGCTTAAAGCTAAATTATACATGTGTTATACATGTGGCTAGGTACTCGTGAGTGTAAGGGCCCTTGACGGTGGGTCACGAGCTTACGATATTCTGGCGCCATAATACCAACTGACACCTTACATCATTTATTATAGTGTCAACTTGCATCTTTTTATCCATTGCAGTTGAGGTTGTTTCCTCTAGGGGGCGTCTGTCACAGTGATGCATGTCCTCAGTGCTGAGTGGCCCGCCCGGTTTGGGGACGTTACCAATAGGCTGCTCAGACACTATATGTATCACCTGGATGTGAGTGGCAGAGGCCTAGTGGAGTCCATGTGTCTGCATTCACCACCAGCCCCCTCCTTGTTAGCATGGCTGGTCGCCTGGTTGCCACAAACCGCCCCCATGTTATGGGTTGCAGGGGGCTGTGCACCGGTGTCTGGACGCATGTGTCACCTCCTGGGGAATCTGCAGCCATCTGCTAGATGCAAGGGGTAGAAAAAAGTGTAAAAACTTCGGTGAGTTTTTCTATATATTTCTTAGTACCAATTCGGTGATTTTTACATTCATAGAAGCACCATCTTCTGGCGCTGTAGCCAACTCATCCAGAGCCCTGGTGCGGCTCGCTGGGTAATAATGGGGTTAGCGCCAGCTTTGTATTATCAGCTGGCCCTAAGCCCGAAATACATGGGGTCATGCCAATATTAGACATGACCACCATGACACAGCACACAACACAGTAATTTTATTTTATTAGAGACTCCATCTTTATTATAAAAAACAATCCTCAGTCCGATGTAGAGCAAAAGAGCAATGTCAGCACTGCTACATTGCTCTGCATAGACAAACGTCTGTGCAGAGCGAGAAGCAGGCTGAGACTGTCAGTGACAGTCAGAGTTCACCCGAGGTCATAGCTTGGACCATGACTGCAGGTGAACCCTGACGTCACTGCGCGAACACTGCCGACGCCGGTCGGAAAAAGCCGAAGACTGCGCAGTGAATACCGCGGAAGTTAGGGTACCTTTACACACGGCTACATTTGTAGCTTGTCACCAGGTAACTTACTGGTTGCAGTGAAATCATGGATACATGATTCCATTTGTACACAGCAACAAGATAGAACCATGTATCCATGATTTCACTGCAACCAGTAAGTTACCTGGTGACAAGCTACAAATGTAGCCGTGTGTAAAGGTACCTTTAATGAGCAACCCCGCAAGCAGAAGCGGCCGAGACAGCGAGATGGAAGGATGTGTCACTGGAAAGGTAAGTATAATTATGTTTTTTATTTTATTCTTTTACAGTCCCCGGACCCGAACTGTAACACGGGTTTCCCATGGAAACCCATGTTCTGGACCTTGTGACCGAACAGTATGCATTTGGTACGGGTCCAGAACTTTACAGTTCAGGTTCGCCCATTCCTAGTTGCTAGTTCTCAGGTCGACTGTATCCTTGATTCTGTTCTTGCACCCTCAGCCCTGTGCCCATATACCTGTCCCTGTATCTATATTCCCGTGCCCGTACCTGCTAACCCATCTCATTATAGTGCCTGCTTTAGCCTGCCTGCACCTGTCTATACTAAAATCTATACATCACGTGTACAACTCATTTCGTAACAAAAAAAAAAAATCACGGTATATATTATATAAATTCATACAAAAATATTAGAATCTGAGAGTTCTCAGTGGTTGATACCTTTTAATGGCTAACTGAAAAGATAAGAAATAGCAAGCTTTGGAGACAACTCAGGCCTCTTCTTTAGGCTTAATAATGACACATTCTGAACAAAGAAATATATACACATATACAGGGTTGAATAAGCAGAGAATAGTGGTCTGTATTGAGAGGAGGGAGAGCATCTGGGGCAGTATATACCAGAGTTCAGAGAGCTTATTTTCCTTTGATTAGTGGTCTAAGATTTGAAGTTTCCTCAATTGATTTAAAAAGACATAAATCCATGTGACGCATTCATTCCTGCTTTGAATATGTCAAAGGTCATCATAAGTTTATATTCCCAGACTTTCCTGATTCTTTGAGATTTGAAATTACCTTTCAAAACTACTATTTTCATATGTATTATGGTGTGATCAGGGCTACAGAAGTGTTTAGGCACAGGTAGATCTGTCCTTTTTTCTTTTATTGTGCGGTGATGAGAGTTCATTCTAGTTCTCAGTTGTTGCCTCGTCTCCCCTACATATGGATTCCCACTCGCACATTTTGCTATCACATGTCTTATCTCTGAACTTTTGTATTACTGCCCAGATGCTCTACCCCCTCCCAATACAGACCACCATGCTCTGACTATTCAACCTAGTATATGTGTATATATGTGTGTGTGTGTCTTCAGAATTTGTGTTGTTATTATTAGCCTGATGAAGAGGCCATAGTGTCTTGAAAGCTTGCTTGTTCTTAACACCTTTTCAGTTCGCCATTAAAAGGTATCAACCACTGAGGACTCTCAGATTCTACTATTTTTCTATCTACTGGCTAACACAGTACAAACATTTTTTACCTTATCACACATTCATTCAAAAATGTGTACATTTTTATTTTAGTATAAGGAAGATTTCTGTCTTGTGGAACGTTGGAGAGTCAAAAACAGTACAAATAGGTTTCATTAATAAGGGGTTAATGTTGAGATAGACAGAATAACCGCACTGAGGCCGAGCTTTGAAATTCTTTTCACAACTAGAATATATGTATCAGGAGTTTAAGAATAATGCGGTTACCTTGGCAACTGATACTCCAGACTAATGAACACAAACACGGAGCTTGTATTTTATGTGAAGAGGCTCAAAAAATAACTGAGAGATGCAAAAAAAGACATAACCTTACTATTGTTTCCAAAGTCTTTGCATATATTCCTTCACTGGAATAAAAAGTAAGTTGAGGATAAAAAGGAATGGAAAAAAAGCAGTAGATAAAATAATAATAATTCAGCCTGCAAACATGTAGACAAACACTAGTGGAGGAGACCACTGCACACCCATTAATACTCCTGTATGCATTGAGCTCCCCCTGGTGGTGACTGCTGCTGAATTTTATTATGTATATGGCTCTGTAGCCCTGTTAAAAAAAAAAAAAAAGATCTAAAAAGATATATAATAAACTTATGCCAGCAATGGATTTTGATGCGATTATGCCTAAAATTTTGTATCTATGACCTGTGCCATTTTACTGCAGTTAGATCGAATCATCTTATTGTACATCTGAAAGGAAGGGGCTGCCTTACAAACATGTAATGTGCTTTTGGGTGAAAACCATGTTGTTCATGTTTCTTTTTTAAAGGGATCCTGTCGCCTCCAAAACGCCTCATAAGCTATCAAAATATGTCCCTGCAGCATCCCATCACTAATCTAACACTCCTTTTGTCTCAGAAAAGCAACCTGTGAAAGTGGAGAAAAACGTTTTATAACTTATTCATTACCTATGTTAATTAGCAGGAGCTATATTCTTTAGCCCCTAGGGCTGGCCATCTTTGTCATAAGATCACGCCCTAATAGGCGTGATCTTCTATTCATATGGTATTCAGCGCCTCCCTGCTCTCCTCGGCTGTAATGGGGCTGTAATGACGCGAATCGCGTCATTTCCGGCATCGGGTGACATCAGTACACCCACGCCGCATGCGCAATGCGGTGCTTGAAGCCTACAGAGCAGCGCGGGTGTACTGACGTCACCCGATGCCGGAAATGACGCGATTCACGTCACTACAGTCCCATTACAGCCCAGGCAGCGCCGAGAAGAGCAGGGAGGCGCTAAATACAATGTGAATAGAAGATCACGCCTATTAGGGCGTGATCTTATGACGAACATGGCCCGCCCTAGGGACTAAAGAATATAGACCCAGCTAATTAATATCGCTAATGAATAAGTTATAAAACGTTTTTTCCCACTTTCACAGAATGCTTTTTTGAGCCAAAAAGAGTGTGGGATTAGTGATAATAGCTTAAGAGGCGTTTTGGAGGTGATAGGATCCCTTTAAGGCTGATCCTATTTAATTCACAAAAATAATGGCCACTTTACACTTCCGAACGTCGGTCCGATATTGGATCCAACCCCGCGGAGCGCGCTTTTTCTGGGCAGAATTCCAAGATCGGATAGAAGATGTTACACAGCACAATATCGGCAGCCAACGCACCAGCGATGTCTACGCCCCCTTGTACGGCCGACACAGGAACGACCATTTAACATGGGAGAGAATAGGGGACGTTGTACTTCACATCGTTGTCGGGCTTTTACACAGCCCGATCCGGCCACAACGTCCATCCAATATCGGGCGGTTGGAGAGCACGCTCATTTGAGCCCAGATATTGTTTTGGCATCATTCGTGCATCGTATTGGACATTTATACTACACAACGCACGAACGATATTGGGGCCAACGCACGAACCACGTGACTTTTGGTAGGAGTTGGACACCGATATCGGGACGTGTAAAGTGGCCATAAGAGTCTCCAGCCTCAACCCAACTTTTAGTAATTACCAGCTTGCAATTATCGCAGGATGAGCAAACAAGAAAAAAGTATATTCAGCCTACTATGATGCTGCTAGTATGTGATCCCCCAAGCTGCACGGAAGGTTCAGGGCTGCACACCATGATTGTAGGTAATTCGAAGAGGAGGTAGAGAAAAAAATCCAGCAGCGGCTCCAATTTCCATAGTCTAATGAAAAAATACATTTTAGTAATTCATATTAAAAAAGGCACAGACAGTAAAAAAATCATTGAAAAAAACGCACGCGTTTCAGACCATACTGGTCTCTTCATCAGGCATGATATAGCAAATAATCTGAAGAAACACAAATATATAAAAATATATAAAATACACCAGCAGAGCAGAAGCAGAATAATAAATGGACATGCCTCTGCTTGTGTTTCTTCAGATACTTGATCGAGTATGTCCAGGTAATGTGGCATTCTGTGATTGGTCAGTCTTCCCTGGACTCCAGCTTCGGTGATTGGTCAGTCTTCTTTGGACTCCATCTTGCTCTCAGAGCATGGTGTGATGTGGCAGGAAATGGCAGCCATGTTTAAATCACAACTTATACAATGTAAAATAATACACTCTGTAGATCGTTTCTCCCATGCCCTTATGTCTTAAGGTTAATTAAGTATTTGATCCTATGGCTCTCCTCAACAATACCATGCCTGATGAAGAGACCTAAGGAGTCTTGAAAGCTTGCTTTGTAACATCAATTATTTTATTTCTGTTAGGCTACCTTCACATTAGCGTTTGTGTCTGCATGCTGATGGCATGCAGACACAAACGCAGTCAAAAGCGATGTCATTTTGATGTGTCCGCAGCGGAGAATGTCTGCCTGCGGACACATCACTGTGCAGGCTGGCCAGCCAATCGGAGGTGTCCGGGGGCGGAGATCAGTGCCGGAGATCTCCTCCTCCCCCCGCCGGTAAGCTCCGGGACATGTCGGCGGGGAGAAACAGCTGATTTGACAGCTGTTTGAATCTCCCGCGCCGACACCGAGAGGAGATGTCGGCGCGGGAAGATTCAAACAGCTGTCACATCAGCTGTTTCTCACCGCCGACATTGCTAGGGTATTACCGGCGGCGGGGAGGAGGAGACCATCAGAGGCTGAGCTGATCTCCCGGTGGCCGTCGGTGATCTCCTGTGACATCACCGGCGGCCACCGGGAGATTTTTCAATGGGTCCACAGCGTTCTCCTGCGCTGTCAAGCGCAGAACACTGCGGACCCATTGACGACAATGCATGTTTTGTGCGCTTGGGGACGCTTGCTGATTTTCCAAGGTCCCCGAGCGTACAAAAAAAATGCAACATGCTGCGTCCCGGGTGCGGACGCTGGACCCTGGAAGGAGCAGATATCGTCCGCATCCGCACCCGAACGCAGCAAACGCAGGCACTATGCGTTCCTATGTTAAACATAGGAACGCAGTGCGCATGCGTTTGACTGCGTATGGGAACGCAGCATAAGCTGCGTTCACATACGCAAATGTGAAGGCAGCCTTAGCCAGTAAAATCAGTGGCATAACTTGAAACTCATGGGCCCAGAAAGCTCCAATAGGACCCTTAATTATTGCAAATCTTTAATACCATAATGGCCACTTTACACGTCCCGATATCGTTGTCCAACTTTGATAAAAAGTCACGTGGTTCGTGCGTTGGCCCCAATATCGTTCGTGCGTTGTGTGGTGTAAATGTACAATGCGACGTAAGAACGATGCGAAAACGATATCGGGGAAGAATTGTGCAGGCTCTCCAACTGCCCGATATTGGATGGACGATCTGGCAGGATTGTTCTGTGTGACAGCCCAACACCGACTTGGAGAGCAACTTCCCCTATTCACTCCCATGTTAAATGGTCGTTCCTGGGTCGCTCGTACAAGGGGGCGTACAGTGTACACATCGCAGTTGTGTTGCCTGCCGATATCTCCCTGTGTGACAGCTCCTATGCGATCTTGGATTTTAGCCAAAAAAGTGTGCGGCCCCGTGCCGTTGTATACAATATCGAAACGATGTTGGTATGTGTAAAGTGGCCATTAGTCTTTTTCTATAGGACAAAGGGACTTTGGCTCCAGGGCTCGTGTGCGATTGCAACACCTGCATCTATTGTAGTTATGCCTCTGATTAAAAGGTATTATAATTACAAGATTATTATTTTGTTTCTCCCACTGAGACCGTTCAATCACAGATCTCAATCTCACAGTTTTTGTCAATTTAAACTTTGGATATTTTGTGCAGCGAGTGAATGTGTTTTCTCCAGGGACATAACTACAACAGGTGCAGGGGTTGCATTCGCATACGGGCCCTGCAGCCTAAGGGCCGCTTCACACTGCGGCATGATCAGGTCTGGTTCTGTCTGCGGGCGCCGCGGTCCTGACCTGTCAGCGGTTGCAGCTGCGCGTGCTGCACACAGGACCAGAGGGCATAATAGCCCCCCAGTCCTGTGTGTTGATCCGGTCCGCAGCTGTCTGGGTCTTCCCGGACAGAACCGGACCGGATCATGCCGCAGTGTGAAGCGGCCCTAAGGGGCCCTGAAATCCTTTTAGCTTATAGAAAAAGACTATTGGTATTAAAGTTTTGCAATATTTGGGAGTCCTGTTGGAGCTTTCACATTGGGGCTCGTGAGCTTCAAGTTACACCACTGGTTTTCTCACATTCTCATCCACTATGCTGTGTTATAAAACAGCGGATTTTCCGCCAAGTGATATGAAGTGGAAAATTTGCTGTGTGTCACTATGTGGGAACGTGGCCTTGGGGGAACTAATCTTATCAGGGGTTAACAAGCACCAGGTTGTAGTAAACATGTATGAGATAAAAATCTGTTACCATCTAGAAAACAATGTTCAGTCCCCTGAATCAGGGCCTTTGGTCAAGTAATAGACTCAAGAATCACCATTTAATAATGTCACCCAGATGTCAGAGCAGAATGCAAATCCCGTAGGATAAAGACAATAAAAAAGTTCACACTTTGTTCTGTTGATGAGATCAATGACTGCACTAATTGACTACTGTGAAGTCAGAAGTGATGTGACCCCGGGGACTAGAAGAAGCCAAGTTAGCTCCACTGTAATTTGGAAGAAAGAAGATCAGGAATATTTACTGCTCAATATGACCATCCAAATTCATATGGGAAATCTACAGACTCTCCTGCCTGCTATTCACACTTACAGACTGTAAACTCTTCTATGCATGTCCGGTTCATTAGTTGTATCTCTACCAATTTAATAATAATATTTATTCATTTATATAGCGCTATTAATTTCATACCACTTTACATATATCAGTAATGCTGTCCCTATTGAGGCTCACAATCTAAAATCCTATCAGTATGTCTTTGAAATGTGGGAGGAAACCAGAGTGCCCGGAGGAAACCCACATAAACACAGGGAGAACATACAAACTCCTTACAGATGTTGTCCTTGGTGGGAATTGAACCCAGGACCTCAGTGCTGCAAAGGCTGCAGTGCTAATCACTTGAGCCACCGTGCCGTCCAATATGGCTTCTGTGGTTACGTATTCATTTATTATGCTTGATTATACAGCAACATCATAATCACTGCCCCCAATGGGGTTCACAGTCTAATTCCCTATCACTATGTCTTTGCAGTGTGGGAGGAAAATGGGGAACCCGGAGGAAACCCATGTAACACAGGGAGATCATACAAACTCCTTGCAGTTGCCCTTGGTGGGATCTCAACCACTGTCCTGCTCCATATATTGAAAATAATCCATAAAATTGGGTAAGAAAATACCTGTGAGATCATTCAGATATCGAATTATTCCACGTATGAGAAACACAGACCATTTTCTTTTATCAGAGTTTGATTCAGTGTGGTCTGAGTTTCATCAGTTATTCTTGTACGTGGAGAAAATAAAGTTCCCCCACCTTCTCCATTTTGATAGTTCGATGTCATCCAAGTGCTGTCTGATTTTTTTCAAGATTTGCATTGTTGACTTTGATCGAACCCTCAGATCAAAATCAGTCACATCTTAGTGATTTTCCACGTACCCAAATGGTCTGCGAAAAATCACAAACATGAATAGCCCCATATACTATCACAGACAGGTACAATCTCTGCAAGTGAAAACTACATATAGCACTCAAATGCAAAAATCGAACATCTGATTGAGGTCTATCAATGTCCATGAAACATTTTACAGTGTGGGCTGACTCATGGGGACATTCCTTTGTATGGTCAATTTCTAAGTTTTCCGAATTGATAAAATGCAAATATATAATTGTTTTAATAATCATATCAGAATAAAGTTTGACATTTCAGCTAATATCCACTTGGTAGTCCAAACCAAATCTTTGTGGATATAGCCATGGTCGGCACAACACAGCTGATAGCTGACAAACTTGACAATTTTGCTTCCTGAAAAAGAACACGTTTTTTAATAGGGAGATAAATGGCTGCTCAGGATCTCTGTTGCAAAAAGTAAAATCAGAAAAGGACAGTGTTTCTTTGATCTGCGCTGCACATACGATGAAAGTAGGACGGAATGACCACAGTTGTCAGACAATGATGGTTTTTATTCTGACGCATTTCGGAGCTAAAATCCCAGCTCCTTCCTCAGGAAACTAACAGACCACAGTTGTCAGACAATGATGTTTTTTATTCCAACGCATTTCGAAGCTTCGAAACGCGTCGAAATAAAAACCATCATTGTCTCGCAACTATAGTCATTCCGTCCTACTTTAATCGTATGTGCAACATGGATTAAAGAAACACTGTCCTTTACTGATTTGTCTTCAACACCATTGTTTACAAGTTGAGTGTGGATCCTGCGGTAGCCATACCATACCAATATACCGGTTGTGGGTTATACAACTGCCCCAGGTGAGCAGCAACAAACGTTTGTACAGCATAAGGTTATAAGGATAAGACCCTATTGCGCTTTCTCTCCACTTTTATACTGTATATTGATGCAAAAAGTAGACACATAAAACCAAGATCATACAACGCCTGACTCCAATGGGGGCTTCTATCTGACTGAGCCTTTAACTGCAATTAGGCAAACAAGGAACCCTTGTATGACAAATGCAACATTAGCAACCAAGTGAGGGGTTGAAGGAGGGGGTGGTGTCCCAACACAGAGGGGTTCAAGGGCTAGTGCTTTCATGCTATCAACCCCACCCATTAATCTAGCAGAAGAAAGAAAGATGCAGTTGTACATGTGGGAGAGTTTTTGTTCCCCCAGAATTTTTTAAATACAATTTTTTTCTAGAGCTGAAGCAGAGTCTTTTAGGCTACTTTCACATAACGATTTTTTAAAATCCGATGCTGTCCGATATAAATCGGACAGCATCGGATCTAAACTGATCCCTGCAGTCGGATGCCAAATAGGCATCCGATCCGACATTCTGCAGGATCAGTTGCTGTCACTGTCACAGCTGTTCTCCCCTGGTGCTCCCCCTCATCTCCCCTGTGTGTCCCCCTCATCACCCCTCTTTTTCCCCCTCTTCACCACTGTGTGTGTCCCCCCTCTTCTCCCCTGTGTGGCCCCCTCATGTCCCCTGTGTCCCCCCCTCTTCTCCCCTGTGTGGCCCCCTCACGTCCCCTGTGTGGCCCCCTCATGTCCCTCAGTACTCCCCCTCCTTTCCCCTGTCCTCCGGAATAAAAAATAAAAAACATTTTATTCTCACCTATTCCCGAGCCCCCGCCGTCTCCTGCCGTCTTCCTGCAGGCTCCAGGTGGCTCCCGCAGGCTCCCGGTGTCTGCAGAGGTCTTCTTCATCTGTACAGGACCTGCCGTGATGTCACAGTCACGTGACAGCAGGTTACACCATGGTAACCTGCAGTCACGTGACTGTGACATCACCGCAGGTCTTGTACAGAAGTAGAAGACCTCTGCAGATACCGGGAGCCTGCGGGAGCCACCGGGAGCCTGCAGGAAGACGGCGGGGGCTCGGGTAGAGGTGAGCATAAACTTTTTTTTTTTTTTAAACCCCTGCCTTCCGGTTTGGAGCATTTTTACTGTACTGAGCATGCTCAGTACAGTAAAATTGGGTCCGAGGACACATACGATGTATCCTCGGACCCTGCCCCATAGGGCCCCATGCTAAAAACATCGGACCATATCGGTTGTGCACTAAATGCCATCCGATTTGGTCCGATCCGATTTCGTTTTCGGTGCAAAAATCGGAGCATGCTCCGATTTTTGCACCGATAAACAAATCGGACAGAATCGGATCGGACCAAATCGGATGGCATTTAGTGCACATCCGATTCGGTCTGATGCCCTTAGGGCTGCATGGGGCCAAATTTCGGATCTGATGGACAGCATCGGATTTGCAAAATCCGTAATGTGAAACCAGCCTTAGAGTTTTTGGAGCAGAAACTCAGGCTATGTTCCAACAATGACCTTTTGATATGTTTTTGATGTTGTGTCAAAAACACATTTTCCCATTCTATCAAAGCGGATGGGATTTTTTTAAATCTCCTGCCCACGGTGCAGCTTTTTACTCATCGTAAACTGCATGTGTCACATCCACAGCATGTCAGTTTGTCTTGCAGATACACTGAGTTTTCTGTGCAGATCTTCTGCCAAGACTTGCATTAGATGTGAAAAATCCACGAGTAAAAAAATGCCAAGCATATTTAGTCCATTCAGAGGCAGAAATGCATCAAAAATGCTAATAATCCACACCTAAAGGCCACGGTACACACATAGATATCTGTGACCAACTTCTGAACAGATCTCTGGTTGCAGTGAAATCATGGACACATTGTTACATTTGTACACAGCCACAAAATGGAACAATGTGTCCATGATTTCACTGCAACCAGAGATCTGTTCAGAAGTTGGTCGCAGATATCTGTGTGTGTAACGTGGCCTTAAGAATATCAATAAAGTTTTGTAAAAGCGAAATACAAGAAATTCTCAAATGATAAGAAAATTTAATAAGGCATGACCCACCCAGAGACAAAAAATGCATCATCAAAAATGTGACATGTTAAAAAAAAATGCACACAAATGAAAAATGCACAACTAAGCTAATTTACATAATAGCCAAAAATGGGTCAGAAAACCTGCAACATCAAAACTCATCGTGGGATCGAACACTGAACGTTTTTGAGGAGTTTTGAGATTTGAAAAGTTTCTGCTCCAAAACCTCCTTGAAAATGCAGTGCCTCGATTTCACCAGCTTCAAAGGAGTGACATGCACTTTCTTTTCTCCCACCAAGCATTTTTAACAATCTGAGGTGAAATTTTTTTAATTAAAAAAATGCTCCAAACACTCAACATCTGAACAGCACAGTGACTACAATAGAAAAGATTACTAAGGGAATGTGGACACAGCGTCACTTAGATGCCTAGCACAACCGACAAGACGTTGCAGAAGATGGAACATGTGCACAGAAGTGTTGTTATTACATTACTATGCACTATGTTTATTTTATGGGAAAGTTTTGAGACAGATTTGGGGCGGAATCCATATGAAAAAGACACTGTATTCACTAAACCACAGAATTTTTCAAGCATATTTTATACAATGTGTCAGGGACTTTTTTAAAAGCAGATCAACTCAAAAAAACACCTTAAAAATCTCAATGTACACATAGCATGAGTGGACACAGACAGAAGTGGGCCTCCTGTGCAACAACAATATACAGGCCCTTTATAGTCAAAAAGTTCATCAAAATGCACAATTCCAATGGGCCCCCTAACTTCTTGGGCTTTCCCTGTGTGGCTTCACAGGCTGCACCAATGGGCCATTGATACCTGGCAGATGTCCATGATCAACCCTACCTTCTCCTACTGTATCCTCACCCATCTCTTGTAGCCTGTGAGCCTTCTTGGGTAGGGAACTTTCTCCTCCCCTACTGTATCCTCATCCATCTCGACTATGGGTGCCGTCATACCAGGTGACGTCGTCGATGTCGGAGTTTACATGCGGCGACACCTCCGGCGATCTTACAGGTGGCGTCGCCGCTGGGGTGTCTAAAAACTCCAGCGGTGATGCCGTAATATGGGAGCCTACGGCTCCCATCGCCTGTGAGATCACCGTCCCCCGTTTACATGGGGCAATGTGTACACATCGCCCCAGAGTGCTCGTCTGGTTTCAGAGCGCTGCTGTAAAACTAGGCGACCACTCAAATGTGTTGCCCTCGCCTATTCACATTAGGCGACGCATCGGCGATGTCGGCGGTGATAGGCCACGTCCCAGCGTCGCCTATAAAATCTCCGCCGAAATCGCCAGGTGTGACGGTACCTTATGAGCTGTCGTGGGCAGGGTCCTCTCTTCTTCTCTACTGTATTCTCACCAATCCCTTGTAGACTGTGAGCCCTTGTGGGTAGGGACCTGTCTCCTCACCTACTGTATCCTAACCCATCTCTTGTAGACTGTGAGCCCTTGTGGGTAGGGTCCGTTCTTATCCCCTACTGTATCCTCACCCATCCCTTGTAGACTGTTAGCCCTCACGGGTAGGATCCTCTCTCCTACCCCATTGTATTCTCACCCATCCCTTGTAGACTGTGAGTCTTCGCGGGCAGGGTCCTCTCTCCTCTCCTACTGTACCTCATCTATCCCTTGTAGACTATGAGCCCTTGCAGACAGTGTCCTCTCTCTTCACTTACTGTATCCTCACCCATCCCTTGTAAACTGTTAACCCTCGCGGGCAGGGTCCTCTCTCCTTCTATACCTGTCTGTGTCTTGTGTTGTTCATAAATATTGTACTTGTGTATGTATGCCCATTTTTACATGTAAAGCACCATGGAATAAATGGCACTATAATAATAAATAATATTAAAAAAATCTGCATATCATCTGGTTGGAATAGAAAGTGTTCCCTTTTAGGTTTTATCTTGTTGAAATACAATGTCAGGATTATTGGGCAGAAAAAAAACAGGAATAAAGGAGCGCTGCCAGTAGGAGTAACCAGAGGGTTGCAAGAAAAAATATATTTTTTGTTATTAATTTAAAACATGATACACGTTTCTTCATCAGGTAGGATTCTTGGGCAAGTACTTAGAACCCCACCCCCACCAAAAAAGAAAAAAAACCTGCAGTCTTGGAGAAACAGGTATGTATATACTATTTTTGGTGCTTGGCCTCTCTATGGTGTGTATGCCCCTATAAGTATATAGTGTGATTATCAGCTTTGCCGCACTATTGCCATGCTGCTATGATGTTTCTAAACTTTTCTGTTTTGATTGCTCAGGTAATAGGTAAGAAAAGTGAGCGTGACTGACTACCCAACCAATGCTGCATGGTGCATGGAAACCTCTCATGTAGGAGACAGGCTGTGGAAAACAGCAATTCACAATCCTTTGCTCACCAGACAGAATCAAATTACAGATAAGGGACAGTCTGAAAGCTTTAATTAAAGAGAATCCAGGGATGTCAGGGTGGCATTGTTCAGCTCTATTTTTAGGCTTTCGAGGGCCGCTTACAATCTAATTGTTACAATGATCCTGCGGAAATCTGATCCTGTGGAAATTGGGCCGCACAAACCGATCTGATTGTATCATTCAATTGTTGTTATTGATTTGTTAGGAAATTTATAATTTCACAACTTGTATTTCACAGTGCTTTACTGATGCATTACTGTCCTCATTGGGGCCCACAATATAAATTCTCTATGGGCCACTTTACACACAGCAACTTATCTGTCCAACCTCTGAACATTAGGCTGCCTTCACATTTGCAGATGCCTCCGCAGTGTTCTGGGGCCCACAATATAAATTCTCTAAGGGCCACTTTACACACACCAACTTATCTGTCCAACCTCTGAACATTAGGCTGCCTTCACATTTGCAGATGACTCCGCAGCGTTCTGCGGAGGCATCTGCAAGCCTCTGCATGCAGACCGCAGACCCTATCTTTATAATGGAGCGCACGGTGTCTGCAGATGCTTGCAGACTGTCGTGCGCTCCCATTGCCCGCCATGAGTGATCTGTGCGCAGGCGGATGCCTGCGCACAAATCACACAGTCTCGTCCGCACCAGGGACGCGACTCATGGCGGGCAATGGGAGCGCATGGCAGTCTGCAAGCATCTGCAGACACTGTGTGCTCCATTATAAAGATAGGGGCTGCGGTCTGCATGCAGAGGCTTGCAGATGCCTCCGCAGAACGCTGCGGAGGCATCTGCAAATGTTAAGGCAGCCTAATGTTCAGAGGTTGGACAGATAAGTTGGTGTGTGTAAAGTGGCCCATAGAGAATTTATATTGTGGGCCCCAGAACACTGCGGAGGCATCTGCAAATGTGAAGGCAGCCTTACTGGTTGCAGTGAAATCATGGACACGTTGCTCCATTTTGTGGCTGTGTACAAATGGAACAATGTGTTCATGATTTCACTGCAACCAGTAAGTTGTTCAGAAGTTGGACAGATAAGTTGGTGTGTGTAAAGTGGCAATATCAGTAAAGCGGCCGTCACACTCATCCATATCGTGAGCGATATTGTTAGCGATCACGTGCACGCGCGATCGCTTACAATATCGCTCACATCGTTGGTGAACTGTCACACAGACAGACTCAACAGCGATGTGGAGCCGCGATATCGCTGGTAACTATGGTACACATCGGGTACCATAGATACCATCTCCCAGCATAGGCTGTGCCGCTGGGGGATCGTTCATCGTGGTGTCATACACCACGATGAAGCTGTTTGTTAAATCGTTCATCGCTAGATATGAGCTCCTGCTCTCATATCTGTGATGTCACGATCAAGCGATTTTACATTGTAAAATCGCTTGATTACATGCAACGATGCCCAAACGATATCGCTTAAGCGATCAAAAAGGAGATCACTTAAACGATATCGGGCTTAAAATGGTAGCGTGTGACGGCCGCTTAAGGCTGCCTTCAGATTTGCAGATGCCTCCGCAGCGTTTTGCGGAGGCATCTGCAAGCATCTGCATGCAGACGGCAGCCCCTATGTTTATAATGGAGCGCACGGCGGTCTGCAGATGCTTGCAGACCGCCGTGCGCACCCATTCACTCCTATATGTGATCTGTGCGCAGGCGATGCCTGCGTACAGATCACACACTCTCGTTGCATGTTGCGTCCCTGGTGCGGGCGAGAGTGTGTGATTTGTGCGCAGGCATCGTAGGTGCGTAGACATTGAGGTCCGTGGAAGGGGTAGGAGCCCCGAAACGGAGATCCGTCATCTCTGCTGTCTCTGCACCCCCTCCCTTCTGAGTGGGACCCTGGAATGAGGGTACCCAAATAAAGCACCTTTGAAACACGCCCGGTGAGTGCCGCTATCTTTTTTTCTTTTTACGCTCCATTATAAACATAGGGGCTGCGGTCTGCATGCAGATGCTTGCAGATGCCTCCGCAAAACGCTGCGGAGGCATCTGCATATCTGAAGGCAGCCTAAGTATGGAGAGGAAACCAGAGAACCCAGAGGAAACCCAGGCAAACACAGGGAGAACATACAGACTCCTTGCAGATGTTGTCCCTGGTGGAATTTGAATCCAGGACCCCAGCACTGCAAAGCAACAGTGCTGACCACTGAGCCCCTCCGTACAGTGCGAACCACTGAGCTCCCCATACAGTGCTGACCAATGTGCCACCCCGTACAGTGCTGACCAATGTACCACCCCATACAGTGATGACCACTGAGACCCTCCATACATTGTGAACCACTGAGCTCCCCATACAGTGCTGACCAATGAGCCACCCTGTACAGTGCTGACCAATATGCCACCCCATACATTGCTGATCACTGAGCCACCCCATTCAGTGCTGACCAATGTGCCACCTCATACAGTGCTGATCACTGAGGCCCTCCGTACAGTGTGAACCACTGAGCTCCCCATACAGTGCTGATGTGGCGCCCCTGCGTCCAGGAGGCCACAAAGGGAACTGCAGCCAGGCAGGTAGGACACTTGTTGCACAACAACACCCTCACAGCCCACATAACCCACGTGTAGGAGCAGGTAGCATCCAGCCCTGAGATTAGATACTCTATGAGATTGAGGGTGGTGGATTTGGAGGAGTGGGTTGGGCACACACGTAGTCAGGTGACTTGACAGTAGAAATAGGAAGGGGGAGGAGGAAGGAGTCAGTAGGCCGAGGTAGGCTGAGAGGCAAAGACTGAAAATCACACGTCCTGTGAGTGTAAGGCCTAGGAGCGCAGAATCTGTACTGAGTTAGTGTGAGCCGGAGGAGAGAGAAAGCCCATCCGAAGCTGATACCACCAGGAGTGTGAGAGGACTGAGAGGGACGGTGATATCCGGGCCCTAAGAACGCAGCTGAAGCTACTGACTGCAGGCAGAGAAGTCCCTCCTATGATACCGAGAGGAACAGAGAGAAAGGAGCCTGGTAGAGCCTCAGACTTGAGGACTGCTGGAGGCTGGGCTGAAGTAGAGTGTCGGCTCTAGAGGGGACCGTAGTTTACCCGGCATCCCCAAACAACACGACGGGGGGTCTTAGTTCCAGATTGAGATCCCTACCCCAAAGGACAGGCAGCTCAGTGACAAACTGAAGGACCCACAGGGGCCCGAGTCACCGCCATACTGTCCGGCGTTTCACACACACACCCATGGAGACGGAGACCGTAATAGCCCAGAAAGGACACTAAAGACTGTGTGAGGGGTCACAGAGAGAGAGGCCTGGCTGCAGAGCAAAGGGAACCCGGAGAGGGAGAATGTGCCAGTGTATTAAGAACTGTACTTGAACTTTGTAAGAACTGTAACTGAGCTGTAAAGTGACTTGAAGAACTGAGAGTAAACACGGAAAACCCTGGAACTGCTTCCCTTGTGTTTCTGCATGAAAGTGATTCTCTCCATACAGGATACAGCCTGTCAGCACCAGCCAGGATGAGAGATCCCTGCAGCGTCTGCAAAGTAAGTGTGCTACACACTCCACAATAGACTTAACCCTTACTGCCCCGGGGAACACAGTTCTACCCACTGGAACTATTACACCTAAGCTGCTATCCCATCATCCCCGGAGGTTCTGCAGCAGCGGCGGCCCCATCACTGGCCGCATATAGTGGGTGGCGTCACGACTGACAACGCCCTGTAAATATTCCCTTTTATTGCCGAGCCCGGACACGGACCGGACCAGCCGTGACTTCCCCAGCAGCAGACCGGTCCAGTCCGGGTCCGGGTACCGAGTACCCCTGTCTCAGTGGGCCCGACACTGACCAATGAGCCACCCCGTACAGTGCTGACCAATGTGCCACCCCATACAGTGCTGACCAATGTGCCACCCAATACAGTGCTGACCAATGAGCTACCCCATACAGTGCTGACCAATGTGCCACCCCGTACAGTGCTGACCACTGAGCTCCCCATACAGTGCTGACCAATGAGCCACCCCATACAGTGCTGATCACTGAGCCACCCCGCACAGTGCGAACCACTCAGCTCCCCATACAGTGCTGACCAATGTGCCACCCCATACAGTGCTGACCAATGTGCCACCCTGTACAGTGCTGACCACTGACCTCCCCATACAGTGCTGACCAATGAGCCACCCCATACAGTGCTGACCACTGAGAACCTTCGTACAGTGTGAACCACTGAGCTCCCCATACAGTGCTGACCAATGAGCCACCCCGTACAGTGCTGACCACTGAGAACCTTCGTACAGTGCGAACCACTGAGCTCCCCATACAGTGCTGACCAAAGTGCACCCCATACAGTGCTGACCACTGAGACCCTCCATACAATGCGAACCACTGAGCTCCCCATACAGTGCTGACCAATGAGCCACCCCGTACAGTGCTGACCAATGTGCCACCCCATACAGTGCTGACCACTGAGCCCCTCCGTATAGTGCGAACCACTGAGCTCCCCATACAGTGCTGACCAATGAGACACCCCGTACAGTGCGAACCACTGAGCTCCCCATACAGTGCTGACCAATGAGCCACCCCGTACAGTGCTGACCAATGTGCCACCCCATACAGTGCTGACCAATGTGCCACCCCCGTACAGTGCTGACCACTGAGCTCCCCATACAGTGCTGACCAATGAGCCACCCCATACAGTGCTGACCACTGAGACCCTCCATACAGTGTGAACCACTGAGCTCCCCATACAGTGCTGACCAATGAGCCACCTTGTACAGTGCGAACCACTGAGCTCCCCATACAGTGCTGACCAATGAGCCACCCCGTACAGTGCTGACCAATGTGCCACCCCATACAGTGCTGACCAATGTGCCACCCCGTACAGTGCTGACCACTGAGCTCCCCATACAGTGCTGACCAATGAGCCACCCCATACAGTGCTGACCACTGAGACCCTCCATACAGTGTGAAACACTGAGCTCCCCATACAGTGCTGACCAATGAGCCACCTTGTACAGTGCGAACCACTGAGCTCCCCATACAGTGCTGACCAATGAGCCACCCCGTACAGTGCTGACCAATGTGCCACCCCGTACAGTGCTGACCACTGAGCTCCCCATACAGTGCTGACCAATGAGCCACCCCATACAGTGCTGACCAATGTGCCATCCCATACAGTGCTGACCACTGAGACCCTCCGTACAGTGCAAACCACTGAGCTCCCCATACAGTGCTGACCAATGAGCCACCCCATACAGTGCTGACCAGTGTGCCACCCCATACAGTGCTGACCACTGAGATCCTCCGTACGGTGCGAACCACTGAGCTCCCCATACAATGAGCCACCCCGTACAGTGCTGACCACTGAGACCCTCCGTACAGTGCGAACCACTGAGCTCCCCATACAGTGCTGACCAATGAGCCACTACGTACAGTGCTGACCAATGTGCCACCCCATACAGTGCTGACCACTGAGCCACCCCATACAGTGCTGACCACTGAGCCACCCCATACAGTGCTGTCCAATGAGCCACCCCGTACAGTGCTGACCAATGTGCCACACCATACAGTGCTGACCACTGAGCCACCCCATACAGTGCTGACCACTGAGCCCTTCTGTACAGTGCTGACCATCAAGCCCCCCCATACAGTGCTGACCACTTAACTACCCTGTTCTGTGCTGAGCACTGCGCCCCCCTGTGCAGTGTTAACCACTGAGCCCCCCGTACAGAGATGAACACTAAGCTCCTCTGTACAGTGATAAACACTGAGGCACCACATACGGTGCTGACCACTGAGCCCCCCTCATACAGTGCTAACCACTGAGCCATCCCATACTGACCACTAAGCCCCCCCATACAGTACTGACCACTGAGCCACCATACTGGCCCAGGAAATGCACTACATATTGAACAATGGTCATATACACTGGATTAGTGCTGCCTCTCAATGGGTAAATGATTGGTAATTCCTTGGGGTTTGATTACTTTGTACACATTTTGCAGTTACGCAGGTTTTTTTTTCCTTTTGACAATATCATGGGTAAAAATGTATAGTGACCACAATGAGTATGTTCAAATGTAGCTTTTTCCTGTATGAAAAAAAAGACCATGGACAAAAATTTGCAACAGAATTGACTCGCGTTTTTGCTGTACACCCAATTTTTATCTCATTGTGGGACAAACTTCATTGAAAGTGCTAGAAATGTAGAAAAAATGCCACGAAAAACTCACAGTGTGTCTGAGACTGTAGCGGTCTCACACTCATTTGTTAGTAATGTAAACTTTTGCACCTTAGTTTATATGCACTTTACGCAGGGCCGGCGTTAGGGGGGGCAGACTGGGCACTTACCCAGGGCCCCCACCCTCTGAAGGGCCCCCAGCAGGGTCCTACACTAATAATGTTGCTGCAGGTTTTATTGGCTCTTCCCCGCTCTCCTTCCCTGAGAGCAGTGCGCGCTGAATATCACCCCCATCTGCGGCCTCCTGCCGCTCACTCTGCGTGCTGATCGGGACACTGATACCGCGCGCGCCGCACGCGGTATCACTGCTCTGCACTGTTCCAGTCTTCAGTATTGCAGGAGGGCGGTGCTGCAGCTCAGCCTTACACTGATTGGTTAAACTACAGCCACTCAGTGTTAGTTTTGACTGCACTCTGTCCTTTGGATTAGTAGCACAGCTCAGGCAGGGAGCTGTGCTGTGATTGGTGGAGTGCCAGTGAGCTGTGCTGTGATTGGTGGAGCCCCTGCCTCCTCCTCTCTTCATTCACTGGCGCTATGATGACGAACAGAGGGAATCCACTGCTCCCTCCTGCATCACTCTCTTGGCCAAAGTAAGTTACATGGACTCCTCTGTTATTATCGTTCTTCAGAATGAGGGCCCACAGTGTCTGCAGGGTCAGTGGGGGTGACACAGTATTGGAGTGGGCCCTCAGAAAGGAGAGAGTGAGGGCCCCCTGTACACAAATGCAAGGTTTGAATAAGGAAGCAGCATTTCCTCGGCTGCTCCACAGAGCCAGATACAGGAAGAGCTGCTGGAGCACTGCACTGTAGCTTTATATTAGTACTCTATACACTGCTATACCGGGAGGGTGGGTGGGGGAGGGGTGCCAGCACTGCTACATCACCCTGAGCACAGGGATTGGGGAAGAACATGTAGGAGGAACACGCTGCCTGCTGAGTGCAGAGCTGCCTAGTAATGAAGAGAAGAATGCTATTACACATTGCAAACACCTATTTGCTGTGCAAACACCATGTACACTTAATTTTCCAACAAATAGGAAATAACGCTATGCATAATATGAGCATAGCAGAGCTCTGTGTGTCTGTACTATCTAGCTATGGTTCTATCATCATCTATCTATAATCATCTATCACTCTATCTCTAATCTATGTATCTATCATCTGTCAGCTCTCCTGTGTGGTGTAGTATATAGAGGATCTGTCGTCTCTCCTGTGTGGTGTAGTATATAGAGGATCTGTCGGCTCTCCTGTGTGGTGCAGTATATAGAGGAGCTGTTGGCTCTCCTGTGTGGTGTAGTATATAGAGGAGCTGTCGGGTCTCCTGTGCGGTGTAGTATATAGAGGATCTGTCGGCTCTCCTGTGTGGTGTAGTAAATAGAGAATCTGTCGGCCGTCCTGTGTGGTGCAGTATATAGAGGAGCTGTCGGCTCTCCTGTGCGGTGTAGTATGTAGAGGATCTGTCGGCTCTCCTGTGCAGTGTAGTATATAAAGGATCTGTTGGCTCTCCTCTGCGGTGTAGTATATGTCTTTTGATGACGATTCTCCTGTTGCCGGTGAAGTCACATTGACTGAGCAGCTCCTTTTCCACTCTGCTCTGTCAGTGTAGCATAACTGCTGATGTCATGCAGATTGACAGACAGTGCCCCAATGCCTAACTGTGTGGATCTGTCCTTCAATCAGCAAGACTTTTCGGCAGTGATAGTCTTCAGATGCTACATATTCATGAAGAGTCATATATCTCTTCATGACCCAGGGACATCTGACTGCAGCATGCCACCTCATGAAAAATTGGCGTGAAAAATGCTGTTTTTTCACAAATTGGACCCATTCTATATTAAGGTCTGAAATCGGCTCCTGTAAATACAACTTAAATGTTTGTGTGTGATGAGGCAATTTATTAGCAGATGGGGCCCCATTTATAACTTTTGCCCAGGGCCCCACTTTGTCTAAAACCGGCCC
This sequence comes from Allobates femoralis, assembly GCA_033576535.1. NCBI lineage: Eukaryota > Metazoa > Chordata > Amphibia > Anura > Aromobatidae > Allobates > Allobates femoralis. The sequence continues at coordinate 56,534,219 of JARQOC010000010.1, read as the reverse complement.
TGACTTTACGCACGTATTTTACTGACTTTTAACACTGCATATACATTAGGAAAATTTGCAAATGATTTTTAGAAGCATTTGCAGCTGAAAGCAGTTTTTCAATAGACTCGGAACACACTGCATAATGTAGCTGTACAACTCTTGTGACTATGTGACACCTAACACCCCATTTGTAATTCTTTATCCACCACTAGATGGCGCTGGAGGAACATGTGTATAGTCTGCTGATCCTTTATATATTATCTCATGTAATCAAAACAGTGGCAGCCAATATAATTATATTATATAGCACTATGCTGTTGTGCAAGGTTGGATGTATCCTGACTGTGCAAAATCCTGCGGGAGCTCAGTGATCAAAACTGTCTTTTTATTCCATAATTTATTTGCAAATAAACCAAAAGGCGAGCAGAAATTATTAAACCAATTTGTTATAAACTCTCCCAATAATGGAGAATAAAATTAATTTACTAATAATGACACGAGTGCTAGGTCTCAGGTGCTGTCAGGTCAGAGAATGACGCAAGCAGTGGCGTAACTTGTAGTTCATTGCCCCCAATGTGAAAGCTCCAACGCCCCAATATTCACAATTCTTTAGTAGCAATAGTCTTTTTCTATGGGTCATAGTGACATTTGGGCCCCTTTAGGCTATGTGCGCACTGGGCGGGTTTTCGGCGGTTTACCTGTGTAAACCGCCGTTTTGTTTACATTAGTTTTATTTAAATTTATGTTAATCCAAACCGGCGTTTGGATTAACATTAAAACTAATGTACACCGCCCAAGGCTGTGCACACACCGGCGGTTACACAGCGTCATCCGTTGCTAACCCGCAGGTTTCCCAGCGGGTTAGCAAAGAATGAGCTTGTTCTAAAAAACGGCGGTTCTGCAGCGGCTGCAAGCAGAATCATGTGCTGCTTCCAGCCGCTGCAGATTCGCCGCCGAGAACCCGCTGTGCATCCGCCGGCTCCCGCCCGTCACCCCGCCCGGCTCCCGCCGCACATACCCGCCAGGAAGCCGGTGGACGGCGCCGGAGCTTCCTGGCGGGTTCCGCCAGCTGCCGCCGAGCAAACCGCCGGGTAAGTGTGCACTTACCCTTAGGCTCCAGGGCTCAGGTGCGATTGCAACTCCTGCACCTATTGTAGTTATGCCCCTGGACACAAAGTATAGAAAACTGAGTGTGGTGCTGTTGAGATCCAATGGGTACGGACACACTGGCGTGAAAGTTGGACGGCTGTAATGCGTGATTTTATTGCATTGCACTCGGACCAATGTTATTCTATGTATGAGAGCACATTGGCGAGTGTCTGACGCTTTTTCTCATCCTGAAAACGGACGAGAAACAAATCACAACATGCTGCGACAGTACGTGATTCATGCGCGAGACTCGCCAATACAAGTCTATGGGTCCGACAAAATCACGGACAGCACACGGACCATCCGAGAGGCATCCATTTTTTTCACTGATACATTATCATTATGCAGCTGAGAACATTATACAGTAATAGCTGCTGAGAGAAAAAACAGATTGCACACGGATGTGATCTGAGAGAAATGTCGGACGCTCACATAGTAATAACACTAGAGAGGTTATCCTTACAATGTATGTCATTTGGTTGGCCAGTGGCCAATGGGCCCCTCCTATGCAGCAATTAACTAAACCAGGGAAACTAAGAAGGAGGTTTGGAGCCCTTTTACATATATATCGAGGTCAAAAATTGTTATGTTTTTCATTTGAATTTATTAAGTACATATAAAATTCATTACATAACATGTGCAGAGGATATACATAGTTTACATTTATTTTATTACAATGATCAAGAGTTAAGGTGACGTTGTGACTATTAAAATTTTCCCAAGTTATAGGAAACACCCCTCCTAGCTAGACAAGGGGTGTTGAGGGGGTTCTGTGGGTATTAAATGAGTTTATTTCCATGTACACTGTGCAAGTCGCGTTATAGTTATACAAGGTGCCAGGTGTACCGTATAGTGAGTGCACTACCCTCCAGTAGGGGAGTCCTGTGAGGTCTTGCTGGACTATGTCCTCTGCAAAGCCCCTACAGTTCGTCCACCCCTGGTGGAGTGCTAGTCACAGCCAGTCCCTGTACATGTGAAGCGCAGGTACAGTGTTCATTTTAAGTATGGAAACAACCCCTTCCCACAGCCTCCACACTTACCCATGTCTGGGAGGGAGAAATTTGAGTATCCAGGCGCCCCCAGACGCGTTTCGCTTTATGCTTTTTCAATGGGGTCCGTTACCCCATTGAAAAAGCATAAAGCGAAACGCGTCTGGGGCGCCTGGATACTCAAATTTCTCCCTCCCAGACATGGGTAAGTGTGGAGGCTGTGGGAAGGGGTTGTTTCCATACTTAAAATGAACACTGTACCTGCGCTTCACACTGTACAGGGACTGGCTGTGACTAGCACTCCACCAGGGTGGACGAACTGTAGGGCTTTGCAGAGGACATAGTCCAGCAAGACCTCACAGGACTCCCCTACTGGAGGTAGTGCACTCACTATACGGTACACCTGGCACCTTGTATAACTATAACGCGACTTGCACAGTGTACATGGAAATAAACTCATTTAATACCCACAGAACCCCCTCAACACCCCTTGTCTAGCTAGGAGGGGTGTTTCCTATAACTTGGGAAAATTTTAATAGTCACAACGTCACCTTAACTCTTGATCATTGTAATAAAATAAATGTAAACTATGTATATCCTCTGCACATGTTATGTAATGAATTTTATATGTACTTAATAAATTCAAATGAAAAACATAACAATTTTTGACCTCGATATATATGTAAAACGCTCACATAGTAGTTGGATGCAAAATGGACCAAAAAAACGGACGACACTCGTCCAACTCTCCTGGATGAGAAACGGACTGTTTTTTTTTCACGCCAGTATGTTTCCACACCAGTGTGTTTCCACCCTAAAGGAAATTCCATTTTCTATCAAACCGAAGAAGAGCAAAATATATACTTCCTAAAACTCAATGTAGACAAAACCGAACTCAACATCTTTGCTCCATCTCACACACCTGCCTTACCTCATCTATCTATCACAATAAATTACATCACACTCTGCCCTGTACCTGAAGTCCGCTGCCTCGGAGTAACCCTTGACTCTGCCTTGTCCTTCACACTGCACATCCAAGCCCTTGCCACCTCCTGCCGCCTCTAACTCAAAAATATTTCCAGAATCCATCCCTTCCTCAACCCTGATGGTGGGTTTACAACACACCAATTTCTGTGTCCAATATCTGAACAGATCTCTGGTTGCAGTGAAATAATGGACACTCCATTTTGTGGCTGTGTACAAAATGGAGCAATGTCTCCATGATTTCACTGCAACCAGAGATCTGTTCAGATATTGGACACAGAAATTAATGTGTGTAAACCCACTATAAAGGCCCCATCACACACAACATCGTTAACGATATCATTGCAACGTCACCGGTTTTGTGACGTTGCAGCGACGTCGAAACAACATTGTTGCGTGTGACACGTATCAACGACAAGTTCGTTGCTCATGCAAGAATGGCCAGGACTATTAGGGTATGTGCCCACTGGGCGTTTTTGCTGCGTTTTTTGGTGCGTTTTCCGTTTGCAGAAAACCATTGGTTTTATGCTAATGTATGCTAATCTGTTCCTGCGGTTGGGCTTCCCAGCAAAACCAATGGGTTTTACAAAAACGCTGTGCCCACACACTAGTTTTGCAAGTGTCAAGAACTGTCAAATACCTGCGTTTTTGGTGCGGATAGGAAAGAATGGACATGTCAATTCTTTTGTGCGTTTTTGGTGCAGTCAATGGGAAAAACGCTGGAAAAACGCAGCTTCAAAAAACGCACCAAAAACGCAGTAAAAACGCGCAAAAAACACGCAAAAAACGCAGACAAGATTCTAGCATTTCTCCTGTCAAGGACTCTAGGATCCTCAGGTTTTCCTGCGTTTATGACTGCTCCAAAAACGTCCTGTGGGCACATACCCTTATTTTATCGTTGGTATCCCGCTGGGGGGCCAGCATCAGCGTGTGTGACAGCAGGAGACCAACGATGAACGACCTCACAGCGCCGCACAGCACACGCTAGGAGCTGGTAATCAGGGTAAACGTCAGGTAACTAAGTGCAGCGCTCTGCTTAGTTACCCGATGTTTACCCCAGTGGCGGACCTTGACCCCGGAGGGCCCTGGTACAGAGCTGCTGGTGAGAGCGGGGAGGCGGGGTTCTTTGGGTGGGGGATGCTAGTGAACGCTGGTGAGGAGCGGGGGTGGGGGGGGAATGGGGTGCTAGTGAATTCTGGTGAGGAGCAGGGGGGGAGGGGGGATGCTAGTGAACTCTGGTGAGAAGCGGGGGGTGGGGTGCTGTGGGTGATTGATGTGGCTCCTACCTGCTGCGCCGAGCCGCGCTTTGAAGCCCTGGGAGCCGGAGCGGCATAGGAGAGGAGGGGCGGGATCAGCCAGGGGAAGCAGGACGCTACCCTCAGTTACCCTCCTCTCCTCTTACACAGGTTCATGGGGTTGGCTGGGGGCCCCACTGCAGGCTTGAGGGGCCCCCTAGCCGGTCGGGGCCCTGGTGCAGCTGAACCAGCTGCACCACAGTAGGTCCGCCCCTGGCTTACCCTGAATACCAGCATTCTTGCTGGTGAGTCTGCCTGTTTGACAGCTCACCAGCGATCAGCTAGCGATTTCCCAGCGACCAGATCATTGGTTGGATTGCTGGGACATCGTACTGTGTAACAGGGCCTTTAATCTACTAAACTACTAGTGCATGCCCTCGTCATCTCCTGTCTTGACTACTGCAACCTCCTCCTCTGTGGCCTTCCTGCTAACACTCTAAAGGTACCTTTACACGCCTCAACCGCGGTGTAGCAACTGCCAGGCAATTGGGATTTTTGTCACGGTTGCCTTGAAATTGCTACGAAGTTGCGGCGTGTAATTTGGGAAAGTGATCAGGATATTCGCAGTTGCTCCGGGTTGCGGTTTCTCAGCATTGTTCTAAAATCAGAGGCAACCCAAATGGTGAATTGCCCTGGTATTCGCGTGTAAACGGGCGATAGGGATGGAATCTGCATCACCTAGTGATTTCCCAGAGGCGTGACACAGCATGATGTATACCTTAAAGGTACCTTTACACGCCGCAACTATCACTGGCAATCGGTATCAACCGTATGTGCGCGTGCACGTTTTTAACGGTTGCTAATGATCGCCGATTCCGCATGTACACGCCGCAATTGAGCCCTCAACCTAAGGGAACGTGGTTCCCCAGAAGTTGAAACTGATCCTGCGGGAAACATCCGGTTGAATCCCTAAGCCGCTTCACACGCTGCAATCAATAGGGGAATGTGGGCATACATGTTCTGCGGCGCCAAAACATAGGCGTGACAGACTTGTGTATTCCGTGACACTAACACGCTGATTGGACAACGCAATAGCGTCATGATTGGCCAGCCTGCGCAGGAAGGCTGGCTAATACATGACGCCATTGCAACTGTGTAGTGTGAATGGACAGCTCTTTAAATATGGCGCCTGTGAAGGGACAGCCAATGGTAACACAGTAGCCCCCACCAATCATCGCTGATGGGGCGCGGTATCCAGCACGCTGGGGCACGCCTCTGGGAAATCACTAGGTGACGCAGATTCCATTCCTATCGCCCGTTTACACGCGAATACCAGGGCAATTCACCATTTCGGTTGCCTCAGATTTTAGAACACAGCTCAGAAACCGCTACCCGGAGAAACTGCGAAAAACCCGATCACTTTCCAAAATTACACGCCGCAACTTCGTTGCAATTTCAAGGCAACCGTGACAAAAATCCCGATTGCCAGGCAGTTGCTACACCTCAGTGGCGGCGTGTAAAGGTACCCTTAAGGTACCTTTACACGCCGCAACTTTTGGGGGTGATAGGAGGCAATCTAACGTGCGCGTGCACATTTTGTCATGGTTGCTTCAGATCGCCGAAGGCGCTTTTACACGCTGCAATTTTGCCCTCAACCTAAGGTCGGCCCGGAAGTTGCCACAACCGTCAGCGGGAAACATCCGGTAGACTCCCGTTGCCGCTTCACACGCCACAATCCCCAAAGGAATGTGGGCATGCATGGTTAGCGCCGCAAGAACATAAGCGTGACAGACTGGTGTATTCCGCGTCCCAAACACGCTGATTAGACAACGCAATAGCGTTATGATTGGCCAGCCTGCACAGGAAGGCTGGCTAATACATGACGCCATTGCCATTGTGTGGTGTGAATGGACAGCTGTTCAAATATGGCGCGGTGTCAAGTGACAGCCAATGGAGACACAGTAGCCACCACCAGTCATCGATGACGGGGCGCGGACTCCAGCACGCTGTGGCACGCCTCCGGGAAATCAATAGGCGACGCAGATTCCATCCCTATTGCCCGTTCACACGCCAAAAGCCGGGAATGTCGTCTTCATGATTGCCTCTGATTTTGGAGCAGTGCTGTTAAATCGGAACCAGGGGCAACCTTTTTTATCGCCGCCAAATTCCCCAATTACACGCTGCAATTGCGAGGCAATTTCACAGCGATGGGGCCGGGGCAACAGATTGCCGGTCAGATTTCTCGCCGCGGTTTTGGCGTGTAAAGGTACCTTTACACCTCTCCAATCTGTCCTTAAAGGCTACTTCACACGATACAATATCGTTAACAATATCGTGGAAATGTCACGCTTTTTTGATCGTTCGAACAATGTAGTTTGTGCATCGTTGCGTGTAAACATACGATCTTGAAATGAGAAATCGTTGGATCGTTCAACAAAAATTTGAGATCCTCACCTCAAATCTATCGTTCGTCATCCAATTAAAGTTCTGTGAACCAGCAACATCGTTCAGTGTGACACCTTTTTGAACGATGTCGTTCACAATTCTCCTATTATTGCCGCTTTGGGACATCGTTCACTAGTTCTTCTCAAGGTAGCTGGCGCGTTGCCAAATTTAACATCGTTAACGATATCCATGCGTGTGACAACGCACTAACGATGTCAAAATGATCGCGGTCACGTGACATAGCTAACAATATCATTCAACAATATCATAGCGTGTGAAGTAGCCTTTACTCTGCTGCTTTACTAATCCACCTCTCTCCTCGCTGCTCCTCTACTTCTCCCCTTCGCAAATCCCTATACTGGCTCCAATTCACCAACATGTCCAATTCAAACTACTAACATTGACTTCCAAAGCCGTCCACAATCTGTCACCCCCATGTCTCTGAACTAATATCCAGATATTATCCAGCTCGTAATCTTCGATCCTCCCAAGACCTCCTCCTTTCCTCCACACTTGTACGTTCCTCATCTAACCACATGCAAGACTTTGCCCGAGCATCCCCCATCCTCTGGAATTCTGCACCCCAAAACATCCAACTGTCCCACACACTCGGAACCTTCAAGCGGAACCTGAAAACCTATCTCTTCAGAACAGCCTACAGCCTGCAATGACCACAGTGTCACCTCATCACCACTGGAACCGGCGCTCCACCACCACCAGAGCAGACCAAACCTACTGTCTCCATCCTCATTGCCCTGTAGAATGTAAGCCTGCAAGGGCAGGGTCCTCTCTCCCCTCTGTATCGGTCTGTCACTGTTAGGGTATGTGCCCACTGGACGGTTCTGCATCTTTGCTGGCCGTCAGAAAACCGGTGGAGAATTGCAGAAACTGAGTTTTCTGACCTCAGCAGTGTACATCGTTTTTTGAGCGGTTTTATGGAGTTTGTACAGCGTTTTATCGGCGGTTTTCTGGCGGTTTTTCTTAGCGTTTTATAGACTGTTTTTTGTGCACTTGTAAGCTGGAACCGCTGGAAAAACGTCCAAAAGAAGTCACTTGCTCTATCTTTGAAAACCGGTGGTAAACCGGTGAAGAAAGTGGAAAGGAGACAAACAAAAACGTTCTAATGTACACAGCGTTTTCTAAAATCCATTGACTACCATGTTAAGCCAACCGCTGGTTAGGATTAACATAAATTAACATAAAACCTATGATAAAACGTCGACGTTTTTCGCTGATAAACCGACTTTAAAACTTCCAGTGGGCACATACCCTTAGTTTGTTCATTGCATTTTTAACTTGTCTGTATGTAACCTTTTCTCATGTACAGAAGCATGGAATCAATAGTGCTCTATAAATAAATAATAATTATATTTATATCCATCTATATGTATACACTTCAGGAATCTCTGGTGTTTTTGCCACCCTTAGGCTACATTCATACACTAGGTTTCTGAGTTGTTTTTTGAGAATGTTTTTCTGCTGCAAAAATGCATCAGTTTTTCCAAAAAACACATCACCTATTTATACTGTGCATTTTTTAGGTGCTGTGTTTTTTTTCTCCATTTACATTGGTTCTCTTAGGGAAAAGCACAGCAGAAAAACGCCACACAAATTGACAGCTCATTCTTTGGGAGGATCCGTTTTTGAGCCCAAAACAGATCCTCACAATATCTTGAGTCTGAATGACAAATCTGGAAACCCATTGACTTTGCTGGGATGCTCTGGGGCACTGCAAAAAACGGATCCTCAAATAAAAACAAAAACGCTGTGTGTGAATGTAGCCTTAGGCCCTGTGCACATTGTGCATTGTTTGATGCAGATGTTGACAATCTGCATGTCTATCCTGAAGCCAGCAAAGTCTACAGGTATGTGCTCACGCTCTGGAGAAGCTGCGTCTTGGACCCAAGGGAACCCGCAGCCCCCTGTACTCACCTGTGCAGTGGGTGCGGGGCGGCTTCTCCCTGCGTGCACCCGATGGGAGCCACTTCTGACTCTGCAGCATGAAATGAACATGCAGAGGAGGAGCGGAAACCCACACCGCAGCTGTCAAAACGCTGTGGTCAGGAACAGCATAGTGAGAATGAGATTTCTTGAAATCCCACCCACTATGCTTCTACTGTACAACGCAACGTTCACTGACTGTGAGCACGCACTCAATGACAGTTCAGAAGTGCTGTGCATAAATTGCTTTTTTTCATGCAGATTTGGGGATTTCTTTTTTCTGCACCAAATCTGCAAGGAAGGAAAAAGCAACGTGTGTATAGCGTTTCTGAACTGTCATAGACTTTGCTGGCTTCAGGATTGACATGCAGATTTTGATGCAGATTCTCCAAATCTGCATCAAAAAAGCATCAAACTGCACCGTGGCACAGGCCTGATCATCTTTTGCTTTATTTTTTTGGTCTTTTCCCGAGCGTTTTTCAGAAAGCTTTTTTTTGCAGACGGTTTTACCATGCATTTTGTGAAGTTTTATTTTTGTACGGTTTTGTAGTGTTTTTTAATTAATCCATTGAATAATGAAAAAAAGCTAGCTTTTTTTTAAAAGCAGAAATGATATAAAAACGTTGAAAAAGACGCAGCGGGTCCTACTTTTGGGCTTTTCCATTAAGAAGTATGAAGCGTGTTCTGAGACGTTTCTTTTATCTGCAGACGTCACAATCTTCCAGGATTGAGATCAGCTGATATCAGAGAGCGCAGCAAATACAACATCAATAGATTTTCTAGTCACTGTAACTATGAGTTGTATAAATTCTGGGCCAGTGGCGCTCCAGGGCCCGGACTACAGAGTAGGCAGATTTCTGCCCATAGAAAGCACCAGTATAACAAGTCAATCTGCGCTTGTTTAAAAGCCCTTTTACATGATGATGTAAACTTTCTGGAGACTCACAATCATTACAAGGGCCGTCCACTATTGGGGATTTTATTCCTGTTTTTGGGGTAAAAATAATTTTTACAGCCGGTTTCATTACAAATGTTGCACTATTTGCCTTTTCATAAAGTTGCGTCTATTGCTAAATGCAGAATGAATTTACTGAGAATATGTCAGTGAGCTCAGCAACGTTTGTAGAGTTTTTAGGTTACGTTCCCACAATGAGTATTTGATGTTGCAGATTTTCTGCACCCATTAGGCCTCGTGCACACATTGAGAATTTGCTTTTTTACCTTTAGTAGCTAAAACTAGGAGTGGCCCCTCACACTTTCCTTGTGACGTCACGTCAGGGCTCCTCACACTCTCCCTGGTGACGCCACAGGTCAGGGCCCCTCACTCACTGCCCAGTGACGCCACAGGTCGGGGCCCCTCACACTCTCCCCGGTGACGCCACAGGTCGGGGCCCCTCACTCACTCCCCAGTGACGCCACAGGTCGGGGCCCCTCACTCACTCCCCAGTGACGCCACAGGTCGGGGCCCCTCACTCACTCTCCCCAGTGACGCCACAGGTCGAGGCCCCTCACTCACTCCCCAGTGACGCCACAGGTCGGGGCCCCTCACTCACTCCCCAGTGACGCCACAGGTCGGGGCCCCTCACCACTCTCCCCAGTGACGCCACAGGTCGGGGCCCCTCACTCACTCCCCAGTGACGCCACAGGTCGGGGCCCCTCACTCACTCCCCAGTGACGCCACAGGTCGGGGCCCCTCACACTCTCCCGGTGACGCCACAGGTCGGGGCCCCTCACACTCTCCCCGGTGACGCCACAGGTCGGGGCCCCTCACACTCTCCCCGGTGACGCCACAGGTCGGGGCCCCTCACACTCTCCCCGGTGACGCACAGGTCGGGGCCCCTCACACTCTCCCCGGTGACGCCACAGGTTAGGGCCCCTCACACACTCCCCAGTGACGCCACAGGTCGGGGCCCCTCACTCACTCCCCAGTGACGCCACAGGTCGGGGCCCCTCACACACTCCCCGGTGACGCCACAGGTCGGGGCCCCTCACACTCTCCCCGGTGACGCCACAGGTCGGGGCCCTCACACTCTCCCCAGTGACGTCACAGGTCGGGGCCCCTCACACTCTCCCCGGTGACGCACAGGTCGGGGCCCCTCACACTCTCCCCGGTGACGCCACAGGTCGGGGCCCCTCACACTCTCTCCCGGTGACGCCACAGGTCAGGGCCCCTCACACTCCTCCCCGGTGACGCCACAGGTCAGGGGCCCTCACACTCTCCCCGGTGACGCCACAGGTCGGGGCCCCTCACACCTCCCCGGTGACGCCACAGGTCGGGGCCCCTCACTCACTCCCCGTGACGCACAGGTCGGGGCCCCTCACTACTCCCCAGGGACCAAGAGATGCGCAGCGCGAGCGCTATCATGCTTGTACTCTCCCCACGTGACTACTATCAGTTCGATTGGCCGAGAGCGGCAGCACAGGCGGGAGTTAAGGAGCGGGTGCCAGGTAACGGTCGGTGATGTCCGGCTGCGGCACGCGGGAAAGCACGAGCGTCCAGTCATGTAACGCACCGGAGAGGGAGTCCTGTGTGAAGTGAACGGGAGAAGAGCAGCCCGCTCTGTGGAGAGTAACGGGGGAGGAGGAGCCTGGGGCGGAGCGAGGAGAGGACGGGGCTCTGCATGCTGCTCCGCACTGTGTGTACCTCACATCGCCGGAGCATCCGACACAGCGCAGGTGAGAGCCCGAGCAGCACTGCACACAGCACAGGGGAGAGCCCGGCAGCACTTACCCACAGCACAGGGGAGAGCCCGAGCAGCACTTACCACACAGCGCAGGTGAGAGCCCGAGCAGCACTTACCACACAGCGCAGGTGAGAGCCCGAGCAGCACTTACCACACAGCACAGGGGAGAGCCCGAGCAGGGACTTACCACACAGCGCAGGTGAGAGCCCGAGCAGCACGTACCACACAGCACAGGGGAGAGCCCGAGCAGCACTTACCACACAGCGCAGGTGAGAGCCCGAGCAGCACTTACCACACAGCCAGGTGAGAGCCCGAGCAGCACTTACCACACAGCGCAGGTGAGAGCCCGAGCAGCACGTTACCACACAGCACAGGGGAGAGCCCGAGCAGCACTACCACACAGCACAGGGGAGAGCCCGATGAGAGCCGAGCCACGTACCACACAGCACGGGAGACGGGAGAGCCGAGCAGCACTTACCACACAGCACAGGGGAGAGCCCGAGCAGCACTTACCACACAGCACAGGGGAGAGCCCGAGCAGCACTTACCACACAGCACAGGGGAGAGCCCAGGTGAGAGCCCGAGCAGCACTTACCACACAGCACAGGTGAGAGCCCGAGCAGCACTTACCACACAGCACAGGTGAGAGCCCGAGCAGCACTTACCACACAGCACAGGTGAGAGCCCGAGCAGCACTTACCACACAGCACAGGTGAGAGCCCGAGCAGCACTTACCACACAGCACAGGTGAGAGCCCGAGCAGCACTTACCACACAGCACAGGGAGAGCCGAGCAGCACTTACCACACAGCACAGGGAGAGCCCGAGCAGCACTTACCACACAGCACAGGTGAGAGCAAGCCGAGCAGCACGTACCACACAGCACAGGGGAGAGCCCGAGCAGCACGTACCACACAGCACAGGTGAGGCCCGAGCAGCACTTACCACACAGCACAGGGGAGAGCCCGAGCAGCACTTACCACAGCACAGCCACAAGGGGAGAGCCAGATGAGAGCCCGAGCAGCACTTACCACACAGCACAGGTGAGAGCCCGAGCAGCACTTGCCACACAGCACAGGTGAGAGCCCGAGCAGCACTTACCACACAGCACAGGTGAGAGCCCGAGCAGCACTTACCACACAGCACAGGTGAGAGCCCGAGCAGCACTTGCCACACAGCACAGGTGAGAGCCCGAGCAGCACTTACCACACAGCACAGGTGAGAGCCCGAGCAGCACTTACCACACAGCACAGGGGAGAGCCCAGGTGAGAGCCCGAGCAGCACTTACCACACAGCACAGGTGAGAGCCCGAGCAGCACTTACCACACAGCGCAGGTGAGAGCCCGAGCAGCACTTACCACACAGCACAGGGGAGAGCCAGGTGAGAGCCCGAGCAGCACTTACCACACAGCACAGGTGAGAGCCCGAGCAGCACTTGCCACACAGCACAGGTGAGAGCCCGAGCAGCACTTGCCACACAGCCCAGGTGAGAGCCCGAGCAGCACTTACCACACAGCACAGGTGAGAGCCCGAGCAGCACTTACCACACAGCACAGGGGAGAGCCCGAGCAGCACGTACCACACAGCACAGGGGAGAGCCAGATGAGAGCCCGAGCAGCACTTGCCACACAGCACAGGTGAGAGCCGAGCAGCACTTACCACACAGCACAGGTGAGAGACCGAGCAGCACTTGCCACACAGCACAGGTGAGAGCCCGAGCAGCACTTACCACACAGCACAGGTGAGAGCCCGAGCAGCACTTGCCACACAGCACAGGTGAGAGCCCGAGCAGCACTTACCACACAGCACAGGTGAGAGCCCGAGCAGCACTTGCCACACAGCACAGGTGAGAGCCCGAGCAGCACTTGCCACACAGCACAGGGGAGAGCCCGAGCAGCACTTACCACACAGCACAGGGGAGAGCCCGAGCAGCACTTACCACACAGCACAGGGGAGAGCCCAGGTGAGAGCCCGGCAGCACTTACCACACAGCACAGGTGAGAGCCCGAGCAGCACTTACCACACAGCACAGGGGAGAGCCCGAGCAGCACTTACCACACAGCACAGGGAGAGCCCAGGTGAGAGCCCGAGCAGCACTTGCCACACAGCACAGGTGAGAGCCCGAGCAGCACTTACCACACAGCACAGGTGAGAGCCCGAGCAGCACTTACCACACAGCACAGGTGAGAGACCGAGCAGCACTTGCCACACAGCACAGGTGAGAGCCCGAGCAGCACTTACCACACAGCACAGGTGAGAGCCGAGCAGCACTTGCCACACAGCACAGGTGAGAGCCCGAGCAGCACTTACCACACAGCACAGGTGAGAGCCGAGCAGCACTTACCACACAGCACAGGTGAGAGCCCGAGCAGCACTTGCCACACAGCACAGGTGAGAGCCCGAGCAGCACTTACCACACAGCCCAGGGGAGAGCCCGAGCAGCACTTACCACACAGCACAGGGGAGAGCCCGATCAGCACTTACCACACAGCACAGGGAGAGCCCGAGCAGCACTTACCACACAGCACAGGGGAGAGCCCGAGCAGCACTTACCACACAGCACAGGGGAGAGCCCGAGCAGCACTTACCACACAGCACAGGGAGAGCCCAGGTGAGAGCCGAGCAGCACTTACCACACAACACAGGTGAGAGCCCGAGCAGCACTTACCACACAGCGCAGGTGAGAGCCCGAGCAGCACTTACCACACAGCACAGGGGAGAGCCCAGGTGAGAGCCCGAGCACACTTACCACACAGCACAGGTGAGAGCCCGAGCAGCACTTACCACACAGCACAGGTGAGAGCCGAGCAGCACTTGCCACACAGCACAGGTGAGAGCCCGAGCAGCACTTGCCACACAGCACAGGTGAGAGCCCGAGCAGCACTTGCCACACAGCACAGGTGAGAGCCCGAGCAGCACTTACCACACAGCCAGGTGAGAGCCCGAGCAGCACTTACCACACAGCACAGGTGAGAGCCCGAGCAGCACTTACCACACAGCCCAGGGGAGAGCCCGAGCAGCACTTCCACACAGCACAGGGGAGAGCCCGATCAGCACTTACCACACAGCACAGGGGAGAGCCCGAGCAGCACTTACCACACAGCACAGGGGAGAGCCCGAGCAGCACTTACCACACAGCACAGGTGAGAGCCCGAGCAGCACTTACCACACAGCACAGGTGAGAGCCCGAGCAGCACTTACCACACAGCCAGGGGAGAGCCCGAGCAGCACTTACCACACAGCACAGGGGAGAGCCCGATCAGCACTTACCACACAGCACAGGGGAGAGCCCGAGCAGCACTTACCACACAGCACAGGGGAGAGCCCGAGCAGCACTAACACTGCATGTCACGACAGGAAGTTACAACAAACCTCAAAGAATACACACTCCAGAGGGAGGGGTACATGTCACGACAGAGCATCATATACCATCAAAATCATCACAACTACAGCTTCTATTGCCCCATGTCACGACAGAGCACATCCACACTATAAAGGAGACCCTGCATTATAACAGCTTTATCTACTGCCCCATGTCACGACACAGCCACATATAAGATTAACATCACCGCAGCTGCAACATCTACTGTCCCATGTCACGACAGAGTGTCATATAACACCAATATAACCACAGCTGCAGCATCTACCCCATGTCACCACAACTACAGCATCTACTGCCCCACGTCACGACAGAGCATATCCACGCTATAAAGGAGACCCAGCATCACAACAGCTTCATCTACTGCCCCATGTCACGACACAGCCACATATAACAATCAACACCACCGCAGCTGCAACATCTACTGTCCCATGTCACAACAGAGTGTCATATAACATCAATGTCACCACAACTGAGCATTTAGTGCCCCATGTCACGACAGTGTACAATCATATTCACATTATACAGAGGAGATCTTATATCAGCACAAATTATCAATTGTCCTATGTCACAACAGTCCTAGTCTACTCTCTACGTGGAAGACCCTATATCACTACAGCTTTATTACTGTCCCATGTCACAACGGCACAGCACCCCGTTATATCCAACTCTACATTGCCCACAAATACATTCAAGCTACTGTCCTATGTCACGACAGATCGCATCAATATTCTACGTAGAACACCCTCTATCTCTGTGACTTTTATCTGTTGTACTGATCACTACCTCACTATTCATAGAGGGTCACGATATACCTGTCAGATCAGACCTCTGTATTGTTCAGCTAGAACATCGCAAATCGCTGTGTATCACCTCAACCTCATTGTGCATATACTGATGTCATGATATGGCAGATTCGATTATCACTGCCACCATATATCATAACAATATGTGGGAGAGATCCCTATATCAACAAACTGGCATTACTATTTACATGGGAGATCCATATATCACTACTTAGGGTCTCATTTCACGTTATATGGTCACAGCCACATTATACATCTCCCCATATCATGCTAAAAATATTATATGTGAGCTTTATCCCAACACACAAAGCGGACAATATATACCGTCCTATCTGGGAAGTGCACTGTCTTAAGGGGGGGGTCGCATATATAGCAAACACCTTTCATGTATAGGTCCCATATATAGCAAACCACCTACTTTAAGTTGCACAGTAGCTTGGGGTGTTCAATAGAAGGGAGTCTCCTGCATTCGGGGCTCGTATAAGAGGTGATTAGGATTCCCCTACATTCAGGGCTTATATAAGGACCGATTAGGGATTCCCTTACATTCGGGACTTGTATAAGGGCTGATTAGGGATTCCCTTACATTCAGGACTTGTATAAGGGCCGATTAGGGATTCCCTTACATTCTGGACTTGTATAAGGGCCGATTAGGGATTCCCCTATATTCAGGGCTCATATAAGGGCTGATTAGGATTCACCAACATTTGGGGTTCATAATAGGGCTGATTAGGGATTCCCCTACATTCGGGGTTCATATAAGGGCCAATTAGGGATTCCCCTACTTTCGGGGTTCATATAAAGGCCAATTAGGGGTTCCCCTACTTTCGGGGTTCATATAAGGGCCAATTAGGGATTCCCCTACTTTCGGGGTTCATATAAGGGCCAATTAGGGATTCCCCTACTTTCGGGGTTCATATAAGGGACAATTAAGGATTCCCCTACATTCGGGGCTCATATAACGGCGTGATCAAGGATTCCCCTGTGTTCGGGTTCCTATAATCGGACGACTGTACTTCCACAGCGTTGGGTTTCCTTCTTTCTATCAATCATATGTTTATTATTATTTTTTTTTTTTTTAACAAAAGTCTAATTATAGTCAGTAATTGAGGTAATTGCTGGTAATTGCTCTGTTAATTGGTGCCATTCTCCCGCTTTGTTATGATGCTGCGCTCATCTTATTTCATTGTTTGTAAACTCCCGATTCCTCGCTGCTCTTGACTGATTTCTGTTTGTGGTCCCTGTTGATTGTTGAATAGCACCCCCCCCCCCCCTTACTGCTCCATTTATAGCCACATTGTGTGTGTATATACTGTCAAATGGAAAATCATTGAGTCCAGTACAAGCTGAGCCCCCAGCACCCGCACTGCTCCTGCACTGTCTGTGGATGGAGGTTCAAGGGTTTACTCAATTTATATGCAAACAGGAAAAAAGGTTTTTTTTTTTTGTGCCGAACATATCAGAGATCTAGAGACTGATCTCTCCTCGCCTTGTCCATTATCCGGCCATGCAACATCCACGGTTCCATTATTTTTCATTGTTTGGTTACTGGGGGTTACTATAGTCACAGTCCGAAACTGTTCTTATGGGTAAGGCTGTGTGCTCACTTTGTGTTTTTATATTATTTTTTTTCATGAGTGTTTCACTGCAGATTTGTCACAAAGCCTGAAGGGAATCCTGATGTTGGCAAAGTCAATGAGAATCCTGAAATCTCCAGCACCCGTTGAATATTTTCTCTATACAGATTTGGTGCAAAAATGAATCTGCAGCATGTCAATTCTTGCAGTGTTTTTGCTGCAGATTTTACCCATGCTAATGAATGGAAAAATTCTGCACCAAAAATGTATCGAAAACGAGGCAAAAACATGCATTTTTGCCGTTGCGTTTTTCCGGCCAGGAGATGTAGAAATTCCTGCACCATTTCTGCACCAAATCCTAAATGCGTGCACATACCCTTAATGGACGTTGCTGTGTAGACATTTAATAGGGTATATTCACACCATGCTGATGTGTAAGAGCAAATTACCTCTTTAAGGGTGGAGGCACACTGGCGTGAGACTCGCGGGAGTCTCACGCTTGTAAAAAACGCATGTCACTTGCACTGATGTTAAGAAATTGGCCAGGGCACAGTGGTCCGTTTTACGCAGTCGCCTCTCGCATGTCACCGGCAATGCGATTACACTCGCAGCATGCTGCGTATGTGTGCGATTCCTGCGCGCGTACGGCCAATGCAAGTCTATGGCGTGTTTTTTTTCTCGCATGAAGGCAGCACACCATGCGAGTTACATGCGCGAAATACGCTTGTACGTGATCAGCAGAACAGGAAGTACAAGCTGATTCCAATTCTTAAGTGCACCTGCATGCCTCCATTCCTCAAAAACACCTTACACTCGGATCGCTGTTTGTAACTGAAAAAACGCACTCGCACTGCAAACGCACCCCACTCGCACACAACTCGCACCGCGATCGCGGCCAAATACGCGACGTAGTTGCCGAAATGGCTAGCGTACAAAACGCTCTGTTTTTCACGCCCCTAGTGTGCCTCCACCCTAAAGAGGACGAACTCTAGTGTCACCTATGTGCAATAAGAGCAGATTTACTAATCTGTCTAAACGCAGTCTGAAAATCAGGGTTGTGTGTTCGATAAGCTAAAGCTCTGACTCCGACTTCACAATTTCCCTAAAGGTACCATTACACGGCACAACGTTGGCATGATGTCGGCAACGATCTCGTGGGCGCGCGGTCGTTTCCGACTTCGTTTTGACACACGTCTAGATATCGTGGATGACTCGCCTACGATGTTGTGAGGAGGTATCGTTCGCACAACCCAGTGAACGATACCTGCTCATTGCTGTGAATGGGCGAAGTTGTCGACGACATAGTTATCGCGGTGTCACACACAACGATATAGCAGGTTGGCTGATCGTTGATCGTGTGATTTGAGAACATGTTCTCAAACCTGCGTTCACCGATCCACCGACTTACCGTAGTTGAATCTCGGTGTTGAACACAATGACGTCCTAACAATGTCGCTTGAAGGACTCCAAACCCATGATGTTTAAGCGATATCTTTAACGATGTCGTGCTGTGTAATGGGGCCTTAAATCCAACTCCACAACACCTCAGCCCTGGGGTGCAGTTAGTAAGTCAAACCTCCAATTCCAACTTTGACTCTTCAATCACCCTAAATCCGACTCAACAAAAATGAACTCTGACTCCACAGCCCTAGTGTGCAGTCTCTAGGCCAAACCTCTGACTCCTCAGGTTCCCTGAATCCGAGTCCGACTCCATGATACCAACTCCAGTGTGCGAAAATGGCCCAAATTTATCTCTGTGGCTCATACTTGAAGGTAAATTAAGCAGATCTGTAAACTGTTTAGGTACCTTTACACGCCGCTACAGAAGGTTGAAAACAACCTTTTTGGAGACAAATGTATCTTGCACCGTCAAATCAATCCGAGGTAGCGGCGTGTAAACTAGCTTGTTGCCACCCGTCACTTTCGGCACCTGTTTCAGAGCAGTGCTCTAAAACAGGTTGATTTCAACCCGATGGTAGCGGCGTCTAAATACGGTACGGTAAGGTTGTTTCACCACCTAGTTAACTCCCTGGGGCGTGACACAGCCTCCGGGAAAACGCCCCCCTTCAGCGATCATTGGTGGAAGCTCCTGCGTTAACGATTGGTTGTCGCTGCATAGGGCGGCATATTTAAGGAGCTGACCAGTCACACTACACAATTGCAATAGCATCATGTATTAGCCAGCCTTCCTGCGCTAACTAGCCAATCATGATGCTATTGCATTGTCCAATCATCGTATGAGCGTCTCGTAATCCACAACTGTGGCACACCTATGTGTTGTCCCTGCTGCACCAGGTCCTCCCATATTACCTTCTGTAGCGGCGTGTAAATGAGGGACGGTGCTCTACAGAAGGTAACTTGTGGCACCCGGCGTTGCCTCCAGGGATAGATTAAACCTTCTGTAGAGCACCATGTAGCGGCGTGTAAAGGCGGTATCGGGTACCGTTTGCAACCGTTGGTGCGTGCTCGTGCACATGAGACACCCGGTTGTTTCTAACCTTCTGTAAAGGTACCTTTAGGGTACCTTTACACGCGGCTACATTTCTAGGGTGGCTACAGGTAACTTACTGGTTGCAGTGAAATCATGGAGAGATTATTCCATTTGTACACAGCAACAAGATAGAACCTTGTCTCCATGATTTCACTGCAACCAGTAAGTTACCTGTAGCCACCCTAGAAATGTAGCCGCGTGTAAAGGTACCCTTAGAGTTAACTTCACACAACCTCTTGGTTGGACCTTCCACCTAAAAGTTGACCCTTTCTTTTTGCTGAGGTCTAGGTGAACAGAAGTAAATTTGTGTCATTCTTTTTGGTGGAAGGGGGCTTTGATTTTCATGCAAACTGTGCTGTGTGAATACATCCTTCTCCAAAAAAGAAGGCTGGGTTCACACTATGGCTTGATCAAGTCCGAGGCTGTCCAGTGTAGACCTGACAGCCACGGACCCGATTTTGACATAATACAGCCCTATGGTGCCGGATGGAACTGGATAGCAGCTATGTGCCATCTGGTTTCCATCTGTTCGGGAGGATCCGGGTGAATTCAGATTTTTCTCCTGGACACAAAAACGTTGCTTGCAACGTTTTTGTGTCCGGGTCGAAAATCTGCCCAAATCGGATCCGGGGCGATCCAGTGCTCCCTAACATGGGAGTCTATGGCGCCGGATTGCCCCGGTCCAACAAAAACATCGGATCCGGGAACCGCACACCGGCTGCTAAACTTCAGCACCATGAGCTGTCCCCTGCAGAGATTTCAGGACCGCGGCTAGCTCCCTGCTAGCCACGATCTTGAAATTTCAGCAGCTGCGATCAGAGGCATCCGGCTGCAAACCGGACCGGAGGGCATATATGCCCTCCTGCTATGTTTGCAAATCCGGTCCGGGGCTGTCCGATTCACGTTGGACAGCCCCGGACTAGGTCACACCGTGGTGTGAACACAGCAGAAGCTGACCATGAGGCATCAGGCACCTTGAATTTTGGGTCATTGACACATGTGACCAATGGGAGGTCCTAATACGTGATGGCGGTCGGTGAAGTGGATAGTCCCATTTAATGCTGGTGGACTGAATCCACCACAGAAGTAGGAGGCGATCTTACTCTGTGACTCACTGCCCTGGCTCATAGGGGTCCCAAGTGAGAGAGACCCCCTTATATAATGGTCATATGACCCAACAGGTCAATTAAAAGGGTGATCCCATTAGGGTATGTGCACATCAGTTGTTTCTGCATCTTTGCAGACCGACCGGGAACCGGTGGAGAATGGCAGAACTGAGTTTTCTGAACTCGGCAGTGTCCCTCGTTTAGTTAGCGTTTTGCTAACAATTTACGATCGGGTTATTAGCGTTTGTACAGCGTGTTCTTGGTGATTTTCCCGGCGTTTTTCTTAGCGATTTCCAGACTGGTCTTTGGTGCACTTGTTCAGCTGGAACCGCTGGAAAAACGCTGAAAAGAAGTCACTTGCTCTATCTTTGAAAACCGGTGAATAAACTGAAAACGACAATAAAAAAACCGTTCTAATGTAGACAGCGTTTTCTAAACTCCATTGACTAGCATGTTAATCCAACCGGTGGCTAGAATTAACATAAATTAACATAAAACTCAGCGGAAGCCGCCGACGGAAAACACTAAAAAACAGCCCACAAAACGACTGATGTGCACATACCCTTAGAAAGCTCTTATCTATGGTTGGATCTGGCTCAATATGTTGCGAATGCAATGCATTTTTGCCACAATTTTGGTAATTTGACCAGGTTCACAAATCATGTTTTGGGGTCTGTACTTTAACCACGATGCACAGATTGACCTTGTGTTTCCTTACCCCAAGGTGACAACCTCATTTATGAATATTGGATGTTCAAGTGCCCATGTGAGAAGAAAAGTCAGTTATTCATCCACATTACTGATCAAACTTGAAAATGCAAGTAACAAAATGGATAGCACACCGATGCCATGATGGCCGCTTTACATGTCCCGATATCGTTGTCCAACAACGATAAAAAGTCACGTGGTTCGGCCGTTGCCGCCGATATTGTTCGTGCGTTGTGTGGTGTAAATGTGCAATGTGATGCAAGAACGATGCCAAAACGATATCGTTGGGGAATTGTGCAGGCTCTCCAACTGCCTGATATTGGATGGACGATCTGGCAGGATCGTGCTGTGTGACAGCGCAACTACGATTTGAAGCACAACTTCCCTATTCACTCCTATGTTAAATGGTCGTTCCCTGGCTCGCTCGTACGAGGGGGCGTATACATCGCAGTTGTGTTGCCTGCCGATATCTCCCTGTGTGACCGCTCCTATGCGATCTTGGATTACTTCCAAAAAAGTGCGCGCTCCGTGCCGTTGTATCCAATATCGGGACGTGTAAAGCGACCATGAGTGTTTTCTACTCTTTAATATTTTGGAGAATCTTACCTTTTGTTTGTATACAAGAAAAGTGATGCCCCACTGATGGTAAAAACAGACACACTGATCAAAAATGGATGAAAATCGGATCCCGCGTACGGATGAAAATCGGCCATTATTTTTCTTGTACACAAAAAAAACTGTATGTCTTGACTGAAGCCTGAAATTTAGGGTGTTTAGTTCAAAGACATTTCTCTGCTCAAGTCTTCAGCATCCAGATGTGAACAAGAATGTTTCAACTTATTGACAAAATTCAGAGATATTGAAATGTCAATGAAATGAAAGTCCAAGTTTATTCGAAATTTGCAAACCTTTCCGTTATACAGTGATTAAGCTTTATTTCCACAAAGCCAGAACTTGTGTTCATTGGTATAGCATCTAATATCTTTTTAATTTGGTACATTTTATCTGAAATATCTCACTGTTTAATTTTTATCTCCAGGTAGAAAAAATACGATTTGTCTCCCTCTTTCCAGATGTGAGATTGGAGTAGTTTTGGTAGCATAATCTAAATTCTGGATTTGGATTTTCCTGGGATCAGACATGGTGGAAGACGGATGAATAACACAATGGATATGGCAGCTGTGGTGAAGTTCTGGATTGTGCAGATGTGGTGGGATTGTAGAAAAGAATTGCGCTGACAAGGAAGAAACATTTTGGTGTCTTGGGAATGGCTTGTACTAGTACAGTAATGGAATACCTGGATTTATGGTCAAATGGCGAGGCGCCCCTCTGAAGGAATATGTCTGGTTGCTTTCTGGAATTTCTGAGGAACATTAAGGAATACAAATAATCTGGAGATGGAGTCTGCTCCAGAATCTAAACAGCACCAGCGGAGGAGGCCGTTTGCACATGGGCTGGAGGATCAGAAAAGGGTGAGTTACAGAACAACTGCTACTGAAGAATGGTGAACTGATAAAAATCTTAATTGCCGTGTTTAATAGTTTTGGTGGCCATTAGCAAAGATGATAGGAAAACATTCTAGAACTGCTTTTATGTTATATGATAAAGAAACTGCATGTGATGTTTGTATGAGGAAAATTCTCACAGCATTAAAGGTTGGACAGTGAATGGAGCAGTGGTGAGCATGTGTGGTCATCACTGTGGATCTAACCCTCACCAATCCTGAGAACAGGGGTCCAAAATGCCCCATTGGAATACAGTGATGGCCAATCATGCTCACCACTGCTCCTTTGGCTAACCTTGCTCTCTTTGAGTATTTGAATCGGCCATGAGAATGAAGGGGTCTAGCTATTAAAATAAGCCCATCAGCCAGCCCCCTTCACAACTTCCAATGCTAGCGAGCCTAATCCAAAAAACGCTTGATGAGCATATCAGGACAGATGACAAGTGAATGATTGCTGCAGTGGTCACAAAGATGGGGTTCTCAAAATTTCCTTGGTTAATTGGGACAGTAGCGGTCAAGCTTGATACTGAATTTCGACATCATGATATCTGTTTTGCCTTGCTGGGTTGGCACTCGGTTAAACGTCTCACAAAGCTGTTATGTAAGACTGTGCTGTTTGTTTGCAGGACATGTATCTATAGCCTGTATTCCATCCAATTCATGCCTCATATGTTGTGGGTGTAGGTGAGCGTATACCCTTTTTATTCCTGTTAACACTAGTGGTACTTTGGTTTTCAATCCAAATATATTATGGAAAAATGTGTACCGTATATATTTTGTCTTATATTTTTATTTTTCCAATAGGAGACAATGTATACAACTGCATGGGCATCAGCTGCATGTGTCAGGATCATGATAAACTTGATGATGGCTATCATTGGGAAAACCCAATTGCAAAACAATCTATTATATAATCACGAATGGGATTTTTGCCCCTTTTGAGTCCGCTCACGCTGCGAGTCAATGTCGTCATGTGGATACGCCCGAGCATTGGCCGCGCAGCGCCATTGCGAGCAGCTCTAAGGCGACTCGCTATCCCGCGCAGCAGTGCATGGCGAGTCGCCTTAGCAGCGCGAAGCATTGGCCGCGCAGCGCCATTGCGAGCAGCTCTAAGCGACTCGCTATGCCCGCGCAGCGGGCATGGCGATCCCTTAGCAGCGCGAAGCATTGGCGCGAAGCGGCCATTGCGAGTCAGAGACTCGCTCTTCTAGAATCCCGATGCATGTGCATCGGACACCCAGCTAGTGGTTTATATTTATATGGATTTCAGCCTGAAGTTGGTGCATGTACCATGGGCCGCTGTTGTAGTTGTGTCTTCTGCTATTCTGTTGTTCTGCTCTTGCATGTTCCCGAATGATTGGGGCAGTTACACATATGTGGATATAATGGGGCATAATTACATACGGTAAGTGTCTGAAGACTTGGGGCTGGCTTCCTGGCTGTCAGTGCAAAATAAAGGAGGCTGAGCCTAATTATGTTCAGACTTTGGTTTGCTGCAGAAAACATGAAATAGCCAGATGTAAAATCTATCCACTTGTATGCAGATTTATGTCACTTGGCCGCTTCATTGTGATTCCTTCTTTCGTTAATACTGTATACATTTCCACATCTGATGGTTTGACACACAAGTTCTTCATGCTTCATTGCTTATGGCTGATTGGATTGGATACATTGTGCACTGTAACAATACAGATTTCCATATGGGTTGCACAGGGTTTCTATGTATGATATAAAATGTATCTAATTACATGTCTCCATTCTTTACTTACCTGCACACAACTACCTCTTTACCATTCTTCCAGTCTAGGATGAGCAAACACATGCGGTTGTCCTAAACTTTGCCCACCACCAGTGACTAGTAAACACTTGATTTTTATTTCATAATCGTGTACATTCACTGTTTGTGGTGCATGGACTTTAGGCTATTGTGTGGTCTCACCCTAAAAAAGAAATACAGTTGTATCCTTTCACCAAAATGTGGTTCTTGCTCTCTCTTTCTCTCTTTTGCTTGCTCTCATTTTCACTTTTGCTTGTTGCTTGCTCCTTTTCACTGCTCTTACTTTGCTCGCTCTGTCTTTCGCTTGCTGTTGCTTTTTTTCTTTTGCTTTCTCTCGCTTTCTTTCGTTTACTCTCGCATTTGCGCTTCTTTTTGCTTTGCTTGCTCTTGCTTTCTTTCACTTGCTTTCTCTCTTTCGCTTGCTTGCTCCCTTTCACTGTTCATGTGGCACCCCTGCGGTCCAGTCGTCACTATTAGTTTGCAGCAACCGGGATCGGTAAGTCCAGTCACCCACAAACACAACCAACACACCTGGTCCCAGCGCCTACGGGTGAACTCAGGTAGTGGGATGGCTCAGGCAGCCCGTGTGATGGCGGGTGGGAGAAAGTGAAGGGTGGGAAGTTAGGAAGAGCACTCAGGAAGTGGGAGAAGGAACAAAGGGACAGATCACAGGAAGTGGTGGGTCAGTCCAGTGAGAGCAGAAAAGAGAGGACGAAGGAGAAGGACCTAGGGGCTTGAGCGGCATGTGGCTCGCCCCAGGTTCCAGAACAGCAGACTGCAGAGAGACCGAGAGCTCTAGGGGTGCGGGAAGTGAGCGATCCACCCACACGGCCGAATTTGCCGCAAAGTAGAGGGGCAGGGCAATAACCAGGAGCCCGTCCTTGAAGGTGGCGAAGAGGCTCCAAGCTCCATCCACTGGGGGCCCCGAGATCTCCAAGAGCTGTGGCCAACTCCTGACACAGTGCAGAGAAGGCTGCTGTACTTGGGCCAGGGGACCCTGCTGGTTGCCCAGGAAGGCCTGTGGCTGCTAGATCGGGGCTCTGTGTGCGGAGGCGCATGCAGGAATTAGATGAACAGGCAGCGCTGAGAGAGGAAGACCTGAGCGGAAAGGAACACGAAGGGGTGCACTGGACAAGCCATCCTGGTTGCCAAGGACTACCCGGGCTGCCACTGTACTAGTACTGTAACCTGACGTACCTGCTGAAAGAAGCCAAGTAAACCGGGTTGGAACTCAGACTATGTGTGAGACTCTTATTTCCCGCCTGCGCCTGGGGAGCGGTGGACTACCAGACTGCACAGACTGCAGGCCTTGCAGGGGAACTGCCTCCACCCCACCAGCAGCCAGCTCTGGCCCTTCATCACCACCCCAAATTACCTTGACTCCGGATGCCCCGGGGACCCGCTCCTCCCTAGGGAGCAATACCATCACCAGCTGCCAATTCATCATCCCCAGAGGTCCCTGGTTGCAGCAGCAGCCCCTACCGGCTGCCTTACACGGTTGGCATCACGACAAACTCTTTTATTATTCTTTTACCTCCTTTTTCCCCTTTTTACTGACTGCCCAATAGGGGACCACAGACCGGGTCACACCACTGTGACAGCCAACAGCCCTGACAACTTCAAGAGAGCCCGGTGCCGAGTACCTCACTGCCCCCGCTGGGACGAGTCATTCTCGCTTTCACTTGCTTTCTCTCTTCCGCTTGCTTTCCTTCTCTCTTTTGCTTGTGCTGTCTCTTTTACTTGCTCTCACTTTCTTTTGCACGCTTTCTTTTGATTTCTCTCGCTTTTGCTTCTCTCTTTCACGTGCTCTTGCTTTCTTTTTTGCTTACTCTTGCTTTCTCTTTCTCTTGCTCTCTCTTTCCATCTTTCGTTCACTCTTGCTTTTTGTCTTTTGATCGCTGTTGCTTTCTGTCTATCGCACACTCTCTTGCTTTTTGTTTTCCGCTTGCTCTTGCTTTCTGTCTTTCTCTCGCTTTGTCTGTTGCTCGCTTTGCCTTTGCTTTCTCTTTCATTGCTTTCTGTCTTTGCTCCTTTGCTTTCTGTCTTCGCTTGCTCTGCTATTTGTCTGCTCTGCTTTTGTCTTTGCTTGTCTGCTTTCTGCTTCTCTCGCTTCTGTCTGTCACTCGCTTTGCTTGCTTGCTCTCGCTTCTTTTCACTGCTTTCTCTTTCACTTGCTTTTCTGTCTTTTGGCTCTTGCTTTTCTGTCTTTGCGCTCTTGCTTTTCTCGCTTCTCTGTCTGTCGCTCGCTTTTGCTTTTGCCCTTGCTTCTCTCGCTTTCTTTTCTCTTTTCACTTGCTTTTCTGTCTTTGTGCGCTCTGCTTTTTCTGTCTTTTGTGCGCTCTGCTTCGCTTTTCTCTGTCCTTTTGCGCGCTTGCTTTTGCTTTCCTCTTCTGTTCTCTTTTGCGCGCCTCTTGCTGCTTTTTCTCAACTCAATTTCTCTCCTTTGCTCACTCTCACTTTCTCTTGCTTTTTCTTTTGCTCGCTCTCGCTTTCTCTTTAGCTTGCTCTCACTTTGTCTTTTAGCTTGCTCTCACTTTGTCTTTTAGCTTGCTTTCTCTTTCTCGCTTGCTTTCTCTTTCTCCCTTTCTCTTTTTCTCCACCTCTGTAGCTTATACTAAATTACATTAATCTTTTTATTAATTCTGTGCCATGTATAGTTCTCTCTGGTTTCAAAAGACAATGTCAATATCTTTTGTCTCAGTTTTATCTCCTTCTTTTTGTCAGGGTTGTGGAGTCTGTAAATCAAACCACCGACTCCAACTCCGACTCCGACTCCTGAATTTCCCTGGCTCCGACTCCGACTCCAACTCCGACTCCTTCAGTCATGGCTCGTTTTTAAGTGATAAAATTATTGTAGGTCAATGGTAACATTAGGCTTTAATTATTATAATGACCTAATAATCAAGATATTTAGATACAACATAATAATAAATCATAATAATAATATTCAGCACTTTCTGCATTTAACTACTATTATATACTTTAGGAGTCAGAGTTGGAACATTTTCTACCGACTCCGACTCCACCAAAATGGGCAGCGACTCCGACTCCACGACTCCGACTCCACAGCACTGCTTTTAGTACTGGTGCTCTCCATAGATTGTGACTGGTTCCTGTAGGCTATAAACCAGTACATAGTGGGTGAACTGCTCTGGGAAGTCTAACATGTGCAGCATTGCTTAGCCCCGTGTATGGGTAATAAATGTAAATTACTTTATTGGATTTGTCCCGTAAAAATAGAGAGGATCTCCATGTTGTTGGGCATTGGAGATGACAGATGAATTGGATTAGCAGTAATTAACAATGGCCGCTATCAGCATGTTGGCGCAACGTTATTGATCCAGAGATGCAGGTTGTGCAAGAAGCCGAATATCATTTTCTCATCCAGAACGAGACAATGGGTCAAGGTTTATGATCTCTATAAGGCATCTGTCGTGTGTCTGTCTTCCCAAGCCCCGCTGTGCAAACGGTAATGATGCTCGACCTCAACAAAGGGGATTAGATGCTGCAGTGGGGATGTAATATATACCGTATGTATCTGGCTAGTTTACACATTGGATTACTGGTGACATTGCTCCGCATGTATTATGTTTTTATTTGCACATTGGATTTTGTGTTTGTGAATTTTGCTGTTTCTCTTGATTTCGAACATATGGAAATAGTGATCGGTTACATCTGTTTCCTGCTTCCACATTCCCAATATTTAGAAATCCAGGGAGGGCCTTGAATGGATTTTAATGCTCTGGGTTTGATTTATTGACTGTAAAGCTGTCAGATCATCTTGCCGCTGCCTCCTGTCACCCCCCTCCCGGGATCTCTGCAGGAAGAATCAATCAATAGGAGCCTGCAGGCAGTTTCTGGGTTCTGTAATAAGGACTTGATGGCAAAATATTTGGGACCTTTTGACTCTAGTACAGTTTAATTGCCCTGGTACTGAAAAATTAATATGCAATTAATTATTTCCTTGCTTCACCCTGCAAAACAAAAGCCCCACAGCGTCCCATCTGCTGTTGACACAAGGTGCCCGATGCACATGTAATAAGGGTGCGTGGCGAGGATGGCGAGCCTTGGTGGCAGCTGGGAAGTGAATCAATTGGCCATGGTTTGTTGCCATTCATCTTCACTCAAACTCTCTGTCATGGGGATTTCTTCCACTTATAATAATGTGTGTAACTTTGATTTTAATGACTCTTCCTGCTCCAGTGTTTCCCTCGCCGGGTCTAAATAAGTCTGATTAGGAAAGGCTACACATGAATTGGGGCTTAGAGGACAGACACTGAAGGAAATAGGCAAAACTGGAAACGTAAGCTCTTGCCTCATAGATATAGATATGAATGAGTGCTGGCTTTGTGCAATATCGGATTCCTATAATCAAATGACATTTTTATTGTTTTACTGTAATCTATCCAATCCAACCATATCATTAGTTTATGTAGTAAGTTTTTCCGGAAAGGTCCCTTCCAGTAAAGTGCCTATCCAGCTTAAAGCTGAACTTGTCTGACATTCCGGTTTCTAGGGACTTACTGCCTACCAGGTCACGATGGTCTCTCTTACCTGGGAGACTTTTGACTGCTTTGGAACCTTTGTCTCATGTCTGTATTAGGACTTCATAATAAAAATGTTTCTGTCCTTCGGCAGTTGAGGAGTTAATATCAGTTTCTGTTTGCTAGCAAACTTTCTAGGTTCTTGTCCAGGTGTGGCAACTATGTGATTACTCTCATCCCCTTTATATGGTCACATGATTCCAGCTTGCTTTACTGGTGATTGAAACCATTCCTGGCCTGGCTTCCTGAGGTGAAGGAGGTACTCTAGAGAGCGGACTACTGCCAAGCCGTCTGCTGCCTAGGAACGAGGCAGCAGGCTTGAAGTTGCCTTGTGCCTTGCTGTTCCCCTGTCTGTTTCTCCTTCCCTCTTGTTGTTATTGCAGTGGTTTAGACTAATGCTCCCGCTGGCCATTTGCTATTGAGGGCTAACATTAGGGCCAGTGAGGGACTAGGTATCTTGCTCGGCGATGGGCTCAAAGAACCTGTATAGGGATAGTAGAGAGATCAAAGGTACAGCTACAAGTGAGTGCAGGAGGTCACCTCTCCTTCGTCCCCTTTGAGCAGGGCCCTCCTCTGTATTTGTCCCCCTCCATGTCTGTCTGTTTGGTGTTGTGTGCCGGACATCGTTGCTCCGTGCACCACTGTCACACACTGTAGCCGGTGATCCCTCTTTGTCCAGCGTGACACAGCAGTCTTTTCAATAGTGTTGCCAGGTAATAATCCTTAGTGACCAGCCAGTCTCAGATTTGTCAGTGATCTAAAAGGTGCCCATACACATTAAACCAAGTCACCTGATTGCCATTTTGTGTATTTGGGGTCCTCTGGATTCTCCACTGAAAGTTACACTTGAGATGAAGACTGTTCCGATGAGTTTAGTTCATGATCCCTTTGCTGCCAGGTGAAATAAGCCGCACCAGAGGTGTCTGCTGAAGCTTTCTCCATGTGCAAAACTTATGTATGCTTTTCAAAGTTGAGCATTCATCTGTATGGGGGTCTACAGAAATAGCTGTGGGCCAAGCTAGTGTTTGTCTGACCACAATTGAATGGACATCTTAAGAGAAAATGAGAAAGGTCTTGTTACCTGTACGAGCACATAAACCCTGGCCGCAGCTCCAGTCTGCTCACTTGAAGTGATTATGTTGGGGTTTTGCTATTTTTTTTCTGACTCTCATGTTCCATCATTTTAATGAATTTCAGCTTGTTCTTTTCCTCTTTAGGTCTAATGATTGGAAGACACTTTGAAGCTTTTGTTATATATCCAGCTGATGGATTACCTGATGGCACAGCTATTATAGATCCAAGGCTTGGTGTCAGTGGGCAAAATAATGGAGTGTAATCAATCCCCCGTCCTTGGGAATTTCCTTTGCTTTAGCTGTGCAGAATATGTATCTACTGTGTTTTGAGACCTGTGTCTCATTCATTTATTGAAACTTCATATTATACATGTTTCTATCTATTGGCAGTTTAGGAGTTAATGTCAGTTTCTGTTGCTAGCAAGCTAGCTAGTTCTTTGTCCAGATGTGGCTACTTTGTGATCACTACCATACCCTTCATATGGTCACATGGTTCCAACATCCTTTGTTGGTGATTGAACTTCATTCCCGGTTTGGCCTCTTGAGGTGAAGGAGGTTTTCTGGACAAACTGACCATTGCCAAGCCATCTGCTGCCTAGGAGAGTGACAGCAGGCGTGAAGTTGTTTTTGTCATCCTCTTCCCTCCTGTTGTTATTGCAGTGGTTGGGACAAGTGCTCCCCCTGGCCATTTCTCAAGTGGGGGATAACATCAGGACTAGGTATCCTGTTGGTGACGGGTTGAAAGAAACCTTTATAGGGTCGATAGGGAGATCAGGGCCCAGCTGCAGGTGAGTGCAGGAGGTCACCTCTTCCCCGTTCCCTATGAGCAGAGCCCCCTGTTGTATTTGTTCCTTCCGGTGTTTCTTCATCTTGTGTTTAATGTTCCAGACGCCGTTGGTCCGTGCGCCACTGTCATGGACAGTAGCCGGGCATCACCTTAGTCCAGTGTGACATTCAATCACTGAGTAGGACCACCCACTTGACTAAGTTCTGCTGAATTTTTTCCAACAAACTGATATATCATTCTGCCCGGATTCTCCTCTATACTGTGCTGTTCACAGATCGGGCTGCACTTTAAATAGTGAAATCTGGTGACATATCTGCTCCAAATGAACGTGTTGATTTAGCTATAGCTTATTTTATATATTGTGTTTGTTGTTGAGCGGTATAAAGGACTTTAGTTTTAGAGTTTTAAGAGAAGAAAGAATCATATGGCACTCAATAACTTCCTGCCTTTATTTCATAATATTAAAACGTGGTCACAAGCAAAGCATGGTAGTGAGGGATAGGAGGCTCTCAGGTGTGCAGTGCAGCAACTGAGCCACCAGACGACGGCCGTTACGCACATGCGTGTGCTTGAATGGGTTTGTGCCTTTATACAGTACAGTTCCCATAAAATGGAATTCGGCCTCCCTCTTCATAGAACAGTGGCCCCAGGATTCCCAGTCTGCAGGGTGAGGTGACCGGCCACTGAATGAATGGACTACGACCTCTGGCTATCAAATATTTATTGCATATCCTGTAAAATTAAGGCGTCTGCACCTATCGCTGTATATGTATGTTGTACAACAGGGCAGGAAAAATCTTTGGACCCTGGAAGTTGTGGTCGGCAGGTATTTGTGTCAGAACTTGACATTTCTGACTGGTTGTCTTATCTTTGAAAGTTCCTGGATGCCTTTATCATATTGCTTTGCCTTATCCATCCGTGTATTACAACATAGGATTTGCTCAGCTCTGGAAATCTCCTTTAAATATGAGTGGGGACAGGATAATCTGGAAACTAGATGAATACAAATCTCAGCCACTGAACCGGATTCCCAGCCGAGAGTTTGCATGAAATCCTATTTAGTTCCTTTACTTTGATACTTTGGACACATTCCACGTAATCTGCATTAGTGAATTCTCTTCCCTGGTGACCTCTGTGTTTCATGTCTCAAAGCAATCTGGAAATAACTTTATTCCCAAAGATTAAAACAAAAAACTAACAAGATGGTTTGACCGAGTTTTTAATCCATACTCGTGTGGTAAGTGGTAATACACTCAATATGTCTATAAATGCCTGTATTCTTTCTGGGTCCTTGGATTGCATCCAGGTCTTGCACAGAATATTCTTTTGTTATTACGGTACATTACATTTCTTGTTGAAGACCTGCGTCTAATTGTGTGATGTAGAAGCAAAGTCCCATAACAGAATTTATAAGGTTGTGATGTCCTGGTGTGTCAGTATACATGTTACATCACTGGTCATCAACTCTACATATAACTATAACCCTTATCATATGCTGGCACTCACCGGTTGAGAGTCGTCTGTATTGCCAACTCTTGTGCGCATGAATATTTACGGTACAATGTCTAATACTTTGCAGGTACATATATATATATATGGTTTTGATTGTTCCTCATAAATGGCATTGCCATTTTATTAGATCACTTTTTTTTTTTTTTTTTTTCTTTGACACTATTATTGTTTCCTTTCACAGTAGATTCATGATCTGTTTTTATATACCAGTTTTGGCAAATTTTTTTATAGACCCAATTTTTTTTCATACTATATTTTATTAGATATTCATAAGGATTTAGTATTTTTGATGGTAAAAAGCAGACTAGGCTATTATTGCCATGAAAATTCCCAAAATGCCAGAAGAAATCATAACAAAAATGTGAACAGAACTTAAAGTGAACCGATCACCAGATGTGGGTGTGTAAAACTTAAACCGCCACCTTCGGCTACGTTCACACATTTGCATATTTTGTTGCGTTTTTTTGCGCGCGCTTTTTGCCGCGTTTTTCAGCCGCGCAAAAAAGCTCAACAAAATACGCTGGGGCTTTCACACACTGCGCTTTCTTTACCCCAGAAAGCGCAGGTTATGTCACAGAGGGGAGGAAGAATCCTGCTTCCTCCTCCCCTCTGTGACAGCTGTGACCGCCCATTAGATTTCGCAGTGTATTAATATACACTGCGATATCTAATTAAACAAGGCCAAATGTATGTAAAATAAAAAAGAATCAAATACGTCTTCAACGCCTTTTCCCGGTGTCTGGTGACGAAGACAGGCGATGTGTGTCCTGCAAGAGCCTGCCGTGATGTCAGAGGGGGCGTTCCCGGCGCCAATTGGCCACTCACGGACATGTGATATGTATCACACGACCACGAGTGGCCAATCCGTGCAGGGGAACGCCTCTTGACATCACGGCAGGTCCTGACAGCACTACACATCGCTTGGCCCACTAGGGGAGGTGCCTGAGCAATGTGTTCAGTTAGTTTCTGTCTTCCTAACTAGTTGTCAGGCCCCAAGTCTTCAATGCCCGTTACCTATACCTGTTGCACCCTCTGTACCTCCCTGCATCTGCCATCTTGTCTATATCAGCCGGGGCTCCGCCTGTACCTGTCAGCCCAAGAGACCGTATCTGTATGTACCTCAGCCCATCCCTGCCATGTGGGCAGCTGCCACAGTTGCCCTGTTATCCAGTGGGTCCACTCCTATCCACCTTCCCAATAAGTGTAACAATCGCCTTGAGGAGAAACTCTTATCCAAATTAGACAGCCCACTTTCATATACCGTAATATGAATTGGGGGCCTCTGAGCAGAACGTGGTTACAGGGGGTGTCTCTTTCGCTGTGGTCCTGTCTCCCATTACACAGAAAACTCATTAATTTAAATAGGCACGGTGTAATGCTCCATTTCCGGGTTTGGGGCGCTGCAGGGAAATTGAACACTTGTTGACGGAGTTCTCTATAGTTTGCAGCTAATATTATGGTGTGTTTAATTTGATCAGTTTCTTAGGGTACCGTCACACACAGAGATATATTGCATGCAACTCACTGGCTGCAGTGAAATCATGGACACATTGTTCTATTTTGTGGCTGTGTACAAATGTAACAATGTGTCCATGATTTCACTGCAACCAGTGAATTGCATGCAATATATCTGTGTGTGACGGTACCCTAAAGGTACCGTTACACACCGAGATATCTGTGCAGACATTGCTTGAAACTCGCTGGTTGCTGTGAAATCATGGACACATTGTTACATTTGCACACGGCAACAAAATTTAACAGTGTCGATGATTTCACAGCAACCAGTGAGTTGCAAGCAATGTCTGCACAGATATCTCTGTGTGTAACTGTACCTTAACAAGTCCCCTTTAACATTCTGCAACAATTGGCCTTTTGTAAATATTAAATTATGATTATTTCTTTTAAGATTGGAACAATTTTCCAATTAGGAAAGTCGTTTAGATGTTGCATTAATGTTTAGTTCCCCTGGAGAATCCTCCTATCATAATATCAGCAGTAAAATAATCGAATTTATGGTATGTTATATGGAGGAGGCAGGAGGATTCCCGATATTCAGAATCATGTCTTTATTTATAATAAATCTTCTTTTATCTCATTATATTTGCTTAATAAATGTGATTGGCATGCTGCCAGGCTGAGCACTTTGGGTGGGATTTCTGTTCTCCAGCCCTTGAATAAAATGTGTTTTTTATTGCTCTTTCTATTCCTGTATGTATGATCTGGTGTTGCTGACATTAGAGGTATGGATCTATATATACATGACAGATATTTGTACACATTGATATATTTGTTTCTCTTTTGGTCACTATTTTAATTTTCTTCTGCTTGTATGTCTGATATGAGTAATGCTTCTACAGTATATTTGTGGAGATAGCTACAGCCTCTTGCCAATATCACTCTTTATCTTGTCTCCATAAAACATATAGTAATACTAATGGTTTATAGAAGATTTGTCTTTCAAGGCGCCTAATACTGATAGTTAATGAGTGATAAGCGAGCACTACCATGATTGGGTCTTCAATACTTGTAATGAGGGGGGGCGTGTCTTGGACGCAGATGGCGCCGGACGCTTGAAGGAGCTGCTCCAGAGCGAGACCGCACAAAACGGCACCTAACAGCTCCACATTGACCTGCAGCCGCCGCTGAGTCCTGTGCAAAGACCCGGGAACCTCCGGAGATGCCGCGGGCCACACCGAGACGCAGGGGAGAGGAGCAGAAGGTAACAGACTTCTTCCCCAGAGATCAGCAGCGCGCGGCCTCTCCCAAAATGGCGCCGGCTGCATCAACAGCTCCTTCTTCCCGCGGCTCTCGCAGCCCAAGAGACTGGGGAGACCCAGACTCTGAGGCAGCCCCTATCACCCACAGTGGAATGAGGGACATGTTAAACACAGCCCTGAAGGAGTCATTAGGCTCACTACGGAGTTCCCTCCAGGACGACCTGAAACAACTCATGGGGAAATGAAGGAAGAGCTTATATCACTGGGGCGCCGCACAAAGCACATCGAGCATAAGATGGGGGAGTATGCAGAGGCACATAACACGCTGGTCACAGATCATAAAACCCTGGAGAAGGATGTTTTCTCTATGCAGGACCGCATGTGTGCTATGGAGGACAAACTGCGACACAATAACATAAAAATCAGGGGAATTGCAGAGACAGTAGAGGAGGAGAACCTCACAAAGATGGCCACGACTTTTTTAGTTCACCTCTTGCCTCAAACCCCTCCATCTGAGCTCGCTATAGAAAAACTCTACAGACTCCCCAAGCCTGCACACCTCCCTAAGGATCTGTCCAGAGATGTTCTGGTGTCACTTGTTAAAGGATCGACTAGAGATCTAGTGCTGCAAACTATGAGGAGATCCCCTCCGACTGACTCTTCTTACGCTGGGCTTAAAGTCTTTCCCGACCTGTCCCCGGGGACGATGGCAAGGCGACGTGACTTTGCACCAATGTGCGCGATTCTACGAGAGAGGGGCCTTCAATACAGCTGGGGCACACCGGTCTCGGTTAATTTCAGATACAAGGGGTCACGTCAGATGTTTGTGTCTCCCTCCCATCTGAAACGTGCCCTGAAACAATGGAACTTATGCCCACCGAGTACTTCATCATCTCCCCGCACCAAAGACACGCACGTTTCAGACCCAGAAGAAGCCCGTTGAGCTCCTTGTGGCTGCAGTCTCTGTGAATCACATTTGTTAATTGATATGTGGGTCTCGCCTGGAGACTATCCTGGACTCTGATTAGACTCAGAGAAAGGGGGTTCCCCGCCTGTTTGATATCCCTGGCCTCCCCAGCGATGTCCTGTTTGATGTGGCGGGTCGGTAACGAAGTGTGCTTTTGAACCCCCCCCCCCCCACTCTGCCTCAGGCCGGAGCCTGAATATATTGGCACATAAGTGTATATAATTTTGTTTTCTCCTTGCGAAAGTGTTTTGTTTTCTTCTACGTTGATATTTTTCTTTTATTTTATTGGCTGACCTCTTTTGTGTTTCGTCTCTCCTTTCTTTACCTTACCCTTCTTTCCTGACTTACCTAACCCCCCTCCCTGCCCCTTCACAACTAGTGACTAACCAGTCTGCTCTCTCAATATGTCTCTCAAGATCGTCACCCTTAATGTAAAGGGACTCAACTCGCCAGCAAAGCGCTCATTCCTATGGGGGGAGGCTCGCAGATCCAAGGCAGACGTCCTGTGCCTCCAGGAGACTCACCTGTTAGAGGAGGACAACCGGAGACTCGCACATAGAGACTTTACAAGGTATTTCTGTGCGAACGCCCCTAACAAAAAAGCAGGGGTCTGCATCATGGTGCGTAATTCTGTACAGTTCCAACTCAAGGAAACACACATAGACC
This sequence comes from Allobates femoralis, assembly GCA_033576535.1. Taxonomy (NCBI): domain Eukaryota; kingdom Metazoa; phylum Chordata; class Amphibia; order Anura; family Aromobatidae; genus Allobates; species Allobates femoralis. The sequence continues at coordinate 56,497,197 of JARQOC010000010.1, read as the reverse complement.
CTGAGGGCAGATACCTCATTCTACTTTGTGTAATATCGGGGGTCTTGGTGACACTAGCCACAGTGTATGCTCCTAACCTAGCCCAAATTAAATTTCTCCGTCAATTTCTAGGGAAGGTCAGAGATCTCTCTCGAGGCCGATGTGTGGTCTGTGGAGATTTCAACATGGTCCCTCTCCGGCGCCTGGATTGCTCGGCCTCCGGGATCCGAGAGAGGAGAGACCTAGACCAGGTACATAGAGAACTTCATCTACATGACGTCTGGAGGTATTTTCATGCATCTGAAAGGGACTACTCCTTTTTCTCGCACAGACACAGGTCTTATTCTAGAATAGACTACTTCCTAGTGAATGACGATACCCTGTCGGCCTGTGTCTGTGCGGAAATTGGGGACATTACATGGTCTGACCATGCCCCGGTCTCCCTGACCCTCGCTTTGGGGACTTGCCCAATGACCTCACGTAAATGGAGACTCAATGTTAATATGTTATCTAATCAGGGCTTAGTAGATGACTTTGAACGCCAATTAGTCAACTTCTTTGCAGAGAATGATAATGGAGAGGTGACGGAGGAAACATTGTGGGCCTCTCATAAAGCGGTTCTCCGTGGGTTATTCCTACAGAGGGCGTCCAGGCATAAAAGATCAGGAGCCCAAATGAGAGAAGGCCTCATGGCAGACCTTAGGAGACTGGAGGAGAGGAACAAGGAGTCACCCTCCTCCTCTCTCTCCTCTCAAATTTTTTCCATTAGGACACAGCTACGTGCAGCTCTACTCGAGCAACACGAAAAGGCGCTTCGGAAAACTAGATTAGCATACTACGAGACGGGAGATAGAGCTGGGGCCTTGTTGGCCGGGAGAATCCGGAAAAGAGTGACGGGTGCGGCTATTGGTGGTCTGAGAAATAAAGAGGGAGTGGAAGTGAGGAACCCTCAGGAAATAGCGAATGAATTCGCATCCTATTATGAACAACTGTATAATTTAAAAGGAGCGGAGGAGACACCATCCCCCACGCCAGAACTTATTGAGGGATTTCTGGCTTCTCTAGACCTCCCGACTCTAACGTCGGAACAGGCAGACCAGCTGAATTCCCCATTCACTGTGGGGGAAATCCTGGGGGTGATCAGAACTCTGAAAACCTCCTCGACCCCGGGTCCGGACGGATTCCCAAATGAATATTATAAGTCCTTTGGGCCCATCCTTGCCCCCTTTTTACTTAGACTTTTCTCCTTCTGGCGTGGGTGTGGTACTATCTCTCCCGACTTCCTCGAAGCCACCATAGTGACCATTCCCAAACCTGGGAAACCCCCGGATCTCCCGGCGAACTACCGCCCTATCTCGCTTCTGAATAGCGATATCAAAATCTTCGCTAAACTTCTAGCGAACAGGTTGTCGGAGGTGGTCCCTACTCTGGTACACCCGGATCAGGTCGGATTTGTGGCTGGCAGACATGCAAAGGATGGAACCCGGAGGATGATCGACCTGATACAAGTGGCGGAACAAGGGGGGTCCCCCAGTGCATTCCTGTCCCTTGACGCTGAAAAGGCGTTCGACAGGGTGCACTGGGGGTACTTGGAAGCGACTCTGCAGAAATTTGGTCTGGCTGGTCCATTCCTTAAGGCAGTACTGTCGCTGTACTCTAACCCCAATGCTCGGGTCTTATCCTCGGGGTTCTTATCTAATGGCTTTACCATCTCTAATGGAACACGCCAGGGCTGTCCACTTTCACCGGTGATCTTCGCCCTGGCGGTGGAACCTCTGGCGGCCGCTCTCCGAGCTCATCCGCGGATTAAAGGCATCACTGCTGGACAAGGAGTCCATGTTGTCGGCCTATACGCAGATGACATCATAATCTCCTGTACGGAACTTGAATCATCCCTGCCAGCCATTATGGACCTCCTTCGAACCTACGCTGAAGCTTCTTTGTATAAGTTAAATGCATCTAAGTCGGTGGTGTTGCCGATCAATGTTTCCCCCCAGGAGATCCATCATTGGGAGTCCACACTTCCCTTCAAATGGCATCAGCAGGGTATCCCCTACCTTGGCATTATCCTCTGCAAATCCAATGATTTAATAAGAAAAAACTACGCCACATTAAAATCGGCCATCTCTGAGGCCATCACGTCTCACCCGCTGGCAGCACTGTCGTGGGTAGCAAGGATACAGGCATTTAAAATGCTGCTACTACCTAAACTTTTATACACGTTTCGCTGTGTTCCTATACTCTTTCCGCGACAATTGCTAGCTGAACTTCAACGACTAACTAACTCTTATGTCTGGGCCACTAAGAGACCTAGAGTTGCTAAGGGATTATTATACCTCCCCTTTACCCGAGGGGGCATGGGAGTCCCCTCCATCAGGGAGTATCAGAGAGCCTGCCTTCTGGAAGAGGCGGAGAACTGGTGGCGCTTGCCTTCTGATAAGAGATGGCTGGAGATAGAGGAGGCCTCCTCTACAGTCGGGTCACTCCGGCTTCTCCTTGCTGCAGAGTCCCTGGCGCCTGTTTGCGTCAGACCTAACTTAACGACGATACGCTCGATGCTTACCTGCTGGAGAGGGACTCCGAAAGGTTGGACCTCCTTCCCTCTCTCTGAAGTTCCCCTAAGGGCTCTCCTCAGCCACTTACCGGCTTTGGGGGTGCAGATGTGGGAGAGGGAGGGAATAGCCATGCTGGGGGACCTTATGAAAGGGGTGTCCTTGGTCTCCTTCTCAGAACTGATTTCAAAGTTTCCCTCACTGACACCTAGTTTCTTGCACCACCTGAGGCTCCAGCACTTTATAACTGAGGTAAACAAACGCCATCCTTTGAAAGACATTCTAGCACCATCGCCACTTAGGAGACTCATCTTCTCTGTCCCTAGGAGATCCAAGGGCTTATCTATGATTTATCAGGGGCTGGTTGCGGCTAACTTGGAGTCCAAATTAAGTTACATGATTAGGTGGGAGGACGAGTTGGGTTTCTCGGGGTCCCTGGAGGATTGGGAGGACGCATCTAAACTTGCTTACAAACTGACCAGATGCATAAATCATCTGGAGATACTCAAAAAGATTCACCTGCGGTGGTACCTCCCTCCCTCCAGGATCTCTAGATACGCCAAGGATGCATCCCCCTTGTGTTGGCGTCAGTGTGGCCTCAGAGGAACACTGACGCACATGTGGTGGCAATGCCCAAAACTGACTCCATACTGGAAGTTGGTGGAGGGCCTGATTGGCTCCATCACAGAAATACAGATCCCCTTGGAGCCCCAGCTGGCTATCCTCAACATAGGACTATATCTATATCCCGCCCAATTTAGATCGGTGGTCTTCTATATACTGACGGCGGCCAGACAATCCCTGGCAGCGAGCTGGAAATCTACTGACCCTCCTACACTTAGTGCTGTGGCGAATCGCACAAACTACATTTTCCACCAGGAATACTACCTGGCGTTGGATGCTGCGAGTAGAAACCAAACTCGTGATGCTTGGATCTTGTGGGCCTCCCACCCCTTGGCAACCCCTGTCCCAGCGAATTACGCTGCTATTCCCCGATAGCTCAACCAGAGGGACATCTTTCTACTTAAAAAAACGTTTGCCTACTCCCCCCCCCCCCCCCCCCCCCCTTCTTCCCTGCTATTCCTTCCCCCCTATTTTCCAGTTTTAATTTGCAAAGGTGATGTGTTGTCAGTTTATTTCTGTATGTTATTTTCATTTAAGCCTTAGAGCTTTGTTTGTATTAATTGCAGTTATGCTAAAATTCAATAAACATTTATTGGGAAAAAAAATACTTGTAATGAGCAGTTAGACGCTCGGATGGGTGCGACTCAAATACCCGAGTATAATGGAAGGGAACTCTTCCAGAAAAATGCTCGAGTTCCCTATTGACTCCCATTATACTCGGGTACTTGGTTCACACCCATCTGAGCGTCCAACTGCTCGTTGTGAGTACCGACTAACCTAGCATGGTAGTACTCGCTCATCACTATTAATGAGTGATCAAGAGGTATTCCCAGAAATGAAAGTTATCCATTATACACAGGAGGATAAGGGATTACTTTCTGGTTGCTGGGCTTGTAACCGCTGGGACCATAGACAATGATTGGAGCTGCAGTTGAGCATGGGCGTCTCCACTTCACCTAAGACTGAGCTCTGCAGAGTCCCATACTTAACATCGCTGGGATGGTTAGACCCTCAGTGATCGGTAACTTGTCACTTATCCCATGGACAGGTGATAACATTCAGTTTTGGTAATACCCAGACCACACGTCCATATCCAACACACTCGAAACATTTTAGATTATTATTAGCCAAACTCTTCAATTTTCAAACTTTTCAAATATAGGTGTATTGCTGTTCTGATTACAAAACAGCCTTGTTTTCTAATCTTTTTTATTTTAAACTTCAGTTCGATTTTGAGCCATGGCCACTTGATGGATGAATGTTCTGTAGGAAGATTGATCTTGTGCAGCCTAGATAGATCCACCAGAGTCTTCACCGCCTAGATAGGTCCACCAGGGTTTTCTCCCCCTAGAAAGATCCACCAGAATATTCTCCACCTAGAATGGGTCCACCAGGGTCTTCTCCAAGCCTAGAATGGGTCCACCAGGGTCTTCTCCAAGCCTAGAATGGGTCCACCAGGGTCTTCTCCAAGCCTAGAATGGGTCCACCAGGGTCTTCTCCAAGCCTAGAATGGGTCCACCAGGGTCTTCTCCAAGCCTAGAATGGGTCCACCAGGGTCTTCTCCAAGCCTAGAATGGGTCCACCAGGGTCTTCTCCAAGCCTAGAATGGGTCCACCAGGGTCTTCTCCAAGCCTAGAATGGGTCCACCAGGGTCTTCTCCAAGCCTAGAATGGGTCCACCAGGGTCTGCTCTGCTGTTAACTTGATGGTATCAAGCCATCAGTTTGCTGGTCTTCCTCTTCGTCTTGTTCCTTCTATTCTTTCCACCATGATGTTCTTCTCCAGTGATTGCTCTCTCTGTATCATGTGTAGACAAGTTGTAGTTTTGTGATCCTTGCTTCCAGTTACATATCTGGCTTTATTTGTTCCAAAATTGATTTATTTTTTTCTTCTTGCCATCCATGGTATTGATAACATCCTTCACCAGTGCAACATTTTGAAGGTGTTGATTCTTCTGTCTTGTTGCTTTAATGCCCTTTATGTAGGGCTGCTGATTTTTGGTGGATTTTGCATTGAATTTGCAGCAAAATCCACAAAGGATTTTTTTCTGCTGATTTGAAGTCCTTATATGTTCGGACATATCACTATATAGAAATGTTAAAGGGCCTCAGATGTTCCCAGCGTACATAGTGTACATTACCAACGTATTCTGACTAAAGCTCTGAACTTGACTGGCAAGGGGCGTTTCCAAGAATCAGGCTTTGGGGTGAGCATGTGGGGGTGAGCTCTATTTTGTCCTATCTTCACGTGTATTATTCTCTGGTATAAATGGCTCATCTGCGCACAGATTGTCACTGAAGGCTGTGGCAGTTGCGTGTCTTCCTCCTCAGCTGCTATGAATATCCCTTTATCCTGACTCAATTACTATAATGTAAGCTCCAGTTACCACTAACGGATGTTGCCTTAAATGCCCTTTAAGCTCAGTTTAATTTGGGGTGAGCCTCTCCTGTCACTGCGATGTGCTAAATGTTATATATGTTGCATGTTATCTGCGTGTTATCACATTAGACGTTTTAGCCAAGGACCATTCATAACTGGTGACACTAATTGAATTCACCCTGGTGATTGCGTTACCCGGGTACATCGTCAGTCCATGTCATGACCTTTCCTGCAAATTTCCCCGAATAATGGCATCGCTTTCATTTTCACATCACTTCAAACAGTTATTTCTAAGGCCCATGTGATGAAAGGATGAGCAGTGCCGTGCCCCCTAGACTGTGATGTGGTCCGTCCGAAGGATCCTCCACAATTGAATTACTAGTCGCTGGTAGTAATCAAAGGGTCTTGTTTGTCTTTGTCTACAGCGAGAAGTGATTACTAGGAGACGGCGCATTAAATTTCCATCTCACAGCAAAGGGATTTTGGCTTCATTTCAGTATCTGCCGGTGATAGCCTTGCTGCCCGTCCATCACCACCTCCATCCATTTGTTAGCAGGAGCTGGCCGCCATTGTATGCACTGCTCTTGTTGGCTATCATTTTTCTGTGAGCTGGCTGTGTACCCTCCATATTTCACATAGACAGCAGATGTAACGAAAATGTAGTTGACAGATCCTTGTCTTCGTCCGTGTACACACAGTGCATTTTTTTAATGCGTTTTTAGCGCAGTTTTGTCACAAACCTGTTGCCTATCCTCAAGACTAAGTCAATGAGAATTTTGAAGTTTTGTGCACATAAGGCTGTGTACACATAATCCAGAGGCATTGCGTGTTGGATGCAGTGTCTCCAGACCTGTGGGAACCCGTGGGTGCACGCAGAGACCGCAGCCCGCCCTGTGCCCACGATCTGCAGTGGGTGCAGGGTGGGTTTTCCCTGCATTCACCCTCTCGCGTTGGCTCCCAATTCCACAGCAGGAAATTAACATGCTATGGCGATGTGGAAGTCCGGCAATCTGCACCATAGCTGAAAGAATTCTGTGGAGGGGAGAAGCTGTTGACATATGCAACAGATCAGGACTTAGTGTGTGAAGTTCTCCCTTCATTTTTAATATCACCATCTGCGGTTAGGCTAGTGTAAAGTCCTCCCTTCATTTATAATAAGTCCTGATCTGTTGCATATGTCAACACCCTTTCTCAAAAGTAAGGACTTATTCAGTCAAACATTTTTATTAGTCTCTGGTGTTTGTCAGTATTCCACCCCTTCGTGAAGATGTCTGCTGTCATTTCTTCAGTAGCTCCATCTTCTTTGCTGCAGTAAATTTCTCACTGTAGTATGTTTTGACAGCTGGAGCAAACGTCCCATCACAGTCCTCTCCATACTTTTCAGAATAACCTTTAGCTACAAGTCTTGCTCAGTGTCTTTCAGGTGTGCCATTTGTAGGCTCATAAATTTTTCTTGTGCTTGTCTTGTATGAAAGACGTTTTGGTGGTTTACCTTTGTTTACCTTTGTTTTCTCTCATTGAACGTCTTGGTTCTAAGTCTGTTTGTAGTTGTATTTATTCATTTTCAGTATTCTTGTCAATGTCATCCACTTTCCCATCAGATACCTCTTCAGCTCTTCAGCTACGTCACTGCTGTTTTTTTTTCATTTTTTGTGTCTACTTAAATGACGTCTTCATTTAAATCTTCAATGAATGTCACACAATTACTCACCGTGACTCTGTCTGTTTTTGGATCTAGGATTCTGTATCCTTTGCAATTTTCACTATATCCAACGAATATTCCTTCCATGGATCTGTTTTGAAGTTTGGAATGTTTTTCTGTTGGTATGAATATGAAAACTTTGCATCCCAAAAACTCTTAAATGATTGACACTTGGTTTCATACCTTACCACAGTTCATATGGAGTTTTCTTCAGATTTCTGGAACAAATTCTGTTCTGTAGATATGTAGCTGTCATTGCTGCCTCACCCCAATATTTCTCTGGCAGTTTGGAATCTGTCAGCATACATCTTATCATTTCTGTCAGAGTTCTGTTTTTCTTTTCTGCTACTCCATTTTGTTCAGGTGTGCATGGAACAGTTTTCTGGTGTTCTATTCCATTCTGTCTTAGGCTGGGTTCACATTTGTTGACCCCTCCGCAGCGTTCTGCAGAGGGGATCCGCAATGTGACCGCAGCGGCCGCCAGCTCCTGTCTTTATAATGGGAGCGCACGGTGCTGCACTTGACAGCGCAGGACCGTGCGCACCCATTCACTCCCATATGTGATCTGTGCGCAGGCGGACGCCTGCGTACAGATCACACAGTCTCGTCCGCACCAGGGACGCGACATGTTGCATTCCTGGTGCGGACGAGACTGTGTGATCTGTACGCAGGCGTCCGCCTACGCACAGATCACATATGGGAGTGAATGGGTGCGCACGGTCCTGCGCTGTCAAGCGCAGCACCATGCGCTCCCATTATAAAGATAGGAGCTGACGGCCGCTGCGGTCACATTGCGAATCCCCTCTGCTGAACGCTGCGGAGGGGTCCGCAAATGTGAACCCAGCCTAAAGTAGTTCTCTATTCTGTGACCTGTAAATTCACCTCCATTATCACTTCTGATAACAATTGGCTTTCTTTGAAATTTGTTACTCGATCTTGTTACGTAGTCTACAAGTTTATCAAAAACTTCACTTTTGTTCTTAATTAAGTATGTGACTGTGTATCTTGAGTAGTCATCGATAAGTCACCATGTATGTATTTCCTCCTGATGTAGTCACTTTCATGGGTCCACATACACCAGTATGCACCAAATCAAGTGGTCTTTTGCTTTTCATCTCATGTTCTTTTGGAATAGATATCCTTTTGGCTTTAGATTTTATACAACATTCACATATTACGGTAATCGAGCAATCTGATATCTTTAGATCTTTTGTCAATTCTTTTCTTTGTAGTTCCCTTATACTGTCAGGGTGCCTGTGTCCTAGACGCCTATGCCACACGTGAATACAGTTCTCGTGATCATGTGTACATACCTTCATTTGTTCCTTTGGTGTGTCAAGATGATATAATTGTTCATCTGCCTTGACATTGGTTATCACCTTGTTTCCTGCTAGAATTGCACACTCATTGTCTTTTACATTTTACAGTAAGTCCTTTGGCTGTCAAACGCTTCACAGATAACAATCCGCCTTCCAATTTTGGAACATACAACACATCCTGTACAAGTATATTTCAATCTTGTCCGAACTTGTCTGGACAGTTTAGCATACCTTGTCCGATACCTTCTGCGGTTATTTTGCTTCCATCTGCAAGATAAATGACTTCTTATCTAAATCAAGATCAGTAAAGAAATTCTTGTCACTTATAATATACCGTATATACTCGCGTATAAGCCGAGTTTTTCAGCCCAAATATTGGGCTAAAAAGTACCCCCTCGGCTTATACGCGAGTATTAGATTAGATTAGATTAGATAAACTTTATTGATCCTGCAGGAAATTACAGTATTACAGAGTAATTACAGAGTATATACGCTGAGTACACAGGCCGCCCGCCACCATCAGTATACAGGCGCCCCCCATCAGTATCCAGGGCCCCCCCTTGCAGCCCAAACCTGTAAAGTAAGATCATTATACTTACACCTGTGGCCGTCCCCGCTGCCGACATCGCGCTCCTCCGGCTTCATCCAACTTCTTCCGGCTTCCTCCTCTGGCGCAGACAATGACGTCATTGCCTGCGCCCATTGGAGGAGGAAGCCGGAAGAAGTCGGATGAAGCCGGAGGAGCGCGATGTCGGCAGCGGGGACGGCCACAGGTGTAAGTATAATGATCTTACTTTACAGGTTTGGGCTGCAAGGGGGTGCCCTGTATACTGATGGTGGCGGGCGGGCGGCCTGTATACCTCTGGGGCTGCTGCTGTATATACCTCTGGGGCTGCTGCTGTATATACCTCTGGGGCTGCTGCTGTATATACCTCTGGGGCTGCTGCTGTATATACCTCTGGGGCTGCTGCTGTATATACCTCTGGGGCTGCTGCTGTAACACTGCTGGGGGCTGTATACCTGTGCTGGGGTCCACCCTCGGCTTATACACGAGTCAATAGGTTTTCCCAGGTTTTGGGGGCAAAAGTAGGGGGGTCTGTTTATACACGGGTCGGCTTATACACGAGTATATACGGTAACTCGTTGATGATTTCTTGTCTGTGCTTTAAATGTGCCATTCCAATTATTCTCACATGAATCGGAAATTGTGTTTTTCACTTTCTGTGTATGCTCTTTGTTGTAACTTTTGTTCTGCTTTCCATATGGAACAGTCTTTCTTTAAATTACCTTTTTTCTTACATCTGAAACATTCTCTTGTCTCTTTATTATAGTTTTTTTTAAATTCTGTAGCTTTAAGAGCGTTTCCACTGTCTTTTTCAGTAGAAGAATCATTTGTTTATTCTTTTATTCTGATATTCATCTATTAGTCTTGTTTTCACAAAATGTAATGTATGTTTCTGGTCCTGTCTCAAGGGCATTTATCAAGGCTGTATATGAATCTGGTAGACTGCACAATAATATAGCTGCAACATGACTTTCTTTGATGTCTTCACCAATAGATGTTAGCTGGGATATCACTTCCATCATTGAGAATATGTGCTTCTGCATGTTGTCATTTGCACTCAATCTCATACTGGTATAGCTTTCTTAATAGAAATAACTTGTGATTCAAGCTAGGTCTCTCACATAGTTTCGTTAATGCTTTACACATTCCTTTTGCCGTTTCTTCGTATCTTATGTGTATTAATTGAACATCATCCACTAGTAAGCTAATGGTGGCTCTCACTTGTCTATTCTTATCCCATGTCTGATTATCTTGATCTGGTCTATCTGTAATGATTACTTCCCATAAATCATCCTTGGGTAATAACATTTCTACTTTCAACTTCCATAACTGATCATTTTCATCATTTACCGTATATACTCGTGTATAAGCCGACCCGTGTATAAGCCGACCCCCCCCCTACTTTTGCCCCCAAAACCTGGGAAAACCTATTGACTCGTGTATAAGCCGAGGGTGGACCCCAGCACAGGTATACAGCCCCCAGCAGTGTGGTATACAGCATCCCCAGAGGTATATACAGCAGCCCCAGAGGTATATACAGCAGCCCCAGAGGTATATACAGCAGCCCCAGAGGTATATACAGCAGCCCCAGAGGTATATACAGCAGCCCCAGAGGTATATACAGCAGCCCCAGAGGTATATACAGCAGCCCCAGAGGTATATACAGCAGCCCCAGAGGTATATACAGCAGCCCCAGAGGTATATACAGCAGCCCCAGAGGTATATACAGCAGCCCCAGAGGTATATACAGCAGCCCCAGAGGTATATACAGCAGCCCCAGAGGTATATACAGCAGCCCCAGAGGTATATACAGCAGCCCCAGAGGTTGTATACAGCAGCCCCAGAGGTTGTATACAGCAGCCCCAGAGGTTGTATACAGCAGCCCCAGAGGTTGTATACAGCAGCCCCAGAGGTTGTATACAGCAGCCCCAGAGGTAGTATACAGCAGCCCCAGAGGTAGTATACAGCAGCCCCAGAGGTAGTATACAGCAGCCCCAGAGGTAGTATACAGCAGCCCCAGAGGTAGTATACAGCAGCCCCAGAGGTAGTATACAGCAGCCCCAGAGGTAGTATACAGCAGCCCCAGAGGTAGTATACAGCAGCCCCAGAGGTATATACAGCAGCCCCAGAGGTATATACCGCCCCAGAGGTATATACCGCCCCAGAGGTATATACAGCCCCAGAGGTATATACAGCCCCAGGGGTGTATAGAGCAGCAGCCCCAGGGGTGTATAGAGCAGCAGCCCCAGGGGTGTATACAGGCCCCCCCATCATGATCCAGGGCCCCCCCCTTGCGCGGCAAACCTGTAAAGTAAAATCATACTTATCCCTGTCCTGTCGCGCTGTCCCGCCGCTTGCCGACATCATGATCCCGGGCTTCATTCAGCGTCTTCCTCTTCCGGCTTCCTGTGGTCGCGGGCAATGACGTCATTGCCCGCGACCACAGGAAGGCGGAAGACGCGGAATGAAGCCCGGGATCGTGATGTTCGCAAGCAACGGGACAGCGCGACAGGACAGGGATAAGTGTGATTTTACTTTACAGATTTGCCGCGCAAGGGGGGGGGGGGGGCCTGGATCATGATGGGGGGGGCCTGTATACCTGCGGGGGCTGCTGCTGTATACTGTATACTCGCATATAAGCCGAGGGGGGACTTTTCAGCCCAAATTTTGGGCTGAAAAACTCGGCTTATATGCGAGTATATACGGTAGCTTAGTTACTGTGAGTTTTAGTTCAGAGCTGCACATCATTTTTATATAGTCTTACTTGTTTGTAGAGATTTGTACTGAAGATATTCTCCTGTTTTTCTTCTTTCTTCTGTCTTCTTTCTTGCTTTGAGAGTTCCTGTATGTCCTGTGTGTGAAGATTCTCTGTAATTATCTCCAGTGTTGGCTTTCAGTTCCTGGGATCATATATTGTTTTGTTCCTCTTTACAGCCTGCGTTTACTGGGTGTTATCTCCTTCTGTTTACAAAGTTTATCTGCTTCTGTTTTCTTAAGGCGGCATCACACGTGTCAATATCGTGAGCGACATCGCCGAAAGTGACGCATCAGCGATGTCGCTTGCGATATCGCAAGTGCGTCGTGCTGTGTAACAGCGCGACGCAACTGCGATTTATCGCTCATCGCAGGTTGACAGGTTACGTTCATGCTCGTAAACCTGTCAATCTGCAACCAGCAATTAGCCTTTACTGCAGTATTGCCGCGGATCGCTTGCTTGGCTTATCACAGCCCAGCGAGCGATGGCTCCGCCCACATCGCTGTGGCGTCACCGGCAACATGTTGCCATGTAACACCAAGGCTGCGATGTCCATCGCAGCCTTGGTTGCTGCGTGTGATGGCGGCTTTAGTGTCTTGTTGAGATTTCCAGGGTCCAGGGATCATAAATACCTTCTCCCTCTGGTGCTGGTATCTGTGCCTTGATCCTTGCTGTGGGACTGGGATTAGTGCTTTAACCCCTCCGGTCCTGGGATGAGCTGGGTGACTGGGCTTATCAGTATCTGGGGTCTTTGCCTGGGATCGTTGCCTGGGCCCATAACCTGTTGGCAGAGTGCATCTTTGAGAATCACCATAGGTATATAAAGGGCCTGCCCGCGATATCGCTCATGCGTCACATATTATTCGTCGCCTGAGCGATGTGGAATTATCGCAGGTAAGATGTCACACGCGTCAATATGACCCAGCGATGCGGTGATGTCGCCATCTTGCGAGCGATTTTATTTAGTCGCTTGTACGGTGTCAAATAGAAAATACGTCGCTGAGTTTAGTGTCACACGCAGCGATGGACAAGGTCTACTGAGCGATGAGCAACAGGTTTTACGTCTGGCAGTGAAACCTGCGATCAGCGACATATCGCTGGTTGCATCGCTTGGTCACACGCTTCAATGTCGCTCCTACGTCACTTTTACGTAGCTTGAGCGACTGAAAATCCGTGACGCATGAGCGGCATTGACAGCGATATCTATGTGTGTGACCTAACCTGCACAGTGAAGTTCTCTTAAGGATATCTTGAGTAAATAGTCTTTACTGCGTAAACATGAGATATTAAGCTCAGCAGCACACAGTCGTGCTCCAGCAATTAACACATTCAAAGTGAGAATCACAACTACAATAGAGAACAACATAGCAAACAGAACTTCACACACTATCACCATCTGCTGTTAGGCTACTTTCACACTACGATTTTTTTAAATCCGATGCTGTCCGATATAAATCGGACAGCATCGGATTCTTCTGATGCCTGGAATCGGATGCCAAATAGGCATCCGATTCCGACATTTTATCTGATGCCGGCCTCACCTCCCTCCTGTCAGCTGTCATCAGCTGTCTCTCCCCTGGTGCTCCAATATGGTCCCCGGTGCTCCAATATGGTCCCCGGTCCTCCCCTCTTCTCCCGCGGTCCTCCATTGGGCTCCCCCTCTTGTCCCCCTCCTCTCCTCTTGTCCCCCTCCTCTCCTCTTGTCCCCCTCCTCCCCTCTTGTCCCCCTCCTCCCCTCTTGTCCCCCTCCTCCCCTCTTGTCCCCCTCCTCTCCTCTTGTCCTCCCCCTCCTCTCCTCTTGTCCTCCCCCTCCTCTCCTCTTGTCCTCCCCCCTCCTCTCCTCTTGTCCTCCCCCTCCTCTCCTCTTGTCCTCCCCCTCCTCTCCTCTTGTCCTCCTCCTCCTCTCCTCTTGTCCTCCTCCTCCTCTCCTCTTGTCCTCCTCCTCCTCTCCTCTTGTCCTCCTCCTCCTCTCCTCTTGTCCTCCTCCTCCTCTCCTCTTGTCCTCCTCCTCCTCCTCTTGTCCTCCTCCTCCTCTCCTCTTGTCCTCCTCCTCCTCTCCTCTTGTCCTCCTCCTCCTTGTCCTCCTCCTCCTCTCCTCCTTGTCCTCCTCCTCCTCTCCTCCTTGTCCTCCTCCTCCTCTCCTCCTTGTCCTCCTCCTCCTCTCCTCCTTGTCCTCCTCCTCCTCTCCTCCTTGTCCTCCTCCTCCTCTCCTCCTTGTCCTCCTCCTCCTCTCCTCCTTGTCCTCCTCCTCCTCTCCTCCTTGTCCTCCTCCTCCTCTCCTCCTTGTCCTCTCCTCCTCCTTGTCCTCCTCCTCCTCTCTCCTTGTCCTCCTCCTCCTCTCCTCCTTGTCCTCCTCCTCCTCTCCTCCTTGTCCTCCTCCTCCTCTCCTCCTTGTCCTCCTCCTCCTCTCCTCCTTGTCCTCCTCCTCCTCTCCTCCTTGTCCTCCTCCTCCTCTCCTCCTTGCGTCTCCTCCTCTCCTCCTTGTCGTCCTCCTCCTCTCCTCCTTGTCGTCCTCCTCCTCTCCTCCTTGTCGTCCTCCTCCTCTCCTCCTTGTCCTCCTCCTCCTCTCCTCCTTGTCCTCCTCCTCCTCTCCTCCTTGTCCTCCTCCTCCTCTCCTCCTTGTCCTCCTCCTCCTCTCCTCCTTGTCCTCCTCCTCCTCTCCTCCTTGTCCTCCTCCTCCTCTCCTCCTTGTCCTCCTCCTCCTCTCCTCCTTGTCCTCCTCCTCCTCTCCTCTTGTCCTCCTCTCCTCTCCTCCTTGTCCTCCTCTCCTCTCCTCTTGTCCTCCTCCTCCTCTCCTCCTTTCTCTCTCCTCCTTCTCCTCTCTTTTCTCACCTGTCCACGACTCCTGCACGGTCCCGCGCGTCTCCGGTGTTTGCTGTTCTGTCTTCTGTGCTGCCAGGACCTCTCGTGATGTCACAATCACATGACTGCCGGCTATTGGTTACTGGCAGCGGTGTACTCAGCAGTGTCCCATCTTGTCAGCACAGACGGCAAGATACCTGGAGACGTCGAGGGCCTCGTGGACAGGTGAGCATAGATTTTTTTTTTTTTTTTTTTTTTTTTTTTTAAATTAACCCATTCATTCAGTTTTCGAGCGATTTTAGTGTACTGAGCATGCTCAGTACACTAAAATCGGTCCGAGGAGACATCAGATGTTTCCTCGGACCCTGCTCCATAGGGCCCCATGTCAAATTGATCGGGTCAGATCGGATGTGCACTAAATGCCATCCGATTTGGTCCGATCCGAGTTTGTCCAATTTTATTTTCGGTGCTAAAATCGGAGCAGGCGCCGATTTTAGCACCGATAATAAAATCGGACAGAATCGGATCGGACCAAATCGGATGGCATTTAGTGCACATCCGATTCGGTCCGATGCCCATAGGGCTGCATGGGGCCCAAAATCGGTCCGATGCTGTCCGATTTTTTTTATCGGACAGCATCGGAACTGATAAAATCGTAGTGTGAAACCAGCCTTAGGCTAGTGTAAAGTCCTCTCTTCATTTATAATAAGTCTTGATCTGCTGCATATGTCAACAAAAGCATAGTGGGCAGAGGATTTCTAGAAATCCCATCCACTATGCTGGTAATGTACAACGCAACGGCAATACGCTGCATCCAAAACACTGCAAATCCTGATCGTGTGTACACAGCCTAATGCTTATTTTTCCATGCAGATTAGATGCAGAAAAAATCTACAGCATGTTAATTCTTGGTGCATTTTTGCTGTGTTTTTTCACTCCCAGACTTCAATGTAATGATGAAAAAATGCTGCAAAAAATGCAGGTATGTGCAGACTGTGCTTTTCAATAGTTTTTACTTTTTCATATAATTATATGGGGGGCTGAAGGTGACGTATGCCACAGTATTTCTATACAGCACACATCAGTTACATCCATCAGAGGTACGGTATGTGAAATCCTTTAACTGTCGCTACTTAAAACAGAGATATACTAATGTACAGTATACCAATCTGACAAATGCTTACGGCCATCTGGTTTTTGGTATTTGTTGTACATCGATTGAAAATACAATGTGAACATTTCCTAGATACATACACCATAAATGTTTAAGTCATATTAATGCATTTCAGCTTGTATTCAGATTTTTTTTTTATGATTTACTGGTTACTTTTAATAGGGCAGCACGGTGGCTCAGTGGTCAGCACTGTATGGGGGGGGGCCTCAGTGGTCAGCACTGTACGGGGGGGCCCTCAGTGGTCAGCACTGTACGGGGGGCCCCTCAGTGGTCAGCACTGTATGTGGGGAGGGGGCTCAGTGGTCAGCACTGTATGTGGGGAGGGGGCTCAGTGGTCAGCACTGTATGTGGGGAGGGGACTCAGTGGTCAGCACTGTATGTGGGGAGGGGGGGCTCAGTGGTCATCATTGTGATAAATAATGGTAGAGTTTGATCACTAGTGGCCACCAATTTAAAGCACGTCTTTTTGGGTCTTGCATTAATTGTGGAGGAATTCCTGGATGAGGATTTGGATCAACTCTAAGGGTACTGTCACACAGTGCGACAGCACCGGAGATGTCAGCGGCGACGGGCATCAGCATGCACGTTTTTGGTGCCCCGCCAACGTTACCGTCCCACATTTATATGGGGCGACACCTCCGGCGATGCATCGGCGATCTGACAGGCGGCATCACCGCCGGGGTGTCTCAAAGCCCTAGCGGTGATGCAGTACAATGGGAGCCATAGGCTCCCATCGCCTGTCGGATTGCCGTTGGCCGTTTACATGGGGCGATGTGTACACATCGCCCCAGATCGGCTGCCTGGTTTCAGAGCACTGCTCTGAAACCAGGCGACCACTAAAAGGCGTCGCTATCGCTTTTTTACATTAGGCGATGCAGGGGCGATATCAGTGCCGATAGGCCACGCCCCTGCATTGCCTAAGATCTCGGCGGTGCCGTCGCCACGTGTGACGATACCCTAAGAGTACCGTTACATGGTGCGAAGCCGCCGGATATCTCGGCAACGACGGGCAGGAGCGTGCACGCTTTTGGCACCGCGCCAGCGTTGCCGCCCCCATTTACATGGGGAGACACCTCCGGCGATCTGACAGGCGGCATCGCCGCTGGTGTGTCTCAGCACCCCAGCGGCGATGCAGTACAATGGGAGACTATGGCTCCCATCGCCTGTCAGGTCACCGTCGACCATTTACATGGGGCCGATGTGTACACATCGCCCCAGATCGGGCGCCTGGTTTCAGAGCACTGCTCTGAAACCAGGCGACCACTAAAGGGCGTCGCCATCGCCTATTTACATTAGACGATGCAGGGGCGATATCGGTGGCGATAGGACACGCCCCTGCATCGCCTAAGAAATCGGTGGTGCCGTCGCCACGTGTGACAGTACCCTTAGAATTGGTGGGTTGTAAAATTGTTTTCGGTATGGAACCTTTAAACCTGGCATCAAAAGTGCATGACTCAAAAAAAAAAAAAAAAAAAAAAAAAAAAAGTGCAATTTGCATGAATAAACTATCTTTCATGACTTACAATAAATTTGGGGTATCTTTTTGCACACTTTTTGTTACATGTCCAACAAGACAAACGGGACTTCCCTAAAAAGGTGTAAACTTAATTAGGCAGTCCAGACATATGACTGCATGAAGCAATATGAAAAATATGGCGCATTGTTGGATGTTCAAATCTATTTATTTTATTTAGCATTTCCTATATAGCACCATCATATTCCGCAGCACTTTGCAGTTATCACTGTCCCCATTGGAGCTCACAATCTAAATTCCCTATCAATATGTCTTTTGGAGTGTGGGAGAAAACCCAGGCAAACTCAAGGAGAATATACAAACTCCTTGCAGAATTCATCATTGGTGGGATGTGAACCCAAGACCCTAGCGCTGCAAAGGAACAGTGCTCGGGAGTCTTTCCCAGAGCGGGATGTGGCTTGTGTCCCTCCTTCAGAGCTGAATGTGGCTCTCAAGGACAGAAAGGTTTAGGACCTTAGGGGTTCGACTTACTGATAAATCTACCTCTTTCTGTCCACTATAATACAACACTAGTGAATACACTTTCCACTGTTTGCTACTGCCCCCTACAGAACACGGATGAAGCCTGATGTGACATCACCGTTGTCTGAGCGCCAACAAATGGAGTGTTGAATGAAGAACTTTAATAAAGTATTTCCTTACTTTTTCCTTTGTCTCACTCATCCCCTAATCTACTCTATAATTGCCGTAGGCATTTTCGTGTCGGCCCCCGAAAACGCTGTGGCTATGTCACACTGTGACGTCACCAGGCGCGAGCAATGGCCGCGAAGCGGCCATTGCGAGTCACTGGCCGAAAATAGAACCAGAGGCTCGGCCACAAAATTAGCGATGTACCGCTGAGGTAGCGCGAGCAATGGCCGCGAGGCCATTGCGAGTCGCTACCTCAGCCACCGCACCTGCCGCAAGTCTCTCTATACTTTCAATGGGGATCCATTGAGAGTCGCTGTGTAGCGCGAGCAATGGCCTCGAGGCCATTGCGAGTCGCTACCTCAGTCGCCGCACCTGCCGCAAGTCCCCCCATTGCGAGTCGCTGGCCGAAAATCGAACCAGAGGCTCGGCCTCAAAGTTAACGATTTACCGGTCAGGTAGTGCGAGCAATGGCCGCGAGGCCATTGCGAGTCGCTGCCTGAGCCGCGGCGCGCGTGCGGTAATCCCCATACAAAGTATAGGGGGACTTGCGGCAGGTGCGGCAGCGACTCGCTGGCTGAGTGCGAGCACTTGCGGCGCGGTTGCGGTAATCCCCATAAGGATTACCGCAACCGCGCCGCATTGCGAGTCGCTGGCTGAGTGCGAGCACTTGCGGCGCGGTTGCGGTAATCCCCATAAGGATTACCGCAACCGCGCCGCATTGCGAGTCGCTGGCTGAGTGCGAGCACTTGCGGCGCGGTTGCGGTAATCCCCATAAGGATTACCGCAACCGCGCCGCATTGCGAGTCGCTGGCTGAGTGCGAGCACTTGCGGCGCGGTAGCGGTAATCCCCATAAGGATTACCGCAACCGCGCCGCAAGTGCAAGTTGCGGCGCGGTTGCGGTAATCCCCATAGAAAGTATAGGGGGACTTGCGGCAAGTGCGGTTTTGCCGCACCTGCCGCAAGTCCCCCTATACTTTGTATGGGGATTACCGCAACCGCGCCGCAGATGCGGTTTTTAAATAAAATAAAATAATTTTAATACAAATTCACTTAAAATAACAAATAATAAATAAATTTAATAATAATAAAAATAGTAAAAAAACAAAACAAAATAAATAATAAAATAAAAAATAGCTATCTACTATAATCAAATTAATGCACGTTCTAGAATCCCGATGCATTTGCATCGGGCTCACAGCTAGTTACAAATAAACATATACCTATTGTAAATGCAATTTGCATCCATGTGGAACTCTTGGAGGAGTCTTGAGGGTCATTTTTCTTGTACATTAGATCCTTCCCTTCTGTGTGAGTTTCAGATCTCTATAAATTAATGGAGCTGAACGGATAAAAATCTATATTTTTTTGTGGATACAGAATCCCCCTAGGCTTGTTCATATTCTACACCTTGCTGGTGGTAGAAGACTTTGCAATGTTTCCTTTAATCTCAGCAGCCAGACTTGGCCTCCAGAATGGTTTTCTGTCTTGAAAAATGATGTCCGCTCGTGTAACGTGAAGTCATGTTCCCATGGCCTTCAAGCAGTAATACTTCCATTTATTTTGTGTTCCGTGAAATGAAATGAGCCTTAAATCTACGCCTGACAGAAATATTATCTTATCGCTCTCGGTCCGTTGTGATTTGTCCTGATTGTTGAAGTGTTATTTCACTCAGTGTTTTTTTTTCAGCATTAAAGCTTTTACCACCAGACACACACTTGGCTCCGGTGTTCGTAAATCGTCTTTCTAATTGATCGTGCTGCTAATTAATAACTTGCAACGTGCAGAACTAGAGTTAATTAATAAGCTGACAAGTTGCAGAAATTCTCTGTAACTTGATATAACTGAGTCACCCGCCAGGGCCGTGGGGTACTCTGGACCGGTCCCCTTCAAGGCCACTTCACACACACAGATATCTGAGTCCAATATCTGAACAGATCTCTGGTTGCAGTGAAATCATGGATACATTGCTCCATTTTGTGGCTGTGTACAACATGGAGCAATGTATCCATGATTTCACTGCAACCAGAGATCTGTTCAGATATTGGACTCAGATATCTGTGTGTGTGAAGTGGCCTTCAGTCTCTGTTGCCTGGGGATGTCACGGTGGTGGCTGTGGACCGGTTCCATGGCCCTGGGCGACGTCCATAAAAGGGGAGAAAAAAAAAATTAAAAAGGGAGAGTTTCTCATGGATGTGGTTTGTGGCCAATGGGCAAGGAGGTGTTAAGCCCTCCACGGGCAGGGCTGGTTATCCCCTGGGCTGAAATATAGTCTGTGTGATGGTTGGGTACATGTGGAGGTACAGTGGTGACACTTACTGGCATCTCTGGAGCTCCCGCGGCTCCCATCTGGACACGGTCTTCTCCATTCCTACAGGCTGTCTCTGCCTACGCAACAAATGTAGTCGGCGGCTCCGCAGGTGTAGGCGAGCCGCGGCTATAGACCACCGCAATAAGTCTCTCACACAAAAGCTTGAGTTTGACCCGTAATTTTACTCCACTGCTTGTGCTTAATTTTACACAGTACATTCATGCGGTTCAGCAGTGTACTTTCGGTCCCGGTTGCCGGTCTGCAGCTGGGTCGGCTTACTAGAGGTTCCCCTCCTCTCGTACCTTTCGGGCCTCTTCAATTCTCTGAGCCAGCTGTCGCCGACATTCAGGTGGATGTTTCGCTCGGGACTCCTAGCCCTATGCTACTGCTTTTCCTTCATTGTGCCGGGGGTGGGGTTCGGGAAATGAAGACCCCGCACCCAGCCGGCTAATTCGTGGTTAGGGGTTTGAAGCTTCCCCGGCCACATCAACAGGGCCAGCCCCCTGGTGTCGACCCAATCCCTCAGTGTACCTGTTCAGCCAGATCCACCTTAGACCCCTTCTGCTTATGTCTCCGGTCAGTAGCCTGGACCCAGACTGGCCATACATTGGCACAGGCTGCTGGGTCCTTGTTCTTACTGGCGGGTGTATCAGTGCCATGGCTCCACGGGTGTCTCTGCTTAGGTACTCTTCCTACTTCACCACCCTCCAAAAGCCTTCCCTAATTTAATGTTCCTAGGGTTTATTCTAGTTATTTCACCCTTTTCCCGGGTTTCCCTCACTACACTCCACCCACCACTCGCTTCTCCTCCCCCCCTTCCTGCTATCGCCTGCCTGACATGAAGTACTAGGTCTAGGGATTGGGGGATGTGTTGGGTGTTGGTGTGGGGTGCTTAGCTTACCTGTCCCAGCTGCAGTACCATACTGTGGCCACCGGTCCGCAGGGGCGCCACATAACCAATTCAGGGACAGATTTCGAGTCCAGTTTGGGGCAATTGATATTTGTGCAATTCTCTACAATTCTCGTGCTCCTATATTCTATAGATATATGACAATGTTTGTTTCTAATATGCTGGGTAGTTGTAAGAGCTTTAACAATATACTCACCTGTTAAATAAACACATTTTTTAATTTACATTTTTCAGCTTATTTATTTCTTCTATTGTCTGCAACCCATTTTGTATGCAATATAATGTGGTTGCTTCTTCTAAAACAGCAATTTTACTCTCTGGCTTCTTCCATAGTGCCCTTACTGTCATTACAGGCAAGGAAATAAAGCAAGATAACATGTCATTATAAAAGTGCATGGAAATGCAATGAAGGTTGTTCATACATAACTCTTTTCCTTTTATACCTTTTTTCTTTTTTCTCATTACTGTTTTTAAAACTAAGGTACATAAAAAAAGCAATCCTCCCTGTATCCAAGAGCTCAGCCTTGCCGCCTCATCATGATCCTTAGGCTGTGTGCATACGTTGCATTTGTGACGTTTTTTTTTTTTTTCTGTGCAGATTCATCACAAAACCTGAAGGGTTTTTTGATTTGCACAAAGTGAATGATAATCCTGAAGTCTCATGCACACATCATCCTTAGGGTACGGACACACATGCAAGTGTAAAAACGGTCTGATTCCCGTATCCGAGAGTTGGACGAGTGTCATCCGATTTTCGTTCTGTTTTGCATCCAACTGCTATGCGACTGTCCGACATTTGCTTGGATCACATCCGAGTGCCGTCAGTGTGTTGTCCATGTGTAATGCGATTTTTAAAATGGCATTTCTCATGCTGTCTAAAGTGAGAAAAGAGTTGACTAGATAGATAGATAGAATAGACAGATAGTAGAATAGCTAGATCAGGTTGACCTGTCTCCCGCTGCTACTTCCGGGGCCGCATATTAGTGCAGTGAATATATAATTAGCTTATCAGACAAACAGCCAATGAGAGAAGCTCACACTGTTTGAGGGCTTCTGTGATTGTCTGTTGTAGTCAGAATGCTTTTCATCAATCTGTATGGTGATTCTGCTTGGTTGCCGTATACATTAGTGTAGGGCAACCAACCTGGCATTATAGGGTCTGTTAATAAATATTTTTTAAAAAAGAATGCGTCGGGCTTTGCAGCAATTTTAAGTCTAGCCAGATGAAGGCAGACAGCTGAGAGCTGCCACAATCACCCTCAGCTGCCTAATTTTCCCTTGGCTGGCAAAAAAAAAAAAAATGCGTGGGCTTCGCCCTATTTTTCAATGCTGGCCAAGGTAAAACTAGGCAGTTGAGGGCTGGTATTCCCAGCGGAGTGAGAACCCAATGTTATAGGGCCCCCCCATGCTAAAGAACAGCCCACAGCCGCCCCAGAAAATGGCGCATTAATAAGCGCCTTACCAGGTTCTTCCAGCGGCCCTGGTGGCGGTGACACACTGGGTAATAAAGGGGTTAATACTAGCTTTGTTATACAGGCTGGTATTAAGCCCGAGATTCTTAATGTCAGGCCATGTTTGACCCGGCCATTAAGAATCTCCAATAAAGGGTTGAAAAAACACCATACAGAGAAAAAAGTATTTATTAGAAATAGACACAGACAACCTTAGGAACTCCATCTTTATTACTCCCCTTTACAGCCCTCATGATTTTCTGTCTTCTTTCATCTTCTTTTGTCTGTCTTCTTTTGTCTGTCTTCTTTTGTCTGTCGTCTTTTGTCTGTCGTCTTTTGTCTGTCGTCTTCAAATGTTTAGCTCTGCTACATCACAAAGCAGGAGGAGGAAGAACGCTTCCTCCCCCTGCTCTGTGATGACTGAATGAGCAGAGCTAGCGGCGGCTAAGCGATGACGTCATCACCGATGCCATAGTAACCTATTAAGCGGTTACTATGGCAACGGTGGCCGGGGACAGAACAGCGGCTCCTAAATGAGCGGCTCATACAGGAGCCGCAGGAGTTAAATCCCTGCTGACCGGCGCTGCTTACCGATAATGGCAACGCCGGCAAGCAGTCAGTTAACTCTGCTCTCACCGCTGCTCCAGTATGAGCGGTGAATAGAGGACATTCAGGTGACATCTGTTCAAGACCCATGTGTGACCCCATACGTCCTCGGAAGTCACTGATTGGCTGTTCATCTCTCCTCCCAAATACAGCAAGCCATAAGCAAAAGACCTCCGGTGGTGAGGGGTTCTTTTTTTTATTTTCCAACCACACTACAGACAATAATGTAGGATTTAACCCCAGGGTGAGCCAATCACACACTGCCAGCGGCTCGCACTAGCCCAACCACCCAGCGTACTGAAGCACAGCCATCCCAGCTCCAGCACTTAAAAGATTGGGGCTGACGTTCAGGGGAATTCAAACAGGTTCGCTAGTCTCCAATGATCACTTGTGGATCAGTCGGGATTTGACTGGATTTCTGGACTGGTGTACATTTGTCTCAACAGTTTAGTCATTCCTCATGGGTCTGTGGGAAGTAGCGGAATGAATTAATAAATGTAACGATGGTGCAAGTAGATGGCCACCACTCTTATCCTGATGGGCCAGTTGAGAGCCTTGTTCTCAGATCAGTGGGATGACCCCCAAGTTATCCTTTGTCTTTTAGATAACTTATTTATAGGAAAAAATCTTTTATGAGCCAAGTCCCAGACCTTTGAATGGGCCCTACACCTTAGCTTTTCCCTAGCCGAAAATGGCACAGATCATTGGACATCAACTCTTGTGTTCTCTGCGGGATTTCTACAACACTTAATTTGCAAACATGCAGAAAATTGTGCAGATTGACAAATCGAGGAGACAATATAATCTCCTGTTCACAGTTGTCATTCATTTCTAGGTTTAACATTTCTTTAAGGCGGCCGTCGCACGTATCTATATCGTGAGCGATATTGTAAGCGATCACGTGCACGCGCGATCGCTAACAATATCGCTCACATCGCTGGTGAGATGTCACACAGACAGACTCACCAGCGATGTGGGCCAGCGAGATCGCTGGTAACTATGGTACACATCGGGTTACTAGGCGCCGCGCGCGCTTAGTAACCCGACGTTTACCATAGATACCATCTCCCAGCATAGGCTCTGCCGCTGGGAGATCGTTCATAGTGGTGTCATTCACCACGATGAAGCAGATTGAACAAGCGTTTATCGCTTGATATGAGCTCCTGCTCACCAATCTGCGATCTAGCGATCAAGCGATATTACATTGTAAAATCGCTTGATTGCACGCAGCGATGCACAAACAATATCGCTTAAGCGATCAAAAAGCAGATCGCTTAAACGATATCGTTCGCAATATTGAACCGTGTGACGGCCGCCTACCATTCATTTGATGTCACACATTTCCATTGACGCCACAAGAGCCTTCACTTCACAGCATGATCCACGCAGGATGATGTGTAAAGGCGCAATATTCATGTTGTTATTAATAGGGCTAACACCTTTTCAGCTATTTATGATGCTCATTAACACATTTCTTTGGCTATATAACATCATCATTATCCTCATTGTCTACCCTCATCGAGCCATAGACCCTGAGCATGGCTTTCAAGGTCAGCGGTGACACACAAAGCCTTTTTTGATCACCATGGCTGGGTCTGGGTTACATTAATGAAGGAAACAAATTAAGGAAAAAATTAAATATTTACTCGTTATGGGTGTATTGCAGGAAGTAGTGTGCAGTAATGTTTCCTTCAGAGAAATAATTACATTTTCCCCCAGAAAAATATGAGTTCTGATAGCTTCACTGTAGATAACAGAGCTGTAGTCTGGGGAGGTCTTCTGAGACCCCCGGGACATGCGGCAGGGCAGAGGTCTGCAGATTCTTCTGTGCTCATCAGAGGTAGATGTTGTTGGTATTGCACAGCAGTTGTTTGTTTGCCAGAAGAAAGAAACCAGTAATTTACTGTTTTTCTGTGATTTTTTTTTTTTTTTTTTTATTTTATTAGTTTGTTTGGTTTAATAAAAGCATTTATCAAGGAATTATTTGCAACCTTTTTTAAGCATTTGTGCTGCCACATATTGTATAAGTCTATACTGCACCATTTAAAGCACATTGCAAACCATGAAAATGCAGTAAAATATTGAATATAAAGAAACCTTTAGGGTACCTTTACACACAGATATATTGCTTGCAACTCACTGGTTGCAGTGAAATCATGGACACATGGTTCCATTTTCTTGCCTTATACAAATGGAATAATGTGTCCATGATTTCACTGCAACCAGTGAGTTGTAAGCAATATATCTGTGTGTAAAGGTACCCTTAACGGAATCTATTGTCAGGTTTTTTATCCCCCATCTGAAAGCAGCATGATGTGGGGACAGAAACCACGAATCCAGCAATGTATCACTTATTGGGCTGCTTGCTGCAATTTTGATAAAATCACTTTTACTTGCTTCAGATCTACCAGATCTCTGAATACTGAACTTTGTAACATACTTTTATTCTGCAGTTTTAGTAGTCTACTAGTGATAATCTTCTGCTAATAAAACTGATTTTGTCAAGACTACAGTAAGCAGCCAAGTAAGTGACATCACTGGAATCAGGGCTCAGTTTTACATTTTCTGTCCCCAGATTAGGTGGCAAAAACCTGGTTTCTCTGGCTGTGCAAATTTAGAAATGTATCATTCATCCATAATAAAGGTCATTAAGAAAAGAAAAATATCTTGATTCCATCTAATTTCTAAGCTTAAAGTGTATTTACGCTGCAATATTTTCAGGAATATGTAAACGGCTGCTAATCACTCATCAAATGAGCAAAACACTTGTTCGTTGAGTGAAACTGCTTGCTTAACCCCTTCCCGACATAGGACGTTGTACAACGTCCTAGCAGATTTGAGCTGCTGCAGCTCCTGTGAGTGGGGTCACTCAGGTATCACAGATGCTGCTGCTCTGTGACAACCTGTAGATCACCCCACAGGGGGTGGATTAACCCCCCCATGCCCAGAACCCCTCCGATCGGCAGTTTAAAAGTGAACTGCGATGGAGGGAATCATAGGGATCACCTCTAGATCTATTGACTCTTCAATCAGATCTGGAGGGGCGGGTCGCAAGTGTCCACCCCTCCTCACCCCCCTCCGCTCCATGACTCACAGGGGGGGCCCCTCCCCGTCCCCCTCAACCGCCCGCCCCCCTCTATTATAATGTATATGCCGGCGGGCTGCACCCGCGGTCACAGTGCCTGGCCCCCCGCTCCAATGCCCCCCCCCACCAGGCTGCTCCCACCTCCGGGCCCTGTGCCTGGCCCCTCCTCACCTCCTGCGGCGGGCTGCACACCTCGGTGCACCTGCCGCTGCAGCCGCCTTGCCTCCGGCTGTGTGCCTCCTGTGCCCGCCGGTCGGTGGCCCCGCATCCTCTTCCGGCCTCCTGCCATCGGTGGATCGAGGGAGGTAAGTATGTATGTAAGCACGTATGTATGAATTCATTCATTCATTATCATTCGATGAATGATGGGTGAATGGATAGATGGATGGGGGTGTGCGTGCGTGGATGTCAGCGTTCGTGAACGTCAGCGTGCGTGCGGATGTCAGCATGGGGGTGGATTATGTGCGTGATGTCAGCGTCGTGCGTGAATGTCAGCGTGTGTGCGTGAATGTCAGCGTGCGTGAATGTCGCGTGCGTGGATGCGTGGATGTCAGCGTGCATGGATGATGGGTGCATAGGTGGATGGATGGGTGCAACAAGGGATCAATTGTCCTCTTGTTGTAGTCTCTGGGATCATAGTCATGGTGCACTGTATGACAGATCATTGTCATACAGTGCACCATAACTCTGACCCCAGAGGCTGTAGGAAGAGGACACTTGATCCCTTGCTGCAGTCTCTGGATTGAGCAGAGGCGATCGAGCGTCGGGGACCTTCGTTGTGGACTACGTCGGAGGCGATCGAGCATCGAGGGACCTTCGTTGTGGACTACGTCGGATCTTTATAATAAAGATGGAGTCCGAATTTTGTTTGTGTTTTTTTTTTTAAATAAAAAAGATTATCTGTGTGTATTTTCTGACTATTTACCAGAGATTCCTAATGGCGGGTCTAACATTGGCCCTATATTATGAATCTCGGGCTTAGTGCCAGCTGCCAATAAAAAGCTGGCATTAACCCCTTTATTACCCAGTTTGCCACCGACACCAGGGCAACTGGAAGAGTCTGGGTACAGCGCCAGAAAATGGCGCTTCAATAAATGCGCCATTTTCTGGGGTGGCTGCGGGCTGCAATTCGCAGCATGGGGGGCCCAGAATGCTTGGGCCTCTCCATGCTGCGATTCAGCCCGCTGCAGTGTACCTGGGTGACCAAAAATATGGCGAAGCCCACGTCATTTTTTTTCTAAATTAGTTCTAGAAGGAAAAAAAAGGGCTTTGCTGTATTTTTGGTTGCCAGCCAGGTACAACGAGGCAGCTGGGGGTTGCTGGCAGTCCGTAGCTGCCAAGTTGTACCTGGCTGGACCAAAAATATGGCAGAGCCCTACGCCATTTTTTTTTTTTTTTCTAGAATTAGTCCTAGAAAAAAAAATAAAAAAGGGCTTCGCTGTATTTAGATGCATAGTTAACACTTGGAACCCCCAGGTGCTTCACAAATTGATCCGTAAAAATGAAAAAAAAAATTTGTGTAAAAAAAAAAAAAAAAAAGTACTTTTTCCTTCTTACGGATCAATTTGTGAAGCACCTGGAGGTTCAAAGTGCTCACTATGCATCTGGATGCATTCCTTGGGGGGGTCTAGTTTCCAAAATGAGGTCACTTGTGGGAGCAATGTTTGGCACACATGGTCTCCATACGTGACATGGTGTCCGCTAACAATTCAATAGATAGCGGACACCATGTCGAGTATGGAGAGCCCCTGTGTGCCTAAACATTGGAGCTCCCCACAAGTGACCCGTTTTGGAAACTAGACCTCCCAGGGAACTTATCTAGATGGGTTTAGCATTTTGAACCCCAGGTGCTTCACAAATTGATCTGTAAAATTGAATAAGTACTTTTTTTCCATAAAAATTTTCTTTTTCATTTTACAGATATTTGTGAAGCACTGGGGCGTCAAAATGTCCACCCACTAGGAAGTTCCCTGGGGGTCTAGTTCCCAAATGGGTCACTTGTGGGGAGCTCCAATGTTTGGCACACAGGGGCTCTCCAAATGCAACATGGTGTCCGCAACAATTTGACTGAAAATCAGCTCAAATTGTTATCGGAACCATGTCGCATTTGAGAGCCCCTGTGTGCCTACACATTGGAGTCCACAAGTGACCCATTTGGAAACTAGCCCCAGGGAATTATCTAAATGGGTGGTGAGCATTTTGAACCCCCAGGTGCTTCAGAAATTCATCCGTAAAAATGAAAACGTACTATTTTTTTTTTTTCCACAAAAATTTTCTTTTAGCCTAAATTTTTTCATTTTCACATGGGGAACAGGATAAAATGGATCCTAAAAATTGTTGGGCAATTTCTCTTGAGTACACTGATACCTCATATGTGGTCATAAACCACTGTTTGGGCACACAGCAGGGCTCAGAAGTGAGGGAACGCCATTTGACTTTTTGAATGGAAAATTAGCTCCAAAAGGCAAATTGCGCTTCTTCCATTCTGAGCCCTGCCATGCGCCCAAACAGTGGTTTATGACCACATATGAGATATCGATGTACTCAGGAGAAATTGCCTAACAATTTTTAGGATCCATTTTATCCTGTTGCCCATGTGAAAATTAAAGAATTGATGCTAAAAGAACATTTTTGTTGGAAAAATTAAAATCACCATTTTTTCCTTCCACTTTGCTTTAGTTCCCGTGAAGCACCTGAAGGGTTAATAATCTTCTTGAATGTAGTTTTGAGTAGCTTGAGGGGTGCAGTTTTTGGAATGGTGTCACTTTTGGGTGTTTTCTGTCATGTACACCCCTCAAAAAGACTTCAAATGTGATGTGGTCACTAAAAAAAATGCCTTTGTAAATTTTGCTGGAAAAATGAAAAATTGCTGATGATCTTTGAACCCTTATAACTTCCAAACAAAATTTTTTATTTTTTTTTTCCAAAATTGTGCTGATGTAAAGTAGACATGTGGAAAATGTTATTTATTAACTATTTTGTGTCACATACCTCTCTGGTTTAGCAGAATAAAAATTTCATAATTTGAAAATTGCAAAATTTTCAAAGTTTTTGCCAAATTTTTGATTTTTTTCACAAATAATTGCAAAAATTATCGACCTAAATTTAATACTAACATGAAGCCCAATATGTCACGAAAAAACAATCTCAGAATCGCTAGGATCCAATGAAGCGTTCCAGAGATATTACCTCATAAAGGGACACTGGTCAGAATTGACAAAAATGGCCTGGTCATTAGGGTCAAAATAGGCCCGGGGGTGAAGGGGTTAATAGATCACCCCAATGTGTGTAGACTACAGGACGGCCATGCTCCTAAATTTACATAGAAGTTAATAAATTCGGATTCTTGCAGAAGACGTCGTAATCTGTAACTTATGCAGCAGTGGTGCTTACATTCAGCAGCCGCCTGTCTCTGGCCTGCTCTGTGCACAGCAGCATCTAATGGATATAGGAAGCGATCGATTCCTCTGAGACACTAGGAGGTATGCATATACATTATTAATGGCCTGCTTGGGGTCAGATGAGGATTCTCATTATAAGAAGCAGCACTGCTATGATATGTTCACTGTGACAAGGTTTTATGCTACATTTTATAGCTGCAGTTTCTTACCCAACCGCGAGTCTCTGGGCCCAAACTAAAAGCATCATATATGCCTATGAGGATCTTAGTTCAGGTCAGGAGCCCTGCCGTTGTACAAGGAATTGTGGCCATAACACAGAAATTATAAAAGGTAGTGTGTGATTATATGGTGGTGTGTCTCTAACATTATGGTGCTGCTGATAATATGGTTCTATGTTAATATTATTACCGTATATACTCGTGTATAAGCCGACCCTTGTATAAGCCGACCCCCCCTACTTTTGCCCCCAAAACCTGGGAAAACCTATTGACTCGTGTATAAGCCGAGGGTGGACTCCAGCACAGGTATACAGCCCCCAGCAGTGTGGTATACAGGCCCCCCAATGGTAGTATACAGCAGCCTCCCCAGTGGTAGTATACAGCAGCAGCCCCAGTGGTATATACAGCAGCAGCTCCAGTAGTTAGTATACAGCAGCCCCAGAGGTATATACAGCCCCAGTGGTAGTATACAGCATCCCCAGAGGTATATACAGCCCCAGTGGTAGTATACAGCATACCCAGAGGTAGTATACAGCAGCCCCAGAGGTAGTATACAGCAGCCCCAAAGGTATATACAGCAGCCCCAGTGGTAGTATACAGCAGCCCCAGTGGTAGTATACAGCAGCCCCAGAGGTAGTATACAGCAGCCTCAGAGGTATATACAGCCCCAGTGGTAGTATACAGCAGCCCCAGTGGTAGTATACAGGAGCCCCAGCAGCCCCAGTGGTAGTATACAGGAGCCCCAGCAGCCCCAGTGGTAGTATACAGGAGCCCCAGCAGCCCCAGTGGTAATATACAGGAGCCCCAGCAGCCCCAGTGGTAGTATACAGGAGCCCCAGCAGCCCCAGTGGTAGTATACAGCAGCCCCAGTGGTAGTATACAGATTCCCCAGCAGCCCCAGTGGTAGTATACAGGAGCCCCAGCAGCCCCAGTGGTAGTATACAGCAGCCCCAGTGGTAGTATACAGGAGCCCCAGCAGCCCCAGTGGTAGTATACAGGAGCCCCAGCAGCCCCAGTGGTAGTATACAGGAGCCCCAGCAGCCCCAGTGGTAGTATACAGCAGCCCCAGTGGTAGTATACAGGAGCCCCAGCAGCCCCAGTGGTAGTATACAGCAGCCCCAGTGGTATACAGCAGGCCCCCAGGGGTACATATAGCAGCCCCCAGGGGGTACCCAGCAGCCCCCAGGGGGTACCCAGCAGCCCCCAGGGGTACCCAGCAGCCCCCAGGGGGTACCCAGCAGCCCCCTGGGGGTACCAGCAGCCCCCTGGGGGTACCCAGCAGCCCCCAGGGGTACCCAGCAGCCCCCTGGGGGTACCAGCAGCCCCCTGGGGGTACCAACAGCCCCCTGGGGGTACCAACAGCCCCCAAAAGCTGGCACTGTCCCCCCTTGTAAGGCCTCCCCCCCCCCCCGCTGCTTATACATTACCATCCCGGTGTTCTGATCGGCGCCGCTCCTCGGTGCTTCTTCTTCATCCTCCCGTCCTCGCTCGCTGCATCCAGGATCTCCGGCGGTCGCGCGATGACGTCATATCGCTGCGACCGCCGGAGAACCCGGATGGATGCAGCGAGCGCGGACGGGAGGATGAAGACGGCGACGCAGCACCGAGGAGCAGCGCCGATCAGAACACCGGCAGGGTAATGTATAAGCAGCGGGGGGGGGCCCTTACAAGGGGGGACAGTGCCAGCTTTTGGGGGGGCCATATGCACTGCTTCCCACTGCGCTGATTGACAGGGGGAAGCAGTGCATATATAATGAGCGGCCCCACGTGACGGGGCCGCTCATACAGCAGCCCCCCCCCCGCCTCCTCCAGCCTCCACAGCCCCCGGGACAGAGCCCCCCCGTATATGACTCGTGTATAAGCCGAGGGGGGACTTTTCAGCCCAAATTTTGGGCTGAAAAACTCGGCTTATACACGAGTATATACGGTAACTATTTTGTGTCACATACCTCTTTGGTTTAGCAGAATAAAAATTCATAATTTGAAAATTGCTAAATTTTCAAAGTTTTTGCCAAATTTTTTATTTTTTTCACAAATAATTGCAAAAATTATCGACCTAAATTTAATACTAACATGAAGCCCAATATGTCACGAAAAAACAATCTCAGAATCGCTAGGATCCAATGAAGCGTTCCAGAGATATTACCTCATAAAGGGACACTGGTCAGAATTGACAAAAATGGCCTGGTCATTAGGGTCAAAATAGGACCGGGGTGAAGGGGTTAAATAGTACCGTAAATATTCTCGGCAACACATGGTCCTGTGTAATCACGGACAGGACCGAAAACCTGGCGATGGTCGCCTGGTGGGCACGCAGCTTCGCTGCGTGTGACACCGGGAGACGCGCAGTCAGCCAGCTCCCAGCGCCTCTCGGCAAGCGCTGAGAGCTGGTATCCATGGTAAACTGCAGATATCTAGGCAACGCGCGCTGCCTAGATACCCGATGTATACCTTGGTTACCAGCCTTCCACCGCTCACCGGCTGGTAACCAAGGTATACATCGGGTATCTAGGCAGCGCGCGCTGCCTAGATACCCGCAGTTTACCTTGGAGACCAGCCTGCTCCCGCTTACCGCAGCCTGGCAGCGGGAGAAAGACATCGTGGAAACGACATTGACGCATGTGACTGCCCCATAAGGATCAGCAGTCTGAAATCGGACAAACCCTATCAACCTCTACCTCAACAATTATCTGTCTGTGACCTCCCATACACATTAGACTGTCAGTTGAACTTATTGATTTTGGCGGGTTTGGACGACATCTGTTTAAATTTAATGGGCCCTTAGGGCAACATATATACCGTGCTTCCCTTAAAGTAAGACTGGGTCTTATACTATGTTATTTTTTGCTTCAAAAGAAGGTTAGAGTTTATTTTCAGGGGATGTCTTATTTTTATGAACATCAATCCACATTTATTTTTGAACAAATAAAATCTAAATTTATTGAAATGTCATCACACACACTACACATACACATGTATATACACACACACACTGAACCTACGGTAAGTACCAGCCTGTCTGCTCTTCAGTTCCTTTCGCAGTTAAAGAACCCTTGGTGATATCATGGTGATATGACTGTGATGTCACCAAAGGGTCCTTAAGCAGTTTTAATCTCAGAATTGAAATGCTGGGGTCCCCCATTTTTCTCCCCCAATGTTGACCTTGACAGTAACTAGGACTATATTCTAAGCATAACTCTAAATCCTGTTAGGATACAGTTTCGAGAAAACATGTTACCAGCTTTTGGAGAAAACTGAAACAGAATTGTGGTGCATTGGCTTAATAGATCACCCCAATGTGTGTAGACTACAGGACGGCCATGCTCCTAAATTTACATAGAAGTTAATAAATTCGGATTCTTGCAGAAGACGTCGTAATCTGTAACTTATGCAGCAGTGGTGCTTACATTCAGCAGCCGCCTGTCTCTGGCCTGCTCTGTGCACAGCAGCATCTAATGGATATAGGAAGCGATCGATTCCTCTGAGGACACTAGGAGGTATGCATATACATTATTAATGGCCTGCTTGGGGTCAGATGAGGATTCTCATTATAAGAAGCAGCACTGCTATGATATGTTCACTGTGACAAGGTTTTATGCTACATTTTATAGCTGCAGTTCCTTACCCAACCGCGAGTCTCTGGGCCCAAACTAAAAGCATCATATATGCCTATGAGGATCTTAGTTCAGGTCAGGAGCCCTGCCGTTGTACAAGGAATTATGGCCATAACACAGAAATTATAAAAGGTAGTGTGTGATTATATGGTGGTGTGTCTCTAACATTATGGTGCTGCTGATAATATGGTTCTATGTTAATATTATTATTTACCGCCCTTCAGCTTGGTCTCAAGACATGGCAACTTTATTGATGAATGCTCTGTAGGAAGATCAGTTTTGTGCAGCCTAGAAAGGACCACCAGGGCCTTCTTCAAGCCCAGATAGGTCCACCAGGGCCTTCTCCAAGCCCAGATAGGTCCACCAGGGTCTTCTCCACCATTCTCCTGATAGTTTCAAGCCATTGGGTTACTGGTTTTCCTATTCGCCTTGTTCCTTCTATACTTCTGACCATGATGTCCTTCTCCAATGATTGCTCTCTTTCTATGATGTGTAGACAAGTCGTAGCTTGGTGATCCTTGCTTCCAATGACATGTCTGACTTGATTTATTTGTCCTTCTTGCTATCCACGGCAGGGGCGGACTGGCCCAGATGCCAGGGTAGCAGTTGCTCCCCCGGGCCGGTGGTACAGTCCTAGTCTAGGGCTGCCCACATCAGGGAGAGAGCGGCCACACAAACTTGAGAGGCTGCGGGACCTGGGACTGGAGCGGAGGCAGCTGGGAGGTGAGAAAGGCCCCCACCCCCACCCCCTGCTCCTGAACTTGCGCCAGTAGCACCCCCCACCCCCTCCCGCTCCTCACTTGGCGCCAGGCTGTGCAAGGTGGACTGCCACCCGAGGTTACAGCAGCCAGCCAGCCCCTGATCTACGGTATTGATAACCACCTTCTTCAGCACCACATTTAGAAGGTGTTTATTCTTCTGTCTTGTTTCTTTATGGTCTAGGTTTTACTTTCATATGTTACTATGGAAAAGACAAGACTTTGTACGAGCCGTGTCTTTATCACCTGTGAAATGTTCCTTGATGTGAAGATCTTGTCTGGTGACTTCATTCTTGGTTTGCTTTTCTCCTATTGCCCGCCCGCTGTCATCGCAGCATCTTGAGTGATCATTGATCTGAATAGGTTGAAGTCCTTTGCAACTTCCAGTTTGTTGCTGTCCATCCATGTGTCCCGGTCATACTATGGTCCATGCTTTAAATTTTAAAGTTACTCCCTTTACAAATCAGTTGGGCACTTGTGTATTAAGCACACAGTGGGGCCACCTGGCTACCCCATTAATTACAATGGCCCCCTAAATTTTCTTCAGCATAATAGCATAGACCATATTGCATGAGATGTCGGTAAATATATGACTATGAAATAGATTATCTTGTACTAGTGTATCACAGGATGGTGCTGTGTTTTCCAATAGGATGAACTCTTTCTACCCTTTGGCCCAGTTGAAACCCATTAAAAATCGACAGCATTGCCAGAAGGCAGTACCCGCACCGTATTAGCATGCGTCAGCAAATCTGCTCTGCCCATCCTCATTGCTCTGGATGCCAGGAGTGATCTGCTAATTTACTCACTAAAAGTGCTGGTAAACTGCAAATTTTAAACCAAAATGACATCAATTAAGCATTAAAGGGAACCAACCATCAAAAAACCTATAAATAAAAAACCTATAAATATCTGTCCCTGGGGCCCTAAATGACTATTCTAACCATCCCTGACTGAGTAAATCTACCTAACTACAGGCGCATTAAATCACTTTTTATACTTACTAAATTCTTGTTGGCTGGGCGTTCCTCCAGGCTCTTGTCAGCGAGGCGGGTCTCCTCGCTGCTGTCCGTCTTCGTCTTCTTTCCAGGGCGGCATCTTCTTCCCACGGATTCAAATTACCCGCCCATTCCGTCCTCGCAATGAGCGGGTCAGGTGCTGCAGGCCCCACGTCACTTCCGCCCACCGCGTCGCTGAATGTATGACGCGCCCAGGCCTGCTTCAGCATACCATCTGCGCATGCTCTGAAGCCGGCCTGGGTGTACCAGCGACGCGGCGGGCGGAAGTGACGCGGGGCCTGCAGTACGTGACCCGCTCATTGCGAGGACGCAATGGGTGGGTAATTTGAATCCGTGGGAAGAAGATGCCGCCCTGGAAAGAAGACGGACAGCAGCGAGGAGACACGCCTCGCTGACAAAGAGCCTGGAGGAGCGCCCAGCCGACAAGAATTTAGTAAGTATAAAAAAGTGATTTAATGTGCCTGTAGTTAGGTAGATTTAGTCAGTCAGGGATGGTTAGAATAGTCATTTAGGGCCCCAGGGACAGATATTTATAGGTTAGATAGCTATTTTTTGATGGTTGGTTCCCTTTAAACAAGCATATAAAAAACCTTTTAGAATGCCAATGCTCTGTCCTTGATCATCTCTATACTAAGTTCAGAATGAGTCCGATAAGTTCAGGGCTATAGCGCAGTGTTTCCCAACTCCAGTCCTCAAGGCACACCAACAGGTCATGTTTTCAGGATTTCCTTATCATTAGACAGATGATGGAATTATCCCCTGTGCAAGTGATTAAACGAACACCTGTGCAATCCTAAGGAAATCCTGAAAACATGACCTGTTGGTGTGCCTTGAGGACTGGAGTTGGTAAACACTGCTATAGCGGGACAATAGATCTGACCTCCGTGTGCGACTTGTGCAATAATGATTGACTGCAGAGATGGTCAGCATGTTCGGCTAAGTGATTTCTGAGAATCAGTATTTAACCAATGGGAGGAATAATTTATTGTGAAATGGATAGGTGTGTTCACTCTTAAAGTGAAAAAGCATTTTCCTTTTTGAATTGACATTTTATTTTGTTTTTTGTTTCGACTGCAGTCTGACATTGCATTGAAGGCACAGAAGCTATGACTGATCCATTTCCAAATGGATTTTGGTGAATCATGACATAGCGCATTGACTTTTATAATGGAGTAACATCGGTTTCTGGCAGGTTTCAGCTGATAAACTGTTGCCGACTACTGTTATTGCCATCAAAAATACTGCAAGCACCGATGGGAAAATACTGGAAACCCAGCAAGAGGTGCTGCAGCTGCAGGGATTAGAATGGGTATGTTTTGGAAGGGGTTGTGGTTCTTTCAGGTCCCCTTTTTTTTACCTGTTGATTGGGTCTATGGGAAAGGGAAAACCCCTTTTAAGCCTAAAATAATTCTCTTCTTATCATGCATACAGTGCCTACAAGTAGTCTTCAACCCCCTGCAGATTTAGCTGGTTGACACATGCGGAATTAACTTGGCATTGTGACATTTGGACTGTAGATCAGCCTGGAAGTGGGAAATGCACTGCAGCCAAAAAGATTTTTTACATTTTTTTTTTTTTAAGCGTTAAAAGTTAATTCAGAGGGTCATTTATTATTCAACCCCTCAAACCACCAGCATTGTTTGGTCCCCCTAAAGTATTAAGAAGTAGTTCAGGCACATAGAACAATGAGCTTCACATGTGTGGATTAATTATCTCTTTTGCCAGCCTTTTCTGACTATTTAAGACCCTCCCCAAACTTGTGAACAGCACTCATACATGGTCAACATGGGAAAGACAAAGGAGCATTCCAAGGCCATCAGAGACAAGATCGTGGAGGGTCACAAGGCTGGCAAGGGGTACAAAACCCTATCCAAGGAGTTGGGCCTACCTGTCTCCACTGTTGGGAGCATCATCCGGAAGTGGAAGGCTTATGGAACTACTGTTAGCCTTCCACGGCCTGGACAGCCTTTGAAAGTTTCCTCCCGTGCCGAGGCCAGGCTTGTCCAAAGAGTCAAGGCTAACCCAAGGACAACAAGGAAGGAGCTCCGGGAAGATCTCATGGCAGTGGGGACATTGGTTTCAGTCAATACCATAAGTAACGTACTCCACCGCAATGGTCTCCGTTCCAGACGAGCCCGTAAGGTACCCTTACTTTCAAAGCGTCATGTCAAGGCTCGTCTACAGTTTGCTCATGATCACTTGGAGGACTCTTGAGACAGACTGGTTCAAGGTTCTATGGTCTGATGAGACCAAGATCGAGATCTTTGGTGCCAACCACACACGTGACGTTTGGAGACTGGATGGCACTGCATACGACCCCAAGAGTACCATCCCTACAGTCAAGCATGGTGGTGGCAGCATCATGCTGTGGGGCTGTTTCTCAGCCAAGGGGCCTGGCCATCTGGTCCGCATCCATGGGAAGATGGATAGCACGGCCTACCTGGAGATTTTGGCCAAGAACCTCCACTCCTCCAACAAGGATCTTAAGATGGGTCGTAATTTCATCTTCCAACAAGACAACGACCCAAAGCACACAGCCAAGAAAACCAAGGCCTGGTTC
Source organism: Allobates femoralis (assembly GCA_033576535.1). Taxonomy (NCBI): domain Eukaryota; kingdom Metazoa; phylum Chordata; class Amphibia; order Anura; family Aromobatidae; genus Allobates; species Allobates femoralis. The sequence continues at coordinate 56,459,252 of JARQOC010000010.1, read as the reverse complement.
AAGAGGGAAAAAATCAAGGTGATGGAGTGGCCTAGTCAGTCTCCTGACCTTAACCCAATTGAAAACTTGTGGAAGGAGCTCAAGATTAAAGTCCACATGAGACACCCAAAGAACCTAGATAACTTGGAGAAGATCTGCATGGAGGAGTGGGCCAAGATAACTCCAGAGACCTGTGCCGGCCTGATCAGGTCTTATAAAAGACCATTATTAGCTGTGATTGCAAACAAGGGTTATTCCACAAAATATTAAACCTAGGGGTTGAATAATAATTGACCCAAACTTTTATGTTTAAAATTTATTAAAATTCAACTGAGCAACATAACTTTTTGGTTTGTAATATTTATGCTTCTGTTAATAAATCCTACTCTCGTTTGCAGTTTGAAGGCTCTAACTTATTTGCATCTTATCAAACCACCTAAATCTGCAGGGGGTTGAAGACTACTTGTAGGCACTGTAGATATGGGGTGGTTGGAAGCAGGGCTGTGGAGTCGGAGTCTGTGTTGGATTCAGGGAAATTGAGAAGTCGGATGTTTGGCTTTCTGACTGAGTCGGAATCCATTTGGGTGGAGTCTGATTTAGGGAAATTGAGGAGTTAGGAGTCAGATGTTTGGCTTACCGACTCCACAGCCCTGGTTGGGAGTGACACTTGTTGTCCAATTGTTGGCTTTGCTCCTGTTGCCTCTTTGGTGCTCATATTTTTTTCTTTAATGCAAAATCTTTCAGTTTTGAAATATATGGCAATGGAAACTGTTTTCTGCAATGTTTGTGTTGCCTATTTATTATTCGTCGTCGTCCTCCCCATCCCCCCCCCCACCCTATTAACTCGGCAGGTTCCTGCTGGGGTGAAGGACGAGCAACTGGCAGGCATAGACTTTCCGCATGCTCCTCATTAGCTGTCCAAGTAAACCCAGGGCGAGGACCAAAGCCAAGGGACGGTCTATTGTCTCCAGTAAGAGGACTGATATCAGTGCTGGATACATGACAATACATTCGCTCTACTCCCTCCTTACTTGGACTAATTAGACGCGCTGATTTTTTTTTCCCCGTATCTCTTGCGCCATTCAATTTTTAATTAAGTTTCCTCTAATGGGCACTAAGCACATTAATTTTATCACAATGACTTGTAAATTCTGTTATCTGGCATTCATGTAAATGCCACCAGCGCGATTGTCAGACGAGAGCGAGAGCAGAAAACTGCATTATCTGACAGATCCTACAAAAATATTAAGCAAGGAACAGATGATTTCACCTTTAGGCATTTCCAAGTATTAAAATATGTAGGCCTTATTCTAAGGAACATTTTTGTGCGTACAGTATTCACAGTCCCAACATGTTCATCATAACTTTTTCTTTTTAATTGGGGGTGAGGAGTGAAACTTCAAGATGGTGTCCCTTCATGCTAATGGGCCAGGGCAATCCTGTACCTATAATCAAATATTTTCTGATTTTGTAATGATTGTTTTTAAAATTAGGGCCAATTGTAAAATTCCTGTGATGGCTCTCCATTGTGTTAAGATTAGAGTTGCAAATCAATTTGCAGGACTCTGTCTATTGGCCACAGCATTAAACCGTGGCTGATGGGTGAAAACCCTGAGAGCCATCTCTTACCTGATGGCATCTGCGCTCTTCTTTTGATTAAACTGCCTAATGTGATGCACGTATGATGACCTGCCAGGCTGGCTAATCGAGAGAGACCCATTGAGGGAGGTAGTCGGTGGTTCTCAAGGCTCTATTCCTTTCATGACGATGGACTTTGCACCAACTCTAGTCCTGAGCCATTAGTCCTGAATTCTTACATCCTGGACTGTGGAGTCTGAGTCGCAGTGTCCATTTTGGTGGAGTTGGATTCAAGGGAATTGAGGACTCTTAGTCGGAATCGGAGATTTAGCTTATCGATTCCACGGCCCTGCTTACCCGGGTAAATCAAACCACCGACTCAGACTCCTGAATTTACCTGACTCTAACTCCGATTCTAACTCTGACTCCTTCATACAAGGATCATGTTTAAGTGATAAATATACTGTAGTACAATGTGAACATCAGGCTTCAATCATTGTTATGATACACTAATCAAGATATTTAGATAGCACATAATAATTCATAATATTGAGCACATTCTGCATTGAACTACTGTACCCAATGTATTATATATTTTAACAGTTGGAGTCGGTCCATTTTCTTCCGACTCCACCAAAATGTGCTCCAACCCTGACTCCACAGCCTTGCTGCTTACATCACTTGTAAACTTTTAAACAGAAGGCATTTTGACAATGTGATCTGAAGGCACCAATTTTTTTCATTAACTTTTTGCAAAGTTGCAAACAGGGGTTGGCCACTACTTTTTTAAAATTTAGTATAGGCCATCAATATCTGAATGGCAGGGGTGTGGAACCCGTTAGACGTTCTCAGATACTGCAAGGAGCAGCTCCATCATTTCTATAGTGGCCATGACCAGGTACTGCAGATTCACCCTTAATTTAGATGAATAAGGGATGGATCTGCAGTACCCATCAACTGTAGCCACTATAGTTTTGGCACAGCTAGTGTTTTATGGCAGTACTAAAGAACTGATAGTGAGTACCGCACCCCCACCAATCAGTTATTCATGGCCTATCCTAAATAAAGTAATGGCAAACCCCTTTAATTTTTAGCAGACATTTTAGCAGTTTAAAATCTGGCTGCAAAGTGAGCATATTGAAAAAATATTCAGAAATTACTTGAAAATAGTAAGTTATATAACTTATTAATATAGTTGTAACAGCCACAGAGCCCCAATCCTACTGGAGATGCTCCATGCAAGGGACCCAAAGCTCAGCTCGTCTTTCAATGCATAAACAGCTTTTCCTGTGTGAACAGAGTTTGGGGGGGGCTGTCCAAAAGCCTGTTTGAATAGCTAAGCCAGCACCTTATTATTTATTATTTAATGGCCTTCAGCTCGATCTCAAGCAATGGACACTTGAGAAATGTACGCTCTGTTGGAAGATCGATCTTGTGCAACCTAGGTAAGTCCACCATGGTCTTCTCCCAGGCTAGGTAGGCCCACCAGGGTTTTCCCCCAGCCTAGATAGGCCCACCAGGGTCTTCCCCCAGCCTAGATAGGCCCACCAGGGTCTTCCCCCCCAGCCTAGATAGGCCCACCAGCCTAGATTGGTCCACTAGGGTATTCTCTCATTTAGCTTGATACTATCAAGCTATCAGGTTGCTGGTCTTCCTCTTTGTCTTGTTCCTTTTTATTTTTCCAACCTTGATGTTCTTTTCCAATGATTGGTCTCTTTGTATGATGTGTAGACAAGTCATATCTTGGTGATCTTTGCTTCCAGTGACATTTCTGGCTTGATTTATTTGTTCTTCTTGCCATCCATGGTATTGATAACATCCTTCTCCAGCTCCACGCTGATTCTTCTTCTATCTTGATCCATTATCGTCCAGGTTTCTCATCCATATGTTAATACAGAAAAGGCAAACTATGTACGAGCCGTGTCTCCATCACCAGTGAAATGTTCCTTGATGTGAAGATCTTGTCCAGTGACTTTATTGTTGATTTTCCCATAGTTATTCTCCTATTGATTTCAGGTGTCGTTGCTGCTTCTTAAGTGATCATTGATCCAAATTGGTTGAAGTCCTTTACCACTTCCAGTTCATCGCCATCCATCTCGCGTGTCTCGGTCGTACCTGGCAGTGCATAGTATCTTTGTCTTATTTGTGATGAGTAGCCGTCCCATGTTGGAGATTTCCATCTTGACACGCCGTATTAAATCTTTCATTCCATCTATGTTTATTGCCATCAATGTTGTGTTGTTTGTGTATTTAAGATTATTGATGATACATCTACCGTAGCAATTTTAATTCCTTCTTTTTTGGCAAATCCAGTTTATTTTCAGCAAGTCCAGCCAGCTCCTTACTTGGATGTGCAGACATAGAAAAGGTTTTCCTTTTTTAATATATGGCATTATCGGTAAATTCTTATCTCTCAAGTATTGGATTTTCAGGCTTTCATAATCTGAGATGTTTTCCTCAAAGGTTTTCCAGCAGACGCCGTCTCTATTACCAGGGGCTCAGTACCTTTTGACAGGCCTCCATCACATCAGCTTTGGTTCTCTACTTGGGGGTTAGTGGGTGATGGCCTGTCATTAAAATATCATCAGTGTTAGATATATGCATATGAAGGCGCCTGAGGCTCAGCGACTCCTTTTATCTGCTGTGTGAGCTCCTATCTCCTGGCAAGGACAGTATCTCACATTGAAGCATTATTCCGTTATCCTTCTCTGACTACATGTATTAGGAGGCATTGAAATAGGAAAGCAATGTATCATCCCATAGGATACGCCATAAATGTGTTTGATGGTTCTCTCAATGCATGCACACTGCTGTTTCTGTTGAAGTATGTGAATAGCTCAAGCAGATGGCTGTATCTCAGTTCGTAATATGAATCCTTCTTTTAATAGGCTTGTGCTAATGGATATTATCTGAAATATTGAGCTGTAGTGTAAAGCATGGGGGCACAGGACAGTGGTCAAAGTCTCTGATGAGACTCCAGTAGATAAATGATCTAAGCAGGAGTCATTGATCATGTCTGTACCCTAATATATTGGTACTAACTAGCAGTCAAGAGGTATTTCCAACTTATATTGTCAGGATGTACCCATATGATCAGTGGCGGCCGACCGTTGAGACCACGACTGATCCTGTGGATGAAAGGGCTCCATTCCTTTATTCACTGCTTGGTGGATCTCCAGTCGGCATAATTTACAATAATTGGGCTTAAGTGAAATAATGTGAAGTGAATGCAGCTGTAAACTGGTGAGGGTCCCGGATTGGTGGGATAGGTGAGGGTCCCGGATTGGTGGGATAGGTGAGGGTCCCGGATTGTGGTGTGGTCGATTGGTGGTAGGTGATCCCGGATTGGTGGGATAGGTGAGGGTCCCGGATTGGTGGGATAGGTGAGGGTCCCAGATTGGTCGGATAAGTAAAGGTCTGAGAGGTTGAAACCCTACTGACCATAAAGTCATGGGATATCCAATACCATTACTTTATGAAATGGGAAACCCCTTGTACATTGAAGAAATTGTTTAAGATATATTATCCAAATTTGCTAATCTGTATTAACATTAAATGGCCCACACATCACTACAGTGACCCCATGTCAGTGGATGCCGCGTTTTCCCCTTCTGGTGAACCCCAGGCTGATTTTCTGCCTTCTTCGCTCGTCTAGTAACCTATTGATCTTTCTGAGACAGAAGGAAATAATCAATATTCCAGTTTATGAAGCAGAACCTGCTGATTGTGTTTATGACAAATCATTTCTTCTTGAAGGACAACACATGAACCTGTGTAGGACGGAGCACAGATTACAGGATTTAGCCGATTCTTATTGTCTCCTTGGAAACCGCGAATGATCTAGTTTTATAGTTGCACTTTGTAGTGTTTTATCATCAGAGACTTGTTATCGTGCTGCACACAGCGGTCTATCTCTGACTCCAACCTTCCAGTTTTCAGGTCTCGTATTTTCTTACAAATATGCAGGTACGCAGTAAATTAATGGTTCTTCGTGCAATCCTGCATTCTGTCCCCAAGAGTGTTCAGATGCCCCAATATAGCAGATGTAGAATCTGACATTATTACAACATCCAAGAAAATGATGGGAGTGCTGGTGTGTCACGGTCCGCGCTGCTGTGGTATGAATAAACTCACCAAAGAACCAAGATAGTTATCATCCTTTATTTCCTCCTCTCTCCATTGGATGATAACTATCTTGGTTCTTTGGTGAGTTTATTCATACCACAGCAGCGCGGACCGTGACACACCAGCACTCCCATCATTTTCTTGGATTCAAACCACTATCCAGTGGTCGGTGGAGGTCCTGCAGCAGCTGGAACACAGATTCCAAAACGCCTTCAAACCAGTTGTGGCGATCACAACTGGACCAGGTGAGCAGCTTCATAGCACCACCAGCATACACAAGTGTCACTAGTGATAGGGCACTATTGCGCCTCTTGTCCCCCTCCCTATTTTTCTTTTCACATTACAACATGTTAGGACCAATTCCTCTTTTTGCGCAGGTTTCTGGAGTAAAAATTTATCTAATAGTGACTTTTTTTATTACCACCTTATTTAATATTTAATTAAATAATTTGTTTCCATCAACTTTTATTTTTTGGGTGTGTTTTTGTATATTTGGATGTTGGAGCATAATTTTTGTATATATATTTATACTTATGGACTTAATAATGGTATGGTTGTATCTATCCATTGCATCTATATGTGCTGAGTAATACTTTTTTTCTGACTTAATTTGACTTAATTAGACTTGACCCTGATTTTTGTAGACGGTGCACGGTGGAAACCTATGAAATGTATCCCTGTTTCCATCTCGCTTGGTTAGCACGACCTGCCTTGGGAACAAAATGTGTTTCATGGTTTGAGCTATCGGGTCAGAGTTGGTGAAACCCTGAAAACTGATCTTGTGTGTCCAGCAAGACCCGGTCATGACCAATAGCCCCATATGATGGCAAAACTAAAACAACCAACAAACTCCTTCTTTCTTCACGGGAACATAAGGAGCCCTGGGCTGAAACCTCAGATTTCATGTTGACTCTAGGAAAAAGTTTATTTTTGTTTCAACATCAAACAAGAAATGTAATATCTGGACTTTCAGAATCCAATTGTTGCCGCTACTTTAGTTTCTGTCTAACCTTGAATATGTCAAGTTCAATAAATGAGTTTGAACCATTAATCATTTTGCAATGTTTCAATAGTTTTGATTCAGATTATGCTTGGAAATCTGCATCAAATTTGCCTCCGTTGCTAGGAAGAAGGCTTTCCACAACCTCTTTCACATATACCAAATGATAACCCACCTTTTTTTTTTTTTTTTTTTTTGCTCTGCAACAAATAAAATGTCCATGAATGAACTTTTCACTTATTGGTTCTCATGCCATACAAAAAAAGCTGAATTTTTTTATTTATTTATTTTAATGGAATTCAACTTGATCTCGAGCTATGGTGACTTGATGGATGAACGCTCTATAGGACGATCGATCTTGTGCAGCCTAGATAGGCCCCCCATGGTCTTCTCCAACCCTAGATACATCCACCAGGGTCTTCTCCAAGCTTACATAGATCCACCAGAGTCTTCTCAAGCCTAGATAGGTTCATCAGGGTCTTCTCCAAGCCTAGATTGGTTTATCAGGGTCTTCTCTAAGTGTAGATAGATCCATCAGGGTCTTCTCCAAATTTAGATTGGTACACTAGGGTCTTCTTCAGGCCTAGATTGGTCCACTAGGGTCTTCTCCAGGCCTAGGTAGGTTAGCCAGGTTCTTTTCCGCCATTATCTTGATAATGACCAGCAACCTGATGGCTTGATATCCTCTTCACCTTCTATTCTTCCGATCATTATGTCATTCAATCAAGTTCTCCAGTGAATGCTCTCTTAGCCCCATTAAATAGAGTTGGTCCTTGTGCAGATGCATGGCACATCTATAGTAAAAAATGTCAAGTTTCAGCCTCAAATTTCTGTTTAAAAAATGGCCAATAGTGTGAACATACCCTAAATGAGTTTGGGCCTGCATTAGAAATCAAGTTAGTAATAGACAATTCTGTTGCTGAAATAATCAATTGTTGTGTACAATACTTTGCCTGTTTTTAGTATGGAACCTATTATAACGGGGATGCCCACTACTGTACAACCCCCAATGACCTTATTGTGCCTAGGACATACTGTATTTATTATTTTTAAAAAAGCACAATTTGCCTCTGATCCAGCATCACTCCTCTGCTCTAAGTACCGTGTCCACCAGAAATCTTTTCTTTTTTTTTTTTTTTTTTCTTTTCTTTTACAATGTACATTAGGGCCATTGGAATTAAATGATGGACAACCCCTTTTAATGTGGATGGATTTCTTGCTTTGATATGAAAATGCATCCATTTATGGCTCCATCCAGAAATAGCCGTGAATGGTCCACACTGTTGGATCTTATTTGGTTTTTGACTATTAGCATGAGGTGTGCAATCCTGAACTGGGACTTTAGACTCCTGGTAAGTAGTATGATTTATAGCACGCACAGTCGGTACTATGGAGCGTTCACAGTGAGGGGGTTAAACATGGAGGGTAGGCAGGTGCCTCTCAGCAGTACAGAAGCTGGGGGAGCAGATGGTGCAAGTTTGGAGATGGTCCCAGCAGATAGATTACTGGTGATGCCTCAGTAAATTCACATTCACCCTGACCACTGTTTGACTCTAGTGCTTTCATCACTCTGTATTTTTTTTTCTTTTAGAGGACACTAATTATATCTGAACCTCATGCGGCAGGCCAGCTGATCTCCATCCATCTGCACAAGTTATACAAGGTTTCCTATATAAAGAATTGTTCTATACTTATATGAGAGGCACCTCCATCTTCTTCTGCATCTGTGTCACTAGTCATTCATCTATGTCTTATGAGGAGAAGAGCGACTGCACCATTTTCATCTAATTGTGTTGACCAAGGGATGTAATCACTTGTATACTACTAGGCTCAATATACAATCACTAAGGGTACTTTCACACTTGTGGTGCATCCTTATCAGGATGAAAACGGATGCATCTGCATCCATTGCTGCATGTGAAAATGCATGCAAGCGCAGCGTTTTCTTGCCTCATTCGGATGCCATTGGGACCCATTCTATTTGTGAATGCATACGGCAGGATCTGCATCCATAACAATTTTTGTCATAGTGTAAAGAAAAACTTTGTGCATTTGACGTCAAGACGACATAGTGGTGCGGAGACGCCGAAATACTGATACTAATGCATGTCCCTGTGAACCCGTGTTAGGCTGGTTTCACAATGGCAATTTTGGAATCCGTGGGCATACAGGAAAACCCTGTATGCCCATAGATTCCCACACGTCAGGGAAACTGGATGTTACAAGCAGTATCCATTTGCATTAATTTCATGGATCCGTAGGATCCATAATGATCCTGCACATGTCCTGCGCATGCGCAGTTCATGCGTAATAGCCTGAAATTACTGATCTGCCGGGATCCGTACTGTTTGTTGCTTTCCGTGCCCATAGGCACTTGTTCTTAATTTTCACGTGGCACCGTAGATCAATGTGGATCCTCTGCATCACATCACTTTTCACGGAGACCAAAAACATATTGAGATGGATTTTTGGACTCTGTGAAAACAGTTTTGCCGCTGATCTAACTAATTAGTCAAACAGACCAAGTAACTGGGTGGTATAAAGGTATGTAAACCAGGGGTTACCAGAGCAGGGTCCCCCTTAGTTGAGGGGTTGTCACCCCCAACACTGATCTATGGGAAGAATGATTGACTGTTAGGCCATATAATAGTACCCAGATTATTACCCATGTGTCTTATCACAGGGTCAGTTACACTCAAAGAAGGTCACTGTTTACCAGCAGATCAATCAGTGTAGGCGGCCGTCACACGCATCAATTTCCTGCACGATATCGCTTAAGCGATCTGCTTTTTGATCGCTTAAGCGATATCGTTTCCGCATCGCTGCGTGCAATCAAGCGATTTTACATTGTAAAATCGCATGATCGTTAGATTGCAGATTGGTGAGCCGGAGCTCATATCAAGCGATAATCGCTTGATCAATCTGCATCATCGTGGTGTGCGACACCACGATGAACGATCTCCCAGCGGCAGAGCCTATGCTGGGAGATGGTATCTATGGTAAACGTCGGGTTACTAAGCGCCGCGCGGCGCCTAGTAACCCGATGTGTACCATAGTTACCAGCGATCTCGCTGGTCCACATCGCTGTGAGTCTGCCTGTGTGACACCTCACCAGCGATGTGAACGATATTGTTAGCGATCGCGCGTGCACGTGATCGCTAACAATATCGCTATCGATATTGATGCGTGTGACGGCCGCCTTAGGGATATAGTTAATACATACTCCTTCTAACATATGGAGCCCAATGGTTCCCCTTCTCACAACTCACCCCTGTCTGTCTGATAATGTCCTTGGTCAGGGTCTCCCGAGACGCGTTTTGCTGGTGCTTCCTTGGCAGGGTATACGCATTGGGCTCCGTATGTTAGGAGCATGTATTAGCTATATCCCTAACACTGAATGATCTGCTAGGAAACAGTGACCTACTTTTGAGTGTAATTGACCCTGTGATAAGACACTTGCGTGATAATCTGGGCACTAATATATGGCCTAACAATCAATCACTCTTCCCATAGACCAGTGTTGGGGGTGACAAACCCTCAACTAAGGGGGACCCTGCCGGGTTAACCCCCTGGTTTACATACCTTTTATACCACTCAGTTACTTGGTCTTGGTTTGAGTCCTATTTTGTACCTGCACTTCTTGATCACTTTATGATTATTGTTAAAAGTTAAATTTTATTGAGATGGACAGTATGGGCTCTTACTCTACATCATTCTCTAACTGTGGCACAAATCCTCCTATCTTTCTTTTTGTATCTGTTATGACTTTAGGGTATAGGTTGAACTCAATGGACTTGGTTCTTCTTTCGATCACTATGAAAGGTTAGAAAACTATGAGAACAAGGACAGAGATAATGACAGAAGGGAGCACATCTGTAAACATTGTGAAATTTCAAGCATTAGATCTTATATTGTACGTGACGTCTACTTGTGCTGCTGTCCAGTTAAATTGTACAGAAAGCTGTATTGGGTATATATATTATTTAATGGTTATTATCATATTTTTTAACTATATGTTTTAGGATGGTTGGAGAAGTCCCTGGTGGGTGGAATGGACAGAAGGCATCTAATTTGTAACGTGTTAATGAACCTCTTGTTTAATTACACATTTGTCACATGAGATGCTCTGTACATGGAATAATTCTTCGAGCTGTACTGGCAGGAAACTATTACACGGTTACCCTGACACAGTATGGCGACACAGCGGTCCTCCACCAACAGACGGCTTCTGCTGCAGCTCCCTGACAACCCCATATCCATCAAGGACATTTGGTGGATTCATCACTTAATTACTCTTTCCATTCCCAGCATTCTTTATGGATCCTGTTAAATCCCGTTTCTGCTTCATAGAAATGTTTATTTTTTAGAGCATAAAAATAATGACTTTACTTTTAATGGAAACCCTAAAATTGTGCACACATGAAATGTAAGAAAATATACAAATTGCAGTAATGAGATGCAGCTTAGCTGAAATGTTCCCCTTAAAAAAACTAAAGTAAAGTCTGTTTTTTTTTTTTAAATTTAACATATCCTGTACTGATCCTGAGTTACATTCTGTATTATACTCCAGAGCTGCACTCACTATTCTGCTGGTGCAGTCACTGTGTACATACATTATATTACTTAACCTGTACTGATCCTGAGTTACCTACGCCTGTATTATACTCCATAGCTATATTCACTATTCTGCTGGAGGAGTCCCTGTGTACATACATTACATTACTGATCCTGAGTTATCTCCTGTATTATCGTCCAGTGCTGCACTCACTGCACCAGCAGAATAGTAACTGTGTACATTCATTATATTACTGATCCTGAGTTGCATCCTGTATTAGGCTGCATTCACACACAGCGGTTTTAATGAGTTTTTTGAGGATACATTTTGTGCAGTGCGTGAAACTTAGCATCCCAGCAAAGTCAATGAGTTTTCAAGATTTGTCATTCAGACACGTTTTGTGAGGATCCTTTTTTTGGCTCAAAAACGGATCCTCATAAAGAATGAGCATGTCGATTTGTGTGGCGTATTTCTGATCCGCTTTTCCATTGAAATCCTTGTCTATGAGCTAAAAAAAAAAGCAAAACCCACAACAGTCAGAGGTCCCTTTCACACTAGCATTTTTTACAAATTGCGACAGATCTGGCAGCTTTACTGCATCTGCCGCCTAACGGTTGCACTTGCTGCACACTTGTGGCAAGCTTCATGCATTGTCTATGGGGCTTGCAACAAGTGCGGTATAGCCACAGTTCCGGCAGTTGCGGACACAAAATAATCGCTGCTGACCACGTTTTTTTTGCGGGGCTGCCGCATGTGCCGGAACCGTGGCTATATCGCACTTGCTGCACCTGCCTCAAGCCCCATAGACAATGCTTTACTGATCCCGAGTTACATCCTGTATTATACTCCATAGCTATATTCACTATTCTGCTGGAGGAATCACTGTGTACATACATTACATTACTGATCCTGAGCTACATCCTGTATTATACTCCAGAGCTGCACTCACTATTCTGCTGGTGCAGTTACTATGTACATTACTGATCCTGTACTGATCCGGAGTTACATCCTATATTATACTGCAGAGCTGGACACTATTCTGCTGGTGCAGTCACTGTCTACATACATTACTTATCCTATACTGATCCTGAGTTACATGCTGTATAAGGCTGCTTTCACATTGCGGTTTTTTTTTTTGCTGTCTGAGGTGATCCTTCTTTTTTGCAGGTTCCCCTGGACAGCAACGGATCCAAATGAATGCCTCCAATCGGATGACAAATGGGCATAGACAATTTGTTATTTTTTTTTTGCAGGCTCCGTTTGGATTCCTACTACTCTCTCTCCTCCTCTCCCCGCTCCTCCATCTCTACTGTCTCCTATCCCCGCTCCTCCAACTCTCCTGTCTCCTCCTTCGGTCTCTCCCTCTCTCCCTCCCTCCCCTCTCTTCTGGTATGAAAAAAAAAAAAAAATCTTCAATGGGGATTTCTCACCCGTCCGCCAACTCCCGGCAATGGATCACCTCCACCTCCGACAGGCTGCCATCTAGCTCCTAGAGGGCCGAAGGACCTGGTGTTGCGTGGCAACCCAATCAACTGATCGGTCACATGACCAGTCACTGCAGTCATGTGACTGATCAGTTGATCGGGTTGCCACGGAATGCCAGTTCCTGCCCTGGAAACTGAATGGCGTGCATCAGGGACACGCCGGAAAGGTGATAATATATATTTTTTATTTTCAACACTTCTTTTACTTAATTTCACTTCCGCAATGTACCGTATATACTCGCGTATAAGCCGAGTTTTTCAGCCCAAAAATTGGGCTGAAAAGTTACCCCCTCGGCTTATACGCGAGTCACTATACGGGCGCCCCCCCCCCCCATCAGTATACAGGCCCCCCATGGTCCGGAAACCTGTAAAGGAAGATGATTATACTTATCGCTGTCCCGCTGCCGTCCCCGCTCTGCTTCGCGATCCTCCATCTGCATCGCGCTCCTCCATCTTCCGGCTTCCTGTCGGCGCCGACAATGACGTCATTCGGCGCAGAACACAGGAAGTTGGAAGCCGGTGAATGAAGATGGAGGAGCGCGATGCAGATGGAGGATCGCGATGCAGAGCGGGACGGCAGCGGGACAGCGATAAGTATAATCATCTTCCTTTACAGGTTTCCGGACCATGGGGGGAAACTGTATACTGATGGGGGCCTGTATACTGATGGGGGCCTGTATATACCCTGGGGCTGCAGCTGTATGTACCCTGGGGCTGCTGCTGTATATACCATGGGGCTGCTGCTGTATATACCATGAGGGGGGCCTGTATACTGATGGGGGCCTGTATATACCCTGGGGCTGCTGCTGTATATACCATGGGGCTGCTGCTGTATATACCATGGGGGGGCCTGTATACTGATGGGTGGCCTGTATACTGATGGGGGCCTGTATATACCCTGGGGCTGCTGCTGTATATATTATGGGGCTGCTGCTGTATATACCATGGGGCTGCTGCTGTATATACCCTGGGGCTGCTGCTGTATATACCCTGGGGCTGCTGCTGTATATACCCTGGGGCTGCTGCTGTATATACCATGGGGTTGCTGCTGTATATACCCTGGGGCTGCTGCTTTATATACCCTGGGAAGGCTGCTGTAACACTGCTGGGCCTGTATATACCACTGGGAGGCTGCTGTATACCATACTGCTGGGGGCTGTATACTACCACTGGGGAGGCCTGTATACCATCTGGGGGGCCTGTATACCACACTGCTGGGGGCTGTATACCTGTGCTGGGGTCCACCCTCGGCTTATACACGAGTCAATAGTTTTTCCCAGATTTTGGGGGCAAAAGTAGGGGGTCGGCTTATACACGGGTCGGCTTATACACGAGTATATACGGTATGTATATACATTGCGGAAGTGAAATTAGACGGTAAACAGCAGTTTTAGTGTATTGAGCATGCTCAGTACACTAAAATTGGGTCCAAGAAATGTTCAGATGTTTTCTCGGACCCGTGTTCCATAGGCCGTGATGTTATTTGCCGCGGATCGTGTCGGCTCTAATTCTGTCATATTTGGTCTGCTGTGCCCAAAATTGAAGCAGTCTCCGATTTTGGGTACAGCAAAAAATCGGACAGAATCGGATCCTACAAAAATCAGATGCCCGTAAGGTCAAATCCGATCAGGTCCGTTACCCATAGGGATACATGAGGGCCAAATCTGATCCGTGGCTGTCCGTTTTACAATGGACAGCCACAGATGGCAAAAAATCGCTATGTGAAAGCAGCCTTGTACTCCAGAGCTGCACTCACTATTCTGCTGGTGCAGATACTATGTATATACATTACTGATCCTGAGTTACATCCTGTCTTCATGGCAAACTGTGATGACCACTGCTGGAGCTGTAAAAGCTTGTTGTAGTTTTTGTCATCCAATATCTAATTACAGAAGTGCAGGATGAATATTAATATTTACTAGCTGGGTGCCTGATGCAGATGCATCGGGATTCTAGCAGAGCGAGTCTCTGACTCGCAATGGCCGCTTCGCGGCCAATGCTTCGCGCTGCTAAGGCGACTCGCCATGCCCGCTGCGCGGGCATAGCGAGTCGCCTTAGAACTGCTCGCAATGGCCGCTGCGCGGCCAATGCTTCGGGCGTATCCACATGACGACATTGACTCACAGCGTGAGCGGACTCAAAAGGGGCAAAAATCCCATTCGTGATTATATAATAGATTATTTATACTCTCTCCACTCCTAATGTGTGGTGTTTGTTGCTAGCGTTTTAGGTTTTTTTCATTTTGGGATACATGAATTATTTTTTAGGTAGAAGGATGCTAGGCCTTGTAGTCTCTTGGCAGCTCAGACCATTTACTTTAGCCTCCCAGCACAGGTTGGAACTTTACTTCACATATTGACAAGTGTCAGGAAACATTCAGGTAGGATTGATCTACAGGCAGATGGTGCAGCTAATTGTCTCTTTGTTGGCTTGTGAATAGTTGGCTACTATTATCCTTTTCCTGCTATTTGAGGCTATGAATACAGGCATTATCTCCAATTATGTCCTGCCCAAGGTGTCGGGTATCTGTATAATAGATATCAGCTTTCTTGCCGGGACCCCCAGGGACACGAGCCGCTGTCCGCCAGGATTTGCTTCTGTTATGAGTTTTTCTTTTCTGCAAGCTAATTATATTAGATGGAATCTCCCAGGGTTTAAAGCGCAGGATAGATTTCTCATAGCTCTACAGCTACTGTCTAAGGTCTGTATATAGTGTATGTCCCTTTAATAAAAAACACATGCCTCTTCTAAACAATATATTATAAGTAAACCAGGTCATGCCCATTGTTTCCAATATTCTGTGCTTGGCATAAAATAACTGGTTCTTGCTTATTATTTCACATAGATTGTGGCAAGTCTTTCTTTCTATATACCAGATACACAACCGTTCTGTGCCCCATATTTCAAATATACAGGTTTGTGCCATGTTTGTATAATATACCAAGCTCCTGCTTATTGTTTCAACTGTGCTGTTGCCAAAATCTGTGCCCTATATTCCAGGTATATCACAAGTCTGTGCCCTATATACCAAGCATATCACCAGTCTGTGCCTTATATACCAAGTATATACCGTAACCAGTCTGCGCCCTAAATACCAAGTATATAACCAGTCTGTGCCCTATATACCAAGTATATAGCCAGTCTGCGCCCTATATACCAAGTATATAACCAGTCTGCGCCCTATATACCAAGTATATAACCAGTCTGCGCCCTATATACCAAGTATATAGCCAGTCTGCGCCCTATATACCAAGTATATAACCAGTCTGGCCCTATATACCAGGTATGTAACCAGTCTGTGCCCTATATACCAGGTATGTAACCAGTCTGTGCCCTATATACCAGGTATGTAACCAGTCTGTGCCCTATATACCAGGTATGTAACCAGTCTGTGCCCTATATACCAGGTATGTAACCAGTCTGCGTGCTATATACCAGATGTGTAACCAGTCTGTGCCCTATATACCAAATATTTTTAACCAGCCTTTGTGTTAGAAAGTGAACTAATAATGCCCATTGTATTAAAATTTACCAGATTAAGCTCATTCATTATGTATTAAGTATATATCCAGTCTATCTCATAAGTTAGAGACCAACAGATCAACATATATCCTTTCATTGACATACTGTAACTTAGTCTAGAACTGCACTGAGTAATGTGCAGGGAAAAAGAAGGGGGCCTATCGCTATAATTTCTAACTCCCAACAACCAAACAAAACGACATTACAGCCCAAATAAGCGAAAAGTGAAATTTATTAAATTAGGGGATCACAGAGGAGGGGTGTGGGTGCACAGAATATCCATATAAGACAGGACACAATTGATCACAACAATGGTTTGTAAAATTGCAGTTGATAATGAGACCTAAAGATGTCCAAGACAATTGAAAGCCAAAATAAGCAGTAGTAATTGCATAGTAATCAAAATAAAAAAAATAAAAAAAAAGTGCTACAGTGCCTCTATTCATGAAAATAATCCTATAAGATTGCATACACTGGATTAAGGTATACTTTGATTATGATACACCAAATACTAAATTATCCTAGCTATAGGCATGAACAGTGCTGGATTGCTTAAATTCATGGAAGTAATCCTATAAGGATAAATATAAGATAAGATAAGATAAACTTTATTGATCCCGGAGGAAATTACAGTATTACAGCAGCAGAACAAAGATCAAGAACATTTCACACTTTACAAAATAAGTCTATATGGACAGCAGATGTGGGTAGACTGGTACATGTACCTCACCTATTCCCCCCCATACACATAGAACTTCACATAGTCTTGGGACGCTTTACACTTATACATTTGTTAAACATCCCCACCGCTGTCGTAACAAACGATTTTCTGTATCTTTCCTTTTTACACATTAGTTGGATTAGACGCTTGCTGAATGTGCTCTTCTGCTTCGCAAACAGTTCAGAGAGCGGGTGTGTATTGTTGCTCATTATAGCCTTGCATTTCTTATTAATTCTATCCTCTAATACCTCCTCGAAAGTCCTAAGTTGTAGACCCACCGCCGCACTAGCCTTCTTGATAAGTTTATTCAGTTTATTAGCATCAGCTGTGCGCACACTACTACCCCAGAATATTATTGCAGCAAAGATTGCACTCGCCACAATAGATTGGTAGAACATTTCAAGCATTTTGCTACACACATTAAACGACCTTAATTTCCTTAGGAAGTAAAGTCTACTCATCCCTTTCTTGCAAACCTTCTCCATATGGCACCTCCAATCAAGCTTGCTGTCCAGGTGAACCCCCAAATATTTGAAATTCTCCACCATCTCCACATCCTGACCATCAATAGTGATAGGTAAGCAATTCTTCATGCACCTTCCATAACTCAACACCAACTCCCTGGTTTTCTTTACGTTGAGTTCTAAATGGTTAGCCTGGCACCAGTCAACAAAGTCCGAGACCACCTTTCTGTATTCCTCCTCCCCCCGGCCTCTCTCAATACCTTCGACTATCACTGAGTCATCAGAGTACTTCTGAAGGTGACAAAGGTCTGATTTATACTGAAAATCAGCTGTGTATAACGTAATATACTGGATAAAGGTTCATATCAAATAATGCTAAATGGCCTAGTTGTGAGCACCACAACTAGCAAGGGTTAAATAGATTCCAGAAACCCTAATCCAGAACAATACTCAGAATCAATATTATGGATATAACAAAACATCCATAACCAGTACTAACAGCCACCTGGAATTTACAACGATGGTACAGTTAGCAGCCAGAACGGGACACTAGTAGTAAGCTTAATATTAACAACCAATAGCAATACTAAAGGAATCAGACAAAAAAAAACTAGGAAAATTAATGGGAATAAATGTCCTTCAGATATAAACAACCCAAACCAGAGTGGTAGTGCATAATCTAAGCAGAGTCTAAGTGGAGTAACACTCCATAAGCAGACTATAGTCTAACACAGCCACATTAAAACAACGCCGCCTCCACTGCTGGCTAAAGTGAGACCAAGGACCATGATCTAAGTGTGCTAAAACAGCACCAACAGCCAAGATGTCCAATTCCAGCGCTAATATTGGGGAGCAATGTTAACAAACAAGGAGACCACAGATAAATGAAGCATAGTTACCTCAGCGCCGCTGCCAGAAATGAAACCCGGGTAACTATGCTTCATTCATCCGTGGTCTCCTTGTTTGTTAACATTGCTCCCCAATATTAGCGCTGGATTTGGACATCTTGGCTGTTGGTGCTGTTTTAGCACACTTAGATCATGGTCCTTGGTCTCACTTTAGCCAGCAGTGGAGGCGGCGTTCTTTTAATGTGGCTGTGTTAGACTATAGTCTGCTTATGGAGTGTTACTCCACTTAGACTCTGCTTAGATTATGCACTACCACACTGGTTTGGGTTGTTTATATCTGGAGGACATTTATTCCCATTAATTTTCTTAGTTTTTTTTTGTCTGATTCCTTTAGTATTGCTATTGGTTGTTAATATTAAGCTTACTACTAATGTCCCGTTCTGGCTGCTAACTGTACCATCGTTGTAAATTCCTGGTGGCTGTTAGTACTGGTTATGGATGTTTTGTTATATCCATAATATTGATTCTGAGTATTGTTCTGGATTAGGGTTTCTGGAATCTATTTAACCCTTGCTAGTTGTGGTGCTCACAACTAGGCCATTTGGCATTATTTGATACGAACCTTTATCCAGTATATTTATTCTTATAGGATTAATTCCATGAATTTAAGCAATCCAGCACTGTTCATGCCTATAGCTAGGATAATTTAGTATTTGGTGTATCATAATCAAAGTATACCTTAATCCAGTGTATGTAATCTTATAGGATTATTTTCATGAATAGAGGCACGGTAGCACTTTTTTAATTTTTTTATTTTGATTACTATGCAATTACTACTGCTTATTGGGCTTTCAATTGTCTTGGACATCTTTATGTCTCATTATCAACTGCAATTTTACAAACCATTGTTGTGATCAATTGTGTCCTGTCTTAAGCGGCCGTCACACACACAGATATCGTGAGCGATATTGTAAGCGATCACGTACACGCGCAATCGCTTACAATATCGCTCACATCGCTGGTGAGATGTCACACAGACAGACTCACCAGCGATGTGGAGCCGCGATCTCGCTGGTTACTATGGTACACATCGGGTTACTAGGCGCCGCGCGTCGCTTAGTAACCCGACGTGTACCATAGTTACCATCTCCCAGCATAGGCTCTGCCGCTGGGAGATGGTTCATCGTGGTGTCATACACCATGATGAAGCAGATCGTGACATCGTTCATCGCTAGATCTGAGCTCCGGAGCTCAGATCTGCAATGTCACGATCAAGCGATTTTACATAGTAAAATCGCTTGATTACATGCAACGATGCCAAAACGATATCGCTTAAGCGATCAAAAAGGAGATCGCTTAAACGATATCGGGCTTAAAATCGTTGCGTGTGACGGCCGCTTTATATGGATATTCTGTGCACCCACACTCCTCCTCTGTGATCCCCTAATTTAATAAATTTCACTTTTCGCTTATCCAGTCTATCTCATGTAGATCATAAGTTTTTGAGGTATCAAAAATATATGCACTCTAAAATGCCACTTTTGCTATCACTTGCAAAGAGAACAGTTGACATTTCCGTTGCAATGGACAGCCCTAACACAATGTGAACCTAGCCTAAGGGGTACGTCGCACACAGCGATATCCCTGAAATCGGCGACCTCGCCAGTGATATTGCTGTGTGCGACATGTAGCAGCGATCAGGCCCCTACTGTGAGGTCTCTGATCGCTGCACATCCTTCAGGACCATTTTTTGGTCCTTGGTCTCCCACTGGTCAGCACGCATCACTGATGGTACCTTTACACGCCGCGACGGCAGGCTGGATACATCGCGCTACTTCACGTGCACGAGCACGCTCAAACGGCTACAAACGGTGAACGCATCTCCTTTACACGCCGCGACAAGGTGCGCTACGCCACGCTACATCTGTAGCTAGTTACATCGCCGGGTGTCTCAAGTAGCCAGCTGTAGCTCATGTACACACCGCTACAACCAGCTACTATGGGAGGACCTGGTGCAGCAGGGACAGCACATAGGCGTGCCACAATCTTGGATTACGAGCCGTCCGTACGATGATAGGACATCGCAATATCATCATGATTGGCCAGGCATCGCAGGAGGCTGAGAAATACAGCACGCTCGAGCGATTGTGTAGTGTGACTGGTCAGCTCCTTAAATATGCCGCCCTAGGCAGCGACTACCAATCGTCATGCAGGAGCTTCCTCCAATGATCGGTGATGGGGCGGGGTATCCCGGAGCCTGGGTCACGCCTTAGCTACATTGCAGCTACAGCGCAGGGTGTCCAGAGTTCCCTTCCGTTGCTTCTTTACACGCCGATACAGCTCGCTACCATCGGCGATATAGCCATCTGTTTTCGAGCAGAGCCCATAAACAGATGTATCTGTCGCCGGCTGTAGCGTCGCGTCTTCAGACGCCGCTACGACGGGCTACATTGACGCTACAAGCTACATTTGTAGCCTGTAGCGGGCTGTATCCAGCCTGCCGTCGCGGCGTGTAAAGGTACCATGAGTGTGACAGCGAGAGACAAGCGATCAGCGACCTCACAGGCTGATAATCATGATAAACACCGGGTAACTAAGCAGTGCGTGCTGCCTAGATATCCGCTGTTTATCATGGTTACTAGCGCTAAGTGGGAGGACGCTGGTAACCATGATAAACAGTGGGTAAGTAAGCAGCGTGCTTATCATGGTTACCAGCGATGTGGAGGTGGTTCCTGGTCGCTGAGGAGATCTGCCTGTTTGACAGCTCCCCAGCGACCACACAGAGATGTTCCAGCGATCCTGGTCCGTGTCAGGCTTGCTGGAACATCGCTGTGTGTGACGGCACCCTAAGTTAAGAAAGAGTTAAGACACAAACAGCAACTGCACTTCTGTTATCTGTGTATCAGCCATTACATATACTAAAGGATTTATTACCCTGTGATTAGCATTACAGGACTAGAAACTCACAGGCATGGCAGTGTGACACTCCCTTTGCTGTGATTGACACCTCACTGTAAATGCACAATCTCCATTGAGAGCCTGGAGTTGGTGGGGGCAGATTTCTCAGCTCTGCTACATGCTTAAAGCTCAATTCTTTGATTGTGTCAGAACGGCAGTAATCTAAGTAATACAGAATCTCCTTGCCTACATTTTATGTTGCTGTCAGATGAGGTAGCAAAATATGCTGACAGATTCCCTCTAAGTTCCCACTGGCATGCTTGAAACATGAAGCTAAACTTTTTTTTTTTTTCCACATTTTTCTAAAAATATTACCTCTCCCTGGCATTATCTCTATACTATGAATGTATATAAGAACTAATAACGCTACTGCCAATGGCTGCAGAGGACAAATGCATGTTAGTATATAGTGATACAGAATATCATACTAGTGCATCTCAATTAATTCGAATTTCATCGAAAAGTTACTTTATTTCAGTAATTCAATACATAAAGTGAAACACATGTATTATATAGAGTCATTACACACAGAGGGATCTATTTCAAGTGTTTATTTATGATAATGTTGATGATTATGGCTTACAGCCAATGAAAATTCAATCCAAAAATCTCACAAAATTAAAGTAGAGAAGATGAAGGGTTATAAACCATACTGTCGAATTCCACGAGACATCAAAGGGTGAATATAATATTGATTTATTAGTCAACACGTTTCAGGGCTCCCAGAAACACCCTGAAACATGGCAATAATACATTTATGGCAATATTACATTTATTTTTGATGATATTCTAATTCATAGAGTTGCACTAGTGTATGAAAATGGGTTTTGTAGACTGGAAAAACCTTTTTAAAGTCCATATATTACTGGCACACTGTCAATGTGTCCAGTATGATGACCGGTCGTGGCATTTCTGGGATCGGTTATCTATGCATTGATGTTTCTCGTTTTTATCCTTCAAAGACTTTAATATTTCCATAAACATCCCCACCTCCCTATGGGACCAGCGATGACAGCCGAGTACAGCACTTATCCAGTGTTCCTTTCCAATAAGTCATTGTAGAGCCCTGTTCCAAGATTGTGGGGGTCCAAGAAGGTGGATTCTCAGGCTGTCTTCACACCATGTTTTAATCTGATCCGGGGCTGTCCGCTGTGGACCGGACAGCTCCTGACTGGATCAGCACACAGAACCGGAAGGCTAATATGCCCTCCGGTCCGGTGTGCAGCCGGTCGCAGCTGCTGATGTATCAGGATCGCGGCTTGCAGGAAGCTAGCTGCGATCCTGAAACAGCGGATTGCACCGGATCCAGGGGAATCCGGGAGGATCTGGGAGATGGCAATTTGGGGAGATTTTTCTCCTCAGACACAAACGTTGCAAGCAACTAGGGCTGGGCGATTTTGGGAAAAATCAAAATCTCGATTTTATTTTAACCTATGGACGATTTTCGATTTAAATCTCGATTTTTTTCTATTTTTTTTTTTTTTTGCTTTTCTTTGATGAATAAAGAGAAAAAAAATGAACGGAGCAGGTTCCCCAGGTATATAATCTATGAGGGGGAGGGGATATAGGACCCAGGTATAGAATATATAAGGAAGGGGAGGCGATAAAGGACCCATGTATAGAATATATGAGGTGATATAGGACACAGGTATATAATCTGTAAGGAGGGGGAGGGATATAGAACACAGGTGTATATTATAGAATATATAAGGAAGGCGAGGGGATATAGGACCCAGCAGGTATTGAATATATAAGGAGGGAGGGGATATAGGACCAGTCACCCAGGTATTATATAATCTGTAAGGAGGGGGAGAGATATAGGACCCAGGTATAGTATAGAATATATAGAGAGGAGGATGGAATATAGGACCCGGTCCCCAGGTGTAGAATATATAGGGAGGAAGATGGGATATAGGATACAGATATACAATATATAGGGAGGAGGGATATAGAACACACAGGTATAAAATATATGAAGGGATATAGGACATGCGTCTGTGTCATGCGCCATGTGTGACATGTGTCACAGGTATATAATATATAGGGAGGGGGATGGGATATAGAACACAGCAGGTATATAGTATATAGCAGAGGGAGGGCTATATATGGACAGAGAGCTCGGTATATACACATTACACACAATTATACAGTATGGCACCCATGTGCAGAATATTTTTGGCACGAACCGTTTGATCTAAATGGGTCCTTGTGTCTGGTTCTTGCCGGCCAGAACCAGTCAGGTCACCATATGAAGCACACGGGACACACGACCGAACTAACAGAATATGAGAAGATTTACAGCAAAAAGGGATTAAATAAATAGAATCGCAGAGATTTGGGGAATAAAATAAAATCAAGAAGTTGAAAAGTGATAAAATCGTCACATCGAGATGCAAAAACAGGTGGTGACACGACGGTACAGACCGGACAGTGACAGGTCAGGGGGTGAAATATGTGCAGCAGGGACCAGATTGGATTTTTTTTGGGGAGAGGGGGTATCTGTGACCCCAAGTTGCACAAAACCCCCTCCCTCCTCCCCCATAGTCCCATAGCTCCTCTGGGGGTCTTGCCCAGTCCTCCGCCACACACAAGGGTAGTCATTCCAGCAACACCCACAGGGAAGCATCACCGGAGCCACAATAGAGAGCCACACACATGGGGAAGCGCCGCCGGGGCCACACACCAGGGGGCCACACACCAGAGGGCCACACACCGGGGAAGCATCGCCAGGGCCACACACCAGAGGGCCACACACACACAGGGGAAGCACTGCCGGGGCCACACACACCAGAGGGCCACACACAACACAGGGCCACACACACACAGGGGAAGCACTGCCGGGGCCACACACCAGAGGGCCACACACAACAGAGGGCCACACACACACAGGGGAAGCACTGCCGGGGCCACACACAACAGAGGGCCACACACAACAGAGGGCCACACACAACAGAGGGCACACACACAACAGAGGGCCACACACAACAGAGGGCCACACACAACAGAGGGCCACACACAACAGAGGGCCACACACAACAGAGGGCCACACACAACAGAGGGCCACACACAACAGAGGGCCACACACAACAGAGGGCCACACACAACAGAGGGCCACACACACACAGGGGAAGCACTGCCGGGGGCCACACACACACAGGGGAAGCACCGCCGGGGGCCACACACACACAGGGGAAGCACCGCCGGGGGCCACACACACACAGGGGAAGCACCGCCGGGGGCCACACACACACAGGGGAAGCACCGCCGGGGGCCACACACACACAGGGGACGCACCGCCGGGGGCCACACACACACAGGGGACGCACCGCCGGGGGCCACACACACACAGGGGACGCACCGCCGGGGGCCACACACACACAGGGGACGCACCGCCGGGGGCCACACACACACAGGGGAAGCACCGCCGGGGCCCCCGGCCGCACAGAGTTGCACCCACCATCTTTCCTCCTGGATCCGGCCTGTGCCCGGTGAGGCCCCGCTCCTCGGCCTGTTTTGTGGGGGTGCCGGGTCTGTCCTCCGCCGCCAGGAAGTGTCAGCCTCCGGCCCGGAGCGGCGCAGGCCGGGAAATACACGCGTTGCTACGCAACCGCTCGGGCCCGCAGACATGAGCTGGTGCCGGGTGACACAGAGCAGAGGAGCGCTGCCGGGGCCCTCACACAAGACAGCGGGAGGCCGCACCGACACCGGAGTATGGCCAGCACCTGGTGTGAGGAGGAACGTCATCCTACACTGAGGATGGCTGCACCGGAGCACCCTCACGTGCTCTAAACAGCGGTCCGGCCGCCATTTTTAATCGAATTTGACGATTTGGACTAAAACCAAATCGTGGCCACAGCAGGGGGGCGAATTAATCGAATTAATTCGATTAATCGCCCAGCCCTACAAGCAACGTTTTTTTTGTCTGGGAGAAAAATCCAAATTCTACCGGATTCTTCCGGAGAGATGGAAACCGGATGGCAGATAGCTGCCATCCGGCTCTATCCGGCCCCATAGGATGCTATGGGACCAAAATCCATTTCGGAGCCGTCTGGTTTTCAACGGTCAGCCCCGGATCGGATTAAAACGTGGTGTGAAGCCGGCTTCACTCCGCCAGTTATTAACTATTACCAGGGTTATTACTTTTAATGTTGGGAATAATTACGGTATATATTTTACTACAAGATCCCCAGATCTGCATTATTAAATGATGTTGATCCGTAAACGGATTATCCGTATTCATTTGGGCTTGTCTGTGGATTGCTCCTTTTTACAGGGTAATGAAAAGCTGATAAGCATACTCCATATTATCGCTTTTTTTTTTTCTCCTTGAAAATTTTCTATAGTTCATGAACAGGTTGCTGAAAATCCAGTCAAATGCACAGAATTTCGTGCAGACATTTCTGCATCTCTTGGCAGGAAAAGCACACCAATAAAAACCCTTATTTTTGGTGTGTTTTTGACACATTTTTGTGCAGATGTTTCCCATTCATTAGAATGGGTGAAATTTGCAGCAAAAAATACTCCCAAGAATTGACATGTGTAGATTTATTTTTGCACCAAATCTGCAAGGAGAAAATACTCAACATCTGCAGAAGACTTAAGGTCGCTTCACACACAAGGATTTCCTGAACGATATCCTTGAAACAAATTTGTGATCGTTCAAAAGATATCGTCCGGGCGTCATTGCGGGTAGCCAACGATATAGGAAAAATCCCTGGATCGTTCATTCAAGATTTGAGATCCTGACGTCAAATCTATCATTCGTCAATTAACGCTGCTTGAAGAAGCAACATCGTCCAGTGTGACACCTTTTTGAAAAATCTCGTTCAAAAATCTCCTATTCCTGCCACTTTCGTTCAGTCCTTGCTCTCCTATTTAACTTTACTTTTGCGTTGCCGAATGGGATATCGTTAACGACATCCTTGTGTGACAACGCACTAACTATGTCGGAACGATCACTGTCACGTGGTCGTTCTAAGGATATCGTTAACGATATCCTAGCTTGTCAAGTGGCCTTTAGGATTCTCATAGACTTTGTTGCATCAGGAAACCCTTCAAGTTTTGTGACAAATCTGCACTCAAAAAAGCATCAAAAACGCTGTAAAAACGTGATGTCTGCACACAGCCTAAGTCTCTCTATAAGACATCGACATCTGCATGTGCGGTGACTTTAAGAAATAGGTTGTCTCAGATTTTTGCTTTGCTGCAATCTCACTGCACTGCCATGAACTTAACTCCTATTATAAATGTAAAGACTAGAGGAACAGATGTAATATTCTCCCCTGGGAGCTGTTCACGGCACAAAACTACAGGTGATCTGCACATTTCTGCTCTAAGCTATTCATTATATGGCTCTGGTGGTCGGAGATGAGCTGCCGACTGCTGCCGGGCTCCATAAGTTGTCTGTTTTATGCATCCATTATAAAAGTCCTCAGCGTACAGCCATGAGCATGTAAAGCCATATGTATACAGAGTCCCTATAGGCCTCTGTAATGCGGCAGAGTCATCTGGCCTAACTATGTCCTTAATTGCTGTAAAACTGAAGGTTAAAGATTTTGATACCGTAATACAATAATATTGTGATAATAGTAACATAATACTACAATAATAATATAGTAGTAGGAATAATTTTAAGGGTGCGTGCACACGATCAGTGTACGCAGCGTTTTGGACGCAGCGTCTTGCCGCTGCGTCCAAAACGCTGCGTCGTACAGTACTAGCATAGTGGATGGGATTTCAATAAATCCATCCTCACTATGTGTAACCCGCCCACAGCATCTCTGAAGCTGCGGTGCGGGTTGCCGGGAGTCCACTCCTCGGCAGCATGTTCATTTCATGCTGCGGAGTCGGAAGCGGCTCCCATCGGGGTGACTGCAGGGAGAAGCCGCCCCACACCCGCCGCACACGGTGAGTACAGGGTGGCTGCAGTCTCCCTGCGGCCACCGCGGCTTCCCTCAGGTCTGGAGGAGCTGCGTCCAACACTCAGCTCCTCCGGACCGTGTGCACGCACCCTAATTGTAATACTGCATACAGTTTTGTTGCTGTATAAGAGAAAGAGAGAATTTCTCCAGGCTACTGAACATGTGCAGACTACTCTGGGCATGCTCAGAGTGAAATCCTTATCCGGCTTGGCCGTATTCACCAGCAGCTAGATGCGGCCTCATTGGTAACAATGCATCGTTTTGCTGCATCCGGACACATCAGGATTATTACTGTGCCACAAAAATGCAACTTTCTGCATTTGCGGAGGAGATCAAAACAACGCACTAGTGCGGATCCACCGAAATCCTGATGCCACATCATGTCCATGCAGCACACATGTTAAGTACTGGGAAGCATGCCTGATCAGGATGCGTCAGGAATTCAACGGATACCGAAGCAAATAGCAAAATGCTAGTATGAAACCACCCTGTTTTAAAAGGACATGCTGTATTTCCCGGATCTTGATGAAAACGCAAGTGTATGCACATGTCCGGAACTCCTATACAAATGCATTTGAAAAAACGGAATCTTGCCGCAAGTGTAACGCATACGATTTTTGCAAAAAAGGAGAAATTCTGCCAGATTTGCAAAAAGGCAAATATGAAAGCACCCTAAGGGTGCCGTTACACGGGGCGACATCGCCGCCCATAACAGAGGCGACGTGGGGGCGTGGCCTATCACCGGCGTCATTGCCCCTACGTCGCCTCATGTGAAGGGGCGATGTCGCCCATGCCTGGAGGTCGCCTGGTTTCACAGCAGCGCTCTGAAACCAGGTGACCATCATGGGGCGATGTGCACACATCGCCCCCATATAACCAGGCGCCGGCGATCTGTCAGGCGATGGGAGCCATAGGCTCCCATTGTCCTGCATCGCCGCTGAGGTTTCCAGACACCTGACAGATCGCCGGCACGGGGCTGGAGGTGTCACCCCGTCTAAACAGGGGGCGGCGATGCTGGCAGGGGCGGCAAGAGCGTGCTCCCCCCGCCATTCGCCGGTGACATCTCCAGCCCCGTCGCCCCGTGTAACGGCACCCTTAGAATCATGGGGCTACAAAGCTGAGCTATTATTTTTCCCATAAAACCATTTATGGTTCCCCAGCAAAGCAAGTGGCTGGGAGGGCTACTAAATGGAAAATACATGTTTGTGGGTTTTTCATATTTAATACCTTTACATACATATATCTCAGCCGAACCTGCAATTCTGTATGGCGACTCTCAACTCTTTCCCTGAAAGAGAATGTCGGGAAAGATGAGGCTTGTGCGGTTTGAATGTCATCGCCCGATCCTTTTCTGCTTAAGCAGCTGACTCTGCTCTCCCCATTGAGAGCACATCACTCCTAATCTGGCTACACATCACGGTTTTCACCTGTCAGGTCCGGTCCGGTTTGAACCACGACCGAACCTGATCAGGTATTGCCCTCATGTATCCCTATGATGCTGGATTGGTGTTATTTTGCCACCCGGTTTGCTGTATTTTCTCCCTGGTCCGATTTTGTCCGGTTTTGCTTTTTGTGTGTGGTGCAAAAATCGAACAAAACTGGATCCTCCCAGATCCAGGGCGATCCGGCGCTCACAACATGGGAGTCTATGGGGCGCTCACAACATGGGAGTCTATGGGCGCCGGATCGCCCCGTATCCGACAAAAAATCAGATCGTTGCCTGGATGCCTTATACTGAACAGCACTGGCTCTGAAATGCAGCCGCACTCATTCAGCACCATAGACAGCAGCAACATTTCAGAGCCACCGCTGAACATTCAGCACCATGGAGAGCTCCACTGCACACGGCTGAAATTTCAGCACCGCAGACAGCAGCACTGAACGTGCGGGCTGAAATTTAAGCACCGCGGACAGCAGCAGACTCTAGGACAAACGAATCCTGCAAAAAACAGGATCGGAGGACATATTTGCCCTCACTTTGTGCTTATTCAGTGCTGTCAGGTTCTGTCTGGTGCATCCTGACAAAACACCGGACAGAACCTGACAGCAGAAAACAGAGGTGTGAAGTCGGCCTTACCTGAGCCTGGTGTATCTGGGAACAATTACAATATGCAGAAGTCAGACCTCTCCCAATCATAAAGTGATAGGCCATAACTATAAGATGGAAATGAAACCAGCCATACGTAAGACATGAAAAATGCCCAAAAAGCTTTATAATGGGTTAGGCTCTGTATGTATGATATTTGCCCTCCAGTTCTGTTCGTCCAGGACAGTCAGGTTGTGTCCGATGTTTCCTGCAAAACACCGGACAGCTCCGGATCAGATAAACCGTGGTGTGAAACCAGCCTTATAAAACAGTTCACCTCCTGGTGGTTTACCTCGGTGCATCTGTAATCATTGGAGCCATCTATCAGTGAATAGTTCCGTCAACTGGTTGACCCAGCTGTATACATAGAACTGAAATGGACTAAAGTTGTCCGATTGCACAAATATTTGAAGGCTTGGCCGAGAGTCTATTGTGTATCGGGGCCTCCTGACTCTCCCCTGATATTAGCATCTCCTGAATTTCAGGGCCCGGTTCTTTTGCTATCTAGGAGATAAGATTTCTCTGGCATCTGCTCTTAAGGTACCGTCACACGGGAGATATCGCCGGCGATGTTGCCGGCAACCGAGGGGCGTGGCCAGGTTACGGCGACATCGCCGGCGAGTTGCCTCGTGTGACAGGGCGATAATCAGGCGATGAATCGCCTGAGTCACATCGCCAGGTTTCCCAATACTGTTGGGAAACCTGGCGATGTTGCTCAGGCGATCCTGCCTGATCGCCCTGTGTAACGCGGCGACCTGCAATGTTGCGGGCGATTCCGCCTATGTACAACATTGCGAGTGATCGCTTGCTGGGTTGCTGGGCAACCCAGCGAGCGATAGCCGCGGCAACTAGCCGGTGACATCGCCGGTAAGTTGCACAGTGTGACATCTCACCGGCGATGTTGTCAGGGATGCGCGCTCCCGCGATCGCCGGCAATATCGCCGGCGATATGTCCCTGTGTGACGGTACCTTTATGGGAGAGCACAGAGATGCACAGCATTGCCGGGCACTGCTGTGTACGGGAGAGCAGGAGAGATGGCTGACAGCAATATTTACTTAGAAACATAATTTACAAATTTTCCAGTTATCATAATCTTGTATTGGGTTCAGGAGACTAAAAAAAGTCATTTTAATTGGCATATATTTAATAGGAGAGGCTTGGGCGTTCTCTTCATCTGTCTGTTAAAGAAGCCCTGTTCTACATAGTCCCTCCTCGTGTGATGAGTGTAGAAATAGATATTACAGACCCCGGACATAATACGCAGCCTCTGGTTTCGATGCTGATAGTCTTGTGCGGCGGTCACTGTCAAAACCTTTAAGATCTCATTTACATGGCCCAGTGGGGGTACTCTTCCATTCGACCTGTCAGCTGGGGTCACTTTATCTCGCTCTGCAGACCCCATAGGCCGTGATTCTCTCCTTACCGTTTTTATTATGCAAATAGCTGTCAGAAGCCGAGGAGAACGCACTGACCAGCTGCTGCTGCGCTTCTTGCTGGATCCCGCTTGACTTTTTTAAGGGGTGGTGGGGGGTAATGGAAGGAGTTCATGACCTGAGCAGGATTTTTTCTTAGAGATAAAAAGATTAAGAATTTGAAGCTGGATAGAAGTTTCTGTAAGTAAGGTTTACTAACCCTAGCATTACCTCTTCATTAATCTTTATATCCTCCCACACTTTGCGAGGTACATTCTTACTGCTGTAAGACAAGTTCTTTACTTTTGGTGTTTTATCCTTTTGTTTTTTAGCCTAATATTTTAGATTCACTCTAAACGTTTCTAAAGTTATTTTTACTCTATGATCATTCAGTCCTAAATTAGGAAGCCAATATTGTTGCTACAGATGACGATCCAGTTTTTGTGCACTACGGTAATCTGATTTGTTCTGATTGTATACAGCAAAGCCCTGAACTTGGACCCTGTATTTTGGTACTGAGAGACCCCTTGAGTCCTTATGTTTAAGGTACATAAGGCTAAACACTGTATCACAGATTGTACACCACTGGTCCATAATGCATGTCCTGGGATCAAATCGTCTTCCTTAGGCTACATTTCACATAGGCGAAAAGCACTGATCTAGAACGAATATGTCTCTGTGATTTTTTTTTTTTTTTTGGCTTACATATAGTTAACAAAATACTTGGACACATAGATTATAATGAATAAATATATCAAAGTATACTCTGTGCACCACTCCACCAGTCTATGCTTACTTTGTACAGCCTTTCAACAGACACTGTGTGCAGAATTATTAGGCAAATGAGTATTTTGATCACATGATACTTTATATATGTCGTCCTACTCCAAGCTGTATAGGCTTGAGAGCAAACTACTAATTAAGTAAATCAGGTGATCTGCATCTCTGTAATGAGGAGGGGTGTGGTCTAATGACATCAACACCCTATATGAGGTGTGCTTAATTATTAGGCAACTTCCTTTCCTTTGGCAAAATGGGTCAGAAGAGAGATTTGACGGGCTCTGATAAGTCCAAAATTGTGAGATGTCTTGCAGAAGGATGCAGCAGTCTTGAAATTGCCAAACTTTTGAAGCGTGATCGCCGAACAATCAAGTGTTTCATGGCAAATAGCCAACAGGGTCGCAAGAAGTGTGTTGGGCAAAAAAAGCGCAAAATAACTACCCATGAATTGAGGAAAATCAAGCATGAAGCTGCCAAGATGCCATTTGCACCAGTTTTGCAATATTTCAGAGCTGCAACGTTACTGGAGTATCAAAAAGCACAAGGTGTCTGATACTCTGGGACATGGCCAAGGTAAGAAAGGCTGAAAAACGACCACCTTTGAACAAGAAGCATAAGATAAAATGTCAAGACTGGGCCAGAACTATCTTAAGACTGATTTTTCAAAGGTTTTATGGACTTGTTAAATGAGTGACTCTTGATGGGCCAGATGGATTGGCCAGAGGCTGGATCAGTAAAGGGCAGAGAGCTCCACTCAGACTCAGACGCCAGCAAGGTGGAGGTCGGGTACTTGTATGGGCTGGGATCATCAAAGATGAACTTGTGGGACCTTTACGGGCTGAGGATGGAGTGAAGCTCAACTCCCAGACCTACTGGAAGACAACTTCTTCAAGCAGTGGTACAGGAAGAAGTCGGCATCGTTGAAGAAAAACATGATTTTCATGCAGGACAACGCTCCATCACATGCATCCAACTACTCCACAATGTGGCTGGCCAGTAAAGGTCTAAAAAGAAAAAAAAATGACATGGCCCCTTTTTCACCTGATCTGAACCCCATAGAGAACCTGTGGTTCCTTCTAAAATGTGAGATCTACAGGGAGGGAAAACCGTACACCTCTGGGAACAGTGTTGGGAGGCTGTGGTGGCTGCTGCACGCAATGTTGATCGTAAACAGATCAAGCAACTGACAGAATCTATGGATGGAAGGCTGCTGAGTGTCCTCATAAAGAAAGGTGGCTATATTGGTCACAATTTTTGGGGGTTTTGTTTTTGCATGTCAGAAATGTTTATTTCTAAATTTTGTGCAGTTATATTGATTTACCTGGTGAAAATAAACAAGTGAGATGGGAATATATTTGGTTTTTATGAAGTTGCCTAATAATTCTGCACAGTAATAGTTACCTGCACAAACAGATATCCTCCTAAAGGCCCCGTTACACGGCACAGCATCGTTAACGATATTGCTTAAACGTCACAGGTTTGAAGTCGTTCAAGCGACATCGTTAGGATGTCGTTGCGTGTAACACCGAGATTCAACTACGATAAGTCGTTGGATCGCTGAGCGCAGGTTTGAGAACATGTTCTCAAATCGCACGATCAACGATCAGCCAACCTGGTATATCGTTGTGTGTGTGGACACCGCGATAACTATATCCTTTACGACTTCGCCCATTCACAGGAATGAGCAGGTATCGTTGGCTAGGTTGTGCAGACAACATCGTTGGTGAGTCATCCACGATATCTAGACGTGTGACATCTCACCAACGATGTGAAAACTATGTCGGGAACTACCGCGCGCCCACGACATCGTTGCCGACATCGGTCCAACGTCGTGCGTGTAACTGTACATTGAGATAGCCAAATCTAAAAAGCCCCACTCCAACTTCCAAAAATATTAAGCTTTGATATTTCAGTCTTTTGGGTTGATTGAGAACATAGTTGTTGATCAATAATAAAAATAATCCTCTACAATACAACTTGCCTAATAATTCTGCACAGTGTGTAGACTGCAAACTTGAGTTCCTAGAAGTCCAAGGCACCGAAGACCTTCATTGAAAAAGGTTTATTGAACCCAAAGCACACATGCACGAAAAGGCAATGTTTTGGCCACGTATGGGCCTTTATCGAGTGTACAGTTTTTTTTTTTGTTTTTTTTTAATGGCTTGATAAAGGCCCTGCGAGGCCGAAACATTGCGCTTTTCTGCATGTCTTTGATATATAATGGACACATGTTCTATCCATACAAAAACACTGATAGAACACATACTTGAAAACCTGAGATCTTAATAATGGGGAGATCATTGCACCTTAACTGTGTAGCAAAACAGGCCTGTAAAAACCAATCCAAGCTCAGCTTTCATTTTTCAAACTGCTATGAAAGCTGCTCTGTGATTGGTTTCCATTCCAGATTCTGTATAATACACAGAGAGACCTGTGCAGGAATCCTGGCAGCGATGACGTGGCCTTCCTAGGTGTCTAACTTTTATTGATCCACTTGACAGAGGCATTACTTAGATGTGGTAAGCACCAGGCCCTCCAGCATCCTCTTCAAGCAGTTTGCAAGGAGCTGGGGATTGTCTCATCTCTACCTCTCCATTTACTTTGAGCCGCCTGTCATCATTGCTGATTCGTGAGTCCCTTCCAGTAGATAATTACATAGTAACCCAGCAACCAAGACCATTTCACCACCCTGGAACATGATTTGTCTTCTAGGCAGGCAAAAACCTTATTAGTTTTTAGATTTTCACCTCAACAGCATGATCTCAGAAGAGATGCGGAGCAGAATCTCTTTCCAGATGAGTGTTCAGCCACTGAGCCCCCTGCAATAATTGAGCCAATTACTGCACCAGCTCCACTTGGCCAATTTACCGGCACAGAAGATGAATGGAGGAAGGTGCAGAGTGATGCAGGATGTCAGGGGACATAATACCGGGGTGGTTTGTGGTCACACCAGCATTATTACAGTATGCTTATAGAGACCTCCTGCAATGTAAAATCCAATGCAACAAATACAATGCAAAGGGCAAATCAGCAGCAAAGGAGATTACCTACATTTTGGGTTGAAGCTACACAAAACATTGTGCATCTCATAACTGTGAGTGGAATATCTAGTACCTCTTTCAAATGGAAAAAGAAATCTGCAAGAATAAGGGTGCGTGCACACGGTCCGGAGGAGCTGCGTGTTGGACGCAGCTCCTCCGGACCTGAGTGAAGCCGCGGTGGCCGCAGGGAGACCGCAGCCGACCTGTACTTACCGTGTGCGGCGGGTGCAGGGCGGCTTCTCTCTGCAGTCACCCGATGGGAGCCGCTTCCGACTCCGCAACCTGCGGACTCCCGTCATTTCTATAAATCCCATCCACTATGCTAGTACTGTACTACGCAGCGTTTTGGATGCAGCGGCAAGACGCTGCGTTCAAAACGCTGCGTACACTGATTGTGTGCACGCACCCTTAGTGCATGCTATCCCTGACATATTGCTCAAGATCTAGCCATGTGGAAGTTTGTGGCATTAAATGGAATTAATACTTGTGAAAATTCATGAAGAATCAAATATGCCTGTTATGATTTGTTCACAAAGAGATTTTTTTACATGGATTTTAAAGTGGAGGCACTTGAAAATCTGCTAAAATAAACAGAGACCATACCCTTAGTTTATGTACACGCGTATTAGGATTTAACCCATTACTTGCCAAATTAGCAATTTTTCCTTTTCGAAAATTGGTGTATGAAAGCTCTCTAGGTGGAAGAATATTCAATTAAAAATTACAATGACATGATTTCCTGTTTTGAAAACATTCATTTTACAAACATAACACAAAAAATTGGAGCTAATTATAAAATCTCAGTTGCTAGAAGCAAAAGATTAGTCGTCCCAAAAAAAGGACATTGGTAGATAATGGGTTAATGCAGAAATTCGGCACCTTTTGGCAGGAAGACGCATGCTTTGGTTGCATTTTTGGTGCAGGTTTTCCCCATACATTAGAATGGGTGAAATCTGCAGCAAAAATCTGCACCAAATCTGCAAAGAGAAAATACTCGACGTGTGCAAGAGACTTCAGGATTCCTTTCGGGTTTTGTGACAAATCTGGACTCAAAAAAACACTGCAAAAATGCAACATTTGCATTTCTCCTGCTGTGTGGAGTTTTAATGCTCATCATGCAGTAGTAGAGCATGTGCCATTGTTTTATTCATCTTCATTCTTCTGATCATTGATCATAATGCCCAATAAACAGGGAAGTTTGACACTCTAAACGGGGGCTGCGTAACTCTAGTGTTACGGGCACTAGATTCTTCAGAAGATGAAAACAAAACAGCAATAGTAAGGGCAAGTTTTGCAGCGTTTTTTTTGCGTAAAAGATGCAGATTTGTGTAAAATCCGCAAGCCAGCAAAGTCTATGCGAATTCTGAAGGGTTGTGCTAATACTGCATTTTTTTTTTTTTTGCTGCAGAAAAGCGAAGACTTTTCAACATTTTCCAGCCCTCCCATCCATAGAATGCACAAAGAATTCCACCGGCACAATTCCGCACAAAAAATACACCAATTACACAACGATTTTTTTTGGCACAGGGTGCGGATCTGGTACAGAAAAAATTTGCAAGCAAATATCATCATTGGCACATTGCCTTAAAAAAAAGAAGACTCAATAGGGGAAGTGAAACCATGCTGGGAGAAGATAAAATAGAGATAGAAAAAATAGAGATAGATAGAGAAGATGAGATATATGCAGCATCCTTCTGGAAATCTGCTTTAGTTTAGGTGTGAGTGCAGGCTTGATCAATGGTCAAACGGACGGCGTGTTGAGTCCGTGCTGCTGGATAAGAATGGAGACCACACAGGATCTACAAGACATGGTGCTGTTTATTTCAATATACAGGGAGGAAGATTTAAAGGGAATCTGTCACCAGTCTTTTCCTACATTACAGTGCCTTGTGAAAGTATTCGGCCCCCTTGAACTTTTCAACCTTTTGCCACATTTCAGGCTTCAAACATAGATATAAATTCTCGTTTTTTTGTGAAGAATCAACATGTGGGCCACAATCGTGAAGTGGAACGAAATTTATTGCATATTTTAAACTTTTTTTTTAACAAATAAAAAACTGAAAAGTGGGGCGTGCAATATTATTTGGCCCCTTTACTTTCAGTGCAGCAAATCACTCCAGAAATTCAGTGAGATCTCTGAATGATCCAATGTTGTCCTAAATGACTGGTAATGATAAATAGAATCCACCTGTGTGTAATCAAGTCTCCATATAAATGCACCTGCTCTGTGATAGTCTCATGGCCGCTTTACACGTCCTGATTTCGTTGTCCAACAACAATAAAAAGTCACCTGGTTCCGCCGTTGCCGCCGATATCGTTTGTGCGTTGTGTGGTGTAAATGTGCAATTAAATTCAAGAACGATGCCAAAACAATATTGTTGGGGAATTGTGCAGGCTCTCCAAATGCCCGATATTGGATGGACGATCTGGCAGGATCGTGCTGTGTGACAGCCCAACAACGCTTTGGAGCACAACTTCCCTATTCACTCCCATGTTAAAGGGTCGTTCCCTGGGTCGCTCGTAAAGGGGGCGTATATATCACAGTTGTGTTGCCTGCCTGTGTGACAAACTCCTATGCGATCTTGGATTACTGCCAAAAATGTGCACGCTCCCGTGCCATTGTATCCAATATCTGGGCGATATCGGGACGTGTAAAGCGGCCATCAGGGTTCTGTTTCAAGTACAGAGAGCATCATGAAGACCAAGGAACACACTAGGCAGGTCCGAGATACTATTGTGGCGAAATTTTAAAGCCGGATTTAGGATTCAAAAAGATTTCCTAAATTTTAAACATCTCAAGGAGCACTGTGCAAGCAATCCTATTGAAATGGAAGGCGAATCAGACTACTGCAAATCTACCAAGACCTGGCCGTCCCTCTAAACTTTCATTTCGAACAAAGAAGACTGATCAGAGTTGCAGCCAAAAGGCCCTGATCACTCTGGATGAACTGCAGAGATTTACAACTGAGGTGGGAGAGTCTGTCCAAGGACAACAATCAGGGCTCGGACACACTCATCCGAATTTGACGGAGGAGACTCGGAACAGGCTGGAGCAGTGACCCTGAACGGCTTCTCTCTCTGGACGGGGCATGACAGCTGCTTGTGTTTCTGTGCAGCATCGCATTCCCTGTCCAGATAGGGAGAGGCCGTTCAGGGTCACTGCTCCAGCCTGTTCCCAGTCTCGTCCGTCAAACTCGGATGAGTGTGTCCGAGCCCTTAGTTGTACACTGCACAAATCTGGCTTTTATGGAAGAGTGGCAAGTAGAAAGTCATTTCTCAGAGATATCCATAAAAAGTCTCATTTGAAGTTTGTCCCACCTGGGAGACACACCAAACATGTGGAATAAGGTGCTCTGGTCAGATGAAACCAAAAACATTTTGGGCACAATGCAAAACGATATGTTTGGCGTAAAAGCAACACAGCTCATCACCCTCAAAACACCATCCCCACTGTCAAACATGGTGGTGGCAGCATCATGGTTTGGGCCTGCTTTTCTTCAGCAGGGATAGGGAAGATGGTTAAAATTGATGGGAAGATGGACGGAGCCAAATACAGGACTATTCTGGAAGAAAACCTGTAGGAGTCTGCAAAAGACCTGAGACTGGGATGGAGATTTATCTTCCAACAAGACAATGATCCCAAACATAAAGCAAAATTACAATGGAAAGGTTAAAAAATAAACGTATCCTGGTTAGAATGGCCAAGTCACAGTCCAGACCTGAATCCAATCGAGAATCTGTGTAAAGAGCTGAAAACTGCTGTTCACAAACGCTCTCCATCCAACCTCACTGAGCTCCGTTTTTTGCAAGGAAGAATGGGCAAGAATTTCAGACTCTCGATGTGCAAAACTGATAGAGACATTCCCCAAGAGACTTGCAGCTGCAATCGAAGCAAAAGGTGACGCTACAAAGTATTAACTCAAGGGGACGATTAATATTGCACGCCCCACTTTTCAGGTTTTTATTTGTTAAAAAAGTTTAATTTATCCAATAAATTTCGTTCCACTTCACAATTGTGTCCCACCTGTTGTTAATTCTTCACAAAAAAATTAGAATTTATATCTTTGTTTGAAGCCTGAAATGTGGCAAAAGGTGGAAAAGTTCAAGGGGGTCGAATACTTTCACAAGGCACTGTATGCGGCTCTCAGATGACGTTGCAAAGTGACCCTGCATCCAGCGATGTATCGCATCCAGCTTCCTGGATGCAGCAGTTCTGACACAATTAGAGTTTTTAGATGTACAAGAGCTCAGAAAGCTAACCCCATCTACACCATAGTTTGTGTATATTGTCTATTGACAGTAAGTTGCTAATCAGTGCTGGGTTCGTGCTTTGACCCCAGGTTTCACAGAGCACCTAGTCTGGGCATTGATTAAAACACTCATCTCACTGAAACAATAGCACACAGCCTAATAAGTATCACATCCCAGAAATCAGTGTCTCAGCCCCTACCTCATTCTGTCCTCAAATTATATAGCAAAAACCTGCTGACATATTACCTTTAAGATTGATTTTCTCCTGGCTGATTGTGAATGAGCTTTTCTAGGAATAAACGGATAACACTGGGGAACACAATTTTTTAGGAGTTAGGTCAGACAACTGTTCTTAATTAATTTTTGGATGCTGAATCCAGAAATGATCTCCGTTTTTCTCTATCACGTCAAGTTTTTGAACTATAGGATTTTTGTCTTCTCAAAAATATGTAAACTACTGTACCTAAAAAGTGTTTTGTTTTTTTTTAAATAGTACAAATATGAACAAAAAATGAAATATATAAGAAATAGGCATGACAAATATATTTTTTAACACTATCATGTTTTTTTACAAAGTAACTCAACAGAAATTTTTTTTCAGATTGTTCCCCAGTGTAATCAGGCAGTGTAAAAAAGGCTGTTAATTAAACAAACTGCCTATTTGTCGGGCCAAATCATCGTTCTTGGCAGCACATCAGGCCCGGACTGGTAGGCGGGACTACCGGGACTTCTCCCTATGGGCCGGTGGTGGGGGTGTGGCCGGGTGCCGGTGCTCCTGCTCCTCCGGCCGTAGGCCGGCTGTAAGTCATTATGCAGTGGCCATCATCATGCACAGATGCAGCCCAGAGTCCCCGGCCCTGTCACTGCCTGCCTGCGCGCTCTGCACCCTCTACTCCCCTCTATTAGACAAACTAATCTGTCTTTTGGGAGGAAGAGGGAAGGGGTGTGTGCGGGGTCGGGGGCCACACCTCCATACTTGTAGCCACAGGGAGCTGAATGACCCCGGAAATACCAGCACCTGCATTTCCGGGGTCAGAGGAGCTCTAATCGGCTCCCTGTGTTAGAGAGGAGCAGAGAGTCGGTGCAGTGTAGTGACGTCCTCATTCTCAGCAAACTGCAGGTGCAGGACGTCACCACAGTGTGAGGAGGAGGAGGAGACATGGGGGCCAGGAGGACGACGAGCCTGGAGCCAGCATGATGACACAGGAGGAGCAGTAAGTATACACAGCTCATGGACCTGAAGATGGGGGTGGGGGGCAGGAAGGCTAATTTTCCCCCCATTGAGGAATAGCAGGCTCTCCTGCTCCAGCCCTGCACAGCCTGCAGTGATCACTCTCCCATACACATCTGATTGCCTTCTACCTATATGTGATTCATTAATTATTAATGCACATAACTGCTGCCAGACCTCAGTGTAAATATGATCCCTGCAGATACACGTCCAGATACAGAGGGCAGTATATACACCCTGGGCTCCATTACCTCTATACGATCATTGTTCTTACACCTAGGTGAAATCTTTCATGGCTGCAGGAATAATTCTGCTTAATAGACCAGTCTAAGGCTGCCTTCACATTAGCGTTTGTGAACGCTGCGTACCGAACGCAGCCAAACGCTTGCGCACTGCGTTCCTATGTTTAACATGGGAAAGCATTTGGCTGCCTTCGGTTGCGTTTGCGTTCGGATGCGCACAATTTGTGCGCCCTCCAAACGCAGCTTGTTGCATTTTTTGTGCGGTCACTTGTTTTATCCGCAAGCGCCAGCAAGCGCACAAACAATGCATGAATCTCAATGGATCCGCAGTGTCCTCCGCATGACAGCGCAGGAGAACACTGCGGATCTCATCGAAATCTCTCCCGCTGATCAGCGGCGGCCACCGGAAGCTCATGCAGAGCCACAGCTGATCTCCCGCCGTTGTCAGCGGGGAGAAACAGCTGATCTGACAGCTGTTTAAATCTCCCGCACTGACACCGAATAGGTGAGGTCAGCGCGGGAGATTTGAAGCAGCGATCAGCTGTTTCTTATCTCCTGCACCGACGAGAGATCAGCTGTGGCCCTGCATGAGCTTCCGGTGGCCGCCGCTGATTAGCGGAGGCCACCGGGAGAGATTTCAATGAGATCCGCAGCGTTCTCCTGCGCTGTCATGCGGAGGACACTGCGGATCCATTGAGATCCATGCATTGTTTTGTGCGCTTGCGGATAAAACAAGCAACCGCACAAAAAATGCAACAGGCTGCGTTTGGAGGGTGCACAAATTGTGCGCATCCGAACACAAACGCAGCCATACGCAGCCAAACACAGGCACATGCGTTCCCATGTTAAACATAGGAACACAGTGGTCAAGCGTTTGCGCTGCGCTTGCAAACGCAAGTGTGAAGGCAGCCTAAGAATGGGGAACATGAGTATAACTACAGACCATGATTTACATACCCGAACCTAGGAGGAATAGCACATGTATCACATAAAGTCACATTTTACTCTGTACCCAGGAGCTTCAATCTGTTTGTGTGCCTGAGCACAAAAGTTATTATAAGTATATAGTGTATAGGATAATACATCTAGTATGGAAAATATGTAATATATGGAGTAAATTAAATAACATACACTTTATCGTATATAAACAGTATAAGGGATAGTAGTGTACAACATCTAATAATATCAAATGTGCAAAGTGTAACAAAAGATCAATAATAATAAAAATTACGAAATGTCTATTATATAGCATAGGATACATTATATAATACAATCTATGTAATGCCTAGTAAACAGCATATACCATAGTAAATAATATATGGTAGAATATAAGGAAAAGTACAGTACTGTACAACATGTGGTATACTAATATGGAGAGTGTGTATATACTGTATAGATTAGAGCAGGGATCTCAAACACGCTGCCCCCGGGCTTCAAAGTGCGGCCCGCGGCACCGTGGACAATGTAAGGACGCCGGGATCCACTGTGCAGGTGGCCACCATGGTGCAGTGTGCTGGGGACTGCGACTTTATTATCACTTCCTGCGGCCGCTACGACAAGCTCAGAGACTCCTTCCCTCAGCTACATCAATGGAAGCTGGCGAGCCAATCGGATCACAGACTCGCAAGTGACGTCATCCAATCAGAAACCTCAAGTGACATCATACGCCAACGGAAGGAGGCTCGGAGCTTGTCGTAGCGGCCGCAGGAAGTGATAATAAAGCCGCAGTCCCCAGCACTATGCATCGTGCCGGCCCCTTACACAGCGCACCTCGGTGGCCCCTTACACAGCGCACCGTGGCGGCCCCCTGCACAGTGGATCCTGGCATCGTTAGGGTGTGTGTGAGGGAGAGTGTGACTGTGTGTGTATGAGAGAGTGTGTGTGTGTGTGTATGAGAGAGAGTGTGTGTATGAGAGTGTGTATGAGTGAGTGTGTGAGAGAGTGTGTGAGTATGTATGAGAAACTGTGTGTGTGTATGAGTGTGTATGAATGTATGCATGAGTGTGTGTACGTGTGTATGAGAAAGTGTGTGTATGAGTGTGTGTGAGTATGTATGAGAAAGTATGTGTGTGTGAGTCTGTGTAAAAGTGTGTGTATGTGAGTATGAGAAAGTGTGTGTGTGTATGAGACTGAGTGTGTATGAGAGTGAGTGAGTAGAAGAGTGGGTGTATGAGTGTGCGTGTGTGAGAGTGTGTGTGTATGAGAGAGTGTGTATGAGTGTGTTTGTGTCAGTGTGTATGTGCATGTATTAGAGTGTGTGTATGAGCGTGTGTGTGTGAGTGTGTATGAGAGACTGTGTGTGTGTGTGTTTGTGTGTGTGTGCGCAAAAAGAAGCGAGACCAGGTTGGGACATCACTACAAAGTGGCATCATGATGGGGACATTACTACAAGAGGACCAGATGAGGACATTACTACAAGAAGAGGACCAGGATGGGGACATTCCTACAAGATGAGGACCAAGATGGTGACATTACTACAAGAATGACCATAGTGGAGGACATTAATATAGGATGGGGACTAGTATGAGGACATTATTACAAGAAGGGGACCAGGATGGGGACATTACTACAAGGGAAGACAAGGATGAGAACATTACACAAGATGAGGACCAGAATGAGGACATTACTACAAGAAGGGAACTACTGTGGGGACATTACAAAAAGGAGAGATCAGGATTTGATCATTACTACATTGAGCGAAAAATTCTGGAATTACTAAAAATGTCACTTCGTAATGCGGTCTCCGATATCAATTTTTTTCTATGTGCGGCCCACCAACCCAGCCGAGTTTGAGACCCCTGGATTAGATTATATCATGTATCGCATTCACTGTAACGTATTGTAGTGCAGAACACGAGGTAAAGTACATAGTCATATAGAAAGTGTATACTGTGCTATGTATAATGTATGGTATATAGAGAATACATGCTGATATATATTTTATGGTGTATACAGTGTACGCTATGTCCTGTATAATGTGCAGTGTATGGTGTATACTTTGTAGTTTATAGTGTGCGCTCTGTGGTGTGTAGTATATAATATACCATATCATGCATAGTATGTATATTCTGTATATACACTGCACAGTAAACTTCCCCTGTCCAGTATGCTGGGTATAATCCCGTGTATCTGTATTATTCTGTATATATATACACTGCACAGTACCACCTCCCCTGTCCTGTTTACTGGGTTTAAAGGGAACCAACCACCTCGGATGACCCTCATACACTGTTAATGTGTGCCCCTGCAGCCTAGTAAACCATTTGCAGCACTGTTTTTGTGTGAAAAGTGGCTGCAGTAGAAGTGAGATAATGATTTTATAAACTTACATGCCTGCGTACTTTTGGGCGTCTCCCTGTGTGTGCTGGCACTTGTGAGCTGTGCTCGTCATGCCTGCTCTCCCCCTCCCTTATGCACGCCCCCTCTCAGCCTGCTATAGTGATGTGAGGCTGATTGCGTCATAAAGGGGCGGGGCTAAATTGCGGCATCCCGGTAGCCCCGCCCCTTTATGACGCAATCAGCCTCACACAGTATAGCAGGCTGAGAGGGGGCGTGCATAAGGGAGGGGAGAGCAGACATGATGAGCACAGATCACAAGTGCCAGCACACACAGGGAGACGCCCTCAAGTACGCAGGCATGTAAGTGTATAAAATCATTATCTCACTTCTACTGCAGCCACTTTTCACACAAAAACAGTGCTGCTAATGGTTTACTAGGCTGCAGGGGCACATACTACCAGTGTATGAGGGTCATCCGAGGTGGTTGGTTCCCTTTAATCCTCAGTATCTGTATTATTCTGTATATATACACTGCACAGTACCACTTCTCCTGTCCTGTATACTGGGTGTAATCCTCAGTATCTGTATTATTCTGTATATACACTGCACAGTACCACTTCTGTCCTGTATACTGGGTGTAATCCTCAGTGTCTGTATTATTCTGTATATATACACTGCACAATACCACTCCTCCTGTCCTGTTGTCAGAGGCGGTATTGGACTTTGGCTCTTAGCATTTAAATGTTGTTTAAAATTATTATCCCCAATATGGTGTCATCACTTCTCTTCTGTATTGGTGATGACTTTCCCTTCGCTGCGGATTTGATCGCTGGGGCCCCACAATCCTGAGAAACGTAGCTTTGAACAGTAACATGTGAATGTAGCTGCGGCTGATTATTTCCTCTGCTGCACCATTCACATGTGGCTCTTCAGATAACGACTTTAAGAAAGTGGTGAGGCCACGACAACGTAAAAGCAGATTTCACTGATCGGGGCTGATGGGCTGCTGGGATCTTTTTTCCAGGGCTGCTTTTTGGACCCAGTCCGGCCCTGCAGCACATTTGTCTTTTTTAAACGGCCTGGGCTGCCGAGAACAATGGGTACTCGGCAATCAATAACTGATTGGTCTGTGTGCTTAGGAAATGTGCTGTGTCTGTATAATAGACTATTAAGAGACCACCAATAAAGCAATATTCAACTATAGTGGCTCAATGGTCATCAAGTTAGGTGGTGTAAACCCACCCTTAATTTCTGTGACTAACTAACAAAATAGTAGTGCTATAGTCTGAAAATGCCATTTTTAAAGTGTAAAGACAGCTATAGACAATAGACCACCTTTCTTTTCTGTCCCCCTCCCCCAACCCTTATGCACAAGTACATGGCGAAGCATTCA
Organism: Allobates femoralis; assembly: GCA_033576535.1. Classification (NCBI taxonomy): domain Eukaryota; kingdom Metazoa; phylum Chordata; class Amphibia; order Anura; family Aromobatidae; genus Allobates; species Allobates femoralis. The sequence continues at coordinate 56,414,381 of JARQOC010000010.1, read as the reverse complement.
TGTTTTCAATGGGGAAAGCAGGGAGAGCTGCTGTCACACACTTATTGCTCTCAAATAATCAGAATTCCATCAGCCTAAACCTTCTCACCCTCACCCATTTCATCTATTGGGGAAGAGTCAGGGGACCCCCATACTCATCAGATGCTTGGCCGGTCCCACCAAAGTCGTCAGGTTTAGTTAACATTCTTGTTATGTTTATGGTAGTCGTTTACCCGTATATACTCGTGTATAAGCCGACCCGTGTATAAGCCGACCCCCCTACTTTTGCCCCCAAAACCTGGGAAAACCTATTGATTCGTGTATAAGCTGAGGGTGGACCCCAGCACAGGTATACAGCAGTGTGGTATACAGCAGCCCCAGAGGTATATACAGCAGCCCCAGTGGTAGTATACAGCAGCAGCCCCAGTGGTATATACAGCAGCAGCCCCAGTAGTTAGTATACAGCAGCCCCAGAGGTATATACAGCAGCCCCAGTGGTAGTATACAGCAGCAGCGCCAGTGGTATATACAGCAGCAGCCCCAGTAGTTAGTATACAGCAGCTCCACAGGTATATACAGCAGCCCCAGTGGTAGTATACAGCAGCCCCAGAGGTAGTATACAGCAGCCCCAGAGGTATATACAGCCCCAGTGGTAGTATACAGCAGCCCCAGAGGTATATACAGCCCCAGTAGTAGTATCTAGCAGCCCCACAGGTATTTACAGCCCCAGTGGTAGTATCTAGCAGCCCCACAGGTATATACAGCCCCAGTGGTAGTATACAGCAGTCCCACAGGTATATACAGCCCCAGTGGTAGTATACAGCAGCCCCACAGGTATATACAGCCCCAGTGGTAGTATACAGCAGCCCCACAGGTATATACAGGCCCCCCCCCCCATCAGTATACAGCAGCCCCATGGTAGTATACAGATGCCCCAGAGGTCCCCCCATCAATATACAGGCCTTCCCCCGCCGCAATCCTGTAAGGGAAGAGATTAGTATTATCCCTCCGCTGCCACTGTCCCGCCGCCATCACGATCCTCCGTCTTCTTCCAGCGTCTTCTGTCTTCTTCCGGCTTCCTCCTCGGTCGCGCAGGCAATGACGTCATTGCCTGCGACCATCGGAGGAAGACAGAAGACGCTGGAAGAAGACGGAGGATCGTGATGGCGGCGGGACAGCGGCAGCGGAGGGAGAAGTATACTAATCTCTTCCTTTACAGGATTGCGGCGGGGGGGGCCTGTATATAGATGGGGGCACTATATACTGTATACATTGTATACTGTATACAGTGACTCACGTATAAGCAGAGGGGGGGACTTTTCAGCCCAATTTTTGGGCTGAAAAACTTGGCTTATACGCGAGTATATACAGTATTTCTGGATGACTTTAGAAAAACATTGGCTTGTTTTGTCAAGGGATTGCACCTCTAATATTGCCCCGAGTTGCAATACCAGCCAGGAGTGGCACTGTTCAGGGAAGATGGCAGAAATGTTATGCCTTTTTTGTCTTCTACAAACACTTTACTACTTCCATGTAAGTAGCTTTTTCAGCATAGTATCATCTGTAGATTTCATGTTGCTGGAGAAATGTTTTCTTCAGAAAGGTAAGTTAGATCCTGTGCAGGAGTCATAGCCTCCGTGCGGAAAGCGGTGACAGCGACTTCCTCCATAGTGTCACTTCATGTTCCTGCGGATCTGAGCATTGAAATCCGTCTCGTTACATTATCATCCTTTTACTTTGTACCCACATCTTCCTGACAAGCCGTCCCCACATAGAAACAATTGTATTAGGCATGTCAACCGTGCAAGTTATTAAAATAGAGATCATCACTGCGATCACTCTGACTGCACTAAACCCTGTTCATCCTCCACCCCCTTACATATAATATATCATCATAGGATACGAGAAGACTCATCCTGCGCCCTGGATGTTTGGCTTTTTTTCCTGGAAAAATCTTGTCCAAACAGTGCAAGAAAATAGCCTTTTCCTATTTTCAATCACAGGTTCCAAGTCCATCAACAATGACCAAATTTACAGGTAAAGGTTATTGTTACGGGTGCATCTCAATGAATTGGAATATCATCAAAAAGAGTCATTACACACAGAGGGATCTATTTCAAGTGTTTATTTCTGTAAACGTTGATGACTATGGCTTACAGCCAATGAAAACGCAAAGGTCGCTATCTCAGAAAACTACAGTAGGGAGGGTGAAGGGTTAACAACCGCGCTGCCATATTCCAAGACACATCAAACAGTGAATATAACATTGATTTATTAGTCAACGCAGTTCAGGGCTCCTTGAAACATGGCAATATGGTATTGATTTGCCCTGAAGAAGGGGCCAGGGAGCCCTGAAACACGTTGACTAAAAAATCAATATTATATTCACTCTTTGATGTCTCATGGAATACGGCGGCACAGTGTTCAACCGTTACTCCTCCCTACTCTAGATGCACCCCGCTGGGGACTGCAGCAGCCGTGATCTACTTTTATAGTGGTTATGAATCTCACAACCACACAAGGTGAAGCCTCTGATACCTATGTACCGTATATACTCGAGTACAAGCCGACCCGAGTATAAGCTGAGGCCCCAAATTTTACTCTCCAAAACTAGGGAAACTTATTGACTCGAGTATAAGCCTGGGGGGGGGGGGGGGGAATGAAGCAGACTCTCATCACGGTATAAAGCCCCTCTCATCATTATAAATGGCCCCCCATTGCTGGTACATAATCCCCCATCACTGGTATATAGGACCTCCATCACTGATATACAGTTCCCCCCCCATCAGAGGTTACAACCCTCATCAGTGGAATACAGCCCCCCATCAGTGGTATATACAGGCCCCCCATCAGTGGTATATACAGGCCCCCCATCAGTGGTATATACAGGCCCCCCATCAGTGGTATATACAGGCTACCTGCTGCAAGTGCCGAAACTGCACTTGCCGCACCGGCCGCACACTTACTGCAAGCCCTATAGACATTGTATGGGGCTTGCCGCAAGTGTGCCGAAATCACGGCCGTTATGTGGCAGTTGCGTTTTTTTCACCGCAACTGTCGCGATCAGCGTAAAACGCTGATGTGACAGGACCCTAAGGCCCCTTTCACATCAGGGTTTTGTCTGGATCCGGCCAATCCGGAAAAAAAAACGCATCTGCCACGTGCTGCACTTGCGGTTAACTTGTGGCAAGCCCCATGCATTGTCTATGGGGCTCGCAGCAAGTGCGGTATTGCAGCGATCCGGCAATTGCGGCACATGCGGCCGCGCAAAATAACCGCAGCTGACTGTGTTTTATCGTGCTCGCAAGTGCCGAATCGCGACAATACCGCATACTCGCCGCAAGCCCCATAGACAGTGCATGGGGCTTGTCACAAGTGCACCGCAAGTGCGGCCGTTGGGCAGTACATGCGGCAGATGCGTTTTTTGTCCGGATCGGCTGGATTCGGACAAAATTTGCTGATGTGAAAAGGGGCCTTACTGAAATAAGTTAACTTTTTGATGTTATTCTAATTCATTGAGATGCACTTGTATTTACCAGCCTCAAGTATGAGTGTAGGTCAAAGTTCCCTATATCTCTGTATGTAAATGAAGTAAAGGGGAAGCAAGGTGTAAGTACTATTTGTGCCTTTAAAATGACAAGCGCAGTATAGTGAAGTCTTAGGAGAAATCATAGTTAACGTTTTTTTGGATAGGAGATAACTTTTTTTTTTTTTTTTTTAAACTTTATTTTTAATATTCATAACAAAGACAAACAAACAATGGAAAAAAATATTATTATTTTCCATCTCCATGTGTTTCAGAAGAGAAAAATAAATATGAAAAAATTATAATGTCCACAGGAGCAAGTTTCGCTTAGGAGATAACTTTAAATGCTGGTTATAACCCTTTCATATGGCATATACCTTCAGTAGCTGTCAAATGAACGTTTTAGCTGAGTTATTCATCAGACTTTTTTCCCCTTCATTTATTTTTTAAATAGCCTTCAGCTTCGATCTCAAGCCATAACGACTTGATGGATGAATGCTCTGTAGGAAGATCTGTCTTGTGCAGCCTAGATGGGTCCACCAGGCTCGTCTCCAGGCCTAGATAGGTCCACCAGGATCTTCTCTAGGACTAGATAGGTCCACCAGGGTCTTCTCTGCCGTTATTTTGGTAGTATCAAGTCATCAGGTTACTGGTCTTCCTCTTCGCCTTGTTTGTTCTATTCTTCTCACCATGATGTCCTTCAGTGATTTCTCTCTTCGTATGATGTGTAGACAACTCGTAGCTTGGTGATTCTTGCCTCCAGTGACATGTCTGGCTTGATTCTTGTTCTTGCCATCCATGGTATTGATAGCCTCTTTCTCCAGCTCTACATTTTGAAGGCATTGATTCTTTTCTGTCTTGTTCCTTTTTCGCCCAGGTTTCTCATCCATGTTACTACAGAATAGACCATACTATGTAGAATCTGTGTCTTTATCAACAGTGAAATGTTCCTTGATGTGAACACTTTGTCCAGTGACTTCATTGTTGATTTGCCCATAGCTGTTCTCCTATTGACTTACGTGTCATGTCTGCACGTACATGATTAGTTTGTATGAGCCAACATGGGTTCTCAATGGCTTGATAGAAGTACGCTTCAATCAATCACACCATACCTAACCCTTCTTTACCTCAATATATGCCTTTTGGGGATAGGTAGAACTCCCTTACACATAAGCAAACTTTTGTAGTTCAGGTAGATGTTTACATTAGATAAATGTTCGCTGAACTCTACAATCTCGGTGGGACTGGCTGACAGTGTTATACGCACAACTTCCAATTTTTCCCTAGATGTTGAGAGAAAGAAGAATCGGACTGGTTGAACTCATGCTCAATCGCTTGTATATAGATAAACCATATTAAGAGAGCCTGCCAGCAAAGCATTCCCCTCTCCCCATCGAGAACACCTGCTGAGCTGAGTAAAATGTGTATGATTAATGAGATGCTGTGAAGAGTAGCTGGTGGTTTAGTTTTGCTTTACCGGTAATTTACCCTGTATTCTTTCCATTAATTAAACTGTTAATTCTAGATTAAGATAATTAGATTACGGTATATATTGAGTGATCCATTCTCACCACTGGAATAAAACCCCTAACAGGCCAGATTTCTGGGTCTGATCCTCATAAATACATACCGTATGTCTAATTTCCAGACCAGACCTGATCATGATAATCCTCAGAGAGACAGTGTCCTGCAGCAGATATTATCATGGCAGCTGCCCATCCATTCATGTGGACACGCCGCTTGCCCTGAACAATGGACGGTGTCAGCTGGACAGGGCTCATCCACGGGCACGCTGCGGCTTACTCATCATTTTCCAGCATGCTGACTGTTCAGCTTACCCTACTTATTTCTTGCTTCATTTCTGCAATATATTAAATGTTTTTTGGCATTTTTCATACCATTGGTTGGGCCAGATACATATAAAATATACAATATGAACAGGGAAGGAAGCAAATATAAATAACTAGATGGTGGCTTGATTCTAACGCATCGGGTATTCTAGAATATGTATGTAGTTGACATACTGTGACTGGCAGAACTTGTTCAGTCAACGCGAGTGAACTACACCGCTCCTCCTGTCACCGCTCCTCTGTCTCTCCTCCTGTCCCCGCTCCTCCTTTACCTGCTCCTCCATCTCTCCTCCTGTCCCTGCTCCTCCATCTTTCCTCCTGTCCCTGCTCCTCCATCTCTCCTCCTGTCCCTGCTCCTCCATCTCTCCTCCTGTCCCTGCTCCTCCATCTCTCTTCCTGTCCCTGCTCCTCCATCTCTCCTCCTGTCACCGCTCCTCTGTGTCTTTTCCTGTCATTTCTCTTCGTGTCCCCGCTCCTCCGTCTCTCCTCCTGTCACCGCCATTCCTGTTCCCACTCCTACGCCTCTCCTTTTGTCCACACTCCTGTTTCTCCTCCTGTCATCGCTCTTCTTGTCACCACGCCTCGTGTCCCCGCTCCTCCATGTCTCCTCCTATCCCAGCTATTGCCCCCGCTATCGCATCGAGAGGTTGATGTGTAGTCTGGGTACAGGGGGGCTCAAGGGCTGGGGGACTCCTTGCCTGGATGCAGCAGACAAGCTGCATCCAGTGCTGTAATTAGATCATCATGCCTGGTTTGGTGACAGGTCCTCTTTAACCCTTTTCTTCCTGTTATACAGCTTTCTTTACTGGGATCCCGCAGCAGCCAATTCATATAGTGTTCCATGGTTGTGGATATGCAGTGCATTGTGAAAGTATTTGGCCCCCTTGAACTTTTCAACCTTTTGCCACATTTCAGGCTTCAAACATAGATATAAATTCTAATTATTTTTTTTATGAAGAATCACCAAGTGGGACACAATCGTGAAGTGGAACGAAATTTATTGGATATTTTAAACTTTTTAAAAATAAAAAACTGAAAAGTGAGGCCTGCAATGTTATTCGTCCACTTTACTTACAGTGCAGAAAATTCACTCCAGAAGTTCAGTGAGGATCTCTGAATGATCCAATGTTGTCCTAAATGACTGGTAATGATAAATAGAATCCACCTGTGTGTAATTGTGGCACCCCGCTATGCAGGCGCTACAAAGGGGTACTGCACCCATAAAAGCGGTGCAGATACACCAGCTGCAAGCAGATTCTAGGATGGTGGGTGGAACCCATAAACCAGCACCTCACACTAGATCACATGGTGGGAGGTACCCGGGAAGGAACAAAACCACTTTCAGGGGGAGAAAGAAGGTCTTTCAGCAGAATGGCAAACTAGGAGCAAGAATAGCCTCCCTCTTTTTGGGCGAGAGGGAGAGAGGGTCTAGAACAGTCGGAGAAGGAGGAAGATAGAGTGAGGGACCAGGAGAGTGGAAGAAAGAAAGATCCCAGGTTCTGACAGTTTGAGGGGAAGAGGAACTCGAGGGGGTTCAGCCCAGTCATACTACTCCCAGGCGCTTAAGCGACCAAAAGAGGGTTCCAGGCACCGCTTGATGGTTCAGCGGCCAGCCAGCAGAGAGTAACCTGACCTGTTGTGCTGTCGGGCTCCTGCTTGCGGCCAGGAGACTTGCAATCTCCTGTCCTCCAGATTTAGTTCACAGGGCGTGTAGTCCCTGTGAAACCCAGGACTCTGGTGTCCTCGACTGCGCTGCTCTGAGGTGAGCTTTCCCAGCTCTCTGCTCCCAGAGCTCTCTCTCCACCTTATGCTTCCTCTCCCTTCCTCTCACACTCTCTAACCCCTCCTCCTAGGCAGAAGATGCAGCTCCCCTCAACTCAGGTGATGACCTCTCCCTTCTGGTCAGGGATCAGGTCTTCTGTGTGTATGTGGAGGTTTACCTAATGTGGTGAGCTCCTCCTGCTTCCAAGCATGATATCACCTCTGTGGCAACTTTACCGTAGGGGCGCCACTCAATCAGAAAACCTCATCTATAGGGACAGAAAGTTGGATGGACAATCTCTCTCTTGGTGATGGCAGATCACAAAGGGTGATGGCATCTGCAGGCATCTCTTGTTAGATCTCCATTAGATAGCTGTGACTTTAGACTCACAGTGTTGGCCAAAAGTATTGACACCCCTGCAATTCTGTCAGATAATACTCAGTTTCTTCCTGAAAATGATTGCAATCACAAATTCTTTGGTATTATCTTTATTTAATTTGTCTTAAATGAAAAAACACAAAAGAGAATGAAGCAAAAAGCAAAACATTGATCATTTCACACACAACTCCAAAAATGGGCCGGACAAAAGTATTGGCACCCTCAGCCTAATACTTGGTTGCAGAACCTTTAGCCAAAATAACTGCGATCAACCGCTTCCGGTAACCATCAATGAGTTTCTTACAATGCTCTGCTGGAATTTTAGACCATTCTTCTTTGGCAAACTACTCCAGGTCCCTGATATTTGAAGGGTGCCTTCTCCAAACTGCCATTTTTAGATCTCTCCACAGGTGTTCTATGGGATTCAGGTCTGGACTCATTGCTGGCCACCTTAGAAGTCTCCAGTGCTTTCTCTCAAACCATTTTCTAGTGCTTTTTGAAGTGTGTTTTGGGTCATTGTCCTGCTGGAGACCCATGACCTCTGAGGGAGACCCAGCTTTCTCACACTGGGCTCTACATTATGATGCAAAATTTGTTGGTAGTCTTCAGACTTCATTATGCCATGCATACGGTCAAGCAGTCCAGTGCCAGAGGCAGCAAAGCAACCCCAAAATATCAGGGAACCTCCGCCATGTTTGACTGTAGGGACCGTGTTCTTTTTCTTTGAATGCCTCTTTTTTTCTCCTGTAAACTCTATGTTGATGCCTTAGCCCAAAAAGAGAGAACATTCTTCCAAAACGTTTAGGCTTTTTCAGGTAAGTTTTGGCAAACTCCAGCCTGGCTGTTTTATGTCTCGGGGTAAGAAGTGGGGTCTTCCTGGGTCTCCTACCATACAGTCCCTTTTTATTCAGATGCCGACGGATAGTACGGGTTGACACTGTTTTACCCTCGGACTGCAGGGCAGCTTGAACTTGTTTGGATGTTAGTCGAGGTTCTTTATCCACCATCCGCACAATCTTGCGTTGAAATCTCTTCTCAAATTTTCTTTTCCGTCCACATCTAGGGAAGTTAGCCACAGTGCCATGGGCTTTAAACTTCTTGATGACACTGCGCACGGTAGACACAGGAACATTCAGGTCTTTGGAGATGGACTTGTAGCCTTGAGATTGCTCATCCTTCCTCACAATTTGGTTTCTCAAGTCCTCAGACACTTCTTTGGTCTTCTTTCTTTTCTCCATGCTCAATGTAGTACACACAAGGACACAGGACAGAGGTTGAGTCAACTTTAATCAATGTCAACTAGCTGCAAGTGTGATTTAGTTATTGCCAACACCTGTTAGGTGCCACAGGTAAGTTACAGGTGCTGTTAATTACACAAATTAGAGAAGCATCACATGATTTTTCTAACAGTGCCAATACTTTTGTCCACCCCCTTTTTAGGTTTGGTGTGGAATTCTATCCAATTTGGCTTTAGGACAATTCTTTTTGTTTTTTTTCATTGTAGACAAATTAAATGAAGATCATAATACCAAAGAATTTGTGATTGCAATCATTTTCAGGAAGAAACTGAGTTTTATCTGACAGAATTGCAGGGGTGTCAATACTTTTGGCCAACACTGTACATGTGCATACATCTGGACTTACTGTATGTTGTGCTTTCTTTGCTTGTTGGAAGTCGTTGTTGCAGGTGTGGGGAAATCGCTCCATTGTAGAAACAGAAGAAGAGCGCCTGATTGATTCTGCATTGTGTCATCACTTTATATGCATGTAGAATAAAGTGGCCTGTAATGAAGATGCTCATTTTACTCTAGGCTCCAGATGATCACTGTACATACAAATCAGAACAGATAAGACACACGAGTTTGATGCTGGAAATGCACAGCAAAACCTTTGCAAATAAAGTGAGCCATCTCAGCTTCATGAATTACACATTAGATATTACGGTACTTGGTATTCGCTGGGTGATGCAGTCAGACGCTCATTGCACCGTTCAGCACTGTGGAGCCAGGTAACTGTGATCTATAACTGCTCATAGCAATCTCCACCACGTCCATTCAGGATAGAAATGAAACCACCGCAGAGACGTGATCAACCAGAATGAAGACTAATGTGCAGTCTGTGTCACAGAAGTGGGACAATTTCGGCATTTACACCAGTTTTCTGATTAAAAAAAAAAAAAAAAAATATTAAATGGTTAACACAAACTTTAGAATAAGTGTGTAATGGACGGGGTCTTTTCACAGTATTTTTATTTATTTTTTTTTTTTTTATTGCTTTTAACACCTTGGTGACGGCCCACTGTATATATACATTGTCAAAACAGGGTCCCTATTCTGTTGGGACGTGAAAACAAGTCACAACAGAAAAGGCCCTGGTTTGACTCCCCTGGAGCTACAATCTCTGGGGTTTCAGCTACCGGGGTAGCTGAGACCCTAGAGATTAAGAATCTGGTGTTTTTTTACCGGCACCAGTAATGTGATGACTGGTAAGCACCGTTTACTGATCATCACATTACACAAAGTGAAAGTGCCGGTAAAAATGCTTTCACTTTGATCTGATATGAAAACGCGTCGGATCAAAGTGAAAGTATTAACCCCCTAGCCCAGAGGTTCCCAACTCCAGTCCTCAAGGCACACCAACAGTGCAGGTTTTCAGGGTTTCCTTAGTATTGCACAGGTGATAATTGAATCACGTGCACTGGGGATGATTCCAATTTCTAAGGAAATCCTGAAAACCTGCACTGTTGGTGTGCCTTGAGGACTGGAGTTGGGAACCTCTGCCCTAGCCCACCAAGACCCCCAGTACTGGGGATTATCCCTCCCAACCCCATCCCTCCCCCAGAACATCTAAAAATGGCAGCGGCCGGCGGTAAAACCCTCCACCTCCGCTGCATCTCTATGCGATCTGACAGGTCAGATCGCATAAAGATGCCGCCATTCCTGGGGATACCCTCAGTGGCCCCCCACTGTCACTCTAATCCCCGACCCCCTGTCACCATGTGCTCCGCTCCCCCCCTCCTCCCTGCTCCGCTCCCCAGCTTCCGTTGCCTCCCCGTCCCCCCTGTGCCTCACCCCTCTGGCCATCCCCGCGCCCCCCCATCACTCCTCGGGCATCCCCTCCTACCCTCGACCCCTCCACCCCCCCTCATGCGCTCCCCCCAAGCCCCTCTACGCTGCTCTCATACTTACCCGTACTGCAGCGTCACCGGCTGTCTTCTCTCTGACTCTGTCCCAGCGCCACTGCTCTGCGTGCGCCGGGACAGAGTCAGAATTAACCCCTGAATGACCACACAGGGGTGATCTGCAGTTAACCCCCTGTGTGATCACAAGGGGTTTACTGCAGAACATCATCCCTGTGAGGTCACAAGGGGTTGCCTAATCTGCAGTTAACCCCTTGTGACCACACAGGGATGATGATCTGCAGTTAACCCTTTGTGGCTAACTGCAAATCATCATTTCTGTGTGGTCACAAGGGGTTACCTGATCTGCAGTTAACCCCCTGTGTGGTCACAAAGAGGTTAAGTTCAGATTATCATCTGAAAGAGAATCGTCGCGGAACCTCCCACTGGACTACGTCGGACCTTCCCACTGGACTACGTCGGACGTCACAGTAGGGCTGGGCGATTAATCGAATTAATTCGATTAATTCGCCCCCTGCTGTGTCCGCGATTGTAGTTTTGTTAACAATCGTGTAATTCGATTTAAAATGGCCGCCGGAGCGCTGTTTAAAAGATCCGGGCGGCTAGTAGTGGCTTCCTAGCGGTATACCCGCGGCCACTGCCGAGGGGAGGGGGTGCTGTCAGAGCCCAGCCCCTGCTACAGCGGCGGGAGATGTCCTGGGGGGAGGGGGGTAGAAGTGCTGTCAGTGCCCCCCCCGCCCCTGCTGCAGCCGCTGGTGAGGCGAGTTGTCCCCGGCCGGGAACAAGTGACGGTACACCGGGGCTCATTACCGGGCTGTGGGGGCGGAGCACAGCCGGGGAGAAGCGTGGTCTGAGGGGCGGCTATGGCGAGTCCTGCCGGGCACATCCTGGGGGGACTACTGCTCCCAGCATGGAGCCGGCTGGTGAGGTGAGTTGTCAGCCGCACAGTGCGGAGCCCCGGCCGGGAGCAAGTGACGGTACACCGGGGCTCATTACCGGGCTGTGGGGGCGGAGCACAGCCGGGGAGAAGCGTGGTCTGAGGGGCGGCTATGGCGAGTCCTGCCGGGCACATCCTGCATCCTCCCAGCATGGAGCCGGCTGCACGCCCGACATAGCCATCTCTAGTACTGCAGAGCTGCAACTCACAGCATTAACCCCTCCTGTACTACTGCAGAGCTGCACTCACAGCATTAACCCCTCCTGATCCTCAGAGCTGCACTCACAGCATTAACCCCTCCTGATTCTCAGAGCTGCAACTCACATCATTAACCCCTCCTGTACTACTGCAGAGCTGCACTCACAGCATTAACCCCTCCTGATCCTCAGAGCTGCACTCACAGCATTAACCCCTCCTGATTCTCAGAGCTGCAACTCACAGCATTAACCCCTCCTGTACTACTGCAGAGCTGCACTCACAGCATTAACCCCTCCTGATCCTCAGAGCTGCACTCACAGCAGTAACCCCTCCTGATTCTCAGAGCTGCAACTCACAGCATTAACCCCTCCTGTACTACTGCAGAGCTGCACTCATAGCATTAACCCCTCCTGATCCTCAGAGCTGCACTCACAGCAGTAACCCCTCCTGATTCTCAGAGCTGCAACTCACAGCATTAACCCCTCCTGTACTACTGCAGAGCTGCACTCATAGCATTAACCCTTCCTGTACTGCAGAGCCGCATTAACCCCACCTGATCCTCAGAGCTGCGCTCACAGCATTAACCCCTCTTGTATTGCAGAGCTGCACTCACAGCATTCATTAACCCCTCATGCACCTCAGAGCTGCGCTCACAGCATTAACCCCTCCTGCACCTCAGAGCTGCACTCATAGCATTAACCCTTCCTGTACTGCAGAGCTGCGCTCACAGCATTAACCCCTCCTGCTCCTCAGAGCTCCAGCTCACAGCATTAACAACTCCTGCTCCTCAGAGCTGCAGCGGAGGGTGCTGCGGAGGGTGCAGGAGGGTGCTGCGGAGGGTGCAGGAGGGTGAGCATGCAGGTGCGGGGGGCAGGAGGGTGAGCAGCAGGCTGCGGAGGGTGCAGGAGGGTGCTGCGGAGGGTGCAGGAGGGTGAGCAGCAGGCTGCGGAGGGTGCAGGAGGGTGAGCAGCAGGCTGCGGAGGGTGCAGGAGGGTGAGCAGCAGGCTGCGGAGGGTGCAGGAGGGTGCTGCGGAGGGTGCAGGAGGGTGAGCAGCAGGCTGCGGAGGGTGCAGGAGGGTGAGCAGCAGGCTGCGGAGGGTGCAGGAGGGTGAGCAGCAGGCTGTGGCGGGAGTTGTCTATCTGAGGCTGGGGACGAGCCGCCATGTACTAGGCCCCAGCACTATTCTACTGCAGCCTGACACCCGGAAGCCAGAGGCCGTGCAGTGTGTGCGGACCGGCTGCTACATATAATGTTATGTTATAATATGTAGTGTTATGTTCTATATATAGTGTACACTGTGTGCAGGCACTGCCACCTATATTGAGTGTTCTATATATACTGTACACTAGGGCTCCTAGGGCTAGTGTTAGGGCTAGGGTTAGTGTTAGGGTTAGGGCTAGGGCTAGGGCTAGGGTAAGAGCCTGGGCTGCAGACAAGAGGAGGGGTGGGAACACCCAAGGGAAGCAGGACGCTTCCCTCAGTTACCCTCCTCTCCTCTGTCACGGGGGCCCCCTCTTTATTCATCAAAGAAAAGCAAAAAAAAAAAAAAAATAGAAAAAAAAATCGAGATTTAAATCGAAAATCGTCCATAGGTTTAAATAAAATCGAGATTTTGATTTTTTCCAAAATCGCCCAGCCCTACGTCACAGTAATAAAGATGGGGTCTAAATATGTGTTTGTGGGATTTTTTCTAATAAAAATATTTTTCTCTGTGTTGTGTCTTCTTTACAATTTACTAGAGATTCCTAATGGTCCTGTCTAAAATTGGCCAGACGTTATGAATATCGGGCTTAGTGCCAGCTGCCAAAAAGCTGGCATTAACCCCTTATTACCCAGTCTGCCACCGCTACACGGCAACTGGAAGAGCTGGATACAGCGCCAGAAAAAGGCGCTTCTATGAATGCGCCATTTTCTGGGGCGGTTGCGGGCTGCAATTCGCAGCGGGGGGGGGATGGGCCCAGAAAGCTTGGGCCTCCCTATGCTGAGGATTCCAGCCCCCAGCTGCCTAGTTGTACCTGGCTGGCCCAAAAATGTGGCGAAGCCCACGCCATTTTTTTTTTTTTTTTTTTTTTTTTTTTATAATTATTTCAAGAAATAATTAAAATTCTAGGGCTTCCCTATATTTTTGGTTTCCAGCCAGGTAAAACTAGGCAGAAGGGGTTGGTGGCAGCCTGTAGCTGCCTGCTGTGCCTGGCTGGACCAAAAATATGGCGAAGCCCCACGTTGTTGTTTTTTTTAATTTAATAAAGAAATACTAAAAAAAAAAAAAAGAGGAGACGACCAGGACACGGTGTCTCCGTATCTTGTGCACATGCTCTAAAAGTGAGAAATTGTGTGAAAAAAAGAATGTTCAATATGACGTTATCAAATTTTGTGAAGTAGCTGTAGGTTCCAAATGCTCACTATACCCCTAGATATAATCCTTGAGGCGTCTAGTTTCCAAAATGGGGTCACTTGTGCGGGAGCTCCAATGTTTAGGCACACATTGGCTCCCCATATGCGACATGGTGTCCGCTAACTATTGGAGCTAATTTTCCGTTCAAATTGTTAGTGGATACCATGTCGCATATGGAGAGCCCCTGTGTGCCTAAACATTGGAGCTCCCCCACACGTGACACCATTTTGGAAACTAGACCCCCCAAGGAACATATCTAGATGCATAGTGAGCACTTTCAACCCCCTGGTGCTTCACAAATTAGTCCGTAAAAAGGAAAAAAAAGATTTTGTGGGAAATAAAGTACTTTTTCATTTTTACGGATCAGTTTTTGAAGCACCTGGGGGTTCAAAGTGCTCACTATGCATCTAGATAAGTTCTTGGGGTGTCTAGTTTACAAAATGGGATGTCTTGTGGGGGAGACAAAATGTGTAGGCACATAGGGGCTCTCCATACGTGACATGGTATCCACTTACAATTCCAATTGTTAGTGGACACCATGTCACGTATGGAGAGCCCCTAAGTGGATACCATGTCGTGAATGGCGAGCCTCTGTGTGCCTAAACATTGGAGCTCCCCCACAAGTGACCCCATTTTGAAAACTAGACACCCCAAGGAACTTATTTAGATGTATAGTGAGCACTTTAAAACCCCAGGTGCTTCACAAATTACCGTATATACTCGTGTATAAGCTGACCTGTGTATAAGCCGACCCCCCTACTTTTGCCCCAAAAATCTGGAAAAACCTATTGACTCGTGTATAAGCAGAGGGTGGACCCCAGCACAGGTATACAGCCCCCAGCAGTGTGGTATACAGGCCTCCCCCAGTGGTATACAGGCCTCCCCAGTGGTAGTATACAGCAGCCCCAGTGGTAGTTTACAGCAGCCCCAGTGGTAGTATATAGCAGCCCCAGTGGTAGTATACAGCAGCCCCAGTGGTAGTATACAGCAGCCCCAGTGGTAGTATACAGCAGCCCCAGTGGTAGTATACAGCAGCCCCCTGGGGGTCCCCAGCAGCCCCCTGGGGGTACACAGCGGCCCCCAAATGCTGGCACTCGCCCCCCCCTTGCAACCTTGCAAGGGCCCCCCCCCGCTTCTCTTACCATTCCGGATTTCTGATCCGCGCCGCTCCTCGGCGCTCCTCGCTGCTCCGTCCGTCCGTCTTCTACATCCGGGATCCCCGGCCGTCGCGCGATGACGTCATATGCCTGCGACGGCCGGAGATCCCGGATGTAGCAGACGGACGGAGCAGCGAGGAGCACCGAGGAGCGGCGCGGATCAGAAGTCCGGAATGGTAATATAACCATCGGGGGGGGGCCCTTACAAGGGGGGGCGAGTGCCAGCATTTGGGGGCTATATGCACTGCTTCCCCCTGCCGCTGATTGACAGGGGGAAGCAGTGCATATTTAATGAGCGGCCCCACGTGACGGGGCCGCTCATACAGCAGCCCCCCCCCCCGCCTCCTGCAGCCTCCACAGCCCCGGACACAGCCCCCCCCGTATTGACTCGTGTATAAGCCGAGGGGGAGACTTTTCAGCCCAAATTTTGGGCTGAAAAACTCGGCTTATACACGAGTATATACGGTAATCCGTAAAAATAAAGTACTTTTTTGTGAAAAAAAAAAATAAAATCTTTTTTTTTCCTTTTTACGGACTAATTTGTGAAGCACCAGGGGGTTGAAAGTGCTCACTATGTATCTAGATATTTTCCTTGGGGGGTCTAGTTTCCAAACTGAGGTCACTTGTGGGGGAGCTACAATGTTTAAGCACACAGGGGCTCTCCATACGTTACATGGTGTCTGCTAACAATTGGAGCTAATTTTCCATTCAAATTGTTAGCGGACACTATGTCGCGTATGGAGAGCCCCTGTGTGCCTAAACACTGGAGCTCCCCACAAGTGACCCCATTTTGGAAACTAGACCCCTCAAGGAACTTATCTAGATGCATAGTGAGCACTTTGAACCCTCTGGTGCTTTACAAATTGATCTGTAAAAATGAAAAAGTACTTTTTATTTTTCACAAAAATATTCTTTTGTCCTCAATTTTTTCATTTTCACATGAGCAACAGGATAAAATGCATCGTAAAATTTGTTGGGCAATTTCTCCTGAATACACCGATACCTCATATGTAGTCATAAACCACTGTTTGGGCGCACGGCAGGGCTTGAAAGGGAAGGAGCGCCATTGGACTATTTGAATGGTAAATTAGCTCCAAAAGTCAAATTGCGCTCCTTTCCTTCTGAGCCCTGCCATGCGCCCAAACAGTGGTTTCTGACCACATATGAGGTATCGGTGTACTCAGGAGAAATTGCCCAACAAATTTTAGGATGCATTTTATCCTGTTGCCCTTGTGAAAATGAAAAAATTGAGGCTAAAAGAACATTTTTTGTTGGAAATATTAAAATGTCCATTTTTTGTTTTCACTTTGCTTTAGTTCCTGTAAAGTACCTGAAGGGTTAATAATCTTCTTGAATGTAGTTTTGAATAGCTTGAGGGGTGCAGTTTTTGTAATGGTGTCACTTTTGGGTGTTTTCTGTCATGTACGCCCCTCAAAGGGACTTCAAATGTGATGTGGTCACTAAAAAAATGGTTTTGTAAATTTTGCTGGAAATATGAGAAATTGCTGATGAACTTTGAACCCTTAACTTCCTAACAATTTTTTTTTTTTCCCAAAATTGTGCTGATGTGAAGTAGACATGTGGGAAATGTTATTTATTAACTATTTTGTGCCACATATCTCTCTGGTTTAGCAGAATAAAAATAAAAAATTTGAAAATTGTGAAATTTTAAAAAGTTTTGCCAATTTTTTTTATATTTTCACAAATAAACGCAAAAATTATCGACCTAAATTTACCACTAACATGAAGCCCAATATGTCACGAAAAAACAATCTCATAATCGCTAGGATCCGTTGGAGCGTTCCAGAGTTGTTACCTCATAAAAGGACACTGGTCAGAATTACAAAAACTATCTGGTCATTAAGGTGGAAATTGGCTCCGTTACTAAGGGGTTAAAGGATTGTATCAAATATTTACATTATTCCTTATTGATAGATGGCTGAGGTCTGACCATTTGGACTCCCACTGATCCATTAATGGGGCACTGCAGAGCCCCTTCTGAATACAGTGGAAGTTGCGTATACTCTACGTCTTTCCATTTATTCCCTGTGGGACTGCTGGAAACGAGGCTACTAGAGTGTCAGCAATTTCTTGCAGTCCCATAGAGAATAAATGGAGCTGAGTTGCACTTGCTCCACCCCTCCTCCATGAAGACTTCGTTTCGCAAGGTCTTGTTTATGGATTGGTGGGAGTCCCAGTTTTTGGCCCCCCCAAATACATGTGTTTGTGTGTCTACTTAATTGCCATACGGACCTGACATGTACAGATGTCCCCTTTTTCACAACCTGATTGGTCCACGTGACCGTTTCCTGATTGATCCACCTAAAAAAAAAAACAAAAAAGAGAAAACAAGAGTCTACCATATTGGCCCACCCAAGTGATGTGCCAATATGCTGGTCGCACGCTGCTGCTATCATCCGGGTCTGGTTCCTCCTTCGCCACCACCGCCACCTCTTCCTCCGTCTCCTCCACCGTTGTCCCGGCCACTGCTAAACCTAAACAATCTAAGTACGTAATATCTCATGGGTTTTACAGTAGCAGCAATGTGTATGATGCTTTATGAAATTTTAAATCTACATGTTGATTTATGCTGCAGACGCTTTGTTGGATTTTACTCTTTGCTGTCTATAGAGTGAGGTGTATGGACTGATAGCTGAAGGCTCATGGTTATATATATAAATTGATTGTGCGTATATAAGTGATATTATGTGTATGTGGATTGCCTCTTGCTTGCCCCATTCAGTTACTGAAATTCATATTGCACAAAAAAAGCTCATGTTTTTATGCATTTCGACAAGGATGAGGTGACCCTGATCTGCAGTAAGAGCCATCATGTGTACTGTCACACAAGATAGCACCATGAGGATCATGGCCACATACCGTATGTATTGGGCAGCGGCTGCAGATCTACATCATCTGGTGTGACTTAAGACTT
This sequence comes from Allobates femoralis, assembly GCA_033576535.1. Lineage (NCBI taxonomy): Eukaryota > Metazoa > Chordata > Amphibia > Anura > Aromobatidae > Allobates > Allobates femoralis. The sequence goes on along the minus strand of JARQOC010000010.1, from coordinate 56,396,124 downwards.
GGCATTGAGTCCCGTCTCTGCCCTGCTGCTTTATCTCTATTGTGACTTCTGCAGGTAGCATGGCTGGTGGGAGATTGGTTTAGTGAAAGAAGGAAGGCAGTGTTATGTAGGGGGTGAGGGTACAATTATTGCACTGTGGAGCGTATGAATAAGATCAGTGGTTGAGCGCAGAGAAGTCTGACAATGGCCTGCAACTGCATTTAGACTGCAGACAGAATTGAGAAGGAATAGAACCCTTCTGTTAGTTATTGTTATTCATTATTATAACACCGATTATTCCATGGCGCTTTACATGTGAAAAGGGGTATGCGTAATAATCATGAACCATACAAGGCACAGAGAGGTACAGGAGGGGAGAGGACCCTGCCTGCTCACAGTCTACAAGGGATGGGTGAGGATACAGTAGGTGAGGAGAGAGGACCTGCCCGCAAGGGCTCAGTCTACAATGGATGGGTGAGGATACAGTAGCTAAGGAGAGAGGACCCTGCCCGCGAGGGCTCACAATCTACAAGGGATGAATGAAGATACAGTAGGTGAGGAGAGAGGACCCTGCTCGTGAGCACTCAGTCTTCAAGGGCGGGGTTAGGATACAGTAGGTGAGGAGAGGACCCTGTCCGCGAGGGCTCACAATCTACAAGGGATGGATGAGGATACAGGAGGTGAAGAGAGAGGACCTTGCTTGTGAGAGCTCACAGTCTACAAGAAATGGGTGAGGATACAGTAGGAGAGGAGAGAGGACCCTGCTTGCGAGGCGAGGGCTCTCATTCTAGAAGGGCTGGGTGAGGATAGTAGGGGAGGGTAGAGCTGGTTGTGCGGCCTATAATGGACTGAGAATCACTGGAGGTTGTAGGCTTGTCGGAAGAGGTGGGTCTTCAGGTTCCTTTTGATGGTTTCCACGGTAGGTGAGGTTTAATGTGTTGTGTTGTGGCAGAGGTTTCCAGAGTATGGGGAAGCACGTGAGCAATCTTGTATGTGGCTGTGGGAAGAAGAGATTAAAAGGTAGGAGAAAGGAGGATGAGAAATTGTATGGGTGTGGAAGAGGAGGATATGTGTGGATAGTACCGAGAGACCAGGTCACAGATGTACGAAGGAGACAGTTTGTGGATGGCTTTGTACAGTTGTGGCCAAAGTATTGACACCCCTGCAATTCTGTCAGATAATACTCGGTTTCTTCCTGAAAATGATTGCAATCACAAATTCTTTGGTATTATCTTCATTTAATTTGTCTTCAATGAAAAAAAACAAAAGAGAATGAAGCAAAAAGCAAAACATTAATCATTTCACACAAAACTCCAAAAATGGGTCAGACAAATGTATTGGCACCCTCAGCCTAATACTTGGTTGCACAACCTTTAGCCAAAATAACTGCGATCAATCGCTTCCGATAACCATCAATGAGTTTCTTACAATGCTCTGTTGGAATTTTAGACCATTCTTCTTTGGCAAACTGCTCCAGGTCCCTGATATTTAAGGGTGCCTTCTCCAAAGTGTTATTTTTAGATCTCTCCACAAGTGTTCTATGGGATTCAGGTCTGGACTCATTGCTGGCCACCTTAGAAGTCTCCAGTGCTTTTTCTCAAACCATTTTCTAGTGCTTTTTGAAGTGTATTTTGGGTCATTGTCCTGCTGGAAGACCCATGACCTCTGAGGGAGACCCAGTTTTCTCACACTGGGCCCTACATTATGCTGCAAAATTTGTTGGTAGTCTTCAGACTTCATTATGCCATGCACAAGGTCAAGCAGTCCAGTGCCAGAGGCAACAAAGCAACCCCAAAACATCAGGGAACCTCTGCCATCTTTGACTGTAGGGACCATGTTCTTTTCTTTGAATACCTCTTTTTTCTCTTGTAAACTCTATGTTGATGCCTTTTCCCAAAAAGAGAGAACATTCTTCCAAAACGTTTTAGGCTTTCTCAGGTAAGTTTTGGCAAACTCCAGCCTGGCTTTTTTATGTCTCTGGGTAAGAAGTGGGGTCTTCCTGGTATCCTACCATACAGTCCCTTTTCATTCAGACGCCGACGGATAGTACGGGTTGACACTGTTGTACCCTCGGACTGCAGGCAGCTTGAACTTGTTTGAATGTTAGTCGAGGTTCTTCCCGCACAATCTTGCGTTGAAATCTCTTGTCAATTTTTCTTTTCCGTCCACATCTAGGGAGATTAGCCACAGTGCCATGGGCTTTAAACTTCTTGATGACACTGTGTACGGTAGACACAGGAACATTCAGGTCTTTGGAGATGGACTTGTAGCCTTGAGATTGCTCATCCTTCCTCACAATTTGGTTTCTCAAGTCCTCAGACAGTTCTTTGGTCTTCTTTCTTTTCTCCATGCTCAATGTGGTACACACAAGGACACAGGACAGAGGTTGAGTCAACTTTAAACCATGTTAACTGGCTGCAAGTGTGATTTAGTTATTGCCAACATCTGTTAGGTGCCACAGATAAGTTACAGGTGCTGTTAATTACACAAATTAGAGAAGCATCACATGATTTTTCTAACAGTGCCAATACTTTTGTCCACCCCTTTTTTATGTTTGGTGTGGAATTATATCCAATTTGGCTTTAGGACAATTCTTTTGTGTTTTTTTTCATTGAAGACAAATTAAATGAAGATAATAATACCAAAGAATTTGTGATTGCAATCATTTTCAGGAAGAAACGGTGTATTATCTGACAGAATTGCAGGGGTGTCAATACTTTTGGCCAACACTGTAGATGGGAAGGCGCAAGAGTGTTAGATGGGAGAACAGAAAGTGAGAGGTTACAGTAGTCCAGGCGGGATATGATAAAAACATGCACTAGTGTTTTTGCAGATTCTTGATTAAAAAATATATGGATCTGGGAGCCCTCGTGGGCAGGGCTCTCTCCCCTCTTATATCTGTACAATTTGATTGTCCATATATATTGTACTTGTATTAGTCTGCCCTTTCCGCATGTAAAGCTCCATGGAATCTAATGGCGCTATATAAATAATAATAATTTTGAGTTGGAGTCGGCAGGAGGCTGAAAGTACTTGGATATTTGTCTTGACAGAGCACAGAGTGGAGGGTTACTCCGAGGCAGCGAACATTCGGGACTGAGCAGTCATTGACTTTGATGTATAAGCCTGTTTTGTGGAGTGAGATAAAGGAAAGTTGATGAATTCTGTTTTGTCCATCTGATATTTTAGAAATCAAGCAGAGAAGAAGGATGAAATTGCGGACAGACATTATTATTGCAGGTCCCAGAGATCAAACATTTATCACTTTTTGGATAGGGCATAAATATTTGTTCTAGATAAACCACTTTACGATCTCTACAAACATCAGATTGTGATGGCGGATCTTGCAAATTTCTGTGATACCTATTGCCAGTGTAATGTCTATGGGACAACCTGACTACTTTGTCTCGGAGGCCAGTAACTATAGTACACTCATCCAGACACCTTACATGACTGCGATGTTGGTTTTTCACCCTGGAAATAAAAAAAAATAAAAAAAGTCAACTTGGTAAAAATCTCTTTTCTGATTTTCTAGTGTTCTGCTTGAAAGCCTGTTTCCATCAATTGCTATTCCCCTTGATAGCTGCATGTGAAATATTGTGCGAGGTACTTGCAATGCTCACAGTATCTTATCGCAGCGTGCAGGCTGGAGAGCAGGCGTAGAGATGGGATTCCTCGCCATTAGGATTCATAGCACTCTTACAAAGAGGAGCCAGAATTATTTACAAAGCCGTAACACTCCTCCGCCGCCGCTCATCCTTTCCTGACAACCGCCACATTATTCAGAGCTTATGTAATGTCACATCTCAGGAAAATTTGCACTGCTGATGTGTACACTCTTCTACAGCCTCTTTGTTCTTGGCCAATGTGGTCTCTTCGTATATCTGTGTCCATTATAAGACTGAATGACACCCTGAAAAAGTGCCCAATCATGACAGAGCACAGTGGGTACGGTGGCATGATGGAGGAATAAAATAACTGCCCAGTAAACAACAAAACCAGGTCTAGTGTGTTTTAATTAAATGTGTAAAAGTGCTTAAACTGCATACATTGTTAAATTATTTTCTTAGACCTGTTGAGACTGGTGTACTTGCTTCCAAAATCCCATGTCAGAATCCCCATAGAATCCTCAAATTAAAAGCAGCCAGATATAGACTGTTAAAACACATAATAATACTTGACATTAGATTTTCAAAAAGTATTGATGTAACATATGCTTTCAAAGTAAGTACACCAACCATATCAGGTCTAAAGAGAATCAATTTAGTATGCAGTTGTGATTTTGAAATCTAGTGATGAATCCCCTTTAAGAATTACATGCCATGTATTTACAGCAGGCGATCGGTTGATTGCATAGCTACGGTAAATGTCAGGTTTTCATAGGTCAGAGACTGCCTGTAATTTTCATGCATTCTGTCTCGTCTGTCCTGGCACTAACAGCTTTCAATCAGTGTTGTTTGCCTCTATTGGCCCTGGTGGCCACGGGAATTCCAAGAAACAAGTAGAAGGATGTTGTTGTTGGGTCTAATTAGACCCAGGTCTACCATAACAGCGATAATAGTTATTGTAAGGTCTGCTCAACACAGCCGAAATTCACTGTCTCAGGATGCACCTCAATGTCCGGCCAGCAGTCTCCTGTCTTCAACTCAACAGCTTCATCTATGCCTCTAAAGGTACCGTCACACGGGGAGACACAGGGGCGTGGCCTAATTGCGGCGACATCGCCGGAGAGTTGCCTTGTGTGACAGGGCGATTCTCTGGCGATAAATCACCTCAGAATCGTCGCCAGGTTTCACTGCATGCAGTGAAACCTGGCGATTTGACTTGGGCGATCATGGCTGATTGCCCTGTCTAACGCGGCAACCCGCACTGTTGGGAGCAATGCCGCCTATGTTTAACATTGTGGGTTACCGCTTACTGAGTTACTGGGCAACCCAGCGAGCGATAGCAGCTGCAACTTGCTGGCGAGATCGCCGGCAAGTTGCACCATGTGACACCTCACCGGCGATGTCGGCGGGGATGTGCGCTCCCTCGGTTCCCCGCCGACATCGCCAGCGATGTCTCCCCGTGTGATGGTACCACGAGGGTAATAAATTCAGGTCAGAAGACAATCAGCCAGTCTGGCATCACGGTTGGTATGCAGAATGTGAATGCAGAATGTGAATGCAGCCTACTAGGCCTGTTTTCTAAAGTCTCCAAATTATCTTCTCGGATATCCAAATGAGATATCATGAAAGAAAAGGGGATGTAAAGAAAAAAACAAATAAAGAAGAAATACAGTAATATAAAATAAACAGTAACTACCGTATTTTTCGGACTATAGGACTCTTCGGACCATAAAACGCACCTAGGTTTGAGAAGCAGAAAATGGGGAATAAAAATGAAGCAAAAAATCATGATGCACTGTTATGAGGGGGTCAGCTGCTGACTCTCTTATAGGGGAAATTTCTCCCAATTCTGTACTAATGTCCCCCATCCTGAGTCCCTTCCAGGTATTTATGCCCTCTATCTTGGTATATATGATCCTCATCCTGGTATATATGTCCCTAATCCTGGTGTATATTATGATCCCCATCCTAGGCCCATCCTTGTATTTATGCCTCCCGTTATGCCACATACCACAAAAAATTAATTCTACACACCATCTCTTCGCTTCTCAGCCACATGGCGTCCTCTTCTGATGCCAGCAGCTGACTTCAGCTTCAGTGCAGAGAGATGGGTTGGATTATTATCTATTATATTTACCTTGTGGTGTCGGTCATCCACATCCGCCGTAATCGTGTCATCCTGTCATGGGATTGGCCAGAACAAGTTGCAGGCGCCATATTTGAACACCCAAGTAATGGGAGTTCAAATATGGCACCTGCAAACGGTGCTCCCGACTCACCCTTACCCGGTCCCCACACCCCACAGCCACCCTCCCTCTACAACTTATCGCCGCAGCTCTCCACCAGCTGCAAGCACATCAGAAGAATTAGATGCTACAGGAACTGTGATGTCACGATCATGGGCGGAGTCACAGATCACAAGACCATGACATCACCAAAGGTCCTTTCCTGGTCTACCCTGCTGTGCCCTGCTCTGCCCTGCTCACCCCCACTGTGCCCTGCATTCCCCTGCTGTGCCTGCTCTTCCCACTCACCTCTGCTGTGCTTACTCACCCTTGCTGTGCCCTACTCTGCCCACTCACCCTCACTGTGCTCACTCATCCTTGCTGTGCCCTGCTCACTCCTGCAGTTCCCACTCGCGCACACTGAGCCCCGCTCTGCCCTGCTCAGGGTAAGTGCACACTTACCCGGCGGTTCGGTCGGCGGCTGCTGGCGGGATCCGCCAGGAAGCTCCGGCGCCGTGCACCGGCTTCCTGGCGGATATGTGCGGGCGGTATCCGGCGGCTGCCCAGCGGGTTCTCGGCGGAGATTCTGCAGCGGCTGGAAGCAGCACATGATTCTGCTTGCAGCCGCTGCAGAACCGGCCGGTTTTTAGAACATGGTCATTCTTTGCTAACCCGCTGGAAACCTGCGGGTTAGCAACGGATGACGCTGGGTAACCGCCGGTGTGTGCACAGCCTTGGGCGGGTTACATTAGTTTCAATGTTAATCCAAACGCCGGTTTGGATTAACATAAATTTAAATAAAACTAATGTATGCAAAACGGCGGTTTACACAGGTAAACCGCCGAAAACCCGCCCAGTGTGCACATACCCTCACCCTTGCTGTGCCCTGCTCTTCCCACTCACCCATGCTCTGCCCACCCTCACTGTGCTCGCTCACCCATGCTGTGCCCTGCTCACCCCCGCTGTGCCTTGCAAATTCCCACTCACCCCTGCTGTGCCTAGTCACCTTTGCTGTGCCCTGCACTGCTCCACTTTCCCCGCAAGAGAACATGCACAGGGCTGTGCACACGGGGAAAGGGCAGCAAGTACACATGTGGGGGTGGGTAGCTCACACAGGGTGGTGCCACAGAGCAGACACAGGAGGGGGGAACACAGAGCATGCACAGTTTGTGGTTACAGAGCACGCACAGGTGGAGGGGGCACAGAGTGCACACATGGGAGTTCCTAGAGTGTGCACAAGGAGGACAGAGTGTGCACCCGGGAAAGGGGGGGGGGATGTGCCAACAGTGCACCCGGGGGAAGTTGGGGGAAATGGCCACTGTCCCCATCACCACAGAGCCCGCCTCTATCATGTCACCGCCCACCTGTTGCGATGGCATCAGGCTCCCATGTAGTTATATCTATAATCCCCATCATGGGCCCATCCTATTATATATGTCCCTAATCCTGATATAGATGGGCCAATTCTGGTACATATGTTCCCCTCCCTGGTGTATATGTCCCCCATCCCGAACCCATCCTAGTATACATATATAATCCCCATTATGGGCACATTCTGGTCCCTTATTATGATATAGACTAGCTGGGTGCCCGATGCACATGCATCGGGATTCTAGAAGAGCGAGTCTCTGACTCGCAATGGCCGCTTTGCGGCCAATGCTTCGCGCTGCTAAGGCGACTCGCCATGCCCGCTGCGCGGGCATAGCGAGTCGCCTTAGAACTGCTCGCAATGGCCGCTGCGCGGCCAATGCTTCGGGCGTATCCACATGACCACGCGACTCGCATTGCGAGTGGACTCAGAAGGGGCAAAAAACCCATTCGCAATTATATAATAGATGATCCCCATCATAGACCAATCCTTGTTCGTTTTAATCTCTCTTCTTCAGCACTGGTTTCTTCCTTAGCTTTCACCCATAAAGCTCTGCTAGGTTTAGTGTGCGTACTTGGTACTTGTGTAAACATCACTTGCCCTTTTGTATTTAACACGAGTCTCTATACAAAAAAGCTGTTTCACTTGATCCATTTTTTTCAGGAGATTTTCACATTATATACTTCATCTTCATGGTGCCAATAATGATCAGCCGGACTGTACTCTGGACCCCACCTGGCTAATAATGTATTTCCCGTGTTCTCGATAAACTCCTTACGTTTCAGGTTATTCGGGGTACGCGGCTCCACAGAAATGATCCAATCACGTAGATCCCAGCGAGTGACTGACAATTAGCCCGGACTGAGCAATCATAGATGCTCCACGTAAAGGTTGAACAAGATTAGGTCAGCGTGAAGCGAAAGGTCACAGATTAACCCCTCGGCCTCACAGCTGGATCTTTTCCCTTAGAATGATATTCTCTAGACGATATCCTGACTCGTGAGTTATTGACTTAATTAGCTTTGCCTGATAATAATTGGGAAGAGGATTTTTTTTTCCTTTGCACCGTTATAGATGACAGTGAAATTTGATGGAGAAATTGTCCTAAACCCCCAATTCACCATAAAGAACCACATTACGTACTTATTAGCCCTGACTTACAATATCTTTTTTTGTTTGTTTGTTTGTAGATTTCCTTGATTCCTCATTTATCTTTTTTTTTTTTTGTCGCTGTTTTTTAATGCCTGTGCTTTGCCCATAGCAAAAAATGTTCTTTATTTGCTTTATGCCCTCTATAGTGCAAAAAGTCATGTTTACCAAAATGGCGCAAAATGTGGAAAATTTTGCAACTTTTCAACAAAACGCAAATTAGGAATATATATATATATATATATATATATATATGTGTATATATGTTTTGTATATTATATATGTATATGTATATATGTATGTTTTGTATATATATAATATGTATATGTATATATGATTATGTGTATTATAATATGTATGTGTGTGTGATATATATTATATATATATATATATATATATATATATATATATATATATATATATACACATAATATGTATATGTATATAATCTAATGCTTCTCAACGAATCTTAATATTACCAAAACGTTAATTCTTTTTAGTAAAACGCAGATATTATATAGAGTCATTACAAACAGTGATCTGCTTCAAGTGTTTTTTTCTGTTAATGTTAATTATTATGGCTTACAGCCAATGGAAACCCAAAGGTCATTATCTCAAAAAATTAAAGTAGGGAGGAAGAAGGGTCTGAAAGATAAAATATGACCTAAATAGGAATCAGAGGCTTCACGTTGTGTGGTTGTGAGAGTCACAACCACGATAAAAGTACATCATGGCTGCTGCCAGCATGGCGTACATAAAGTAGGGAGGATGTAGTGTTAAATACCACGCTGCCGTGTTCCATGAGATATCAGAGTGAATATAATATTGATCTATTGGTCAACACGTTTCATGGCTGCCAGAAATGCCCTAAACCAGGGGTCTGAAACTCGCGGCCCCTGGGGCTTCACTATGCGGCCCGCAGCACCTTGGACAACGTAATGATGCATCGCTCCACTGCAGGGGGCCGCTGCAGTCCCCGCTGTGTTATGTCTTCTGTCCGCAGCACTAACAAGCTCTGCCACTCAGCAAGATCAATGCAAGCTGCCAGCCAATGAGAGGCTGGCAGATTGCATTGATCTTGATGAGCAACAGCGCTTGTCTGAGCGGCGGCTGGAGGAAGTCATAGCACAGCGGAGGCCAGAAGTCAGTACAGCAGGGACCGCGGCGACCCCCTGCACTGGAGCAATGCATCAGTAAAGTGAAGTGAGAAAAGTGTGTCTGAGGGTGAGTGTGTGAGGGAGGAAGTGTGTATAAGAAAGTGCGAGTTTCAGTGTGTGTATGAGTGTGTGAGTGTGTATGAGGATGTGAGAGTGTGTGTGTGTTGGTGTGTGTGGTGTGGGGGGGGGGGGGGGGGGTTGTGTGTGGGTTTGTGTGTGATAGTTTGTATTTGAGTGTGTAATAAGGTAAAACAGGATGGGGGGCATCACTATAGAAGTAGATCAGGATGGGGGACATCACTATAAAAGGGGATCGGGATGGGGACATCATCACTAAAAGGGATCAAGATGGGGGACATCACTACTAAAGGGGAATGGGGGACATCACTAGAAAAGGAGATCAGGAGGGGGAACATCACTAGAAAAGGAGATCAGTATGGGAACATCACTACAGAAGGGGACCATGATCGATGGGGGACATCACTAGAAAAAGGGATCAGGATGGTGGACATTACTAGAAAAAGGGATCAGGATAGGGATCATGACTAGAAAAAGGGATCAAGATGGGGGACATCAGTAGAAAATGCACATTACTACAGGATGGGGACATTACTACAAGAAAGGGATCAGGATTTGTACTTTACTACATTGAGCAAAACATTCTGGTATTACTAAAATTATCACTTAGTCCTACAAGAGATGCGGCCCTCTGCTATAGATGTTTTTGTATGTGCGGCCCACCAACCCAGCAGAGTTTGAGACCCCTGCCCTAAACCATGGCAATATGATATTGATTCTTGATGATATTCTAATTCATTGAGATGCACGTGTGTGTGTGTGTGTGTGTGTGTGTGTGTTGTGTGTGTGTGTGTGTATATATAATATATCTCTATATATGTTATATAGTGCAAACATAAACGGTGAAAAACTTGAGCAAGTGCATATTACAGAATATTACAGAGGCCATACATTTCAGTTTATGGTGATCCATACAGGAGCGGACTCTCAATAAAGGGTGTTAAAATTCTAGATAAATCACATCCTGACATTTTTCCTCCTATCCCAGCTGCTTTTTTTTTAAATCTCTAATCCATCAGGACACAGCAGTGACTCAATATTATATGACTTGTCTATTGGAGCCTGTGGTAGTATGAAATTCACTTCGTTCTCCCAAAAGATTGCTACTAATCAGTTAATCCCCCATGATTTACACTGCACCTCTGCTTGCTCATATTGGCTGCGGTGCATAAAAATGATTATAGTTTCTGCTAGGATGGGAAAAAAAACACACACGTGATGAAAACGCTACTGAGGCCAGTAGGGGAGGAGCAAAATATTTTTTCAGCCTGCATCTATTAACCCCTGTCCCCATCAATAATTTGGTTCATTTGGAGATGATTGTAAATTCTATGGGATTGGAAGGGGTTAACAGCGTCTCCCGCAACTGTGTATCACAGGGGAGCGAAGTCTAACATGGCCGATCCTCCATTCAGATGAAAGACAATGAATAGTGCTCCATATTTATCATCCAGCAGCATTGTCCGGAGAGAAGTCCCTTTTGTCACTATCTAGTTACTAGGTAACACCTGCACCGGGCTTTGTATTCCTCTGCTACATCATACTGGCAGAAGCTCGGCACCAACACCGATGGGGCAGATTCCACCTATAACGTGCCATAAATTACATGTCATGGAGTAACGGTATTGACGGAGCCAGCCGCTGACATGATACTTACAGGATTGATTGGATTATAAAGGGATTATGCTATAATGGGATAGAAAGTCAATCCGTGAATGTACGGAAATAAAAATGGATGAAAAGCCCATTATTACACCAAATTATAGCCTGCAATGCCTGACAGATATGGAGCCCACAACGTCCCCCAGAAATGCCTCATATAGAATTGTGTGTCTAAACCAGAACATTTCTGTATAATCAATAGCGTTTTATAATAAAGTGCAGAGTGCCTACAAATCCAGAATCTGAAAACTGGAAAGGGAATGGCACAAATGGCCAAATCCAGGTGGGTCATGTAGATCAGATGCCAAAGATAAGTACTGACTTGATCCACTTTACGTGCTGCCAGATTCTCATTACAGATGAATTAAAGGAATTCTATAAGCATTGCGACAAACCTGTTGATTACAATGAGAATTGTGTAATACGCTATTATTCCTGTGGAGGTGCTGCAGAGAAATCTGCAAAGTTAGAGGTGATCAGTAGGGTCCTGAGCACCAAAAAAAAAAAAAAGAGATTAAACGGATGTGACAATGGCGATGTTCCACTTTTAAATACATTCATTTCATTGATCATAAAAAGGGAAGGTTTCCATTTACATGTATCTTGTGAAATTATCTAGTTAAATAGTATGGCGTCACCTGGTTTACATAATGTATTTGTCACGGATGGCTATAGCGGACGAAGGGGTATGGAAGCAGGATAGCAGTGACAGGCTAAAGGCAATCAGGGGAACTAGTCTGATCCTAAGTTTGGTGGTCCATAGCTGACCCTGTTTCCAGAAGTACCTCTAAAGGAGAGGATGTCTGGTATGCCACCCTTGCCCTGCTCCTAACCAGCCCTAGGCTATAAACCCCTCATCTCCACCCAGACACCAGGATAGTCACAGCAACTTAAAGGAATAGACAGTGTCTGAAAACTCTAGCAGAAACTGCACACAGCATAACACAGGTCATAGAGTGAATAAACTCTTTCAACAACACCAGCTGATGGGTAATGGGATAATTTACAGGCTGGGCGAGTGGACAACCAAGTCATCTGATATACACAACAGCAGTTCATCTGCAGAGCCACAGAAGCTAACCCTTAATAGGCTAAAGGAAATTAACTTCATTTAACTACTGCAGTGCAATTCACAGACGCTGCAGAGCAGTCTACACGTGACTGTATTGTTATGTGTATGTCCATCTAAAAGGTGCTAGAGGTCACACATCCTCAGCACAGGCATAACTTAAATCGAGTTACTGCAAGATAGATGAGGTAGCAAGTAGCTCAGGGTGCCTTCACACTGTGGTCAGGTCCGATCTGGGGCTGTCAGGGGTGAACCTGAAAGCCCCGGACCACATCAGCACACCGAATCGGAGGGCTAATATGCCCTCCGATCCGGTGTGCAGCCGGACGCAGCTGCTGCTGCTGATGATTCAGGACCGCGACTCGCAGGGAGCTAGCCACGGTCTTGAAATAACAGCGGCGTGCAGCCGCAGGTGTCTGGTTCCTGGATCCTCCTGGATCGGGGCAATCCGGCCCCATAGGCTCCCATGTTAAGAAAGCGCCAGATTGCCCCGGGAAGATCCGGGGGAATCCGGGAGACGACAATTTTGGGGAGATTGTTCTCCCAGGACACAAAAACATTGCAAGCAACGTTTTTGTGTCCGGGAGAAAAATCCTGAATTCTCCCAGATTCTTCCGTAGAGATGGAAGCCGGATTGCAGATAGCTGCCATCCGGCATAGGATACTATGGGGCCAAAATCCGGTCCAGGGCTGTCACCCCTGACAGGCTTGGATCGGACCTGACCACAGTGTGAAGGCACCCTAAGAAATAAAGAAACCATGAATCCAATGACGTATCCATTAGATTAATGGCTGCAGCCATTCTGACACAATCAAATCATTCACTTTTAGTAACACAGCAGAGCTAGGAAAGCTGCCCCTTCCCACACCAGGCTATCTAAGGATACTGTGCATTGACAGTGATGTGTCAGTCCAAGGGGGAGGCATGTCAGACTGCCATGTGGGCGACAAAGTAGTCTTGTAATGGTAATCACCAGGTGATAAAGCCTTAGTTTAAGTAAACAATAGCACAGAACCTGATAAGATAAACAGTTGATTTTTGTTTTTAACCCTTACAACATGCTGTCCTCAGCTTACATACAGTGTTGGCCAAAAGTATTGACACCCCTGCAATTCTGTCAGATAATACTCAGTTTCTTCCTGAAAATGATTGCAATCACAAATTCTTTGGTATTATTATCTTCATTTACCGTATATACTCGTGTATAAGCCGACCCCCCTACTTTTGCCCCCAAAACCTGGGAAAACCTATTGACTCGTGTATAAGCCGATCCCGAATACAGTATTCAGGACTCTGATTCGTAAACTCGCTCAGACTCGCTACTGACAGCGGGTATCCGAGTCTAGCGAGTGAAAAAAAGTAAACTCTGACAAAACTAGGATTGCCATTGACTTGCATTGGACTCGTTACTGTGCGAGCAATCGCTGGGAAACTCGCAGAGGACAGACTCTGCGAGTTTCTTACTACTCGCAGAGTAACGAGTCCTAACGAGTAGATTCGCCCATCCCTAATACAGTGACTCGCGTATAAGCCGAGGGGGGGACTTTTCAGCCCAATTTTTGGGCTGAAAAACTCGGCTTATACGCGAGTATATACGGTAATTTGTCTTCAATGAAAAAACACAAAAGAGAATGAAGCAAAAAGCAAAACATTGATCATTTCACATAAAACTCCAAAAATGGGCCAGACAAAAGTATTGGCACCCTCAACCTAATACTTGGTTGCAGAACCTTTAGCCAAAATAACTGCGATCAACCGCTTCCGGTAACCATCAATGAATTTCTTACAATGCTCTGCTGGAATTTTAGACCATTCTTCTTTGGCAAACTGCTCCAGGTCCCTGATATTTGAAGGGTGCCTTCTCCAAACTGCCATTTTTAGATCTCTCCACAGGTGTTCTATGGGATTCAGGTCTGGACTCATTGCTGGCCACCTTAGAAGTCTCCAGTGCTTTCTCTCAAACCATTTTCTAGTGCTTTTTGAAGTGTATCTTGGGTCATTGTCCTGCTGGAAGACCCATGACCTCTGAGGGAGACCCAGCTTTCTCACACTGGGCCCTACATTATGCTGCAAAATTTGTTGGTAGTCTTCAGACTTCATTATGCCATGCACATGGTCAAGCAGTCCAGTGCCAGAGGCAGGAAAGCAACCCTAAAACATCAGGGAACCTTCGCCATGTTTGACTGTAGGGACTGTGTTTTTTCTTTGAATGCCTCTTTTTTTCTCCTCTTTTCCACCCCCTTTATTATGTTTGGTGTGGAACTATATCCAATTTAGCTTTAGGACAATTCTTTGTGTTTTTTTCATTGAAGACAAATTAAATGAAGATAATAATACCAAAGAATTTGTGACTGCAATCATTTTCAGGAAGAAACTGAGTATTATCTAACAGAATTGCAGGGGTGTCAATACTTTTGGCCAACACTGTAGCAAAAACCTGACAGTCTCTTTAAAACTCATAAGCTTCAAGGCAAAAGCTACAACGGAGCCCCCAATTATTACAAGCCGTTAATAGCTTTGGTCTTTTTATATAGGCCAAAGGGACTTTTGGGGCCCCCTTGACTTAAAGGTCCGGTCATGGTGACGTCTGTACACCCTTTAGGTGTAAAGCAAAAGCCGCGCATGCGCACTGCGCATGGTGAGGTCGGCGGTACACCTGAAGGGTGTACAGACGTCACCATGACCGGATGTGACGCAAATAGCGTCACACTGGCTATTACGCCCATACAGCAGGGCGAGGAGGAGAAGTATTATTTATCACGCCCATTGGGGCGTGATAATGAGCGGCTCAGGCGGGCTTAGGGTCTCACAGGAAACTCCCTGTGAGACTTATTCAAGGGGAAGAAGTCGCAGATTTGTAAGTGGATAAAGGTCTTTTTGGCAATATTAGCCCATTAATTTTTTACACAAAAGGACCGCTAGAAAGGATGTCTCGGGTGCAGGGACAGGTATTCATTGGGTTGGGAGTGATTTGGAGGGTCAGGTCCCTTTAAGGTAAAGCAGCTGATGAAATGTCCACCGACATCTCTAATGATCCCCATATGGCCGCAGTACACTAACCAGTTATTTATGAGATACATCCAGGCCTCAGTGGAAAGTTGCATTCAGCAGCTCACAAATGTGGAATTTCCTCTCGGCCATTACATACACGCTGTAAATCTCACAAGACCGCACACCCACCACGAAAATCTTATAGGTACAATAGTAATTCACTTCTCAATTGGCTGTTTTCCACATTCACTAGACCCCAGTGCCAGCAGAAGACATAACATTGCTCCATGTGATGTATATAGTTCGTGGGAATATTTGCCCAGCTCTGCAATCCAGAGGCCAGCGCAATCATTTGTGACCAGTTATTCCCAGTGCTGAGGCGGCAGCAAGTCACAATGACCTGAAATTAACACTGGTTCAAATATAAGGCCTCAGCATGGCAGGGTAAGCACACCGGAGGGACGGGTGCACACTCAGTCCATCTTAGCAAGGTTAATGGGCCTACACCCCGGTCGCCCTTCTTCCCAGCCATCTGCCCTCCTCCACAGGCGCAGGTCATTTATTTGGACCCTTCTTCTCTCTTGATACATTAGTGAGTATGAGCACATTGCACATCTTGCTTAGAACAGATTTATTTGTGATAATTGTGTGAAATGTTTGTCTTTTGTGCAGAAGACAAAGAAACAAAAGTTCAGTGTGATGTGAAAAAAGTCAGGGTTTTCAGATTTAGATGTTGAAATAACAAATGCAAGATTTAATAAAGGAAAACCAAAGAAAATGAATATATTATCTGTATGTATAGTATCTTCTGCATTTCTTAAAAGGGCTCTTTCGCATTGATTTGAACATGTAATCTAGTTTAGTAGGGTGTAGTGACTCTTTACCTTTCTGTAGTTTGTAATTCCCCTTTCAGGTACATTTACCAGTCCAGTGCAAGAAGGGGGATACAGCTACAGAATTTAATTTTTTAGTTTTTTCAATAGAATGTATACCTGAGAAACTGCACTAAAGAAGAAACTTTACACCTGGAAGAGTCTACGTACATATGTATATCCGCTTTGGAAAAATACCCAAATTATGTAGGAGAGAAATGCCCGACAGTGTTCCCTTTACCCTAAGCAGTCTGGAAGAAAAGGTTAAAATGCTAATAAGGTCAATTAATAGAGATGATCGACTTGACTCGCAGGCCGTGTCAGTGTTCTGTTGCCTCTGGAAGCCCTGAGAATTGCCTACTACTTGCAGGAGTCCCGGGCATTTCTTCTGACCTGAAGGCATGATGCCACCGTTAGAGCATGGCGCACTCGTAACGTCTCGGTCAGGTCTACAAATCAGAAGAGACACCATGCTGATGGCAGGTGGGAATATGTGGCTGCTGGACCAGGATCATGCAAATCTCTGTCAATGAACCCAATTGCAATTATACCTGTCTAAAATGTTTCATAGTTTGTTTGTTTTTTATTAATCAATCCTAGATTGCAGTTTTTAGAAAAAAAAAAAAGAGCCAGATCATAAGTTGTTATATAGGAGCACATTCACACCGGAGCCATTTCACAGACAAAACCCAAAAGAAAGGCACGAACTGAGCATATACCCTGTAATAAGCAAATAATGTACTACTATTATTTACTTACCATATATTTCAGACTAGAAGACTCCCTTTTTTTCCTAAACTTTTTTTGGGGAAAGTGGGACGTGCATCTGTATAGTCCATATGTATGGTCTGGTTGTACTATGGGGGAGCGGCGGCAGTAGAGTGGGTCACCGGAGGCAGGAGCAGGCTGCAGCATGTGTCTTCCGGTGACCATGCCGGCTGTTTAAGCTAATATAATATTCACTGCATCCCCCTCGCCAATCACCTCTCAGTACTAAAGCCAGCACTGAGTAGTGGGCAGGATCATAGGCGGGGAGAGGTGAATATTACATTAACTTTAACATCCGGCACATGTGATCACCTGTTGCTGCAACTGCCGCAGGCAGTCATGCAAGTGGATATTCACTTCTTTCCATGCATCATCATTGGCGTGGGAAGCACTGAATGTCCCGTCAGCAGACAGATGATTATACTCTTCTCCCTTCGCTCTCCCTGCAGCAGCGCAACATCCTCCTTTTTGAGCTGGCATCTGACACTGTGTGTGGAGCAGGCTGCATAACAGTGACGGGGAACATACAGTTGTGCTCAAAAGTGTTACGATGGGACACGGCTCGCTTAGCTTGCTTACGCTCCCACACTGCCAGGCCACAGCGACGTGGGTCGTGTGTCCAAGGTGGTAGATATATGTGGACCCACTAGACAACAGGGGCAACCTGGGTCTGCCCAGACTAGGGAAGGGCAGCGACCGGAGTCTGTGGCAGCTGAGAATGTGGCCTAGGTGGTAACCTGTAGGACACCACACACTTCAGGTATAGAAAACAAAGTTTACTAAACGAAAGCTCAGTACAAAGTAACAAGACAAGACATGAAACCAGGTTCCCGATTCCACATTTCAATTACAGGGAACATCACAGACGTCAGGCGATGGCATGGCAGGAGGTCCTCACGGGTTGATGCAGTCCAGGGTTGTCTGGCATGGGCATATCAGGAGAACCTCTCTGTCAGGCCTCAGGCATTGCACTGGCACAGCAGGAGAACATCAGACACCGACCTCGGACAGGTGTCATCACCCAGGGAATAGGCCGAACATCGAGACACAGACCATGGATAGCAAAGATCCAGGACATTGGCTGGTCAGATCCAGGAACGTCGGGCACAGCCGTCCCCGAAACACAAGGCTGGAGACTCCCCAGAAACACGGAGGAGGAGCCCGTCCAGAAACATGAGCGGGACCGACTCTGAGAACACGGACTGGACCACCAGGACTACAGACATCCCATCTAGACATCAGGACTCTGAACATCAGGACTCGGAACCAGGGCTGTGGAGTCAGTATGGCAAACCACCGACTCCAACTCCTGAATTTCCCGGACTCTGACTCCAACTCAGAGTCCTTCGACTCAGACTCCTTCATATATGGCTCATGATTAAGTGATAAATTTATTGTAGTAGAATGTGAACATCAGGCTTTCATCATTATTAATGATACATTAATCAAGATATTTAGATAGAATATAATAATAATTCATAATAATATTATTGAGCACATTCTGCATTGAACTGCTGTACCCACTGTATTATATATTTTAGGAGTCTGAGTCGGTTCATTTTCTACTGACTCCAACAAAATGGGCTCCGACTCCGAACTCCACAGCCCTGCTCGGAACATCAGGACTTGGAACATCAGACACGACTCAAGGCAGGACACATCGGGTACACTGACAGGATACGTCTGTGACACCACACATCAATGGGCCGGCCAGTGGACTTGGATGATGTTTATCATTTTATCAGTATATTTTATGGGTCAGGCAAAGGAGATAAATGTTAGCTGAGAAATAAGGTGTGTGGGCAACTTAACCCTTAAAAAATTACTGTCATATTCACCCTCTCCCACCCCAACATTAATAAGTACACATGAATATAAGAAACTTTGTAATCTGCTCATTTCTCTAGGATTGATCATACTCTCATTTCATATTTAATCTGTTCTCTGTGAATACTGAATTCCTGAAATAGGGGATGACAGTTGTTGCTTATAAGATTCTATGAAAATAGAATAGTAGAGTGAAGGAGAAGCTAGAGGCTGACACTGCTGCAAGTT
This sequence comes from Allobates femoralis, assembly GCA_033576535.1. Lineage (NCBI taxonomy): Eukaryota > Metazoa > Chordata > Amphibia > Anura > Aromobatidae > Allobates > Allobates femoralis. The sequence continues at coordinate 56,377,141 of JARQOC010000010.1, read as the reverse complement.
TTCCTGAATGAGTGCTCAACCGACAGCTATCTCTCCTGACTTCTCAGTACACAGGAATGGTGTCACGTTGGGCGCAGGGAGCATCACGAAACAGTGTGTGACATAGACGCATGGACCAATAGTGTCTGGTGCACTACCACAAACAACAGACTGGGAGACATCGGGGGGGGGGGGGGGAAATACAGCGGAGGGCCCTGGTCTTAGGGAACGGGGAAGAGGTGACTTCCTGCAATCACCTGCGGCTATGCCCTGATATCCCTACCATCCCTATATAGGTTCTTTCACCCCGTCGCTGAGAAGAATGCCTAGTCCCTCACTGGCCTTATGTTAGCCCTCAATAGGGAGATGGCTGGCATATGCATTAGTCCCAACCACTACACTAAAATCAACAAGAAAGGAAGGGAAGACAGACAGGGAAATGACAAACCACTTCACAGCAGACCGCTTGGCAGTTGTCAGCTTTCAAATAGCACCTTCACCTCAGGTAGCCAGGCCAGGAAGAGTTCAATCACCAGCAAGGAATACCTGACCACGTGACCATATAAAGGAGATGGGAGCGATCACAAAGTACCCACACCTGGGAAGAGAACTAAGGAGCATTGCAGCAACAGAAACTGGCATTAACTCTTACACTGCCAAAGGAAAGAAACATGTTTAATATGAAGTCTCAAATAAAGAAAAGAGACAGAGGTCCCAAACCATTCACAAGTCTCCAAGTGAAGGCTACTTTCACATCAGCATTTTTCTAGCAGATCAGGAAAACTTCAACTTTTGAACTTCAGGTTTGCCCAATTTGCTATAATATATATATATAATTTTTTTTTTTTTAAACTAAGCTTGGACACTTGTGGCAGGACTGCGGCAAGGTTGCGTTCTGTCTAATGCATCTCCTATACGACTTGCAGACGTGTGAAAAATGTGTGAACAAAAAACGCTGCTAGCTGCGGTTTTAAACTCGCTGCAAGTGCCACATTTGCCAGATCGTGGTAAAAACGCAAGTGCCGCACTTGTCCGTAAGTCCTATAAGAAATGCCTTAGGCAGAACAGAACTTTGCTGCAATTTTGCAGGATTCAGTTTTGCTAAAATACTGGAATTTTGCCAGATTTCCAAAAAACGCAGATGTGAAAGCACCCTTAGGGTACCTTTACACATGGCTACATTTGTAGCTTGTCACCAGGTAACTTACTGGCTGCAGTGAAATCATGGATACATGGTTCTATCTTGTTGCTGTGTACAAATGGAATAATCTCTCCATGATTTCACTGCAACCAGTAAGTTACCTGGTGACAAGCTACAAATGTAGCCGTGTGTAAAGGTACCCTTAGGGCCCTGTTACACGGGCCACATCGCCGCCCATAACAGAGGTGATGTGGGGGCGTGGCTTATCGCCGGCGTCATCGGCCCTACGTCGCCTCATGTGAAGGGGCGATGTCGCCGGTGCCTGGAGGTCGCCTGGTTTCAGAGCAGTGCTCTGAAACCAGGTGACCATCATGGGGCGATGTGCACACATCGCCCCATGTAACCAGGCGCCGGCGACCTGTCAGGCGATGGAAGCCATAGGCTCCCATTGTCCTGCATCGCCGCTGGGGTTTCCAGACACCCCGGCGGTGATGCCGCCTGACAGATCGCCGACGCGGGGCTGGAGGTGTCGCCCCGTCTAAACGGGGATGACGACGCTGGCGGGGGCGGCAAGAGTGTGTGCGCCTTCGCTATTCGCCGCCGACATCCCCAGCCCTGTCGCCCCATGTGACGGGGCCCTAAGAGAGACCATTGTAATAAATGGTCAGCTGGGTTGAGCACTCCTGTGTTCTCCACAAGAAAGCTGGTGTCCAGAGTCTTCTGGTGGCTGCTAATTTGCCTGAAAAATAAAGGATCAGCCATTGGTAATCCAACGTGCCAAATGCTTCTCCCACGACATCATCAGTCTGGGGAGAGTGGAGAGGTTTCCATACACATTACACTATCGACCAGTTTTGCCAATATTTGCTTGTTCGACTGAAATCAGGAGAACTTGCAACTAAATGTGTGTGTCCTCCTCCTTACATCTCTATATAATCTTATGAGCACCACTTGTCATGTCTCATCTCTGGGATGTGAAAGTCTGCGCAGACTCACTCTCCTTCATCATGCAGTGCTCCGATCATGTATCCCCTACACCTGTAATTGCTTTGCTGAGGATTTCTATGGACGCCTGCCACTTCTAGTGCCGAGATATTATTTATAGATTCATCTCCTTAACTGATCTATGAAACATGACATTTATTGTTTTCATTTTACTGGTTTTGTCTTATCTTTTACATTAATAAGAGCTGCACTGATTTATGCCATCCGCTTTTATTGATCTGCTGAAACGGCTTTCTCTGCTTGATCCCTAATTTTACATCATTGTCAAAAGGACACAACAGTGAAATAAATCCACCATGTATCATATGCCTGCAGCTTCACTGAAACACAGTGCAAATACATGAAGGGTTATATTTCACAATATAAATAACCTAGTGGAACTATATGTACAGTCATGGCCAAAAGTTTTGAGAATGATACAAATATTCATTTTAACAGTCTACTGCTTCAGTTTTTCTAATGGCAATTTGCATATACTCCAGAATGTTATAAAGGGTGATCAGCTTAACAGCAATTACTTGCTAAGTCAATATTTGCCTAGAAAATGAACTTTAACCCCCAAAACACATTTCAACATCATTGCAGTCCTGCCGTAGCCTCCCTGGCGGTCTGTTTAGTTCTGGAATTTGTTGCTAAAAGCGGGCTACCCGCGTTCGCGGTAGATGCGGTTAAAAAACCGCATCTGCCGCACTTGTGCCGCACTTGTGCCGCACTTGCGGCGCGGTTGCGGTAATCTGCATAGGAACCAACCACCTCTGATGACCTCATACATTGTTAATATGTGCCCCTGCAGCCTAGTAAACCATTAGCAGCACTGTTGTTGTGTGCAAAGTGGCTGCTGTAGAAGTGCGATAATGATTTTAGACACTTACATGCCTGGTACTTGAGGCCGTCTCCCTGTGTGTGCTGGGACGTGTGGGCTGTGCTCATCATGTCTGCTCGCCCCCTCCCTTATGCACGCCCCCTCTCAGCCTGCTATAGTGCTGTGAGGCTGATTGCGTCATAAAGGGGCGGGCTACCGTGATGCCGCGATTTAGCCCCGCCCCTTTATGACGCAATCAGCCTCACAGCACTATAGCAGGCTGAGAGGGGGCGTGCATAAGGGAGGGGGAGAGCAGACATGATGAGCACAGCACAACAAGTCCCAGCACACACAGGGAGACGGCCTCAAGTACCAGGCATGTAAGTGTCTAAAATCATTATCGCACTTCTACTGCAGCCACTTTGCACACAACAACAGTGCTGCTAATGGTTTACTAGGCTGCAGGGGCACATATTAACAGTGTATGAGGGTCATCAGAGGTGGTTGGTTCCTATGCAGATTACCGCAACCGCGCCGCAAGTGCGGCACAAGTGCGGCAAGTGCGGCAGATGCGGCAGATGCGGTTTTCTCACCGCATCTGCCGCGAACGCGGGTAAGCCCGAGCCTGACTCGGGTTAACGCTTCTGGTAGTGAATGTTAACCCCGAGTCAGGCTCGGGAATAACGCTAGGAAGGTTAAAAGGAGCAGCTAACATCGTTTTAGTGATTGTTCGCCAGCCCTGTCCTCATCAACATCCACACCTGTGTTAAGGGAACAATCAGTCATGATTAAGTAAGAATGATGGTGGGTTTACACACACCAATCATTGTATCCAATATCTGAACAGATCTCTGGTTGCAGTGAAATCATGGACACATAGTTTCATTTTGTGGCTGTGTACAACATGGAGCAATCTGTCCATGATTTCACTGCAACCAGAGATTGGTTCAGATATTGGATACAATGATTGGTGTGTGTGTAAACCCACCATTACACCACTGGACACTTAAAAAGGAGGCTGGTGCTTGGTATCATTGCTTCTCTTCAGTTAACCATGGTTATCTCTAAAGAAACACATTCAGCCATCATTGCACTGCACAAAAATGGCCTAACAGGGAAGAATATCGCAGCTAGAAAGATTGCACCTCAGTCAACAATCTATCACATCATCAAGAACTTCAAGTAGAGAGCTTCCATTGTTGTCAAAAAGGCTCCAGGGCGCCCAAGAAAGACCAGCAAGCGCCAGGACCGTATCTTAAAACTGTTTCAGCTGCAGGATCGGACTACCAGCAGTGCCGAGCTTGCTCAGGAATGGCAGCAGGCTGTTGTGAGTGCTTCTGCACGCACTATGAGGCGGAGACTCTTTGAGCAAGGCCTGGTTTCAAGGAGGGCAGCAAAGAAGCCACTTCTCTCCAGAAAAAACATCAGGGACCGACTGGTATTCTGCAAAAGGTACAGGGAGTGGACTGCTGAGAACTGGGGTAAAGTCATTTTCTCTGATGAATCCCCTTTTCGATTGTTTGGGACTTCTGGAAAACAGCTTATTCGGAGAAGAAGAGGTGAGCGCTACCACTAGTCTTCTCATGCCAACTGTAAAGCATCCTGAAACCATTCATGTGTGGGGTTGCTTCTCAGCCAAGGGAATCGGCTCACTTACAGTCTTGCCTAAAAACACAGCCATGAATAAAGAATGGTACCAGAATGTCCTCCAAGAGCAACTTCTCCCAACCGTCCAAGAGCAGTTTGGCGCCCAACAATGCCTTTTCCAGCATGATAGAGCACCTTGCCATAAAGCAAAGGTGATAACTAAATGGCTCAGGGAACAAAACAGAGATTTTTGGGTCCATGGCCTGGAAACTCCCCAGACCTTAATCCCATTGAGAACTTGTGGTCAATCATCAAGAGATGGGTGGACAAACAAAATCCAACAAATTCTGGCAAAATGCAAGCATTGATTATGCAAGAATGGACTGCTATCAGTCAGGATTTGGTCCAGAAGTTGATTGAGAGCAGCCAGGGAGAATTGCAGCGGTCCTGAAGAAGAAGGGTCAACACTGCAAATATTGACTTGCTGCATTTATTCATTCTAACTGTCAATATAACCTTTTGGTACTCATAATATGATTGCAATTATATTTCTGCATGTGATATAAACATCAGACAAACACATATAAAAACCAGAGGGCAGCAGACCATGTGAAAATATAATTTTGGTGTCATTCTCAAAACTTTTGGCCATGACTGTAGTAAATGCACCCACAAAGACTTTCCAACCTGATTAGTGCTGCATTATACTTCTGCATATAAGGCAATGTTATACGGTAGTAGTTATAGTCTTATACATAGGAGTAGTATTACAGCAGTTATATTCTTGTATGTAGGGGCAGTATTATAGTAGTTATATTCCTGTACATAGGGGCAGTATTATAGTAGTTATATTCTTGTACATAGGGGCAGAATTATAGTAGATATATTCTTATACATAGGAGTAGTATTATTGTAGTTATATTCCTGTACATAGGAGCAGTATTATAGTTGTTATATTCTTGAACTATAAAGGAAGCTTTAAGAGATTAGTTTGTCAGCAGAATTCATGCATAAATCTGAGACATGACACCCCCTTTTTTTCATTTTGTTGTTGGCATTTATCAATTCCCTTCCCTAACAGCTCATCCAGTGCGTTACTCAGCAGGGAGGATGTTAGTGTTAATAATCATAGGAATTGCTGTTATAATATTTTAATCAGTATACAAAGTGTGAATAAATGAGGGCTGTATTATGTAAACAGATTATATTACATGTGAGCTGGGGCATTGCTACTGGGTGGATTTTCCATCAATTTTGTATTCTGCCATTTTATCACAGTATAAAGGACCGTGGCAGATTAAACATTCTGACTTGACCCCATTTTTTGATGGTGTAATGTGAATTTAAGCATTTGCAGTAAAGACGTCGACATTTACATAACACAAGTTGGTGTGATAGAATAGAGATCTTCCCCTCGCTGCTGTCATATTATAATATGATCCAGCCTATTTGGGATTCATTATTGTGACTGCTGAATCCGAGATTGTCACTTGTCGTCCGTGCTGCTCGACACCTCTCAGAGGTTCATTACTTACAGGGCTTTATATCATCATTACCCCCTTTGTTTGGAAACACTTAATTTATTGGAATGAAAAATTTTTTTTTTCTTTATGCAGATCTGACATGTGATGTTTTGGCAGATAGATGTTTTTCCACCTTTTTGACAGATTAATGTGCGTTTCATCTAACCTTTAAAGTGACAGCTCAGGAGCCTGACGATGTGAATTATTCATGGGCTGCGCAGATTAGAGCGACGACAGTGAGTTTCTCATTGATCTTCACAATCTCTCTGCTTTCCTACTCCCCACAAATATTCCCAAATTTAATCACAAACATTCACTCTCAATTAACCAGTGCAGGATTATTATAAACTCCAGTACTGGAGAACCACAGAAAGCATTATTATCTATAGACTGGAATTCCTTGATCTGGGGGTAGAGACATTAGATATTTTCTTATATAAGTTATGTTAATAGGACTAGATGGGTGTCAGATGCTGTTGCATTAGGAGTGCATTGATTTCATGATGGGGGCGGCTCTGTGGCGCTAGAGGCAGTGGGCGTCTCTCCCCCCGTATGCGGTTTCTCTCCCTCTGTGCTGTGTTCTTTGACCTGTTTGCCCCCTGTTCGGTCTTCTCCCCTCATGTGCTCTCTCCTTTGAGCTCTCTCCCCCCTGTGTGATTGCCCCTCCCCCTGTGTGCTCGCCCTGCTCTTTTGTGTGCTCTCTCTCCCCCTCCGTCCACTTTCTCTGCTCCCCTTGCACTCTCTCTGCCCCCCTGTGTGCTGTCTCTGCCCCCTTGTGTGCTGTCTCTGCCCCCTTGTGTGCTGTCTCTGCCCCCTTGTGTGCTGTCTCTGCCCCCTTGTGTGCTGTCTCTGCCCCCTTGTGTGCGTCTCTGCCCCCTTGTGTGCTGTCTCTGCCCCCTTGTGTGCTGTCGTCTGCCCCCTTGTGTGCTGTGTCTGCCCCCTTGTGTGCTGTCTCTGCCCCCTTGTGTGCCCGTCTCTGCCCCCGTTGTGTGCCCGTCTCTGCCCCCTTGTGTGCTGTCTCTGCCCCCTTGTGTGCTTCTCTGCCCCCTTGTGTGCTCTCTGCCCCCTCCCCGTGGGCTCTCTGCCCCCTCCCCTGTGGGCTTTCTCTGCCCCCTCCCCTGTGGGCTTTCTCTGCCCCCTCCCCTGTGGGCTTTCTCTGCCCCCTCCCCTGTGGGCTTTCTCTGCCCCCTCCCCTGTGGGCTTTCTCTGCCCCCTCCCCTGTGGGCTTTCTCTGCCCCCTCCCCTGTGGGCTTTCTCTGCCCCCTCCCCTGTGGGCTTTCTCTGCCCCCTCCCCTGTGGGCTTTCTCTGCCCCCTCCCCTGTGGGCTTTCTCTGCCCCCTCCCCTGTGGGCTCTCTCTGCCCCCTCCCCTGTGGGCTTCTCTCCCCTCCCCTGTGGGCTTCTCTGCCCCCTCCCCTGTGGGCTCTCTCTGCCCCCTCCCCTGTGGGCTCTCTCTCTGCCCCCTCCCCTGTGGGCTCTCTCTGCCCCCTCCCCTGTGGGCTCTCTCTGCCCCCTCCCCTGTGGGCTCTCTCTGCCCCCTCCCCTGTGGGCTCTCTCTGCCCCCTCCCCTGTGGGCTCTCTCTGCCCCCTCCCCTGTGGGCTCTCTCTGCCCCCCGGCTCTCTGCCCCTCCCCTGTGGGCTCTCTCTGCCCCCTCCCTGTGCGCTTTCTTCCCCCTGGTGCTGTACAAAGATGGCAGTTGCTTGAGTAAGTGCCATGCGTGCTGGGTATAGACGTGCACTTAATGAGGCGGTGGCTGCGGATGGCAGTTTTGGGCAGCGGTGGTTCGTGGGCAGCAGCGGCACCGCTGTTAGTATTGCGCAGTGTGCCAGTACCACCAGTGGGTGCCATATTTGTAGACCCATCACTTAGGTGTGGAAAAATGGCCAAGGTGTTGGATAGGAGGACATCCAGACGCTAATGGTGACATACAGGACAGCACAATTATGTAAGGCTGCTTTCACATCATGTTTTTCTTCAATCCACTGCTGTCAGTTGTAATTCGGACAGCATTGGATCCGATTTTGTCCCCATGTTATCCTATGGAGACGGTTCGGATCGGATTTGCCCTTAATGGCATCCGATTTGCCTCCTATCCGATCCTGTCCGATTTCTGCAGCAGCCAAAATCGTAGACTGCTACGATTTTGGACTCCACTGCAAAAATTATCGCATTGGATCCGATGCGATCCGATTATAATAATATGGGAGTCTATGGGGATCGGATCGGATGGAAAATTGGATCCGATATCGGATCCGATCTCTGTATTGAGCATGCTCAAACTCCAAGAACTCCCACAGCCCTCCCCCATTTAAATAGGATTCCTTAAAAAAATCGGATCGGATCCGGTAAACGGATCTGATAAAAATAATCGGGCCGATGGCATCCGATTTTGAGCATCCGATCCGATTTACAACAGACCGTGTCGGATTGCGGGAAAACGTCATGTCAAACCAACCTAAGTAGACATGGGACCACTCCTGACTGATGGAGTGTGTCCTCTGGGACAGTTTTTCCTGCACAGAGACATTCCTGACTAATAATATATAATATAATAATATTTATTCATTTATATAGTGCTATTAAATCCATAGCACTTTACATACATCAGTAATGCTGTCTCTCTTGGAGCTCACAATCCTATCAGTATGTCTTTACAATGTGGGAGGAAACCGGAGTGCCCGGAGGAAACCCACGCAAACACGGGGAGAACATACAAACTCCTTGCAGGCGTTTTCCTTGGTGTCCTTGGTGGGAATTGAACCCAGGACCTGAGGACCCCAGCGCTGCAAAGGCTGCAGTGCTAATCACTTGAGCCACCATGCTGCTGTGCAGGGAACTGCTGCCTCTCCCATTCACTTTAAGGGAACCTGACAGATTTGTGCTGCCTGAACCAGGTGTACAGTCATGGCCAAAAGTTTTGAGAATGACACAAATTATATTTTCACATGATCTGCTGCCCTCTGGTTATTATTTGTGTTTGTCTGATGTTTATATCACGTACAGAAATATACGGTAATTGCAATCATATTATGAGTACCAAAAGGTTATATTGACAGTTAGAATGAGTTAATGCAGCAAGTCAATATTTGCAGTGTTGACCCTTCTTCTTCAGGACCTCTGCAATTCTCCCTGGCTGCTCTCAGTCAACTTCTGGACCAAATCCTGACTGAAAGCAGTCCATTCTTGCATAATCAATGCTTGCATTTTGGTAGAATTTGTTGGTTTGTCCACCCGTCTCTTGATGATTGACCACAAGTTCTCAATGAGATTAAGATCTGGGGAGTTTCCAGGCCATGGACCCAAATCTCTGTTTTGTTCCCTGAGCCATTTAGTTATCACCTTTGCTTTATGGCAAGGTGCTCCATCATGCTGGAAAAGGCATTGTTGGGCGCCAAACTGCTCTTGGACGGTTGGGAGAAGTTGCTCTTGGAGGACATTCTGGTACCATTCTTTATTCATGGCTGTGTTTTTAGGCAAAACTGTGAGTGAGCCGATTCCCTTGGCTGAGAAGCAACCCCACACATGAATGGTTTCAGGATGCTTTACAGTTGGCATGAGACAAGACTGGTGGTAGTGCTCACCTCTTCTTCTCCGAATAAGCTGTTTTCCAGATGTCCCAAACAATCAAAGGGGATTCATCAGAGAAAATGACTTTACCCCAGTCCTCAGCAGTCCACTCCCTGTACCTTTTGCAGAATATCAATCGATCCCTGATGTTTTTTCTGGAGAGAAGTGGCTTCATTGCTGCCCTCCTTAGAACCAGGCCTTGCTCAAAGAGTCTCCACCTCACCGTGCGTGCAGAAGCACTCACACCAGCCTGCTGCCATTCCTGAGCAAGCTCAGCACTGCTGGTAGTCCGTTCCCGCAGCTGAAACAGTTTTAAGATACGGTCCTGGCGCTTGCTGGTCTTTCTTGGGCCCTGGAGCCTTTTTGACAACAATGGAAGCTCTCTCCTTGAAGTTCTTGATGCGATAGATTGTTAACTGAGGTGCAATCTTTCTAGCTGCGATACTCTTCCCTGTTAGGCCATTTTTGTGCGGGGCAATGATGGCTGCATGTGTTTCTTTAGAGATAACCAATGATTAACTGAAGAGAAACAATGATACCAAGCACCAGCCTCCTTTTAAAGTGTCCAGTGGCGTCATTCTTACTTAATCATGACTGACTGATCGCCAGCCCTGTCCTCATCAACACCCACACCTGTGTTAATGGAACAATCACTAAACGATGTTGGCTGCTCCTTTTAAGGCGGCCATCACACGCTTCAATGTTGAGAGCGATATTGTTAGCGATCACATGCACGCGCGATCGCTAACAATAACGTTCACATCGTTGGTGAGCTGTCACCAACAGACACACCAGCGATGTGGTGCAGCGGTATCGCTGGTAACTATGGTACACATCGGGTTACTAGGCGCCGCGCGGCGCTTAGTAACCCGACGTTTACCATAGATACCATCTCCCAGCATAGGCTCTGCCGCTGGGAGATCGTTCATTGTGGTGTCACACACCACGATGAGGCAGATTGATCAAGCGATTATCGCTTGATATGAGCTCTGGTCACAAATCTGCGATCTAACAATCAAGCGATTTTACAGTGTAAAATCGCTTGATTACACGCAGTGATGCACAAACGATATCGCTTAAGCGATCAAAAAGCCGATCGCTTAAGCGATATCGTGCTGGAAATTGATGCGTGTGACTGGCCGCCTAAGGCAGGACTGCAATGATGTTGAAATGTGTTTTGGGGGCTAAAGTTCATTTTCTAGGCAAATATTGACTTTGCAAGTAATTTGCTGTTAAGCTGATCACTCTTTGATATTCTGGAGTATATGCAAATTGCCATTAGAAAAACTGAAGCAGTAGACTTTGTAAAAATTAATATTTGTATCATTCTCAAAACGTTTAGCCATGACTGTAGCATGAATCAGACACTGGCTCCATGTTGCTGTTGTGTAAACATTACTGTGAATTACTGCAGCGTTTCCTACTTTTTTAAGCTGACCAGACACCTCAGCTGATTATTAGTCCTACAGGCGGGTCCCTAGTGACTCTTCCCTGCCCCCACTCCCCTTGACTGACAGGTCTCTCCCTATGTGGCTGCAATTACGGAGCTTCTATCTGATTTATGCTTCATGATTCATGATAATGCATGAATCCTCTGTGCTCTTTAAATATGCTTTAAGAGTAATTCCCTTCTTCTAGATTCTATCTCATTATGTAGCAGATATAATAATTAATAATCAGGAGAACTGTACTACATTTCTAATTGGAGGGATTTACTAATATTTATTATTATTAGTATTATTATTAATAAACCAGCTACATATTCGGATAGGAACTTGGAGATTGTAATAGCTCTTTAATTTACCGTATATACTCGTGTATAAGCCGACCCGTGTATAAGCCGACCCCCCTACTTTTGCCCCAAAACCTGGGAAAATCTATTGACTCGCGTATAAGCCGAGGGTGGACCCCAGCACAGGTATACAGCCCCCAGCAGTGGTATACAGGCCCCAGCAGTATGATATACAGCAGGCCCCAGTGGTATATACAGCAGCCCCAGTGGTATTGCAGCCCCTATATACAGCAGCCCCAGTGGTATTGCAGCCCCAGTAATGCAGGGCCCCTATATACAGCAGCCCCAGTGGTATTGCAGCCCCAGTGGTATTGCAGCCCCTATATACAGCAGCCCCAGTGGTATTGCAGCCCCAGTAATGCAGGGCCCCTATATACAGCAGCCCCAGTGGTATTGCAGCCCCAGTGGTATTGCAGCCCCTATATACAGCAGCCCCAGTGGTATTGCAGCCCCAGTAATGCAGGGCCCCTATATACAGCAGCCCCAGTGGTATTGCAGCCCCAGTAATGCAGGGCCCCTATATACAGCAGCCCCAGTGGTAGAATACAGGCAGCCCCAGTAATGCAGGGCCCCCCCCTCATGCTCCGGTCACCTGTAAAGCAAGTTATACTTATCAGTGCCCGCTGCCGTCCGCGCCCGCATCTGCCGACATCCCGATCCTCCGTCTTCATGCGACTTCTTCCTGTTTCCTGTGCGCGTCGCCGGTAATGACGTCATTGCCTGCGACGCGCACAGAAGCAGGAAGAAGATGCATGAAGATGGAGGATCGCGATGTCGGCAGATGCGGGCGCGGACGGCAGCGGGACACTGATAAGTATAACTTGCTTTACAGGTGACCGGAGCATGAGGGGGGGCCCTGCATTACTGGGGATGCGGGGGCTGCTTTATACCGCTGTATACAGCAGCCCCCGCACTGACTCGCGTATAAGCCGAGGGGGGTACTTTTCAGCCCAATTTTTGGGCTGAAAAACTCGGCTTATACGCGAGTATATACGGTACTTTTGATAAAAAAAAGCCCTAGCATATTTATATAGCATGATCCTATATTTGACCTCATCTCTTGATGCCTGAACGGTTTCAGCATTTTTACAGTATAATTCCCCCTCATGTTAATTGTTTTAATTTTATTAAAACTTTTACATATTTTGTGCTTTTTTTTTAGTCACATTGAAGCATGTAGTGACCAAACCGGCAGCTAAAAGTTTTGTTCCTGGTAGTTGCATATGTATACAAGGCGAGTAGACTACCTTATGATTACTACCCCTATTTTCAAATTTTAATAATGGAAAACTTCTCTATACATAATCACCTGTTTTGCGCTTCAGGCCACTGTGCCGCTATGGAGCAATGGCGCGTGCGCAAAACTGGTGATTATCGCTACCCCGGAAGCGCCGCCATATTAGCACACCCATGGCGCAGGCTGCCGGCGCCTGCCTGCAGGCTCCCATGCACGCCACCCCCGCAGTACACCCTCACACACCTCCATCCAGTGCCCGCTTCCTCCCCACAGTAGACCCCTGCGCCCCCCGCACACCCCCGAAAACTTACCTCTTTACATAGGACCTTTGCTGATGTCAGTCATGTGATCATTCACATGACCGTGCATCATCCTAGCTCCGCCTCCTCTGCGCTACACTGCTTCCCAGCTAGGACATGGAGCTGTCACAGCTAGGAAGGAGAGAAGAGGAGGCAGAGAGCCAGAAGGGGGGAGCTGACACATTAAACACTAAACTGGGTGAGCTCAGAAGTAAGTGCAGCAGACAAACATAAAGGGGTCCAGAAACTCCGAAGGGGGGGGGAGGGCACAGACACAAGGGGTGACCACAATGACTGAAGGAGGGCAGAGACACATAAAAGGGCATCACAAACACTCCAGGAGGGCTGAGAGATAAAGGTGCTAACATAGACACAGAAGGGGGGGGCCAGGGAGACATAAGGGGGAACCAGAACCACTCAAGGGGGGCAGAGAGATGGAAGGGGGGTGCAGAAAGATGAGAGAGGGAGCAGAGAGGCAAGTGGGCCACAGACACATACAGGGGTCCAGAAACACACAAGAAGGGTCAGACAAACAAAGGGTCACCACAATAACTAAAGGGAAGCAGGGACTCTGAAAGGGGACACAAGGCGGAGCAGGGACATAAAGAGAGCACAGGGTGGTCAAAGGGACCGCAGGGGGCCCACAAAGAGCACAGCGTGACACTCACGCACTCCCGTGCAATAGCATCGGGCCTATTTTCTAGTTATACTATAAAGTCCTCTGTTATTTTTATCTATTATGGAAATGGAGTGCAAAATAGTCCTCAATAGTCTGAGGCGACTCACATCTCAGTATTGAATTTTTTCTTATCTTGGTCAAAGATGAAAGACAAAGTCACAAGACTATAGGGGAAAATCATTAAAGGTACCGTTACACGGTACGACATTGGAACAGTGTCTGCAACGATCTCGTGGGTGCGCGGTCGTTTTCGACATAGTTTTGACATCATTGGTGAGATGTCTCACGTATAGATATCGTGGACGACTCGATAACGATGTTGTGAGCAGGTATCGTTCGCACAACCCAGTGAACGATCCCTGGTCATTGCTGTGAATGGACGAAGTCGTAAACGACATCGTTATCACGGTGTCAAACACAACGATATACCAGGTTGGCTGATTGAGGATCGTGTGGTTTTAGAATATGTTCTCAAACCTGTGGTAAGCGATCCAACGATTTATCGTTACAACTTTGCAGAGTCACACGCAACGACGTCCTTACGATGTCGTTTCAACGCCTCCAAACCCGTGACATATAAGTGATATCGTGAACAATTTCATGCCGTGTAATGAAGCCTTTAGACTGATATATTGTATGCCAGTCTTAATTGAGCGCTCTTTGCAGTACAGTGACCTGATTCATTAAAGAGGACCTGTCGCCTCCCTGGTGCTTGGAAAACTGAATGCAGCATTGAATGCAGCATGTCTGCTGCATTCAGAGAAGGGGTCCCCCATGTCTCTAGTCCCTCTGTAAGCTTTAAAAAAGACTTTAGAAACCTTATTAAGATGTCGCCTGGGTGGGATATTAAGAGGTCCTGGCTGCTGGCACAGCTCTTCCTGCCTCCTCCTTGTGTGTTCTGCCCCTTCTATGTGTCTGCTGCCACCACCTCTTCTGCTCGGGTCTGCCCCCCCCCCCCCCCTGTGTGACGTCAGGAGCAGAAGAGATGGCGGCAGCGGCAGACACACAGAACACACAAGGAGGAGGCAGGAAGGACTGTGCCAGCAGCCAGAACCTCTTAATAAAATCCCACCCAGGCAACCTCTTAACTGTAAAGGCCCCGTCATACCTGGCGACGGGGCTGTAGATGGGACGTTTTTGGCGCCTCGCCAGCGTCGCCATCCCTCATTTACATTGGGCGACATCTCCAGCCCGTGCCGGCGAGCTGACAACCCCAGCGGCGATGCAGGACAATGGGAGCCTATGGCTCTAATCGCCTGACAGGTTGCCGGCGGACGGTTACATGGGGCGATGTGTGCACATCGCCCCAGATCAGTCGCCTGGTTTCAGAGCACTGCTGTGAAACCAGGCGACCTCCGGCGGAGCCGACATCGCCCCTTTACATGAAGCGACGTTGGGGCGATGTCACCGCCGATAGGCCACGCCCCCACGTCGCCTATGTAATTGGCGGCGATGTCACCCCGTGTGATGGGGCCTTAAGGTTTCTAAAGTCTTTTTTTTTTTTTTTTTTTTTTTTTTTTTTTTAGCTTAGAGGGAACTAGAGACATGGGGGACCCCATCCCTGAATGCAGCAGACATGCTGCATTCAGTTTCCAAGCACCAGGGGGGGTGATGGGTCCTCTTTAAGTGGTGTGCACTGCTTAAAGGGAATCTGTCAGCAGTTTTTTCGCTATGTAGTCATGATGTATGGGCTAAGATTATAGTGATGTTTCACTTATTGGGCTGTGTGCTTTTAATTTCAGCGAAATCAGTGTTTTATCAGCAGGAGATCATCATTACAGGAAAGCAGACTTGTGCCTCCTAGTCCAACCCTGCAGCCACCATAAAGTAACAATAAAGTAACAGCTGTCTGTCAATATATTATTATATTATTATATACAACTAGCTGTCGAGCCCGTGCATAGTAACTAACTGTTTTTAGTTATAAGCTAAGTATATGTCTGTGTGTGTATGTATGTCCACTATACGCATCAAACCTGTGCCCCCACCCACTCCCACTCCACACAAACCTACCCCTCACCCCCCTGCCCCCACCACAAAACTTCCCCTACCCCCAAACATGCCCCCTGCACTCTGCCCAAACTTGCATCCCCCATAAAATGCTGCCCCCCTCACCCTCTTTAACCTGCACTCCTTCAAACCTGCCCCACAAACCCGCACTCCCCCATGCAAAGATGAGAAACTCACACGCGCCCACAAAGAAAACAACCACCCACCCCCTTCCAAAAAAACTCCTTCCTAACTAGCAGCATCCCACCCCCATAAACCCACACCACCCCTCTCCCCCAAAAAATTCTCCACTGCGCCCACACACCTCCCAAACTTTCAACCCCACCCCCAAATCTCCCTCCATATCCGCACCCCCCCTCCCCACAGACCCTGAGCCAAAAGTTGTGTGTGTGTGTGTGCGCAAAATTTTGTAATTAAATGTACGACGGTGCGAATTCCTTTAGTGGACATATATAGGTGCTACAAAGCTCAAAACAGGATCTTTGTCATCATGCTGCTCTCAGATTATATAGCAAAACCTGATTCCCTTTAATGATTGAAGCGTGTCACATACCCACATACCCCGCTTCCAGAAATGTATGCTGCTCTGAGGCTGGCATACGTTATTCCACTTTAAAGGGAACCAACCACCTAAAAATAGCTATCTAACCTATCTGTCCCTGGAGCCTAAAATGACTATTCTAACCATCCCTGACTGACTAAATCTACCTAACTAGATGCACAATAAATCACTTTTTATACTTACCAAATCCTTGTCTGATGGGCGTTCCTCCAGGGTCTTTGTCAGATAGGCAGGGTCTTCAGGCCGCGCTCGCACCCGCCTCGCTGCTGTCTATCTTCTTTCCAGGGCTGCATCTTCTTCCAGGAGGATTCAAATTACCCGCCCATCGCGTCCTCGCAATGAGTGGGTCACGTGCTGCAGGCCCCGCGTCGCTTCCGCCCGCCGCGTCACTGGTACACCCAGGCCGGCTTCAGAGCATGCGCAGATGGCATGCTGAAACCGCCTGGTCGCATCATAGACCCAACGAGGCGGCGGTAGATTTAGTCAGTCAGGGATGGTTAGAATAGTAATTTTAGGCTCCAGGGACAGATATTTATAGGTTAGATAGGGAATTTTAGGTGGTTGGTTCCCTTTAATAGCATAACTTGTGAACTTTGAGGGGTGTAAGAGACCATGCCCCCTCCGACAGGAATGGTGTGTAAATGCCAAAAGTAACAACATTTTTTGCACAATTTCCAATTTGTGTATAAATATTTTGATTTGTTTTGGTGTACTAGATTTCATCCATAAATTCCTTAATAAATATCCCCCGTGTGCTCTTCTTTTTTTAAGAAGGAAAAGCCAATTCTCAAAGTATTAGAAAGTGTTACCATATATTCCACTTCTGATACAAAGTCATTTCCATGTGGATACTTTTATGTTGCATTTAAAGGAATGGTACAAAAAAGAGCAGTAACGTCTGTACATTGTAGAACAGGCCCCAGGAATCTGCTCAGGATCCACATCTGGCTTCTTTTTCCTACCGTTTCCTCCTAACGTCACACGTGGGCGGAACTAAATTTAGCGACTTTAAGGCGGACCCACAATCTGTTTGTCAGATCACTTGTCTTCACTACGCCTGGTTAATTAAAAATAAAGCCATTCCTATGTTGCACAAAACTTCACTTTGGGAATTAGTAATATGCACACCAAGCATATAATTAGTCCTCTATTTGCATATCGTTCATCCATTATTCATTCCCAGTATAGCACTTTCCTTCTTTTGATCATGACGCTTGATGATTCATAAACGCCTTCCGATTACCATAAAATATTGAGGTTGTAAGGCATTAAATATAGGTTACCACCGAGCGCTACAACAAGGTGTGTTATTTACTGCAAGTGGGACGTGCGAGATGCGCCTCATCCGTCTTATATGGTGGCAGCTCTATTTTAGGCTCCGTTCCCACCATGACCGTCATTGTTAGCTTAAAAAAAAGAAAAGTCTACTGCGAACATAAGCATGTACAGTATTTCATCTACTATTGACTTCGTCATTGAAAGTAAAACTTTATACTAGGATATCTGTGCCACTAAAAAAAACCAGTAACACCGTAATATACACTTGTTATAGTTTCCTGTTGTTTTGAAACATTTGGCAATTCACTTAGATTCATATCTAGATACCAGTTCCCTTGTCCAGTAATGATCCATTAGAACATATCCAGCAGGAATCTGTTGGCAAAAAAGTTCTGCGAACACAACTTTTTTTGTCCATTTTGAAAAACTTGATTTCTGCTAGATTCGTTTTTTTTTTTCTTTAACATTGGAGTCTATGGAGAACGGATCCATTAAGTTAGGGTATTAAACTCGGGTTGGTGGGCCGCACATAGAAATTTTATTTTATCGGGGGCTGCATTGCTTTAGGATTATGGCACATTTTCAGTAATACCAGAATTTTTTGCTCAATGTAGTACTGTCCCTTTCTTGTTGTAATGTCCTTATACTGGTCCCCCTCTTGTACTAATATCCCCATCCTGATTCCCTTCTGTAGTAATGTCCACATCATGATCCCCTTTTGTAGTGATGTCCACATCCTGGCCCCCATAGTGTAGTAATGTCCACTACAAAAGGGGATCAGCATGGGGATGTCTACATCCTGGCCCCCATAGTGTAGTTATGTCCCCCATGCTGGACCCCTTTTGTACTGATGCCCCCCACCTGGTCTACCTTCTTTTTCCACACACACACACACACACACACACACACACACGCTCTCTGACACACACACGCGCGCTCTCTGACACACACACGCGCGCTCTCTGACACACACACGCGCGCTCTCTGACACACACACGCGCGCTCTCTGACACACACACGCACCGCTCTGACACACACACGCGCGCTCTCTGACACACACACGCGCGCTCTCTGACACACACACGCGTGCTCTCTGACACACACACGCGCGCTCTCTGACACACACACGCGCGCTCTCTGACACACACACGCGCGCTCTCTGACACACACACGCGCGCTCTCTGACACACACACCGCCTCTCTGACACACACACGCGCGCTCTCTGACACACACCGCGCGCTCTCTGACACACACGCGCGCTCTCTGACTCTCGCGCCCTCTGACTCTCGCGCCCTCTGACTCTCGCGCCCTCTGACTCTCGCGCCCTCTGACTCTCGCGCCCTCTGACTCTCGCGCCCTCTGATCTCTCGCGCCCTCTGACTCTCGCGCCCTCTGAGCTTGACTCTCGCAGACACATGTCCTCTATTGCTGGCACACGTCCCCCGTGGCTGGCACAGGTCCCCCCTGCCCTGGCTATGGCCCCCGTGGCTGGCACAGGTCCTCTATGCTCTTTCCTCACCCTCCTCCAGCGCTGTCCTCCGGGTCTCTCTCCTGCCGCTGCTCTCCTCCACTTCCTGCGTTTCAGTGCCGTTCATGTGATCAGCAGAGAGACATCTCTGCGTGCCCGATCACAGCGGCAGCGGGGAGACAGCGGGAGGACATCGCTGGAGGAGGTAAGTAAAGCTTTTTTTATTTTACTCTGTTCAGCAGCATGGGGGGCCATATGGACCATAGGGGGGCTATGTGTGCCATCACTGAGGGGGGGCGCAGGCACATACAATATGCACTGCTCCCCCAGCCCATCACCGCGGTGCGGTTTCAGCACCATGGTGATGGACAGCGGCAGTGCATATTATATGAGCGGGAGCAGGAGATCTCCCTCTGCATCCTGCAGCCTCCCCCAGCCCCCGGACAGGCTGCACAGCCCTATCACCTCCCCTGCAGTATAATCCAGTCTTCAGATTTTCCAGTACGCCGCCGCCATGATTCACTGTCCACGGTGTCGGGGGCCGCACTTAGAAGCCCTGGGGGTATTTGAGACCCCTGCATTAACTGTTTCTATTTAGCCTCCATATTTCTGTCATCTGTAAAGGATCCTTTTCTTCTTACTGGAAGATAAATTGTGATCAGTTACCAGATCCGTTCTCTATAGACTCCAATGTGGAAAAAATTGAGACTGCAAAAATCACGTTTTTCTAAATAAAGTTTTGTTTGCAGAACTTTTTTGTCAACTGATTGCTGCTGTAATTCGCTCTAACGCTGAGGTGTCAAACTCCAGACCTCAAGGGTCCAACACCGTTCAGGTTTTCAAGATTTCCTTAGCATTTGACAGTTGGTAATCAAATTACCAACTGTCAAATGCTAAGAAAATCTTGGAAACCTGCACTGTGTACGGCCCTCGAGGCCTGCAGTTTGAAACCCCTGTTTTAACAGATGATGATTATTGGACGTGTGAACTCAGCCTAAACCTGCAAGACACAAGCCACAAGGATGTAGTATTGTCATACATCTGAATTATTGACGTACATGGATATATTATAACACGTTGTGGGAATTCAGCCTCATCCACTCTTAAATGGGTCTTCTGGGACTTCAGGTCTGTCTCTGGAAGAGTCTTTCGATATCAGGGGGTCCCCGACACCCACCCCGATCAGGAGGAGCTGCCACTCTCTCTGCTTTCTGCTTGACCTCACTTCAGGGTATAATTATTGCAACGCTCTTCTGTACCAGTTTGGGCCTGTTTGCGGCTTTGCTCTATTTCATTATTTCACGCAGAGTAATTAAGCAGAAGTGCGAATTGAGAACATTATGATAAATAATAGTCTCGGCCAGAATATTAAGCAATCAATAAACGCTCTAATGAAAGGTCTGGTACCAGAGACTGGAGAACGAGCCAGATCAATGTATCTGTACCCGGCGCTGAGCCACCACCGCTCACTGATTGATGAGACACGATTGCTCCAGATTGCCGGTAGCACAGTAATTATAAATTGTAGATCACAGCCCCTGGAGTGGACGGACGGAGGTTGCACTTGTAGCACAGAGGATCCATTTGGGGAAGGAAGTTCTACATTTTGAAGAGCCGTAATGTCATCTTTCAACTTAATAGTTGTGACATCATGACTATCGGTTTTCTTGTAGAATAGATATGATCACCTTTCCTTTCTGTTGTTGCAGGTGGGAGTCCCCCTGATCTTTGGACAAAATAAAGGCGACTCGCATAACTTAACCCTTTTAAAATGGACCTGTCACTTGGTCAAAAGTGCCCAGTTGTTCTTATTCCCTGAATATTCTTACTTGTGTTTCTTCTTAAAATGTTCTAGAACAAAAGAGGAGATACAAGAGGCGCAGATTGTGCCCTATCAAACAGACACTGTAGTTTTAGTGTGGATTATAAGGATATCCACTCACCTTTTACGGTTGTGAGACCCACAACCAGTTTAAAAGCATAAGGCAGCTGCTGCAGAACCTCCACCAACGCTACAAAACCGCGTGGAATTACAGGAGATAAAACTGGAAAGGTGTCCACGGTCCGCGCTGCTGCTCTTTATCCAAGGATTTCACAAGAGGTTATTACCATCAAAAGTCCTTTATTTCATCACACCAACGCGTTTCAGTGCTGTCCCAGCACCTTAATAATAATTTGACCTGGTCCCTATACCTATAAAGGTATGTGCTCACAGGACATTTTCCAGCGTCTTTTCTGCGGTTTTCGCCTGCAGTTTACCCTTGGTTTTATGTTAATTCATGGTAATTTGTTTCTGCGGTTGGGCTTCCCAGCAAAACCAATGTGTTTCAAAGAAACACTGTGCACACTCATTGGTTTTGCAAGTTTCAAGAAGTGTCAAATCTTTCCGGTTTTGCTGCAGATGGGAAAGAATGATCATGTTCTATTTTCCCTGTATTTTTGCTGCAGTCAATGGAAAAACGCAGCAAAAAGGCACAAAAAAACACAAACCCCAGGACCTGAACACAGCAAATCTTCTGGCAAGGACTCTAGAGATCCTTGAAGCCAGTACTGGTTTTGCTGCGTTAAGGACTGCTTGAAAAGCGTCCTGTGGGCACATACCCTAACAGATCTCACCCATTGGCACCTCACAATCTTATTGCAGGGCGCAGATATGTTGTCATCAAGCTGCTCCATCCCATTTTAAGCACAAAGAGCAGCACTGAACAATCATATCATTTTTTTTCATAAATTTGAGATCAATTTGACCTTAAAGCCGTTCTCCACAGCTGTATAGCCCTAATGGGTCCAGGAGGTGAAAGAAATATGTCCCTCTTCTGCACTGACATCACTCAGCGCTGGGTTGCCTGCTCTTCCCATGGAATCAAATCATTGCTCCAGGGTTTTTTTTTTTTTTTTTAGTGCACTGCTGGTGCGGTGCTTTAAGGGTACGGACACACTGGCATGAACTGTACGACCGAATGCAGTTTTTCTCACATTGCACTCGGACCAATGTTATTTAATGTCTGAGAGCACATTTGCGAGTGTTGGGCATTTTTTTCCTCATCCGATAGATGGACGAGAAAGCAGTCGCAGCATGCTGCGACAGTATGATTCACGAGTGGGACTCGCCAATGCTGGTCTATTCTATGGGTCTGACAAAATCACGGACCGCACACGGACCTTCCTAGTGGCATCCGATTTTTTCACTGATCCATTATCATTCTGCAGCTGTGAACACTGTGAAATGTTCCTGTAAATGATTCTACAGTAAATGGCTGCTGAGAAAAAAACGGATTGCACTCGGATGTGATCTGAGAGAAATGTCGGACAGTCTCGTAGCAGTTGGATGCAAAATGGACCAAAAAACGGACGATACTTGTAAGACTCTCGTGAACGACAATCGGACCGCATTTTTCCTCGCCAGTGTGTTTCCACCCTAAATGTAAGTCTTCTGCCCCTGGTCTTACACTCACCTTCCGCCTGCCTTCATCCTCTTCTGGCATTCTGGTCGGTATCTGGCGATTTGTGATCTGTCAACAGCTCCCATGTTTCATGAAGCCGGAGGTCACTTTTCAATGCATCTCTATGAGAGCCTCATTCTGGATTTCATAGAGATGAATTAAGGCAGTCAGAGGTTACAAGCACAAGATGGCTCCATAGAACTGGAGCAGTATCTGTAAGTGTGCGTACACACGTTCAGTCAACACATTGTTTTGGACGCAGCATATTGCCGCTGCATCCAAAACGCTGCCTTATACTGTAGAAGTATAGTGGATGATTTCTATAAATCCTATTCTCACTATGTTTCACCCGATTCCAGTGTTTTAACATCTGCGGTGTGGGTGTCCGCTCCTCTGCACCATGTTTATTTTATGTGGGGATTGGAAGCGGCTTTCCCATCAGGTGACTGCAGGGAAAAGCTGCTCTGCACCCACCGATACATCGTGAGTACAGGTGGCAGTGCTCTCTCTGCAGCCACCCGCGGGTTCCCTCAAGTCCAAGACGCAGCTCCTCCGGTACCCTAAGAGGTGAAGCTACTGGAAGGTGAGTATATGACGGGACTTAGATTTAAAGCGCCACTTCAGCACTGAAAAGCAAAACAAAACACTGGAGTTGTGCGCTAACATCTAGCAGCAATGTAGAATGACCAGTGCAGGCAATCGGTGGCTGCTGATCATCTGCAGCGTCTCATTCCATCCTGGTGGATAGGGCACTGCTGAGTATTTTCTCTCCGTGAGGATTAGTCCCAATTGTCCATTTTCAGGACCGAATCCTCAAAAAAAGAAGGATCAATTTGTTGTATTATGTGAATCCCCCTGGTGGAAATTCCTCGGCAATCTTGTAGCGCAGTTTTACACGTCTTTGCCCAATAAAAGCGTCTTCACTTTCCCCTCTCAATGTAATAGTACCAGCATCTGACTTGTGTAAATGATCCTTGTCCTGACAGATGTTTCTCCCACACTATATAAACCTCTTGCCCCAGAGCAATGCAAAAAATTGTACGATCTTCTGCACAGAAGGTTTTTAATGCCCATTAGCAGGAGCTTTGAGGATTTTACAGGAAGGTTTTTATATTTCCGGGTCAGGATGGAGCATAGCGCGTTTCTCGTTGCTCCCTGCACAATTTTGCAATCTTTCTGTCCCCTCTTTATTTGTTGGCGGCTCATCCCCTATCTGTTTACTGTGGATTCCTGAAAATCTAATGCAGAGTCTGATTAATTTATTTCCTAGGACCTGGATATAAGATTGCAGATTTTGGTACTGCATAGTTCACAGCCTCTCCCTTTGTATCACAGGGGTATTAATAGACTCCCTTTGTCTGGAAGGCAAATGAGTTGGGGGGGAAGCAGGGGGGGAGATTGACTCCCTTATTTGTGTGATACATTATTAATGAAGCTGCTAAGTGGATGGCATGGGGTCATCCTCAGCCATGCTGGGATGGTGCTGAGCCTCAGGCCGGTGATGCATGGTGTGCAGATGGCCGGGGTGCGCACTGAGAGGGACATCAGGATTTGTCCAAGTTGATTTTATGCCTGGAGCTTGGATAAAGGGTGTTTTTTCCACCAGTGGGACAGGAACAAAAGCAGATGGAGGGAGCCGGGCAATGATCGTTCAGCTGCCAAACTTTACCGCATATGAATTTCATGTGCCGTTTGATGCGTTAACTTAAATCAGAAACGACTCTGTGAAATAAAGTCTCGTAACGCGTGCTGCCGATTCACGTCACATTGTACATTCAATGTTAGGGGGAGAGTAATACATTCTGCTTGTATTAACATCAGATTATCAGTGGCGCAGAATGCCATGGTGCACAATTGCATTCTCATATATATGGCCGGCACAAGGAAAAATCCCTGTTCAATGCAGCCAATCACAGCTCACTATTCATTTTATTAGGGTAGTTTAGAAAGTAAAAGCTGATCTCTGATTGGTTGCTCTGCAGTTTTGATAGGTACAACCTAACCTTTTACAATGCATTAAAAGGATAGTTACGTCAGTGATAGTGTACGTCCCCCCGAGCTCCCATAATGCACTGAATAATTCAGCATGGTTGTCCCAACTATTAAATATCATCATATACATTGCATAAATCATGAAAATAATCAATGTTTGATATTTAGACTATTGAAAGTGAAGTGTAGACTAGCGCCACCTTGTGTTTACATTGTATAGTATTCTGCATGTGGTGGACATGCATGCTCAGTCTCTCTTATCACTGCCAGATCTCTGTGCACTACAATATAAAAAGCTTTCTGCCTTGCTTATCCTCTGCCATAGCACGGCTATGTAATGGAGAAGCTCCTTTTGCAGTGGAAGCAAGAATGGACCTCAATATCAGCTGCCAGAGGGGGAAGGAGACTGATTCTGTCCTTACCCTGCTCCTGAATTATAATTTTTTTCTCATTATAGCACCATTTATTCCATGGTGCTTTACATGTGTAAAGGGGCTTACATAGCCAAGTACAATATTTATGACCAATACAAGGCACAGACAGGTACAGGAGGTGAGAGGAACCTGCCCACGAGGACTCGGTATACAAGAAATGAATAGCAACACCAAAATAAGGTATTTGTTTTTTTAGAAAAACAAAACATACATGTAAAATGTCCATAAATAGCCTTCCATAACATTATTGTGGCAAATGATTTATTGGATAATCTTTCTTTGTAGAATTATGAGTTCAGCTCTGGATGTGACTGGACGGTGACATAAGTTATCGCTACACGGATGAGCTTCCGCATCCCTAATATTACAAGAGGACAGAACCCTCTCCTTTAAATGCCGGTTGAATTGACAGAATATTTTTTTTTGTGTAATGACGGGCAGTTTGCACAATTTATCTCAAGGACACAGAGATGGAGTTTTGTATTTGCCGCTGACAGAAGCTCTTCACCTGAAGAAACAATAACATGTTCTACAGACGGGTGAAATTATAGTGGCCTCAGCTTTCGTGTCTATATCTGACGTGACATTCAGCTGAGTCCTATGTAGCCGTGACTTATACTAAGTAATAACTGAAGCCGGAGCCAGATGGTTATCACAGATGTTCACTGTTCCTCTGTCCAGGTACAGCATCACAAAGTATTACATCATCCATTTGCATATTCTGTCCAGGTACAGGGCAGATTTATCAGCAGAACCAAAAGTGGAGATGGGTATGTGAGCCAGCGAAATCACAGTAGATCCAAATACTCACATTGTGAATGTGGTGCAGCATGGAAGCTTATGCAGCACATTACTCCCACATCACCCCCTCCTGCATTGCATTACTCCCACATCACCCCCTCCTGCAGCACATTGCTCCCACGTCACCCCTTCCTGCAGCACATTACTCCCACACCACCTCCTCTGCAGCGCATACTCCCACACACCTCCTCTGCAGCGCATTACTCCCACACCACCTCCTCCTGCAGCGCATTACTCCCACACCACACCCCTCCTGCAGGACATTGCTCTCACATCACCCCCTCCTGCAGGACATTACTCCCACATCACCCCCTCCTGCAGCACATTACTCCCACATCACCCTATCCTGCAGCACATTGCTCCCACACACTACCCCTCCTGCAGCACATTACTCCCACCTACCCTCCTGCAGCACATTGCTCCCACATCACCCCCTCCTGCAGCACATTGCTCCCACATCACCCCTCCTGCAGCACATTGCTCCCACATCACCCCCTCCTGCAGCACATTGCTCCCACATCACCCCCTCCTGTAGCACATTGCTCCCACATCACCCCCTCCTGCAGCACATTACTCCCACATCACCCCCTCCTGCAGCACATTGCTCCCACATCACCCTATCCTGCAGCACATTACTCCCACATCACCCCTCCTGCAGCACATTACTCCCACATCATCCCCTCCTGCAGCACATTGCTCCCACATCAGCCCATCCTTAGTACATTACTCCATATCAGCCCCTCCTGCAGCACATTCTCCCACATCAGCCCATCCTGCAGCGCATTACTGCCACATCACCCATCCTGCAGCACATTACTCCCGACATCACCCCCTCCTGTAGTACATTACTCCCACATCACCTATCCTGCAGCACATTACTCCCACATCAGCCACTCCTGCAGCACATTACTCCCACATCACCCCCTCCTGCAGCACATTGCTCCCACATCACCCCCTCCTGGAGCACATTGCTCCCACATCACCCCCTCCTGCAGCACATTACTCCCATATCACCCCCTCCTGCAGCACATTACTCCCACATCAGCCCCTCCTGCAGCACATTACTCCACATCAGCTCATCCTGCAGCGCATTACTGCCACATCACCCATACTGCAGCACATTACTCCCACATCACCCCCTCCTGCAGCACATTACTTTCAAATTACCCCCTTCTACATCACCCCCTCCTGTAGCGCATTAAACCTACATCACCCCCTCCTGCAGCGCATTACTCCCACATCACCCTTTCCTGCAGCACATTACTCCCACATCACTTTATTCTGTTGGGCTAAACAACCAAATCATACAGTTTGTTTAATTTAAATTGCAATTTTCATGAGATCCCAGTGTGTCAGTTACATTAACCTGGTACGTAAGCCCTGGTCCGGTATGCCCCCTTTTCTAATACAAGCTCACAGTCTATAAACATTGTACATACAGAGCCCGCTGTCGGTGAGAGCAGCTCTCTCAGCTCTACTGCATTGCTAAATGTAAAAACTCTGTGTCAGAACTGCTGCACTGAGTAGCTAAGTGATACATTGTTGGACTCTGGGTCTCTTTCCTATATCACGATGCTCTCAGATAAGGTTGCAAAAAACAGCTGACAGATTCCCATTGAGCCAGAATGTCCTGGCCCTTCATTCTCTCTGCACCTACTGATTTGTTTTTTTACCATTCGAGCCCGGTCATGTACAATAGGGTTTATTTTGTTTGAGGAAAGGAAAAGTGTAATATGTGGATTTTGTTGTAATTTCTACCTTTATCCATTGCCTTTGTGGATGTACTGCTGCTTTCCCATGTGGCAGGGGGTGTTCTGTCTCCAGGGCGCAGGTTTACCCATCACCCATAGTGCTGAGATCCCTCTTCATCCGTCATCAATCATGGAAGAAGTATCCATTGTCCGCTCATTTATTATGGAGCTTCATATTTTTCTAGTTGTTTTTGGCCGCTGGACACATTGTAACAGCAAAAGTGCGACCCTCCTGTCAGTAGAATGAACCGATGCGGGATATTCTCACATCCGCTGATATCTGTGTGGTGTGCGTGACAATGTATCAGTGATAATATACATTCCCATCCAGACCCAGATGATTTAATGTGAGAACGGCCCATCTCTTGCCATGTACATATTAAATGTGAAGGGAGCGGCGGCCACAGACTCAGGATGAGGGGAACTGTTCTTTTCCACCAAGATAAAATATTTTGATTTGCGCAACACATTTTATTCACACGTACAATTCCTGTATAAATCATAGAGCGCTGGAGAAAAGGAGCCATCGGTCCACCCGAGGCCGTATCCAGGATAGACGAGTCGGTGAGTCCTGCGCTGCTCAAAATGCTGTATGTCAGTGATGGTCACAACCTTGTGAGCACGGTGTGTCAAAATTTGCCAAAAAAACGAGAATAACTTGTGTGGTGTATCACTTCAAGAAAAACCCATAATTTACTGATATTTGTAGCTGTAATAAATGTCCTGGATATGGCTCCTATTTTGGTATATAACCCCTTCTATATTACCCTCCATCCTGGATATGGTGCCCATTCTGGTATATAGCCCCTTCTCCTGGATATAGCCCCCACCCATCCTGATACATTACCCCCCCCCATTCTGTTATATAGCCCCTTGTCCTGGATATAGCCCCCACCCTGTCTTGATACATCACCCCCATCCCCTCCCATTCTGTTATATAGCCCCTTGTGCTGGATATAGCCCCCCCACCCTGTCTTGATACATTCCCCCCCTTCCTCCCCTCCCCCCCCCCCCCCCCCCCCTTCCTCATTCTGGTATATAGCCCCTTACACTGCATATAGTCCCCATACTAATATATACTGGGATATAGCATCCCCCTATTCTGGTACATTATTCCACATCCGGGATATGGCCTCCATTCTGGTGTATATCACCCTTATCCCAGATATAGCCCCCATACTGGGATATAGCACCCCCCCCATCCTGGATATGGCCCCCATTCTGATATATAGCCCCTTATCCTGGATATAACCCCCATGTTGGGAAATAGCAACCCCCATCCTGGATATGGGCAACAATTTTATTGATGGTCTATCCTTAGGATAGACCAATCTGTCATGTCTTGGGATTTGATCCAGCAGGTATAATCGGCTTCCTTCTCCGCTGAGCTACAGCAGGCTCTGTCTCTGAGTGTTGATTATCTTTTACCTTTGTTTCTTTCTTTTCTCTCAGTAGGTGTTTTCATTTGTCATTTAATCTGCCCTATCACATTGCTGGCACGGCTTTTTATACCTTCCGCTTGCTGGTGTTCTCTGCTGGCTATATTCCAGTGTGTATCCTACTTGGAGTTCCAGCCATACTGCCAAGGATTTATGCCAGTCAGATAGCGAACAACCAAGTTTATTATCTTTGCTGTCACATCGATCTATCCTACTCCTTTCTGCTGCTAACAGTTAGGTAATAGGAGGCTTTCCTTTCTTGCAATAAGTACTTTACTTTTTCTACTTTTTGTATTCATGTTCTATGTTTTCTCACTATGGGATCTCTTCGATGTCTGCACACTTTCCTTATTCAGGGTTTTGGTGCTCTACATCTCCCTTCGGTTCCTAAGATGGTACGTCCTTTTAGTCAGCCAGGTCCAAGTTGTCATCTCCTAGTTTTGTTGTAAAGTCACACCGGTGTCAGTCGCTTTGAATGCAATGCGAGATAATCTCTCATTGCACTCTGACCAATGTTAGACAATTAAGCAGCTCAGACCTGCATACTGCGATTGCCTGCGAGTCTCTGATCACTCACACCCATATAAGTCTGAGTACAAGTGAAGTATCGCACTGCACTGACACATTTGAGTGCAGCACAATTTACACCGAGGCCAGCAATGGAGGAGATGGGGGAGCTGTGTAGCTGTGATCGGATTGCAGGATCGGATCACAGTATACAGTGACTTGGGTCACAGTCCCAGTAGAGCCTTACGCTGGTGTATCTTTACCCTTAGGGTTATTAAAGCCCATGCAGGTGCCATCAGGGACTGTGCAGCTAGGAACTTTAGTCTGTACAGGAACCGGTTGGGTCAGGTGCAGTAGTGTAGACATGGGCCTTATTTTTCCATGTGAGTTACCACATGTACATAACATTATCAATATCTGATTGTAGGGATGCAACACTGACACCCCCATCCTTGCCGATCAACTGTTACCAGCAGCGGTCATCAGTTCTGGGATGCTACCAGACCACTGCAGCTCAGTCAGTTCTATACTGGATGCAGCTACAGTTGTAGCTAAAAGTATTGACACC
The DNA here is from genome assembly GCA_033576535.1 of Allobates femoralis. Classification (NCBI taxonomy): domain Eukaryota; kingdom Metazoa; phylum Chordata; class Amphibia; order Anura; family Aromobatidae; genus Allobates; species Allobates femoralis. The sequence goes on along the minus strand of JARQOC010000010.1, from coordinate 56,347,277 downwards.
CCTGCAATTCTGTCAGATAATACTCAGTTTCTTCCTGAAAATGATTGCAATCACAAATTGTTTGGTATTATTATCTTCATTTAATTTGTCTTCAATGAAAAAACACTAAAGAGATTGAAGCAAAATGCAAAACATTGATCATTTCACACAAAACTCCAAAAATGGGCCAGACAAAAGTATTGGCACCCTCAGCCTAATACTTGGTTGCACAACCTTTAGCCAAAATAATTGCGATCAACCGCTTCCGGTAACCATCAATGAGTTTCTTACAATGCTCTGCTGGAACTTTAGACCATTATTCTTTGGCAAACTGCTCCAGGTCCCTGATATTTGAAGGGTGCCTTCTCCAAACTGCCATTTTTAGATCTCTCCACAGGTGTTCTTTTGGATTCAGGTCTGGACTCATTGCTGACCACCTTAGAAGTCTCCAGTGCTTTCTCTCAAACCATTTTCTAGTGCTTTTTGAAGTGTGTTTTGGGTCATTGACCTGCTGGAAGACCCATGACGTCTGAGGGAGACCCAGCTTTCTCGCACTGGGCCCTACATGATGCTGCAAAATTTGTTGGTAGTCTTCATGCACACGGTCAAGCAGTCCAGTGTCAGAGGCAGCAAAGCAACCCCAAAACATCAGGGAACCTCCACCATGTTTGACTGTAGGGACCGTGTTCTTTTGTTTGAATGCCTCTTTTTTTTTTTCTCCTGTAAACTCTGTTGATGCCTTTGCCCAAAAAGCTCTACTTTTGTCTCATCTGACCAGAGAACATTCTTCCAAAACGTTTTAGGCTTTCTCAGGTAAGTTTTGGGAAACTCCAGCCTGGCTTTTTTCTGTCTTGGGGTAAGAAGTGGGGTCTTACTGGGTCTCCTACCATACAGTCCGTTTTCATTCAGACGCCGACAGATAGTACGGGTTGACACTGTTTTACCCTCGGACTGCAGGGCAGCTTGAACTTGTTTGGATGTTAGTCGAGGTTCTTTATCCACCATCCGCACAATCTTGCGTTGAAAACTCTCGTCAATTTTTCTTTTCCGTCCACATCTAGGGAGGTTAGCCACAGTGTCATGGGCTTTAATCTTCTTGATGACACTGCGCACGGTAGACACAGGAACATTTATGTCTTTGGAGATGGACTTGTAGCCTTGAGATTGCTCATGCTTCCTCACAATTTGGTTTCTCAAGTCCTCAGACAGTTCTTTGGTCTTCTTTCTTTTCTCCATGCTCAATGTGGTACACACAAGGACACAGGACAAGAGGTTGAGTCAACTTTAATCCATGTCAACTGGCTGCAAGTGTGATTTAGTTATTGCCAACACCTGTTAGGTGCCACAGGTAAGTTACAAGTGCTGTTAATTACACAAATTTGAGAAGCATCACATGATTTTTCTAACAGTGAAAATACTTTTGTCTACCCCCTTTTTATGTCTGGTGTGGAATTATATCTAATTTGGCTTTAGGACAATTCTTTTTGTGTTTTTTCATTGAAGACAAATTAAATGAAGATGATAATACCAAAGAATTTGTGTTTGCAATCATTTTCAGGAAGAAACTGAGTATTATCTGACAGAATTGCAGGGGTGTCAATACTTTTGGCCACAACTGTAGGTACCGCAGATCTACCCCATATGAATATGGTTTGGATCTGCAGTACTCCTCTGCAGCCACTATAGTTTTGATGGAGCTGTTGTGTTCTGGCAGCATCCGAGAAGCCCCACCAATCAGATATTGATGGCCTATTCAAAGGCAAAAAGTTGTGGCCAACCACTTTACATTTTCATTCTCCCTGCAGCACCCCACAAGTGAAATAAAGCATTACCTGCGGCATGTCAAAATCAAGGGTTATCTGTGTAATGTGTGGGTGTGCAGGGTCCTCCAGGGAGAGAGACCCTCACTTTAACCCTGATAGAGGGTAGAATAAAGGACAACCTTTTATTGTAAGAACGGTTCTAAAACATTAAAAAACATACATTGTACATAGGCATATCTCTTGTATACTAGAAATAGGGCTTATATTTTCCACTTGCGCAAAGTAACATATCTTCATGTATACTACCACAGATATTCACATTATTGGATATTACGGAAGTAGGAACATATCAGTGATTCAGCCGCTTTTCATTCAGAAGTTTCTTTTTTTTTTTTATTGTATGATGCTCCCTCTTTTGGTTGACAGGAGAACTGCAGGTGCACTGTACCGGTATATACTGAGGATTGTTGCTGATTCAGCTGCAGTCCAGCTCTGATATGTGCAGTTCCAGCCCTTCTTTGTCCATTTTTAAATACCGTAACTGATTTCATCTTGATGCATTTTTTATTTACATTGGAGTCTATGGGAAACTGATCCGTTAATTATCTTCCATTTTTCATTCATTTGTAAAGGATCAATTTTTTGATTACTGTATAAGTTTCAAATGGAAGATAAATAGCACGCTGTTAGCAGATCCATTTTCCATAGACTTTAATGCTGCAAAAAACAAGTTATTTAGAAATGGACAAAAGAAAATTGTGTTTGCAGAACGTTTTTCTTGGTTTCTGTTTTTGCATTGATGGTAAGGTGTTTGCAGAACGTTTTTACCAACGGATTGCTGCTGAATCCATTCTGGACATGTGAATTCATCTTAAAAGGGTTGTGGAGTAAAACCAGATTAGATTTTAACGCAATATCTTTCATCTTAAACACAGAAGTTACCGTATGTGCTTTTTACCTCTGCTGTGTAAGAGGAATCTATAGCATAGTTTTTATGTTTTCGATCTGTGACCAAGTTTTTTTGCTATGTAATCAAAGCAGTACAATGTAAGGATAGAGACATTGATTCCAGCGATGTGTCACTCGCTGGCCTGTTTGCTGTCATTTTCGTACAATCTTTGGTTTCTCTGCTGCAGATCTATTAGTGCTCAGTATGCTGAGCCCTAGATAACCCCATCTACATTGAAGAGAAACTGCATCTAGCAGTGCTCAGTATGCTGAGCCCTATATAACCACATTCACATTGAAAGAAAACTGCATCTAGCAGTGCTCAGTATGCTGACCCATATATAACCCCATCTACATTGAAAGAAAACTGCTAATCTGTGGTGGGGGTTCAGTTTGGACTAGGAAGCACAAGGCAGCTTTTCCTCTAGTGAAAATCTCTTATGGTACCTTTACACACCGCTACGGAAGGTTAGAAACAACCGGGTGTCTCACGTGCATGAGCACGTTTCATCGGTTCCTAACGGTACCTGATAATGCATTTACACGCCGCTACATGGTGCTCTACAGAAGGTTTTTTTCTATCCCTGAAGGCACCGATGGGTGCCGCAGGTTACCTTCTGTAGAGCACCTTCCCTCATTTACACACCGCTACCACAAGGCAATATGAGAGGACCTGGGCAGCAGGGACAACACATAGGCGTGCCAGAGTTGTGGATTACAAGACGCTCGTATGGTGATTGGACAATGCAATAGCATCATGATTGGCCAGCCAGCGCAGGAAGGCTGGCTAATACATGATGCTATTGCAATTGTGTAGTGTGACTGGTCAGCTCCTTAAATATGCCGCCCTATGCAGGGACAACCAATCGTAACGCAGGAGCTTCCACAAATGATCGCTGATAGGGCGCGGTATCCCGGAAGCTGTGTCACACCCCAGGGAGTTCACTAGATGTCGAAAAAACCTTCCTGTTCCTCGATTACACGCCGCTACCATCGGGTTGAAGCCAACCTGTTTTTGAGCACTGCTGAAAAACAGGTGTCGACAGTGAACGGTGGCAACAACCTGAATTACACGCCGCTACCTCGCGGTGTTTTGACGGTGCAAGATACAATTGTCTCCGACACCCGGTTGTTTCTAACCTTCCGTAGCGGCGTGTAAAGGTACCATTAGTGATAAATCTGGTTTTACTCACCCAACAACACACAGCTTAGTAAGTGACACATCACTGGAATCAGGGTCTCTGTGTCTACCTAATGCTGCTCTCACATTACATTGCAAACACCTGCTGACAGATTCCTTTTAACAGTGGCAACAGGGGTCACTTTTCTGGTCCATAATTATCGCAAAACTTTTGCACCCTCGTAGAGATCTGTATTGCTATGTGCTATACTGTACCTCCACTTTTAAGGTTTATATTAACAGTGGCACCATAAGGCGGCACATGACCTTCACACAAGTCTAGATTATGGATCTATACTGAGCACATGCATGGACTAGGCAGTAAAAAAAGGGGGGAATGGGGTCATAAAATGACAGATTCTTATGTGATAAAAGTCTGGGCCAAGCTATCTAATAACTCCTATGGGCACTGTAATGGCGGCCATTAGAGGTTGTCACCAGCATCTGTTACCATGTAGGAGACTAGATAGAATATTAAGGGACTTGTAAGTTCAGGAAAAACCCACGTGAGTCATTGCATTGGTACAAATGCCCTCTGCCATTGCTGAGATATCACTAAATGAATACCAATTTATCTCTACGACTCTCCGGTCACTATTCAATTCCCCATAAAGCAGCGGTGACTGACTTCATTGCACTATTAGCGCCAGCAACGATTAGCATGCAAATGAGAGCACGCCAGCTACTTAATTATTCATGCCCCTCACTAAATATTGATACCTAATTGTAAGTGCCATTAACACCAATTGGCAGCGTGAACCAGGGCTTTTTAGCGGTAAATAAACTGGCACATGTGGCACATGATGGGTTTATTGTATTTTTAGATTTGCTAATTTGCTAAAAAAAAATTTGTGTGTAAAGGTAAAAAAAAAAAATAATGAAAAATGGTTAATATATAAACTATTATTAATGAGCACTGCAAATAAAAGAATTAAGAATAATAAAATAACAAGGAACGTCGTACTGAACGTTACTGAATACAGAAATAAAAAACAAATTACCGTATATACTCGCGTATAAGCCGAGTTTTTCAGCCCAAAAATTGGGCTGAAAAGTACCCCCCTCGGCTTATACGCGAGTCAGTGACGGTATACAGCGGTATACAGCAGCCCCAGCATCCCCAGCCTTGCTCCGGTCACCTGTAAAGCAAAATATACTTATCACTGTCCCGCTGTCCGCGCCCGTCGCTGCCGACATCCGCGATCCTCCATCTTCATGCGTCTTCTTCCTGTTTCCTGTGTTCGTCGCCGACAATGACGTCATTGCCGGTTACGAACACAGGAAACAGGAAGAAGACGCATGAAGATGGAGGATCGCGGACAGCGGGACAGTGATGATAAGTATATTTTGCTTTACAGGTGACCGGAGCAAGGCTGGGGGGGCCCTGGATTACTGGGGGTGCTGTATACTACCACTGGGGCTGCTATACACTACCACTGGGGCTGTTATATACTACCACTGGGGCTGTATATACCTCTGGGGCCCTGTATACTACCACTGGGGCTGTATATACCACTGGGGCTGTATATACTACCACTGGGGCTGTATATACCTCTGGGGCCCTGTATACTACCACTGGGGCTGTATATACCACTGGGGCTGTATATACTGCTGGGGCCCTGTATACTACCACTGGGGCTGTATATACCACTGGGGCTGTATATACTACTAGGGCTGCGTCTATACTAACACTGGGGCTGTATATACCACTGGGGCTGCGTGTATACTACCACTGGGGCTGCTGTATATACCTCTGGAACTGCTGTATACCACACTGCTGGGGGCTGTATACTTGTGCTAGGGTCCACCTTCGGCTTATACACGAGTCAATAGATTTTCCCAGGTTTTGGGGGCAAAAGTAGGGGGGTCGGCTTATACACGGGTCGGCTTATACACGAGTATATACGGTAATTACTTGTAAATAATAAATACTTGAAAATACATAGCTAAAATAGAAAGTAGTTTGAAAAATTAATATACAGCAATAATAAATATAATACCAGTGCATCTCAATGAATTAGAATATCATCAAAAAGCAGGGGAGTTACTACAACAAGTGCAGGGGTTGCAGTCACACCTGGGCCCAGGAGCCCAGGGGGCCCCAAAAGTCCCTTTGGCCTATAGAAAAAGACTATTGCTATTAAAGATTTGTAATAATTGGGGGCCCCGTTGTAGCTTTCGCATCGGGGAACATGATCTTCTAGTTACGCCACTATCAAAAAGTTAATTTATTTCACTAATTCAATACAAAAAGTGAAATGCATATATTATATAGAGTCATTACACACAGAGTGATCTATTTCATGTGTTTACTTCTGTGTTAATGTTGATGATTATGGCTTACAGCCAATGAAAACCCAAAGGTCATTACCTCAGAAAACTAAAATAGGGAGGATGAAGGGTTAAAAACCGCGCTGCCATATTCCACAAGACATCAAACGGTGAATATAATATTGATTTATTAGTCAACGTGTTTCAGGGCTCCCAGAAACCTGGCAATACGATATTGATTTTTGATATGCTAATTCATTGAGATGCGCTAGTCTATTATATAATTGCGAATGGGTTTTTTGCCCCTTCTGAGTCCACTCGCAATGCGAGTCGGCGTGGTCATGTGGATACGCCCGAAGCATTGGCCGCGCAGCGGCCATTGCGAGCAGTTCTAAGGCGACCCGCTATGCCCGCGCAGCGGGCATGGCGAGTCGCCTTTGCAGCGCGAAGCATTGTCCGCGAAGCGGCCATTGCGAGTCAGAGACTCGCCCTTCTAGAATCCCGATGCATGTGCATCGGGCACCCAGCTAGTATATAATAAAATCAAAATAAATAAACGACTAACATATACATAACTAATATATACCGCCATTCTTCTATTACGGTGGATGTATTTCTTGGTTACTTATTGCAGTATTATTGTCGGTGGCACCAGTGATACATCCGCCTCCGCTCGCATCTCACGGATTATGAATGTCTCTATCCGCGGACATTAAAAATATGAAGCTCTACGGAGTTTCTGTGCAGCAAATTGAGTCATTTGCAGTTTAGTTGTATGAACGTCTCTATGAATGAATTGTTGTTTGTTTTCTGGCTGAACCGTTCCCCAGAATATAAATGATGCCAGTATTGAGCAGATCTCCTACCTCAGCAGTTCTCAGCCAACTTCTCTCACCTCCAGGCTCTCTCCATTGCCGCCAGCCGAGGCTGAACATGCTGGATGCAGTGAATGGATGCTCAATCACTCTCTGTGCGCTCCTCTAAAACGTAGACGTCTATAGCGATAAAACTGAAATGTGTGAGCAATGGTGGGGGTCCGCATGTGGGACCGGGACCCGCAGAAGGGATAGATCACATTCAGAGGCTGCACATGTTTTCCATCTATTATATAATTGTGAATAGGTTTTTTGCCCCTTCTGAGTCCACTCGCAATGCGAGTCGGCGTGGTCATGTGGATATGCTCGAAGCATTGGCCGCGAAGCGGCCATTGCGAGCAGTTCTGAGTCGACTCGCAATGCGAGCCGGCGTGGTCATGTGGATACGCGCGAAGCATTGGCAGTTCTCAGTCGACTCGCGCAGCGACCATTGCGAGTCTGAGACTCGCCCTTCTAGAATCCCGATGCATGTGCATCGGGCTCCCAGCTAGTGTATTAATAAGGCAATTTCTCGTCATTTGCTGGCTTGACTTTAAGGACGTTTTCTCATCTTTTTAAATGCAAAATCTTTATTAAAACAGGTAACTTTGTAATTCAACTCATTAACAATCCATTCAGCTCCCAAGAATATGGAGCTTTTTAATTTTACTGTGTATTGCTCGTTGCCTAGATTACCAGCCACCTCAGGAGTTTATAAGCAGTGCCCTGTCTCCTAGGCAAGCAGAGCGCAGCACATGCAAGATCTTTGCTATAGAATTTGCAAGTGCTGCTTTGAAGTTGTCTGGTTCTGCCCAGATTCAGTGCTTCTATGCTCTTCCTCTGGCGCCCACACACTCCACATGTCAGAGGTGCCAATGCACTTACCGCTCCTGTTCCCCACTTGCCCCGGCTTCTACTTCATCTGCCAGCTTCCAGGGCCTGCATATGTGCAGGAGGACTCTCGGGAGCATACTTAGGGCACGGGCATGCTACACTCCCTTAACTTAAAGGGCCTGCACACCCTTACCCGCAAGTGCCTCTCCGCCTATTTCGGAGCGGCACAGAGTATTTAAGGCATCATACTCCATTAGGAGGTGCCTGTACAATGGGTCTTAGCCCTTTCTTTAGCTAGTTGTCCGGTCCCCTGTATCTTCAATCAGTCTACTGTGTATTTACCAGTACCTGTGCTCCTTCCCGCCAGCATCTACCATACCTTCTGTGTCTTCCTGAACCTGCCAGTGCTTGCCAGCATCTACTATACAAGCTGTGTCTCCCTGAACCTGCCAATGTCTTCCAGTGCTTGCCAGCATCTACCATACCCACTGTGCCTTCCTGAATCTGCCAGTGCTTGCCAGGGTCTGCTAAACCTGTTGTGCCTACCTGAACATAGTCGTGTCTGTCTGTGTTTGCCTGCCTTCTACTCTGGTTGTCCTACCTGCATCTTTGCCTGCCTCAGCACTCTGACCTGTGGCGCCAGCTGCCGAAGTACCGATATCCCTTTGTGCCTACCTTCCAGTGCAAACTTATCCCCACCATCTTTGGCTTTAGTGAAGACTCTGTTGCCACTCAGGTATGCTTCTCCAGGTCAGAAATCGGTGCCTTGATCCAGTGGGTCCACTAATCCCCTCACTCATCTCAACCAGCGTGACATGCAGAAGTAGACAGACTATGGCTGCCTTCACATTTGCGTTTGCCACGCAGCGCACCGAACGCAGCCAAACGCTTGCACACATGCGTTCCTATGTTTAACATAGGAACGCATGTACCTGCATTATGGCTGCGTTTGGTTGCGTTTGCGTACGGATGCAAATAATTTGTGCGCCCTCCGAACGCAACATGTTGCATTTTTTGTGTATTCGCGGGCGCTTGTTTTATCTGCAAGCGCACAAAAATGCATGGAAGTCAATGGATCCGCAGTGTCCTCCGCATGACCGCGCAGGAGAACGTTGCGGATCTCATTGAAATCTCTACCGGTGGCCGCCGGTGATCAGTAGCGGCCACTATGAGATCAGCTACAGCCACCGCTGCTCTCCCGCTGGTGTCAGGGCGGGAGATTTGAAGATACAGCTGATCTGACAGCTGTTTAAATCTCCCATGCTGACACTGAATAGGTGAGGTCGGCGCGGGAGATTTGAAACAGCGCTCAGCTATTTCATATCTCCTGCACCGATATCACCCTATTTGGTGTCGGCGCGGGAGATATAAACAGCTGTAAAATCAGCTGTATCTTCAAATCTCCCCGTGCTGACACTGGCGGGAGATCAGCTGTGGCCAGGAGGAGGAGATCTCTACCGCTGATCTCCTCCTCCCGGCTGCCCCTGAGATAGCTGATTGGTTGGCGGGCTGCATACTAATGTGAACGCATGCAGAGATTCTCCGCTGCGTTCACATCAGTATGGGCTGCGTTGCACTGCGTTTGCGTCTGCATGCCATACGCATGCAGACACAAACGCAAGTGTGAAGCCACCCTACCTCTGCTAGCAGCACTCTCAATTTAGGATGGCAGCTCAGCCATATACCACTGGTCCAAACTGTCAGTTTCCAGGAGTACATTGTCCCTCCCAACACCCCTGGTAAGTTGGAAGCTGGTGAGTGGAGCGCTCTTGAAGACAGGATCACCCCTTTAATTCCACACTATTCATTACTCCAGTGTGTGAACACTGTTCTCTAAAACCTCTATACATTGTACTGGAATCTTCATGCACACTTTTTAGTTCAGAATCTGTGCCCACAAATCTGCAAAAGAAATAGCCTGGTCAGAACGTAAGCCACTCATAGCAGCACCAGGTCACACTACGTCTGTCCATATAGTATTCAGATGTACATGATACAGAAGGGGTTCCCATGTTTTTTTCTGCAGGGGCTTCACAAGTTTTCGTTCATGGCAAATAAACATATTGGTCGACGTGGCATAAGAACTTTTCTGCAGTTGCATAACTATGGTAGATGTTGCTCTTTTTTTTTATACCTCTTGGCCAGTTTAAGTTTTTTCTTTCTACACTTTAGGTTTTAATCTGCATTGTTCCATATATTTTGATCTAATGTAAAATGTTTTTGGGATGCTGGAGTATAGGCTTATGTTCTGCTCTTCTCCTCCCCATCATGTGTACGTGGACCAGTGTCAATATGTTATGTAACATCACGCGCTCCAGTATAACAGCAAGCAATATGTAGATGTTAATGAGCTCTTGGATTTACACCACTCCGACAGCTGAGCCACTGTCTATAGAGTCATCACAGCAGCCAATACTGCATTCAGCTTCTAACCCGGACTCCTGAGTATCACCCTGGTAAATTACATCAATATCTGCAACCCTGTGCTGCCTATGCAACCACAAGTCCCAGCATTCTCCTCCCACCTGTGTTCTCATAGGTTAAAAGGACCTTTGGTCTTGTTTTCAGCTATTTGGAGCAAAAGGGGTTAAAAGAAAAATAGAGCAGATTGTTCAATGTAGGGTTTTTATAGGTTGCTCGGTCTCAGCAGATATTATGTATTCATTTTGTTTATTAATAGGCTTCTAATCCGTTTACAGCAAGATCTCTTCTTGCTGTCAGTGAATAAGAACAGTCTTTTTTTCGTTTTCCTTCAGGATGATACTTTTATCCTCCACATTATAAATCACACAGGTGCACAACCCATTTAAAGAGGTCCTTTCACCAGTTTGAGCATGAACAATGTACTTTCCAGGTCATTCCTCCCCCCCTTCCCCATCACTCTCATTCCCTTCTTTTGAGGTCCATACCATTAGGTTATTCCATCCCCTCCCCCTCAAAGTAGCAGTGGTATACCGCACCCCAGAGTCACCCACCCAGTTTCTCGACCATTTCTCTGCGTGGCTCCCGCATTTCATGTCCTCAGATTTACCAACTCTTATTCTGGGAGACTTTAACATTCCCATAAATAGCCCCATCTCCCCATCTGAATCCCAGCTCCTATCTCTAACCACCTCTCTTGACCTTTCACAGTTCTCAACCTCTGAGACGCACAAAGACGGTAACACCCTTGACCTTGTCTTTACTCTCTGCTCATCCTCCCCCTTGGATAACTCACCTCTTTTCTCTGACCACAACATTCTCTCCTTCTCACTCACTAACCCTCGGCCACCACAGCCCAATACTACCTATCACACATCCAGAAATCTACAGGCCATTAACCCTCATGCACTCACAGACTCACTCATCTCATCTCTGTCCCCAATCTCTTCAATCTCCTGTCCAGATCAGGCAGTAAATCACTACAATGACACTCTCAGAAGCTCCCTGGACCAAGTAGCGCCCCTCACCCTCAGAACCTCCAAACAGAAAACAAAACAGCCATGGCTCACATCACAAACTCGATTCTTCCAGCGATGCTCTAGGAGTGCTGAACATCTATGGAGGAAAACTCGCTCACCAGGAGACTTTATCCACTATAAATTCATGCTCAAAACTTACAACTCTGCCCTTCACCTTGCCAAACAGACCTACTTCACCACCCTGGTCTCCTCACTATCCAACAATCCTAAAAAACTCTGACACCTTTCACTCTCTCCTCAGTCCTAAATTGCAGGCCCCCATCACTGACCTCTGTGCTGATGACCTGGCTTCCTACTTTATGGAGAAAATAGGCAACATCCGCCAGCTCTCAGCCTCCAAGCGCTGCCACCCCCATTCTTCCCCACATCTTCTCCGGTTCACTCTCCACATTTGACGCAGTCACAGAAGAAGAAGTCTCCAGGCTCCTTTCTTCCTCTCGTCCCACCACATGCACTACTGACCCCATTCCCTCACACCTTCTCCAGTCCCTCTCTCCAGTCGTCAACACTCATCTAACCAAAATCTTCAATCTCTCCCTCTCTTCTGGCATCTTCCCTCTCCTTTCAAACACTCGATCATTACTCCATTATTAAAGAAAACCACTCTCGACCCATCCTGCACAAATATCTACAGACCAGTCTCCAATCTCCCCTTCATCTCTAAACTCCTGGAGCGCCTGGTCTACTCCCGCCTCACCCGTTACCTCTCCGCTCACTCTCTTCTAGATCCATTACAGTCTGGTTTCCGCCCCCTTCACTCTACAGAAACTGTCCTCATTAAAGTGACCAATGACCTTCTGACAGCTAAACGTAATGGTGACCACTCTCTGCTTATTCTCCTTGACTTCTCTGCAGCTTTTGACACTGTCAGCCATCAGCTCCTACTCTCTATGCTGCACTCCATTGGCATAAAGGACACTGCTCTCTCCTGCCTCTCCTCCTATCTTTCTGACCGCTCTTTCAGTGTATCTTTTGCTGGCTCTACTTCTTCCCCTCTTCCCCTCACTATTGGGGTCCCTCAGGGTTCAGTCCTTGGCCCTCTCCTCTTCTATCTCTACACAGCCCCGATTGGACACACCGTCAGCAGATTTGGCTTTCAGTACCATCTTTATGCTGATGACGCACAACTATACACTTCAGCCCCTGACCTTACCCCTGCTGTATTAAAGAACACTTAATGACTGTCTAGCTGCAGTTTCCAATATTATGTCCACTCTCTATTTGAAACTAAACCTTTCCAAAACTGAACTTCTTCTGCTCCCCCCATTCACTAACCTCCCTAAATCGGACATCTGTCTCTCAGTTTGCTGCACCATGATAACGCCTAGGCAGCAGGCTCGCTGTCTGGGTGTTATGTTTGACAATGATCTCTCCTTCTCCTCCCACACACAATCTCTCGTCCGCTCCTGTCGCTTACACCTGAAGAATATCTCTAGAGTCCACCCCTTTCTCACCATGGGAACAACAAAAACCCTCACCGTGGCCCTAATCCATTCCCGCCTTGACTATTGCAATTCTCTATTAAGCGGCTTCCCCCTCACCAGACTTTCTCCTCTCCAGTCCATCCTTAATGCAGCAACCAGGATCACCCATTTGGCCAATCGTTACTCAGATGCCTATGCTCTGTGTCTGTCATTGCACTGGCTGACTGTACACTACAGGATCAAATTCAAATTGCTTGTTCTCATCCACAAAGCTCTTCACAGTGCAGCACCCCCCTACATCTCCTCCCTCATCTCTGTCTATCACCCCACCCGTTCTCTACGTTCTTCAAATGACCTTCGACTAACATCTGCACTAATCCAATCCTACCACTCCCGCCTCCAAGACTTCTCCAGAGCGGCACCAATCCTCTGGAATGCTTTACCCCAAGAAATCAGGACTATCCACAACTTGCATGGCTTCAGACGATCCCTAAAAGCACATCTTTTTAAGGCGGCCTATCATATTCCCTAATAGAAGTCCTTGTACTGTAGATCGTGAATGAGCTATCTCTCTTGACATTACTCTTCTACAAACTCCACCAAACCAAAAAGGTCTACACAGACTGTCTGATTCCATGTAAGTTTATTTCTATGCCCCATTTCCTCAAGATGCCTGGACCATTAGTGTAATAAGCCCCTGTACCTTGTGCAACCCCTATCCTGTTGTAGATTGTAAGCTCTTTTGAGCAGGGTCACCTTCATTTCTTGCTTTATTTATTGTATTTTATTTTTTACATTGATTTTATGCCTATTGTTTTGTATCCAATTATTGTACTGTATTTGTTCTCTACTGTAATTACTGTATTATATTTTCTGTACTCTAACCCTACATTGTAAAGTGCTGCGGAATATGTTGGTGCTATATAAATAAAGCTTTATTATTATTATTATTATTATTATTATACTGACCATATCTTGGAACAGCAGATACAGAGCTGAATAAATGTATTTTTTTAACTTATTGTAATTTTCTGAAATATTAGCTTGTAAAGATTGTTATAATTAGAGATGAGAGGACCTGTAGAAGTTCAGGTTCTTGGTGATCAACCAAACTTTAGATAAGGATCTGTTTTGGACCCTAACTTGACCCAAACCTCATTGGAAGTCACTGATTGGGCAGTTCAGATCTCCCCCAACATACAGCCTACAAAGCACTTCCAGGGGAGGGATTCTGAGGTTTTGTCCCCCTTTTTGAGCTGTTCACACACTCGCACTGAGCCGAGCACCAAGTGCACTCAAGCACAGCGATGCTCACTCCAGTGGTTTGCATATGTAAAGTACCCAAACTTAAACACTGATTTTTTATTTATTTTTTTTTGTAAAGTCTGTGTTTGGCACAGACACTGAATTTTAAAGTTCTCCTCCGCTGATCTCTAGTTATAATTCAATGCTAAATCCAAGTGGGCTTTGCACAGAGATTTCTCTCAGGGGGGCGTGCACTTCTTCCCCTGTATGATGTTACCAATCAGACACTGGTAGCAACATACAGGGGCAACAACAAAAAAAATAACATGCCTCAAGAATAGGCTAAATCAGGTTACTGAGTGTGAGACATGTAATAACAGTCTGATCTCTATGCAGAGCTGTGTGTGACTACAAAGTGCCATAATTTGTGTAGCCAGGCAATTAGTTTCATGGAATTAATAGCGCTATATAAATGAATAAATATTATTATTATTACTAAAATCATCTTGGCAGATTCCAAAAATAACAATTTTATGTTTATTTCATGGGCACAAATAATGCTTCTGTCTGTATGCTTTCAAAGTACCTGATAATGAGCAAAATAATGGAATTATATTAGTAGTTTCTTATCTATTATATAATCACGAATGGGTTTTTTGCCCCTTTTGAGACCGCTCTCGCTGCGAGTCAGCGTGGTCATGTGGATACGAACGAAGCATTGGCCGCGCAGCGGCCATTGCGAGCAGCTCTAAGGCGACTCGCTATGCCCGCGCAGCGGGCATGGCGAGTCGCCTTAGCAGCGCGAAGCATTGGCCGCGAAGCGGCCATTGCGAGTCAGGGACTCGCTCTGCTAGAATCCCGATGCATTGTGCATCGGGCACCCATCTAGTAATATATATTAATGTATTCTGAGCTGGTGTAAGCAGCTTCTCCCCTCTGTTTTGTCCTGTTTCCGCTTTTTGTGAGTGGTATTACTGCTTGTGACCAATAGGGGGCAGGCAGATTACAGAAATGTCCTGACTGCTGATGGGCTGGAGCTAATGTTACACTTGTGCTGTTTATTCTGCTGGTCCCTCTCTGGAGATCTGTTTTTGGAGTGTTTGTTTTATCCCCGCCACCCATTGTGGCTCTGGCACCTTCATCTTCTGCATTGTGCCAGGCTGGCTGGCTCCACACGCTCCTGGCGGCTTCTCAGCTTTATACAAATTTTCCATGTTTAATATGCAGGTAAAAGAAAACTGACTAGGAGATTAGTCTCCAATTAAAGGGCCAGGCTTGCACGCAATCTGCAGAAAGTGGGGTGCCCTGAATATCTGCCGATTTGGAGCTGATCTCGAATTGTCCAGGGAACAGTTAATAGCAAATATACTTCTGAAACTGATGAAGCCATAGTTGGACGTTATTGGGATTGGGATCAGGAAATCCCTTTAAGGGAAACCTTGGCTTTCTGCTCTGGCTAATAAAGGAAGGACACCCCCTTCATGTACATTAACAAGTGCTGCTCCTGGCAGTGTTGGTGCACCACACCTCCGCCGTCTCCCTGCTGCATAGTGACCTGATTGTGCTTGGCACAGCTCCCAGACTCTCTACACCAGGAATATGACAAGCAGCATGCAGTTACTACATGAGTACAGTGTATCAGGGTCTGTTCTGTATCCCTTAAATCTCAGGAGGGGACATGTCCTCATCTACAGTCCTGGACCGCACCTCTTGGATCACACCATTCTCAAGGTGCCCCCGATGGGGCCGACTTATGTTTCTATGTCTTAGCTGTAAGTAAGTACAACGTGAGACATTTCTCTGAAATTGTGATTATAGGGACAATAAGAAGACAGTGCCCCTGGCATCAGTGGTGCATGCGTCAATAAACACGATCCAACATGTGTGATCCGAAACTCACAATTTTCTCTTTCCCTCCATAGAGTCTATAACAGGACCGCACCTACCATGTGATATAATGCTGGGATCTTCTTGTATTGCAGAGTGGCCTCATTGAACCTAATAAACCAGGGCCCATGTGCTCCATCCCCCTAAAGCTGTGCTCCAAGCGTGCCTCACTAAGGTTCAGTTCACTTCTTATTTTTTGCACACATTTGATGGGTAACCTTTGAAAGTACCTGACATGCACAATAAATGTGTCCATAGGACATGGCTCTTAGGCACTATATACACTAGTATGCGTTTTCCCCCCCACACTAAAACTAAAGTCCATTATTTAAAAAGGCACAGTTAGGAAACGTATATGCATAATGTGGGCATTCAGCGGTATGTCGAAAGCTGTGGTCAGATCCTGCAACAACTTCACAGCTCTCTAAATGTATTTGATCAGTGTTTTTTTTTTTTTTTCAGGTGGGTTCACTTCAAAACCCACCTAAAAAAGTGCCCAGCATATGCTCAAAAGGGAACCAACCACCCCCAATGACCCCCCCGGACTATGAATATGTTTCCCTACACCCAGCACATACATGTGCTGCAATGTTTTTTGCTAAAAAAACTGTTTTTTAAAACTTAAGATAATGCTTTATAAAGTTTAAAACGAAGGGACGGGTGGGCGTTACTTACATGTGGCTAAAGCCGAGATTCAGCTGCCATTCATCCTCCACTCTCCCCTCGCAGCAGTAACGGCCAGCCCTTTTTCCAGCGTCACAGCCTGGTGCACGGGATCGCATGCCCGTGCACACGTCATCAGCTACAGCCGGGTCGCGAGCACGCGCTCTGACTTCCATAGCTGAGCGCAGGAAGTCAGAGCGCGCGCTCGCGACCCGGCTGTAGCTGATGACGTGTGCACGGGCATGCAATCCCGTGCACCAGGCTGTGACGCTGGAAAAAGGGCTGGCCGTTACTGCTGCGAGGGGAGAGGGAGGATGAATGGCAGCTGAATCTCGGCTTTAGCCACATGTAAGTAACGCCACCCGTCCCTTCGTTTTAAACTTTATAAAGCATTATCTTAAGTTTTAAAAAACAGTTTTTTTAGCAAAAAACATTGCAGCACATGTATGTGCTGGGTGTAGGGAAACATATTCATAGTCCGGGGGGGGGGTCATTGGGGGTGGTTGGTTCCCTTTAAGCATTTATATGTGTTTCTCAACTCCAGTCCTCAGGACCCACCAACAGTGCATGTTTTCAGGATTTCCTTAGTATTGGATAGGTGACGGAATCATAAAATTATCACTTGTGCAATACTAAGGAAATCCAAAAAACATGCACTGTTGGTGGGTCCTGAGGACTGGAGTTGAGAAACACAGATTTATATGTAAACGACTTGCTGTTCATGTGTTCAAGCTTTTGAGCATTATTTAATTGCTTGAGGTTTAGATGGAGTGTTGCGTCTGGTGGGCAGAGTGTTGCGTCTGGTGGGCAGAGTGTTGCGTCTGGTGGGCAGAGTGTTGCGTCTGGTGGGCAGAGTGTTGCGTCTGGTGGGCAGAGTGTTGCGTCTGGTGGGCGGTTTTCGCTTATGTGTTGCGTCTGGTTGGCAGAGTGTTGCATCTGGTTGGGGTTGACAGTGAGATGCATTTGGTTGTCGGTGTGTGGTGTCTGCTTGGTGGAGTGATGTATGTGATGGGCGCAGTGATGCATCTGGTTAGTGGAGTGGCCCTGGTTATTACACAGTATACTTTAAACACCATTTTCATGGGATTCATACTGATGGCAATCTTCATTCATGTAAGTTGAGTATTTAACCTTGTCATCAGTTTCTCAGCCCATGTTCAGGTCAGTACCTCCAGCCGTAGACCATCAGTCTTGATACCTATGTGCAGGACGAGGCGTTGATCACTGCGTTTTGTTGCTGTCTTATCTGACAACGACAGTCATGGAGTCCTGAGGATCCTCTGATGCCGCATGGTCCCTGCTGTAATGACAGGAGTACTACGACCACGTCCTCCCAGTGACAAGCCGCTCTGCATACATTATAGCGCCAGCCTGCACTGCACCATCAGCCGGAGGAGGGACTGTCAGTAACGGCTGCCATGGTAACAGCTGGATAGCAAGTGTGTGGCTTTAACCAATTCACTGCTGCATCAAAGGGGTTCTGATTTTATAAGGATAATTCTCGTTCTCGCCTTCTATTCTGAGGTTTTGGAATTCACGATGACATCCATATTTAAAGAGCCGCCTTTGTTTCCTAATTAATACAGGCAGAATGTTTAATTACGGATACATTATTCACATTAGACTGTACATGTCTGATACACGCGCAAGTCAGCAGGGCAGCATGGACAGAATACAACTTCACAGACTTTATCAGTCTTTACCTACATTCGGTATGGGACAGATCTGACTACACAGGGTTTGTAGTCTGTAACCATGGAGATAGATATTTGCATATTTGCTGTATAGACATGTCAGTTGTAGGGTCTGAAATATAGCAGATTATTTTTTCAGATGGACTGGAGCGAGACACTGGTGACAAAGGTGACATCTCCTACGTCAAAGTAATTGTTCACTAGTGTGTACTCAGAAGGGGACACTAAGATTAAAGTGTTCAGCTTATAATAGTGCGGGGCCATTATAAGGGGAGCAGCTGATGGCGGTGACACATATGATGTAAATGTCTCTAGAGGTCCTCAGCACTGGGGATATGACATGAAATGGTGATCATGGGGGCAGTGAGGGCTGAACCTCCTATCGGTCATTCTGTTCTTTTGGTCACTGGATTATTGAAAGGATATTTAAAGGTAATAACCTGGTCTTAAAGGGATTGTGCCATAGACGAGGATTGGTGATAAATGAATGTTTGCAGGGGTTCCGGTTGCTAAGACCACCAATGACTCCTTATATCAGGGAGGGTTATTCAGAGCTCACTTGGTGAATGTAAAGCCAGCGTCACACGCAGCAACCAAGGCTGCAATGTTGGAAGCGATGCGCAGGTGCACGCTCTCTTCCGACATCGCAGCCTTGGTGTCACGAGGCAACATGTTGCCGGTGACGCCGCAGCGATGTGGGCGGAGCCATCGATCACTGGGCTGAGATCAGCCCAGCGAGCGATCCGCGGCAATACTGCGGTATAGGCTGGATCGCCACCAACATCGCTATTTCGGTGTTAGGGTATGTGCACATCAGTCGTTTTGTGGGCTGCTTTTGGACGTTTTCCGTCGGCGTTTTCCGCTCAGTTTTATGTTAATTTATGTTAATCCTACCCTCCGGTTGGATTAACATGCTAGTCAATGGATTTTAGAAAACTCTGTCTACATTACAACGTTTTTCTTCTGGTCGTTTTCAGTCAAAACTGAGTTTTGTCACCGGTTTCCAAAAATAGAGCAAGTGACTTCTTTCCTCCGTTTTTCCACCGGTTTCAGCTGAACAAGTGCACTAAAAACGCTGTAAAACCGGGCGGAAAACGAGCAAAAAACGAGCAAAAAACGAGGGACACTGCTGAGCACAGAAAACTCAGTTTCTGCCAGTGTCCACCGGTTCCCGGTCGGTCTGCAGAAATGCAGAACCGACTGATGTGCACATAGCCTTAGACGGCGCGATCCAGCCTAATCGCTGGTTGCAGATTGACAGGTTTACGTTCATGCTCGTAAACCTGTCAACATGCGATCAGCGATAAATCGCAGTTGCGTCGCGCTGTTACACTGCACGACACACTTGCGATATCGCGAGCGACATCGCTGATGTGTCACTTTTCGGTGATGTCGCTCGCGATATTGGCGCTTGTGATGCCGCCTTTACAGTGATTTATTTTTCTTTGCATTTCTGACTATGGAAATTGATCCATCTCCTTCTCTGAAGTAATTGTTTCCATGTGAACGTGTCTCCATATATTGTCATATGTTCACATGTGAGGCAAGGACAGTCTGTCACCACCACAATCGTGTTCATTACCGTGAGCAGAGCTACAAAGGAAGACATTAATAAAACCTCTGCACCATCCATCTCTTTCATGTCGCAGATGATAAAGGAAGACTCGATCAGATTCTTTCACAAAGTTTGTGTGGCCTCTCTGCAAGGAATAAGAGGGATTCAGCCATCACCAATGATCAGACTCCAGACTACCCACACACTGACTAACGTCTGCACGGATCAGCACTTCACCAGATCTCAAGGTTACTTGGAAGACGTCTAAACTTAGCAGAGCCATTTCTATTGATCTTCTGTGTATAAGTCTATTGATCTCTGTGTGTGTGGGTGTGAGGCCGCATCTCTGAGAACAGAATGGTGGCGGATAGAAAAGCAGGAAAATATGCAGGCGGTAAAGGTCTCAGTAATAGGGAAAATTATTCATCTCTTAAACCAAAACCTGTAGACTGTGAGGGTAGCTGGAAATCTTAAGGTACCGTCACACGCAGCAATTTTGCTTGCAATTTCAATGGCAATTTTCTGGTTGCAGTGAAATCATGGACATATTGTTCCATTTGTGCACAGCAACAAAATAGAACAATGTGTCCATGATTTCACTGCAACCAGCAAATTGCCAGTGAAATTGTTAGCAAAATTGCCGCGTGTGACGGTACTTTTAAACAATCAATTTGGAGATTTAAAGGTATACTTTATAACTAATTTTTTCCAGTTTGTTTATTTAAAAGCCTGCTGCCCTGTGTAGCCTGAGCCTGCGCCCCTGCGTAGTGAGAGCCTGTGGCCCATGTATTCTGAGCCTGCAGCCCTGTGTAGCCTGAACCTGCTCCCCTGTGTATTGTGAGCCTGCGGCCCCATGTATTCTGAGCCTGCGGCCCTGTGTAGCCTGAGCCTGCAGCCCTGTATAGCCTGAGCCTGCGCCCCTGTGTAGTGTGAGCCTGCGGCCCCTTGTATTCTGAGCCTGCGGCCCCTGTGTAGTGTGAGCCTGCGGCCCCATGTATTCTGAGCCTACAGCCCTGTGTAGCCTGTGCCTGCGCCCCTGTGTAGTGTGAGCCTGCGGCCCCTTGTATTCTGAGCCTGCGGCCCCATGAATTCTGAGCCTACAGCCCTGTGTATCCTGAGCCTGCGCCCCTGCGTAGTGAGAGCCTGTGGCCCCATGTATTCTGAGCCTGCAGCCTGTGTAGCCTGAACCTGCTCCCCTGTGTATTGTGAGCCTGCGGCCCCATGTATTCTGAGCCTGCGGCCCTGTGTAGCCTGAGCCTGCAGCCCTGTATAGCCTGAGCCTGCGCCCCTGTGTAGTGTGAGCCTGCGGCCCCTTGTATTCTGAGCCTGCGGCCCCTGTGTAGTGTGAGCCTGCGGCCCCATGTATTCTGAGCCTACAGCCCTGTGTAGCCTGTGCCTGCGCCCCTGTGTAGTGTGAGCCTGCGGCCCCTTGTATTCTGAGCCTGCGGCCCCATGAATTCTGAGCCTACAGCCCTGTGTAGCCTGAGCCTGCGCCCCTGTGTAGTGTGAGCCTGCGGCCCCATGTATTCTGAGCCTGCAGCCCTGTATAGCCTGAGCCTGCGGCCCCTGTGTAGTCTGAGCCTGTGGCCCCGTTATTCTGCACCTGCAGGCCCCGTGAAGCTTGTAACATGTTACATGAGCCCTACAGCCCCGTGTCACAAAGCACTCACTGATCTCCGGGACACCAGTCAAGGAAAACACTGCGGGCAGCCGGCTAAAGCGCTCAAACAGTGAAATCCATGATGCATTGCCCCCTGGAAATTTGAATATGCAAATGGAGTCCGTGGAGCCTCGATTAAGAGTCTCAAACACGGGACTAGCCAGACATCCCTCCAGGGAAGGACCTAGCCCTGGGGTGGAATCCTTGCGGAGACCACCATAACCAGGATATTAAGTGGCCCCTTTAGTTAATATCCCACTCAGTTACGAGTTAAGGATATGACACGGGAATTAACAGAGCCAGGTATCCATCCACAGACAGCTGTTTTGGGGTATTGCTCCTCATCAGTGTGGAGTAGGATTCTGGCTAGGTGGGAGCAATGCCATGTAGACCAACATCACAAAGCACTCACTGAACTCAGGGAGACCAGTCAAGGAAAACACTGCGGGCAGCCGGCTAAAGCGCTCAAACACAGTGAAATACATGATGCATTGCCCCCTGGAAATTTGAATGTGCAAATGGAGTCCGTGTAGCCTCATGTAGCCTGAGCCCCTGCAGCCCCGTGTAGCCTGAGCCTGCACACAACTAAAAAGAGAGGGAAATTGTTCAGAGATGCGTAGGGACCTGGGGTGAGGAAATTTAAAGCATATGCACAAGTAGAAGGCAAGGAGTATAATAAATAAAAGCAAGCGAAATCTCCCACCAACCTAAGAGAGGACAAGAGGAAAGATATTGGGAACACAAACACAGAACAGTAAAACATCTTGTTTCTGCCTAGCGAGCAAAAATTCCTTTAATTGCAGGGCTGGAACCAGGGCTGTGGAGATCAGTAAGCCAAACCTCTGTCTCAATTTCCCTGACTCTGACTCCAATTCAACCAAAGTGGACACCAACTCAGACTCCACGACTCTATCTCTACAACCCTGGCTGTGAAGTCAGTAAGCCAAACATCTGACTCCCGACTCCTCAATTTCCTTGAATCCGACTCAGACTCCACCAAAATGGACACCGACTCCAACTCCACAGCCCTGGCTGGAACTCCTTAGTAGTGATGAGCGAGCAATAAGCTGCTCATTTTCTCTCTATTTGAAACAAGCAAGTTGATTGTATGGGCTCGATTCGAGTACTGAGTATAATGGATGTCAATGGGAAGCTCGAGAATTTAAGGACTCGAGTTTCCCATTGACTTGCATTATACTCGGTACTCTAGTTGAGCCTGTCCAAATGTCTGACTTGCTCAATTTGAGAACCGAGCTCTCGAGCAGCTTAGTCCTTGCTCGTCACTTCAGTGCTTGGTGTTCGAAATGAGCAGGTCGGAAGGTCGGATGAGCTCAACTTGTGTATGGAAGGCAGTGGAAAACTCAAGCATTTTTATTGGAAGACTCTTACGGAAAATTGTTTTGAGTTTCTCAGACTTCCATTACACTTGGTGCATGAGTTGAGCCCATCAGAGCATGCATCATTTTGACTACCGAGCACTTGAGCATTGACGTGCTCGCTCATCGCTACGCCTTAGCTGTAACCCACCATAGTATTACATGGGACAATATAGGATAGATGATAGTTCAATGATCTGAGGGCGTCTAACTGCTGTGACCAGCACCGATCGGCATAACCATTAGAACGTGTGGCAGTTCGAATGCCTGTCCGTCACCCCATTCATTCCTAATGGGGCTGCCAGAAACAGCTGAGCGCAGTGCTCGGTGACCTCATAGAGTGTAAATGGAGCAGTGGTGGAGCCTGTGCACTATTGCTCTATTCTAAGGTGTCTGCACTGCCGATTTGGTGCAGGTCCCAGTGGTCAGATCTCCCTGATCAATAAATTATCGCTTATCCTAACCCCATTAAGCCTGAAAGGTGTTATAAATACAGTGGATTGCTCCCATTCTGGTGATAGTGAACGGGCAGACACTTGATTGACCCCTTTTTTCCCTCCATTTACCATTGTAAACTATGTAAATATTCCTTATTCTTCTTTGTATTTTCCATTTTAGGAAAGTCTGACTTTCTTAAGCAACGACCTGATTCTTAACATAAACTCGTCTTTATGACAGGACCAGATGTAACTGGGTAACTTTTCATAAAATCCACACTCCATGTCTGTGTCCCGCAAATCAGACAGAAAATGAGCCATCTTCGCTGCAACCCCCATCATCCCCAGAGGTCCCAACTGCAGCAGCGGCTATACCGGCCGCATTCCACGGGTGGCGTCACGACACCCTTTTATTTTTAAAACGTTTCTTTTATTTTTTCTCTTCATTTTTCCAATACCCCTTTTTAACTGCTCACCTGACGAGGGGATCACAGACCGGGTCACGCCACCGTGACTACGGAGATACATAATATATTCAATAATCAGAAAACACAGACATTTCTTAAAGGGAAATTTCATACTATATTTACATAATGGTGTTTCTCGCTTCTGATAATGCTCCAAGTTGAGACATTTCTGTATACCTGCAGTCACCACCATAGGAAGATTTATAGCATAATGGATACATATATTCTGGTAGTCAGTGTATAATCTGTATACAGTAAAACTCCTGAGCTCCCCCTAGTGGCATACGTAGACAAAATTATCTTCAAACACAGACAGTTACTTTAGTGATAAAGATGGAGCAGGATTTAGTACTGTGGTTATATAGCGACTATACTGACAGATGAATTATGAAAAAACTAGTATTTTAACACTGACGATTCACTGATTTTTCTACCCTTTTGACATAGGAAACCTGTCCGATGATCCAGTCTGACTTTTTGGCAGTTGTCTCTCTACTCCTGGCCTATCTGGGGGTAATAATGGCGGCCCAATCTTTTGTTTCACCTTGTACATCTTTTTTCATAAGTTCATTTCCTCTCTTCTCGGCAGCGTATCTATCAGCTGCTCGCTCTCTTTCATTCCTGGCTATTTTTATCTTCTTATCACAATTATTTCCTCCAGCAAGTAGTTTCCTGGCGCTGGATTTGACTGCAGGGGTCGTGCAGCGTTCTGTGCCGAGCAGGTGCTGAGCCTGTAATCATTTACTGGAGAAGTCAGCCGTGAGTCCTCGTCCAAGGAGTGACTATAGCGGAGAGCTGCGGGGTGGCGGGTGGGCAGAGCCCTGTGTAATGGGGGTGAAGGCTGGAGAATGGTGTATGGGGGATGGATAGAATATTATTTTTTTACACCATAAATAAGAAAGATCTTGATTTTTTTTTTTTTTTTATATTTTTACAGAAAATAGAACAGTATTGATTGATCTTCATTCCCTATTTCTTACTTAGCGATTTTACCTAAAATGGGTCAAATGTGTTCTTTGGATATCATTAAATGGAATCTGTCAGCAGGTTTTTGCTACCTCATATGTCAGCAACATAATGTAGGAAAAGAGATTCTGAATCCAACAATGTATCGCGTAGCTTACTGGCTGCAGCCGTTCTGTAACAATCAAAGCATTCAGGTTCATCCATGTAGCAGAGTTGGGAGAGCTGCCCCTGCCCACACCGGCTCTAAGTAGAGATTGTGCATTGATTTTGAAGTATCAATCACAGAAGGGGGCGTGTCAGACTGCTCCATGTGTGAGTCTCTGGTCCTGCAATGTTAATCACAGGGTGATAAAGCCTTTAGTTTAAGTAAACAATAGCTCACACACTGATGAGGTTTTTTTTAAACTCTTACAGCATGTTGTCCTCAGCTTGCATTGCTAAATCCCGCTGACAGATTCCCTTTTAGTGCATTATTTGTGAGGGTCTCATCCCACAAGCTTTTATAGGAGCCCTGCTGTTAGTCTTAAAGGGGATGTTCAGTATAAAAAAAGACACTGTCAAACACCCTATTGTTGCGTTTTAAGTTCATTGACCAGAATGGAGAGTGGGTACAATGAGTGCTCTTCACTCTGGAGGACCTGCATAGTCTTGTATTACACAGATGACCCATTGACATGAATGATCACTGTATAATGCTTCATTAACATTTCAACTGTGGTGGAGCTGCAGAAAAATTAAATACTTATTGGCAGGTTTCTCCAGGACTGATCGCTGGGATTTACAGCAAAGACTCAGATGAATTGCCACTGGTGACCAGTCTGTAAACCAAGTCCTATGAGGAACAGTTACAGGATTTGGGAATGTTTAGCTTGCGAAAGAGAAGACTGAGAGGAGCTGTCTACAAATATCTCTAGGGCTGTCCCACTGTAGAGGGATTAGCTTTTTTCTCATTTGCACAAGGAAAGACTAGAAGCAATGGGATGAAACTGAAAGGGAGGAGACACCGATTCGATATCTGGGGTTGGACCATATGGTCCAGGAGGTCCCTTCCCACGATGACCTGGGAGGTCCCTTCCCACGATGACCTGGGAGGTCCCTTCCCACGATGACCTGGGAGGTCCCTTCCCACGATGACCTGGGAGGTCCCTTCCCACGATGACCTGGGAGGTCCCTTCCCACGATGACCTGGGAGGTCCCTTCCCACGATGACCTGGGAGGTCCCTTCCCACGATGACCTGGGAGGGTCCCTTCCCACGATGACCTGGGAGGTCCCTTCCACGATGACCTGGGAGGTCCTTGCACACTATGACCCGGGTGGTCCCTGCACACTATGACCCGGGAGGTCCCTTCACAAGATGACCCGGGAGGCCCCTTCACACGTTGACCCGGAAGGCCCCTTCACACGTTGACCCGGAAGGCCCCTTCACACGTTGACCCGGAAGGCCCCTTCACACGTTGACCCGGGAGGCCCCTTCACACGTTGACCCGGGAGGCCCCTTCACACGTTGACCCGGGAGGTCCCTTCACACGTTGACCCGGGAGGTCCCTTCACACGTTGACCCGGGAAGTCCCCTCACACGATGACCCGGAGGTCCCTTCACACGATGACCCAGGAGCTCTCTTCATATGACCCCGGAGATCCCTTCACACGATGACCAGGGTCCCTTCACATGACCTAGGAGGTCCTTTCACACGATGACCTGGGAGCTCTCTTCATATGACCCAGGAGATCCCTTCACACGATGACCAGGGTCCCTTCACATGACCTATGAGGTCCCTTTAAACGATGACCTAGGAGGTCCCTTTAAACGATGACCCAGGAGGCCCCTTCCAACTCTACTGTTTAAGGGTATGTGCCCACAGGACATTTTTTGAGCAGTCCTGAACGCAGCAAAACCTGAACTGGTTTCAAGGATCCTAGTGTCCTTGCCAGGAGATTTGCTGATTTCAGGTTCTGCGTTTTTTGTGCATTTTTTGCTGCGTTTTTCCTGCGTTTTTCCCATTGACTGCACCAAAAACGCAGAAAAAGAGCATGTCAATTCTTTCGGGGCCTTTCACACTTGCGTTTTTTTACTGATTTGGAAGATCAGGAAAAAACCTGATTCTTACAGGATTCATTTTTTTTGCTCATTCTCTTTAATGATTTCAGGAGAAAACATGAAGCAACAAGATTCTACCTGACAAAATAAAAGTGAATGTGCATCCATGTTGAGGGGGGGGGGGTTTGGGAGGGGGTGCTGGTGCTGGGGGGGGGGGTGCGATGTGGTGCTGGCGTTTGCGGCGGCCCTCCTACCTGCGCGAGTGCGCTCCTGGGAGTCGGACGGGCAGAGGAGGGGCGGGATCAGGCAGGGGAAGCAGGAAGCTTTCTGCTTCCCTTGCCTGACCCTCCTTTCCTCTGACGGCGGCTTGCGGGGGTCGGCTGGGGGCCCCCCTGCAGGCTTGAAGGGGCCCCCTAGCCGGTCGGGGCCCTGGTGCAGCTGCACCACGGTAGTTCCGCCCCTGGATCAAGGTGTAGCTCTTTTTCTGCAGGGTGCATTGATTCTCAGCTGTGAGGCCTCTGTTCCTTGCATACATTTTTTCCTGCGACTCTTTCACCTTCCTGTTTCCAGTAATCTGCTCCTTTATGTCTGATAGGATCTAATGCTTCCTACTTCTCTACAGAGCCACAAAGTGTTTCCAGGTTTTCTTGCTGTTTAGCTCTGCGGCCGGCTCAGCTTAGCAGCTGGAAGAAAATGAATTGTGGATTTCTTACAATAGCTGAATAGAGGATGATGGTTTTTGGTCTCGATGCTCCATGTGCCGCCTCTTCATATGAGGTGATGCTTCGCCAATGTCATCTGAATATTATCATGCATACAATAAATCTGTTTTGTTTCAATTTTCATGTCATTTAGGCCCCTTTCACATCAGTGTTTTCTCAAAATGTTGCACATCCGTCAAATTTACCGCATCTGCCGATTAACGGCTGCACTTGCGGCACACTTGCAGCAAGCCCCATGCATTGTCTGTGGGGCTTGCGGCAGGTGCAGTAAGTGTGGTATTGCTGCGGCTCCAGCAGTTGCGGCCGCGGAAAAAAAACCGCTGACCGAGTTTTTTTTTTTTTTTGCTGCCACAACTGCCGCAAGTGCCTGATCGCGGTAATACCGCACTTGCCGCACCTGCCACAAGCCCCTTAGACAATGCATGAGGCTTGCTGCAAGCGTGCCGCAAGTGCAACCGTTAGGCGGAAGATAAAGTAAATCTGCCACATTTTGGAAAGAATGCTTATGTGAAAGGGGCCTTAGGCTACGTTCACACACTGCTTTTTTTTTGCGCACGCTTTTCAAAAAAGCGCAAGTGCGTGAGTCTACCAACAAAGTGAATATGGTGTTTGACACCAACAAGAAGAGGAATATATTGTTCACATGGTGCCCAAAACATAAAGCGGAAAGTTCAGAGGCAGGAAATGGGAG
Organism: Allobates femoralis; assembly: GCA_033576535.1. Taxonomy (NCBI): domain Eukaryota; kingdom Metazoa; phylum Chordata; class Amphibia; order Anura; family Aromobatidae; genus Allobates; species Allobates femoralis. The sequence continues at coordinate 56,319,161 of JARQOC010000010.1, read as the reverse complement.
CGGTGGTCCTGATCTGGGTGGGGGGTCACAGCTCCTCCCAGGTGTCCCTGCCTTTTGGAATAACCATCACTCTTTCCAGGCTTGTTTACAGGCAGGCATGTGGAGGGCAGAGGGTAACGTGGTTTATCAACTGGTAACAGGTGGAAATCACCATTCTCTCCCAATAACAGCATTATCTCCGGAGCTGTAAATCATTGTTACTGTAGCTCCCTCTGTATATTAAAGCTTTTATCTCGAATCTTTTCTGGGATCCATGGATACAACACAACAATAACATTTCCTATCTGGCTGCTGGGAAGAAATGTTATGTTTCAATTAGTTTTTAAAGTGCTATAGAATTAATAGCGCTATATAATATAAATAAATAAATATTATTATTAACATCTGTTATTAATGGATACATTTGTGTTAAAGTCTAAAATGTGTATACCTGTTTTGGAGACGTTCAGAGAGAACCAGGGCTCTGCTCTTCTGAGCTATGAATGCACCATTGTCAGAGGGTGTAAAAGTAGTAATGGCAGAAACAGGTGAGTGATGGGGAATGAGAAAAGGAATGAAAGAACGACTGAAGAGAATGACCAATGGATGATTGTATCATACAGGAGAATGATCGCTATGACTGGGATGATGGGAATGGAAGGTATAGGGGAAGGAATGATGGCGTTGACAGGAAGATGGGAGGTATAGGGGACTATTATTTTTTTATGCATAGTTTTGCACAAATAAATTTTGAATTATGAAGAACATGGTCGTATGCTGGAGTTTCTTCAAAGTTTAACCATTGACGGACTTCAGACGTCCTACTCTGAGCATGAACTGGAACACGGGTGATTCCAGTGTAGCACCATTCCCCTTCCCCATTCCTTCATTTGAACATAGGGGAACAATGATGGCAATGCTGGGTGGTTGGTGGGAGGGATAGGGGAAGGCAGTGCTTTTTTTCTTATCGCCACGACAGCACCCACATGAGAGAGGGGATCCGCCCACCAGGACAGGAAACCTACAGATAAAAAGGGGCGGTCCCCCTCGCTCCCTCAGTTTGGTTTCCTGTCCTGATGGGAACCTACAGTAATGGCTTACCTGGGTTCAATCAGCCTCTGTGTCGGTGTCTGTGGGAACGGCAGGGCCTGGAACGCCAGATGCAGCGTCGGGAAGTCCTGCTTCAGGCTCTCCCCTCGACTGAGGATGGATGTCATGAGGTCAGCGTGTGACATCACCCTGACTCATGGGAGCGTGGTGCAGTTGGAACAGTCTGCACTCATCCGTGACCAGGCAGCTTGGGATAGGTAAGATTTTCTGACTGAGCGGCCGGCTGGTGTGGATGGCGGGCCCCTTGCCTCCTGGGGGCTGGGGCTCTGGGGCGGTGGCGTTTCACCGCCATTTCGCGGGGCATGAAGGCTGCGTCCGGTGGCGGGCGGGCCTGTGCTTCCGGCGGGGGGCGGGGCGTCGCGGCTCCGGGGCCCGGGGCTCTGGGGGGTGCGGGGGTTTCGCTGTGACCGCGGCGGTCGGCGGCCTGGTGCCTTCTGCGCCGGCTTCCGGGTTGCGCCGGCGCCTGCGCACTGAATACAATCGCTCCTGACCCGGAAGTGTTCCGGAGTGCTTCCGGGCGGCCGGGGAGGTGGCCCCATCACTGAGGATTCTGGCAGACATAAGGGGCGGTACTGGTCTCCAGGGTGCCGTCCATGATGTCTTCTCCTGGGGCAGGAGGGCTGCATCCACCGGATGGGGACATGCAGCCGGCCGGCAAGACTCGCAGCACTGGGAGCCGTAGCAAGGATGGCGGATCTGCTGAGAGAAGTGAGCGCAGCAAGACTGGGACACAGTCTTCTCAGGCTGGCCCTCCACCTCCTGAACCGGTCAGTAGTTACACAGCTTGCTGGGTTAGTGTGTTCTCTCCTGTTATGCTGCTGGGGCCAATTTTCCCTGTGTTTTTCTGTTCTTTCTGTCTCTTCTTAGGCTAAGAAAGCAAAAAAAGTGAGACATAAGGAATGTGCTCTTTGTATGCAGCCCCTTCCTGATTCCTATGCTAAACGGTTATGTCAGGCTTGTATTGCTCAGACATTGCAGGAAGAGTCCTCGGTTAAGACTGCTGATATTAGGTCTATGATACGTGAGGAGCTGCTTTCCCTTCGTGAGATGGCTGACCCTCAGGCTCCTTCCTCCAGATCTAGGAAGCGTGTGTCCCCTGATATATCTTCACCTACGGGCAGTCCAACTGGGTCTCCTGGGGTGTCCAGGTCTCGATCACCTTCTCCTGGGTCCTCATCCTCGTCCTCAGATGATGAAGGGAAGTCCTGTTTTCCCCTGGAGAGTGTGGACAATCTGGTCAGATCCATTCGACACACGATGGGCGTTCCAGATTGTAAGGAGTCTCGCTCAGCCCAAGATATAATGTTTACAGGTCTCTCAGAAAAACGGAGACGCTCTATTCCCATTGTGGGGGCCCTTAAAGATCTGGTTCGTCGAGAATGGGATAAGCAGGATAGACGTGGTTCCCTTCCTTCCTCTTCCAAGCGTCGATATCCCTTCGAGGATGAGGACTTGACGGCTTGGTCTAAGGTGCCTAAGGTGGACGCAGCGGTCGCCTCTACATCCAGGCGTTCCTCGCTTCCAGTTGAAGATGCGGGCTTGTTAGCTGACCCGCTGGACCGCAAAGCGGAGATGCTGCTCAAACGGTCTTGGGAGTCCTGTACTGGAGCCTTCAAGCCAGCTATTTCCGCTACCTGTACGGCCAGGTCTATGATGGTCTGGGTAGATGAACTGGAGGATCAGATAAAGTCTGGGGTTCCCAGGACTCAGTTGTTGTCTTCTCTGCCTTTGATTCGGGGTGCCTCGGCTTATCTAGCAGATGCTTCAGCAGACTCCCTGCGCCTGGCGGCTCGATCTGCGGGATTGACCAATTCGGCTCGTCGTGCCCTGTGGCTTAAAGGGTGGAAAGGGGATGCTCAGTCTAAGGCCAAATTATGTGCCCTCCCTTTCAGAGGTGAGTAACTCTTTGGTGCCGAATTGGATGAGATTCTGGCCAAGGCAGCTGATCGTAAGAAGGGGTTTCCTAATCCGGCTATTCCGTCCTATAGGAGAGCCTTCAAGAGACGTCCGTTCGGACAGAAGAGGTCTTACCGGGAGAACCGGGACCGTTGGGAACCCAAGGAGGGTAAACACCGGGGTGCCCTGTTTGGGGGGCCCTCCTTTAAGCCCAATAGGAAATTCCAGTAATGCGGAGCTCCCAGTGGGGGGTAGATTATCTCACTTCGCTCACCGATGGAGCATTGTCACCTCCAATCCCTGGATTTCTCGGTTGATCTCCTCCGGTCTCCAGTTGGAGTTTCTCCGCCCTCCTCCAGATTCCTTTGTGCTCACCTCTCCTCCCGCTCATCATGCCCTTGCCCTGAAGCTGGAGATTCAGTCTCTTTTGTCCAAAAGCGTTCTTGTTGAGGTTCCGGTGGGCCAGGAAGGAAAGGGGTTCTATTCCCCCTTGTTCTTGGTTTCTAAGCCCGATGGGTCTTTTCGTACGATTATTAATTTAAAGAAGTTAAATTCCTTCCTGGTCTTCCGGTCCTTCAAAATGGAATCTATTCATTCCACGATCAAATTGTTGTTCCCTAGATGCTTCATGGCGGTCTTGGATCTGAAGGATGCTTATTACCATCTCGCAGTCCACGCCGATTTCCAGCGGTTTCTTCGGGTGGCGGTCGTCTGGGAGGGGCAGACTCGGCACTTTCAGTTTGCTGCAATGCCCTTTGGTCTGTCGATGGCTCCGCGAGTTTTTACCAAACTAATTTCGGAGGTGATGTCTTACTTAAGACTGCAGGATACTCTTATTGTGCCTTATTTGGACGATTTTTTGATCATAGGTAACTCTTCCGTTCAGTTTCAGGCTCGCCTGTCTAATACCATCTCGTCCCTACAGGCCTTGGGATGGATCATCAACTTGGAGAAATCCCGATTGTCTCCGGTAACGCGCCAGTCCTTTTTGGGTCTTCTCCTGGACTCCGTAAGTCAGTTGTGCCTCCTCCCAGACGACAAACAGTCCCATATACGGGCGAGGGTCCAGCGGGCGATTGCGCGCCCTTCCATGACCTTGCGGGAGGCCATGTCGCTCTTAGGGTCTCTCTCGTCTTGCATTCCTGCGGTGCAATGGGCTCAGTTTCATACTCGCCCGTTGCAACAGGCGGTTTTGCGGGCAGAGGTCTCTTTGGGTGGTCGGCTCCAGGGTCGCTTAACCTTGTCTTCAGAGGTTGTGAGATCCCTGGCCTGGTGGTTGAGGCCGGATGCGCTTTCTAGAGGTGTTCCCTGGGTGATTCGCCCTTCTCGGGTTATTCTGACAGACGCTAGCCCTGACGGGTGGGGGGCTCACCTGGGGTCTGACTTGGCTCAGGGACGATGGTCCGTGGAGGAATCCTCGGACTCTTCCAACTTACGAGAATTGAAAGCCGTCTACCTTGCTCTTCGTCATTTTCTCCCGCAGTTACGCAACAGGCATGTTCGGATTTTGTCAGACAACACCACGTCGGTGGCCTACATCAACAGGCAGGGCGGTACTCGCTCTCAGACTCTGCTGTCTACTGCAGTGGGCATTCTCACTCTGGCCGAAGCAAACCTGCTGTCCCTCTCGGCCCTTCATGTCAGGGGAGTCGACAATTCAACTGCGGATTTTCTGAGCCGTCATTCCCTCCACCAGGGCGAATGGGTCCTCTGTCGCCGGGTTTTCAGGCAGATTGTGGCCTTATGGGGACTTCCGGTCATCGATCTGTTCGCCACTCGGGCCAACAGGCAGGTTCCCCGGTTTGCCTCCCTGACGGTGCGGGACTCTCCGGAGATGGTGGACTCGCTCCAGTTTCCTTGGACCTTCCGTCTGGCTTATGCCTTCCCGCCTATGAACTTGCTGCCGGTGGTGATCAGGAAGATCAGGGACGAAGGGGCGAGGGTGCTCCTTATTGCCCCGTTCTGGCCCAGGAGACCGTGGTTTTCCTGGCTCAGGGCCATGTCCGTGTCGGATCCCTGGATTCTTCCCTCGGTGCCGGACCTGCTGTCTCAGGGTCCTTGCCGTCACCCTCGGGTGAAGGGCCTCCACTTGACGGCTTGGAACTTGAGAGGCGGCTGTTGAAATTACGTGGCTTCTCGGACGCTCTTATCGCCACTCTCCTTCTCAGTAGGAAGGCGGTTACAACTAGGATTTATGGTAGGGTTTGGAGAAAGTTCCTGGAGTTCCATACGGCTCCCTTTTCTCCGGTTGTGCCTATCCCTTCCATTCTGGAGTTTCTTCAGAAGGGCAGGGAATTGGGTCTTTCTGTCAGTACCCTTAAGGTCCACGTTTCGGCCTTGGGGGCTTTATATGGTTCAGACGTCGCGAGGGACCGCTGGGTCTCTCGGTTTATTGCAGCTTGTGAGCGTAGCACCCCGGTTCATATTGCCCGAATAGCCCCATGGGATTTAGATTTGGTCCTGGACGCCCTGATGGGGGAGCCCTTTGAACCTCTGGAGGCTGCTTCCCTTAGGTCCCTGTCTCTCAAGACTGCTCTGTTGGTGGCCCTCACTTCTGCTAGGCAGGTGGGTGATCTCCAGGCTTTGTCTATAGATCCTCCCTTCCTGTCCATCTTTCCCGATAGGCTTGTCTTGAAACCGGATCCTTCCTACCTCCCTAAGGTCGCGCCTCGGTTTCATAGGAGTCAGGAGATTTTTCTTCCTTCCTTTTTTCCTCATCCTACTTCCCCTGAGGAGCAACGGTTTCATACACTAGATGTCAGGAGACTAGTTTTACACTACCTTGATAGGACCAGCGCTTCTCGACAGAGTAGGGCTCTGTTTGTGTCCTTTCAGGGTCCTCGGAAGGGGTTTGCTGTTTCTAAGAGCACATTGTCTAGATGGATCCGAGATGCCATCTGCCTTGCCTACTCGGTGATGGGACGCTGTCCTCCGGAGGGTGTCCGTGCGCATTCTGCCAGGGCCATGGCTTCTTCACGGGCTGAACGCGCCGACGTCTCCATTGACGCTATTTGTAAGGCTGCGACTTGGTCGTCCCCTTCTACCTTTTATAACCACTATCGCTTGTCTTTGTCTTCTGACTCTGACTTGGCTTTCGGGAGATCTGTCCTCAGCACTGTTGTCCTCCCTAGTCTTGCTCTCTGCAATTCTCTCATGTGGGTGCTGTCGTGGCGATAAGAAAAGACATGATTACTTACCGGTAATTGTGTTTTATGGAGTCCACGACAGCACCCACTCACTTCCCTCCCTTGTCACGTTTTTATTGTGTGATTTGCTCCACTTGCATCGTGGTGGGGTTTGTTCTGTTGTTCATTGTTTTGGGTGTTGTTGGATTTGTTGTGCTTCTCTTAACTATGCGGTTCCTCTCATGCTCTGTAACCAAACTGAGGGAGCGAGGGGGACCGCCCCTTTTTATCTGTAGGTTTCCTGTCCTGGTGGGCGGATCCCCTCTCTCATGTGGGTGCTGTCGTGGACTCCATAAAACACAATTACCGGTAAGTAATCATGTCTTTTTGTAAAAGAATATTTACTAGTACTGAGGCGAAGTGGAGGGTGGGGGGTAGGGTGTGACGTCATGCACCAGCGGCTTGACGGGGGGTGGTGCTGTCAAGCGCCAGCTGCTTTGGTGAGGCGACGTCCGTGATTAAGAAGCAGGGGGGGTTTAGGCGGCGGCCATGATTGAGGAGAGCGGTGGGGGTCGGGGCTGCTGCTCTCAGGTGCCGGCGGCCGTGATTAAGGGGGGGGGGCTTGCTGTCAGGCGACCTGGTGATCCTGTGTACCAGGCAGTGGGCGGCATGTAGTGGACGGCAGTCCCCATATAGCTCCGCCCCCTCTGCATATTTTCCAGTACGCCGCATCGGCACATACCCCCACAAAAAAAGCACTGCGAGAAGGAATGATGCTGGTGACAGGTGGATGATAGTTATAGGGGAAAGATAGATCGCAGTGCCGGGTGGATGATGGGAGGTTTAGGGAAGGAATGATGGCAGTGACTGGTGGATGATGGGAGGTATAGGGGAAGGAATGTTGGTGGTGACAGGTGGATTATGGGAGGTATAGGAGAAATAACGATAGTGATGACAGGTAGATGATGGGAGGTATAGGGGAAGCAATAATGGCAATGTCTGGTGGTTGATCGGAGGTATAGGAGAAGGAATAATGGTGGTGACAGGTGGATGATGGGAGGTATAGGAGAAGAAATGATAGTGGTGACATGTGGATTATGGGAGGTATAGGAGAAAGAACGATAGTAGTGACATGTAGATGATAGGTAGATGACAGGCAGATGGTATAGAGGAAGAAATGGTGGTGACAGGTGGATTATGGGAGTTATAGGAGAAAGAATGATGGTGGTAACAGGTGGATGATGGGAGGTATAGTGGAAGAAATGATGGTGCTGAAAGGTGGATTATGGGAGCTATAGGAGAAAGAATGATGATGGTGGCAGGTGAAAGATGGGAACTATAGAAGAAGAAATGATTGTGGTGATAGGTGGATGAGGAGAGGTATAGAGGAAAAAAATTATGACAGTGACAGCTGGATGATGGGGGGTATAGGAGTAGGAATGATGGTGACAAGTGGATGATGGGAAGTATAAGGGAGGTATATGGGAAGGAATGATAGTGGTGACCGGGAATTATTTAAGTTTTGTCAGTTGGGATGGGTAAGGCTGAACTAATTTTAAGTCGTTTTTCATTTTCGATCTGGGACCCTCCATGTCTCCCAACAGGACATATGGATCATAGTTGTCTTACCAGCTCGGTCCTGGCATGGACACTGTATTGGTTTGGAGCACGGCCTGCATGTCCCCTGTCTGTTCGCTAATAACACTGCCGGTCTATGTAGCCAAAGCGCAATCAGCCTATTAGCGTAATAATACATCTGCGGTAACTAACAGCTCATTCATCAGAGGCTGAATTAATTGGACAGATGAACAATGTGTCTTTATAACAGATAAACAGATGTTTCTAATATTTTACATTTTATCTGAGTCATTCATGCATAATTTGTCTTTTTATTTCATGGTGCTACTACTAGAAACAATTGTTCATTATAGCAATGGGTACTGCGGGCTATTCATTCTAGTGGCCACATTAACAAGCCCTCAACATGGAGCTGGAGGTCTAAATTCCAAGCATTTCTCATGCCCTGGATTGCTGCAGCCTAGAATTATTAGTGGATACAACAAGGAAAAAAATATTGAAAATGAGTAAATACATTTTATATCAATATAGTTTACAAATTTAATAGGTTATCTTCTAACACAGTCCTATCGTTTAACTTAAGCTTTAATGTCACACATACACACGTGGTCAAATTGTTGCTACCCCTCGTTTAATGAAAGAAAACCCATAATGGTCACAGAAATATCTTGAGTCTGACAAAAGTAATAATAAATAAAATCTATGAAAGTGAACAAATGAAAGTCAGACATTGATTTTCAACCCTGCATCCACAGAATAAAAAAAAAAATTAAACCCATGAAATAGACCTGGACAGAAATGATGGTCCCCCTGAAAATAATGTGACAAAAGGGACATTTTAAATCAAGGTGTGCCCACTAATTGTAGACACCTGTGATGCCAGTCTTGTAATCAGTCAGTGGGCCTGTAAATGGGGCTACAGATACTGTGCTGTTTGGCGACATGGAGTGTATCGCACTCAACATGGACCATAGGAAGCAAAGGAAAGAGTTGTCTCAGGAGATTAGAAAGAAAATTATAGACAAGCATGTTAAAGGTAAAGGTTATAAGGCCAACTCCAAGCAGCTTCATGTTCCTGTGACTACAGTTGCACATATTATTCAGAAATGTAAGATCCATGGGATTGTAGCCAACCTCCCTGGACGTGGCCGCAGGAAGAAAATTGATGACAAATCAAAGAGACGGAGAATACGAATGGTAGCAAAAGAGCCCAGAAAAACTTCTAAAAAGTTTAAAGGTGAACTTCAAGCTCCAGGAACATTAGTGTGAGATCGCACCATCCATCGTTGTTTGAGCTAAAGTGGACTTCATGGGAGATGATCAAGGAGGACACCATTGTTGAAAAAGAATCATAAAAAAGCCAGATTGGAATTTGCCAAGCTACATGTTGACAAGCAACAAAGCTTGTGGGAGAATGTCCTATGGACAAATGAGATAAAAATAGCACTTTTTGGCAAGGCACATCAGCACTAGGTTCACAGATGAAAAAATGAAACGTATCAAGAAAATAACACTGTCCCTACTGTGAGATTTTGTTATGTTCTGCAGCTGCTTTGCTGCATCTGGCACAGGGTGTCTTGAATCTGTGCAGGGTACAATGAAATCTCAAGACTATCAAGGGATTCTTGAGAGAAATGTGCTGCCCAGTGTCGAGAGAGCTTGGTGTAAGTCGCAGGTCATGGGTCTTGCAACAGGATAATGACCCAAAACACACAGCTAAAAACACCCAAGAATGGCTAAGAGGAAAACATTGGGCTATTCTGAAGTGGCTTCTATGAGCCCTGACCTAAATCCTATTGAGCATCTATTGAGCATCTTTGGAAAGAGCTAAAACATGGAAAAGGCAACCTTCAAACACCAGACAGCTGGAGCTCTTTGCTCTTGAGGAGTCGCCAAATACCTGGTGGAGAGAAGCAGAAGTCTCATTGACAGTTACAGGAAGAGAGTTTTTAGAGTGGCACAATTGTGTGATCCACTAGTCACACGTTATAATGTACAAGTATTAATTGAGAAAAAAACTTGTAAGAATGACCGAGATCGAGGAATTGGTCACCGAATATAGGTAAACTTTATCAAAACTTTATTTTACAAGGAACACGGAGCACAAACCTTAAAAACAATTAAGAGTGTGGATAAACATGCCTAGGATAATACAAGTCATGGGGTATACACAAAAACCTCAAAAAAGTGCGCACTCAAAGTACATAGTGTTGGTGACAAAGAGAACCACTGTCAAGATCAAAATGGACAACAGAGCTCAATAAGTCCTTAAATATCCAACAAAAGAATTATGCTGCTGAATGAAAACCTGGTTTTTGACACACCAATGCTGTATTATAAACGGACAATATAGCAAAGAAATAGATCATGTGAAGATAAGTCTGCCTAAAGAGCACATACATTTAAGGCCCCTTTTCATCAGCGGTATTATAAAAATGCGGCAGTTGCGGTAAAAAAAATGCAAGTGCGGTTTTGGCACTGGATGCAGATGCGACCGCGAAAAACCCGCGGCTGACCGCGTTTTTTTCACGGCCGCATCTGCCGCAAGTGCCGAAAACGGAACTATATCGCACTTGCCGCACCGGCCGCAAGCCCCATAAACATTGCATGGAGTTTGCCGCAGGTGAACTGCAAGTGCGGCCGTTATGCGGTAAATGCGGCAGTTGCGGTTTTTTTACCTCAACTGCCACGATCAGCGCTTACCACTGATGTGAAAGGGGCCTTAGACAGAGTTCATATCACAAAGGGCATACCCGTATGAGAGCATTACCTCAAAGAGCTTGCTGATCAAATGAAAAACCAGGTTAAACAAGTACAAGTAAAAGAACAGTTATGTTGCAATAAAGTGTGAGGAAAGCATATTTAATAGTATAAAGGTGAAGAGCTCTCTGGTGTCACTGAAGTCCCTGAGAACACAACAATATTTAAACATGCTATAGTAAGATAAATTTCCCTGGCTATAGCCCACTGAGAAAGCAAAAAGAGAGAAAAGAGCTCTGGAGAAGGAGCGGTCAATGATGGTGGGAACCCAATAATAGAGTGGTTATGTCACCTATAGCCTAAGTGCAGAATCGCAGGCATGGGCAAGAAGGACCCCCCGACACCCTAGGCGTGTCGTTGCTTCTGGGGACAACTTCTTCAGGGGTAAGGAGCTGTCAGTATGTTGCGCTGTGTACCTTATATATCCATCGGTAAATGCAGGCGCCCTCGTTCCTTCCGCCGTGTGGTGGCGTTCGGAATCCTGTTATGCGCAGGCGCAAGTAAAGCAGGAAGTTTGCCAGCCGTCGTTAAGCTGGTCATTGCTAATAGAGCGTAGACCAACCGGTCATTGCTAATAGCGCGCAGGGCAAAAGAAGCGAGATGCTTCCAGCCTAGCGAGTAAAAAAAAGCTGGAATGGGCAGTGGAGGCAAAACACTGGGTGTTTAAGTATATGTAAGGGGAAAAAAAATCAATATTATACAAGAAAAGGAAAAGAGGGAAACTAGAAGCATTAAAAGGAATGGATGAAAAGGGAATAAAAGTCATTAAGTGGTTCCCCCTAAGGAATGAAAAAAAAAAAAAAAAAGGGGGGGGGGGGGGGAGAGAGAAACATGTTGCATTTCTGGTGCGGACGAGACTGGGTGATTTGTGCGCAGGCATCCGCTGCTCACAGACCACATATGGGAGTGAATGGGTGCGCACGGTCATGCGCAGTCAAGCGCAGCACCGTGCGCTCCCATTATAAAGATAGAGGCTGGCAGTGCAGCGCTCACATTGCGGCTCCCCTCTGCAGAACGCTGCGGAGGGGAACGCTAATGTGAAAGCACCCTAAACGAGGGGTAGCAACAATTTTGACCACGTGTGTATTAACAAAATAATTTTTATTTTATTTTATAACACTATACATATTAAATGATTTCCTGAAATATTGCAGTTTTCACTCTGGTCAACAACCAGATGAAGTGTAAAGGAAATGATACAGGGTTTCATAAATGTTTTAAAAATATAAATCTAAAAATTGTAACATACATTTGTATTCATCCCCCTCTAGTCTGATACCCCTAAATTAATTCTGAATGACTAATTGCCTCCAGAAATCAATTAGTAAATTGAGTACACCTATGAGTAATATATTCTAAGTAAAAATGCTGCTATTTTGTGAAGGCTTTAGAGATTAGGGATCAAAAAGCATCAAGAAAACCAAGGAATACACCAGACAAGTCAGGGATAAAGTTGTGGAAAAGAGTAACGCAGGGTTAGATTATAAAATAAAACAGTCCAAGCTCTGAATATCTCACAAAGAACTGTTCAGTCCATCATCCAAAATGAAAGGAGTATGGGACAGCTACAACTTATCAAGACAAGACACAGCCTTCCACCTGAACTGATATCCCATGCAAGGAGAACACTTTTTGTTTTGGAGAAGCAGCTGGGAGGCCCATGGTCACTGGAGGAGCTGCACTCACTATTCTGCTGGTGGAGTCACTATGTACATACATTACATTACTGATCCTGAGTTACATCCTGTATTATACTCCAGAGCTGCACTCACTATTCTGCTGGTGGAGTCACTATGTACATACATTACATTACTGATCCTGTACTAATCCTGAGTTACCTCCTATATTATACTCCAGAGCTGCACTCACTATTCTGGAGTAGTCACTGTATACATACATTACATTACTGATCCTGAGTTACCTCCTGTATTAAACTCCAGAGCTGCACTCACTATTCTGCTGGTGGAGTCACTGTACACATACGACACCCTCTGAGACCATGAGTACTCGGTAACCGGGCCAGTCGTTTCGGTGGGAGGTCACGGTGGCGGTGACCCGGCTCCGTGGCCCTGGGCGTGCAGTAAAAGGGGATTATTTACAGGGGATAGTTTGTCATTCTACCTGTGGTATTCAGCCAGGAGTGACCGACGCTGCAGGATATTGCCAGTGGGGCAGATGGTAGTGCAGCCGAAATGGTAAAGCTCCCCACAGGTGGAGCTGAGCCCCAGGGATGGTGTGAACAGTCTATAGTGGTGGTGGTGATGATGATGATCGTTGGGGTGCACTGGGTATGCAGTTACCTTTACTTGCTGATCAGCAAGACTACCCAGCCGGGTGCTGTGCTCTTCCATGGTGGGGATCGGCCAGCTCCCAGGCGATCGGGATCACTCCTCCGAGACACGCTTCTTGGCCTCTCCTGGTTGCCCTCTCCATGCGCTGTATACTCACCCTCCTACCCAGCGCTTTGTGGACAGGGTCCCAGGCTGATGGCTGTTGGCCTTGTCAGGCGACTGCTTCGGCATGTCCCCTGACCCTAATTCTAGTAACCATCCTGGCAATTATCCTCGGTTTGCGGCCACTGTTCTTGCAGAAGCAGTGGCCTCCAGTTTTTCTGGTTGAGGCGTGCAGCACTCTCTCCAGATAGGGGCCGATCCTCTCAGGCAACCTGTCCCTCTGCTCAACTCAGGTTGGGCAAGATTCAGGGTACACCGGTGGGTTTCCCCACTCATGTGTTCCCCAAGACTCCTCCATCCAATGTCCTCTCCAGATATCCTTCCTCCTTCAACTCCTCTCACTCACTCTCACTACCCTACTGCTAACCCCTCCTCCTAACCAGAAGATGGGGCCCTCCCTCTCAATAGGGTCCGCCCGAATCCTCTATCCTGGAATTGGGAATATGTTGTGTGCAATTGTAGTGTCTCGGATTTACTACCCCTCTCACCTGGGAACGGTGACACCACACCTGTGTAGTAGGAGCAGCATCACTGTGGCGACTGGTCCGCAGGGGCGCCACATACATACATTACTTATCCTGTACTGATCCTGAGTTATATCCTGTATTATACTCCAGAGCTGCACTTGCTATTCTGCTTGTGCAGTCACTGTGTACATAACATTACATTACTGATCCTGAGTTACCTCCAGTATTATACTCCAGAGCTGCACTCGCTATTCTGTTGGTGGAGTCACTGTGCACATACATTACATTACTGATCCTGAGTTACCTCCTGTATTATACTCCAGAGCTGCACTCACTATTCTGCTGGTGGAGTCACTGTGTACATAACATTACATTACTGATCCTGAGTTATATCCTGTATTATACTCCAGAGCTGCACTCACTATTCTGCTGGTGCAGTCACTGTGTACATACATTACATTACTGATCCTGAGTTGTAGCCTATATTATACTCCAGGTTGTTATAGGACACAGATGAGTCAGATGATTGTACAGTGTCTAGTGAACTAATGACCGTTTCCAGAATGCAAATCCTCAGAGTGATATCTGTGTAGATACCGAACAAGCAGGGAATGCTGGCAGATTTCAGCTGTGAAGTTGTAGAATAATGAGTGCAGTTGTAAACCATAACCCAGGCTGTAACTGATAAGTGATGCTCTTATACAAAATGTGCTTTTCTGTAGATTATTTCTATTTAGAAGATAACAGATGAGAATCCGCACGTGACGTCATTACAACTTGTTTTTTTGGCAGGACACGGGAATTTTGGAAAAATAAATACTGATTATTAAATCTCTGCCCCCGTGATCACCCACCCTTCCTGCTCCTCTATGGGGGGCTGCTCAGAGCAAAACAGCTGATGAGAAAAACACACTTTACTACATTAGGAATTTGTCATGAAATCCAATTACAAAATTAAAACCCTTTCAGGATAAGTAAGTGTTATGACACAAGGATCAGAGGAGACGAGTCATTACCATGTCTGACAACGAACCCAATCCTCCACGTTCCTTTTTTTTTTTTTACTATACTGAACCATGAGATGCATCAAGATTTGTATGGCGGTAGTAGAGAAACCAGAGTTCTAGGGATCTAGGGGCGTCCCAGTTGTTGGACCTCTCTAATGTTTTAATTTTTACAGTAACCTTTAAATCCTTGAAAATGCCACTGTGCAACATTTAGAATACAGTATATTTGGCAAAAATTACAAATTCTGCGGCCTTTTCTATTCGGAGTATAACATTTGCCACCACTGACACTTGTCATATACGAGCCCCCTCCGGTAGAACATCCAGAAGGTCTGGACCTCAGATCCTCATTACAGAAAGTTGATATTTCTTGGAGAGTTGTGTGTATTCTGCAGAACGTGTGATCTTTGACACGGACCCACAAGCAGGCAGCAGCAAGCTCACACATCACATCGCATTAATGTTCGTGGTGATAGGAGCCGGCCCAGTGAAGGAGAAAGCCAAGAGCTGGTGTGCTGCATTCAGCAAAAATAGACCAATCCTCGGAGAAGAAGAGCCCCCCAGCCCATCACAGAACCCCGCATTAATAACCTTTTGTGTCAGCCCCTCGCAGGCACGGCTCTTGTCCAAGGCCTCTTGACGTGATGTTCAGAAACAAGTTTGACGTTATTTACTGGATAGCAGAATAATGGAATAATATTTCACTTCCAGGATCAAGTAGCCTTAGATATGCAGCAAAATAAGGTCCACCATAGTAGAAGGACGGGATCCTTCCTTGGCCCTGTTTCACTATAAGAGAAGGCTGCGGCATTCACGGAGAGATTGAATGGGGAGGTGGCCGTACACGAGTGCAACTTTCAAGTCCGGTGAAAACAAGCTATCATTTTTACATAGGGGGGGTGATAACTTGCAGAGTGTGGGAGCCCCACCGTCAGGACCCACTATGGTCAGCAGATTGGTAATTTTTTGTCTTCAACTGGGAACTGTTATCTCCATCAAAAAATGATGCATCAATTGGGATGCCTGATCTCCACTCCATTCATTCTGTAGGGGGCAGCACTCGGCAGTCCCATTGATAATGAATGGAGCGCAGGTCCCACATGGTTTATCAGGGATATAAGTTCCGCCATTGTGCTGATCAATACAGGTTACACATGGTCTAGTAAGGATATAAGTTCCCATGTTCTGCTGATCAGTGCATGTCCAAGTTTTTCTTGGGACATTTTTTTTTTGCATTTTTCGTTAAAAAATGTTGTGTCGCTTGACTTACTCAGTCTTTGTATCACAACACATAGCAAACTGCAGAAAAAATTTCCAGTGAATCCTCTCCAAATTAATAATTAGTTTACGTTCCCTTTTTCCTCCCCACCTAACCTCATCTGCAGATGTGCTCCTAAACCTCCGATCTCTCCTACTAAAACACAAAACATGCCGGACATGCTCCTCTCTTCTTCGACCTCCTCTCCCTCACTCTGGTTTTCCTCACTGCTGTTGATATATTTCCCAGTCCTTCACTCCCACAGCTGATACCCCCTGTTAATTCTACCTCCTATCGCTCCCCACATACTAGAAATGACTGCAATCTCTCTAACTTAAAAACCCATTTCCTTGCCCCCCACTCTGCTGCTCCCTTTCTTTGGAGTACTCTGGAATGGTTGTTCGTTATGCAGTAAACTGTACATCATTCAGGATCTCTTTACCTCTCACAATGTATCTTTCCCGGGCCTCACTGAATCATGGCTGACTCTATTACACGGTCTCCGCTGCTGAGCTGTGTTACAGCGGCCTTCACTTCATCCACATGCCACGCCCTGGCAATATATATACAGTGTTGGCTAAAAGTATTGACACCCCTGCCATTCTGTCAGATAATACTCAGTTTCTTCCTGAAAATGATTGCAATCACAAATTATTTGGTATTTTTATCTTCATTTAATTTGTCTTCAATGAAAAAAAACACAAAAAAATTGTCCTAAAGCCAAATTGGATATAATTCCACACCAAACATAAAAAAGGGGGTGGACAAAAGTATTGGCACCCTTAGAAAAATCATGTGATGCTTCTCTAATTTGTGTAATTAACAGCACCTGTAACTTACCTGTGGCACCTAACAGATGTTGGCAATAACTAAATCACACTTGCAGCCAGTTGACATGGATTAAAGTTGACTCAACTTCTGTCCTGTGTCCTTGTGTGTACCACATTGAGCATGGAGAAAAGAAAGAAGACCAAAGAACTGTCTGAGGACTTGAGAAACCAAATTGTGAGGAAGCATGAGCAATCTGAAGGCTACAAGTCCATCTCCAAAGACCTGAATGTTCCTGTGTCTACCGTGCACAGTGTCATCAAGATGTTTAAAGCCCATGGCACTGTGGCTACCTTCCCTAGATGTGGACGGAAAAGAAAAACTGACAAGAGATTTCAACGGAAGATTGTGTGGATGGTGGATAAAGAACCTCGACTAACATCCAAACAAGTTCAAGCTGCTCTACAGTCCGAGGGTACAACAGTGTCAACCCGTACTATCCATCGGCGTCTGAATGAAAAGGGACTGTATGGTAGGAGACCCAGGAAGACCCCACTTCTTACCCCGAGACATAAAAAAGCCAGGCTGGAGTTTGCCAAAACTTATCTGAGAAAGCCTAAAACGTTTTGGAAGAATGTGTTCTCTTTTTGGGCAAAGGCATCAACATAGAGTTTACAGGAGAAAAAAAGAGGCATTCAAAAAAAAGAACACGGTCCCTACAGTCAAACATGGCAGAGGTTCCTTGATGTTTTGGGGTTGCTTTGCTGCCTCTGGCACTGGACTGCTTGACTGTGTGCATGGCATTATGAAGTCTGAAGACTACCAACAAATTTTGCAGCATAATGTAGGGCCCAGTGTGAGAAAGCTGGGTCTCCCTCAGAGGTCATGGGTCTTCCAGCAGGACAATGACCCAAAACACACTTCAAAAAGCACTAGAAAATGGTTTGAGAGAAAGCACTGGAGACTTCTAAGGTGGCCAGCAATGAGTCCAGACCTGAATCCCATAGAACCACCTGTGGAGAGATCTAAAAATGGCAGTTTGGAGAAGGCACCCTTCAAATATCAGGGACCTGTAGCAGTTTGCCAAGGAAGAATGGTCTAAAATTCCAGCAGAGCATTGTAAGAAACTCATTGATGGTTACAGGAAGCGGTTGATCGCAGTTATTTTGGCTAAAGGTCGTGCAACCAAGTATTAGGCTGAGGGTGCCAATACTTTTGTCTGGCCCATTTTTGGAGTTTTGTGTGAAATGATCAATGTTTTGCTTTTTGCTTCATTCTCTTTTGTGTTTTTTCATTGAAGACAAATTAAATGAAGATAATAATACCAAAGAATTTGTGATTGCAATCATTTTCAGGAAGAAACTGAGTGTTATCTGACAGAATTGCAGGGGTTTCAATACTTTTGGCCAACACTGTATATGGTGGAGTAGTGGGTCTTCTTGCTAACAACTTAATCTTCAACCCATTCACACACGTCTACCCTCCCATATCCTCCCTTCTTTTAAAGTTTATTCAGTCTGTATCTACTCTCCCTTCAACCTCCAAGGAGCCATTATATACTGACCCTCAGGTCTGGCCGTCACCTTGATTGACCAATTCTCCACCTGGCTTCTACATTTTCTCTCTTCTGACATTCCCAAAACCATCATAAGCGATTTCGACATCCCCACTGACACCCGCCACTCATCAACCTCTAAACTCCTGTCCCTCGCTTCATCCTTTGGACTTATTCAGTGACCCTCCACAGCCAGTCACACAGACAACATACATAAAGGTACCGTCACATGCGGCAATATTGCTAGGCAATTTCACTAGCAATTTGCTGGTTGCAGTGAAATCATGGACACATTGTTCTATTTGTACACAGCAACAAAATAAAACAATGTGTCCATGATTTCACTGCAACCAGCATATTGCCAGTGAAATTGCCTAGCAATATTGCCGCGTGTGACGGTACTTTTAGACCTTATCATCACCCATCTCGGCTCCCTATCTAATCTCACAACCTCCCCTCTCCCTCTGTCTGTCTTCCATCTACTCACTTTCTCATCACATTCTCATCCCTGTTCTCCTCACCTGCCCCCCATCTAAATTAAGTAGCATATCCCCGCAGAAATGTTGCACAACTAGACATTCACTCACTCTCTGACCATATTCTACCCCTTTCCTCCATATCTTCATTCCACAACACAAACAGCACCACCGTTTTCTGCAACACCATGCTTGCAGGAAGAGTGGAAATCAGCTCACCACAGGTGCCCCGGCAGCACGGACCTGCGTCCTGGAAACACAGCAATGCAGTAATAAAGAAGAATGTCCAGCTCACGGGTTTGAAATAAAGGTGAATTTCTTTTATTCAAACATATTCAGGCTCCAAATTTACAGCAGGCGACAGAATGTGCAATAAATATGGCAGGGGAGCGTCACAGGCGACGCGTTTCGGATAAAGATCCTTTGTCAAGCCAGAGAATGTAAAGTGAAGCTGCTTATTATATAGCTATAAAGATTGCATGTGGATTTCACAGCTGTAATTCGACGAATCAATAAACAACCCTGGCACAATATATTCACCTAAAAGCTTCGGCAAGTGGCTAAGGTTGCTCACCTCTGCTAAACAGGATTACCGTATATACTCGTGTATAAGCCGACCCGTGTATAAGCCGACCCCCTACTTTTGCCCCAAAAATCTGGAAAAACCTATTGACTCGTGTATAAGCCGAGGGTGGACCCCAGCACAGGTATACAGCCCCCAGCAGTGTGGTATACAGGCCCCCCCAGTGGTATACAGGCCCCCCAGTGGTATACAGGCCTCCCCAGTGGTAGTATACAGCAGCCCCAGTGGTAGTATACAGCAGCCCCAGTGGTAGTATACAGCAGCCCCAGTGGTAGTATATATCATCCCCAGCAGCCCCAGTGGTAGTATAAAGCAGCCCCAGTGGTAGTATATAGCATCCCCAGCAGCCCCAGTGGTAGTATATAGCAGCCCCAGCAGCCCCAGTGGTAGTATATAGCAGCCCCAGCAGTCCCAGTGGTAGTATATAGCAGCCCCAGTGGTAGTATATAGCAGCCCCAGCGGTAGTATATAGTAGCCCCAGCAGTCCCAGTGGTAGTATATAGCAGCCCCAGCAGCCCCAGTGGTAGTATATAGCAGCCCCAGCAGCCCCAGTGGTAGTATATAGCAGTGCCAGTGGTAGTATATAGCAGCCCCAGTGGTAATATATAGCAGCCCCAGTGGTAGTATATAGCAGCCCCAGCGGTAGTATATAGCAGCCCCAGCAATAGTATACAGCAGCCCCAGTGGTATACAGGCCCCAACAATATATACAGCAGCCCTGGGGGTATACAGCAGCCCCCAGGGGTAATACAGCAGCCCCCAGGGGGTACCCAGCAGCCCCCAGGGGGTACCCAGCAGCCCCCAAGGGGTACCCAGCAGCCCCCAGGGGGTACCCAGCAGCCCCCTGGGGGTACCCAGCAGCCCCCAGGGGGTATCCAGCAGCCCTCAAATGCTGGCACTCACCCCCCATCTGCTTATCTTACCATCCCGGTCTTCTGATCAGCGCTCCTCGTTGCTCCGTCCTTCATGCTCCGTCCTCCGTCCTCTCTGCATCCGGGATCTCCGGCCGTCGCACGGCTGGGGATCCCGGATGTAGCTGGACGGACGGAGCACCGAGGAGCGGCGCTGATCAGCAGACCGGGATGGTAATATAACCAGCGGGGGGGGGCCCTTACAAGGGGGGAGAGTGCCAGCATATATGAAATGCTTCCCCCTGCCGCTGATTAACAGGGGGAAGCAGTGCATATATAATGAGCGGCCCCACGTGACGGGGCCGCTCATACAGCAGCTTCCCCCCGCCTCCTGCAGCCTCCACAGCCCCCACCCGTATTGACTCGTGTATAAGCCGAGGGGAAGACTTTTCAGCCCAAATTTTGGGCTGAAAAACTCGGCTTATACACGAGTATATACGGTACTTCAAAATCATCGTATCGTCTCAATCCTGCCACCCCAAACAGTTAATCAACATTTTTAACTCTCTCTTCCGCCCACCACTGCCCCATCCGACCTCCCTGTTTCTGCAGAAGACTTTGCTGCAATTTTAAAAATATGATCGACCAAACAAGGCAAGTCTTGACTGCTCAACCATCACAACCCCTCTATTTAACAAACCACTACCCTTCCCCATAACGTTTCCTCATCAAAAATCAAGAAATCATCAATAAAGAAAAACTTACTCATCTCCTCTCCAAATTGCACCTCACCACTTGTGCACTTGACCCAATCCTATCCCACCTCCTCCCCAACCTCACCACCCCACTTATCCCAGCTTTAACCCATCATTTCAACCTATCACTTAGCTGCCGCCTCCAACTCAAAAATAATTACAGAAGCCGTCCTTTCCTCAGCCCTCAATCTAAGAAAATGCTATTGCATGCCCTCATCATCTCTCGCCTCAACTACTGCAACTTCCTCCTCTGTGACCTCCCTGCTAACACTCTCACAGCTCTTCATTCTGTCCTCATCTCTGCTGCTGGACTAATCCACCTCTCTACTCACTACTCCCCTACCTCTCCGCTCCTTCCCTTTGCTCTCAATTCACCAGCATAACCTATTCAAACTACTAACATTGACCTACAAAACCATCCATAATCTGTTTCCTCAGTATATCTCCATACTAATTTCCTGATATACTCCAACAAGTAATCTCCGGTCCTCCCAAGACCTCCTCCTTGCCTCCACACTCATTTGTTCCTCATCCAACTGCCTCCAAGACTTCTTGCGAATATTCCCCATCCTCTGAAATTCTGTGTTCCAACACGTCCGACTATCTGTTATGTGTGGAAGCTGCAAACGGAGCTTAAAAGCCCATCTCTTTAAGAATATTTACAGATTACAGTGCCCCACTTCTACCTCACCACAACTGGAGCTTCCGCCTCACCATCACAACCACTGGAGCTTCCGCCTCACCATCACAACCACCAGAGCTGCCGCCTCACCATCACAACCACCAGAGCTGCCGCCTCACCATCACAACCACCAGAGCTGCCGCCTCACCATCACAACCACCAGAGCTGCTGCCTCACCATCACAACCACCAGAGCTGCTGCCTCACTATCACAACCACCGGAGCTGCCGCCTCAGCATCACAATCACTGGAGCTGCCGCCTTAGCATCACAACCACCGGAGCTGCCACCTCACCATCACAACCACCGGAGCTGCCATCTCACCATCACAACCACTGGAGCTGCTGCCTCAGCATCACAACCGCTGGAGTTGCCGCCTCACAATCACAACCACCGAAGCTGCCACCTCACTACATCTGGAGCTGCTGCAAAACCCCAATTTACTGTCTCATCCCCGTTATCCTGTAGAGTGTGAGCCAGGTACATCCGGACTATAGGATGCACCACCCCACCTTTCCTCCCAATTTTGTCCAACTTTTCGTGTGAAATTTATTACGTATTCCTGGCATAAAAATGTAAGAAGTAAACCTAATCTCTCCAGTATGCACCTATCTCAATGATAGTGATGGTATAAGACAACCATACATTATACAATAATAAGTAATGCATAGTAATACATTAGCGGCATTTGGTCACAAATTGTTAGATTGCCGCAGAGTCTATGGTAGGTGTATTTTTTTTTTTTTTGGGAGACCATGCAACCATGGCAGCCAAATTGGCTGTCACTCAGTTTTCCCTGGGAGTGTGAGAGCTATTTTTGGTTGTTCTTCTCTACCATCACTTGCAACTACCCGTGGAATTGTTCTTGTGGAGATGTTGGAGTGTATACCACGCTGGGGCGTTCTGTGTTCCTGCAGGCTCCAGCCTCAATGAAGTCTATAGTGTTAGTTGCTAGCAGTTTGTTAGATGCAATTACGAGATTGCCGACAAAAATAGCTAATTTATCCACTTGCATTTGTAAGTAGCAATTACTGGTAACACACTGCGCTCCTCTCCAAGAAACACACAAAGCTCTTGTCTGAGCATCTGAAAAGTAAATTCTCCAGTTTGACTACTAATGATAGGTTTACAAGTGATCAAACCCCCTATCATGGGCATTACGTCCACCCCGGTTCCATGTGTTTACCCTTTTAAAGGGCGTGTGGTAATGTTAGCTGACATTGGATTAATTGCCTTTAATTATCAAGTACTTTTCTCTTCCATCCTAGCTTGTCACTGCAGCGAGTTTCCGGCTGGATGAGATTGAGTATTTTGCTGGGATAATAGTCGTCTTTGCAGAAGGTCAGTCAGTGGAAACAGGCTGAGTTTGGACCAAACTAAAGTTCTATTCGCACTTTGCAGCCATGTTGCAATTTTTTCCCACATTTGCAATAAGTCTCCATTGTTATCGTACCACAATTCATGTGAGCGGAGCCTAAAGGCTCATTCCTTTACTAGGAGTAAAGATTTACTGTGATGTCTGTGCCCTGTATAAAAGTAACCTGTCTAATATACGCCCGGCCACCTGCTCTGCCAACCATAAACCACTGGGTCTGTTTGGGAATAAAGCAAGTGTAGATTTTGCATAATTGATACAAGTTTTTATCAAATCAATATTTCAGGTATTTGTGCTTTTGCGCTGTTTCTTTTATAGGCATGTATGATAGCGATGCTGCCACCAGTATACATCAAATGCTCACATATCGCCTTTAGATCACCACCAAACTCTTGTTTGCATCCTTGTTTGTGCCTTTTGCCTGAGGTATTCCATCAGAAAGCTGTGACCACATACACAACCTGCTTCCAGGCTCATTCTGCTGAAATTGCATTCAGTTTTGGACTTCTTAAAGGGACGGAAAACTCAGAGGAACTCAACGTTGACAGCGTGACTGAGAGCAGACCTGGAGCACAGGAGAACAATTTCCAAGAAACATTATGTTAATCTTTAAAGTTGGACTGATCAAGTGTCCTCTTTGTGAGCAATGTAAGGCACGCCGGATTCATACTGATCGATGGCGGCTCGGTATGAAGCAGGTTCAAGTGGATGGAAGCGATCACCAGTGACCACGCGATGACTTTGACGTGAATAACAAATGATAATATTCTGTGGATCATTTTCCATTAACTTCCCTAGAGCAGATCCATCAAAATGATTATATTTTTATGTAACCGTAATAGTTGTAGTCTCGATAAAAGAAATAATATTTCCCATTACTTTATACCTTTATTAAATATTGACCTTTTTCTAAGATTTACCCTTTTTTTCCAGATCACAGACAATGTGATGGCATAATAATATAAATACATTGTTCCCCTGCCGTTCCAGCCAGCAATACAGCTCTAGTGACCTCCAACCGCTGCTGCCAATCACTTGTGACTGCTTGATCTGAGCGAAATGCATCATGGCAGGATCGTCAGGAACCATCAATGCTAGAATGGCAGTGGATTGAAAAGATCAATTATGGTTTTTTTTTTTTGTGTTTTTTGTTTTCAAGAAAATCTCAGACAACCATGTTTTATGGCATCTAAAATAGTTACTACCTTTGGATAATATTGACCTGCAATAACTGCAGCTTTCCTGCTGTCTGCAAATCATTTGTCCTGAGATCAGCTCCAGATTCCTGCCCTGCTGTCTGAACTAAGCATAAACAGCACAGCATTGGCAGCACAAACAAGCAGAGGAGGAGGGAATGCCCCTCCCTCCCCCCACCCACCCCCATGAATCAAGCTGGTTCCTGCACCAGGGACTGCCCTCATGGCTTCTAACAGTGAGTTTTACTGAGGCTATATCTTGGGGTTCACAGCACACAGACACATAAGGGACCCCATCCCTAAATGCAGCAGACATGCTGCATTCAGTGCTGCATTAAGATTGCCATGCAGCAGGGAGGTGACAGGTCCTATTTAAGAAATGGGTCCCAGTACTTGGGTCTATATAGTGTTTCATACTTGCAGTAAATCACGGGTTGAAACTCATGTGATTTGTTTCTATTTGCACCCCACTTTTTCCCCCTCTATCACAGGACCCAGTGGCTTGAATTTGTAGAAATCTTCAAGTGGTCTTGGATTTGTTGGCTTTCTTTTGGATGTGGCTCACTTGTCTCCTGTTCCTTCTGTGCAGAGCTGCTCGGTCTCTCCAGGATGATACATTATCCGTCTGGGTCTGTGCCCAGGGTAACTCTAGATAACGGCAGGGGCTGGGACAGTACACTTTGCAGATTCAGCAGGCATGGCATTGTTGGCTGTCCTTGAGTAATCTGTTAAAGTGATTGGTTTCTTCAGATTTTAATAGTTAACTCTGCATCCTTCTGCCTTAATCTCTTAATAGGATTGTTTCCTTCAAATTAATAAAGTGCTTGTTTTATCATTAACAGTGATGTGCACCTTCCTGTGTTTGATCTAATAATGTCTCTGTGACAAATTGTGTCATTTATGTCAAAATATACCTTGGTATCATTAAAGAAACTTGATCAAACTTTCTTCAGTAGGACGTATGGCATATGGCACCTCAGGCATGGAGAACTCCTCTCACTCCAAGACACCTGGTTCCTCTGGAGAGTACATTGCTACATGGTAATAGTTTGAGTCATGAACGGCAGAGACATTACTGAAGGGACCATTGTCCCTTAGTGTTTGCACCATCATTTAAAGTGATAAGGAATAATATACATCTGAGCCCTACTACCCTAATACCCTTCTCCTATCATTGTTACCAATATATCGGATGGTAAAATGGGGAAAGTTTACTCTCGTCCCTAGAACCTAGAAGACTAAAATTGTATGAAATGCAATGCTGTACGGAGGGGGTTACGTAAACTCTAGCCCTTTTGGGCAGGGAAATGCTGAAATGCAGAACAGTTACAAAAAATTTGGGACTGGTGGCTCTTAAGGGTCAAGGAGTCGAATATTCCTATGACTAGTTGAGAAACTATATATCTGATTTCAGGGAAAGGTGGGTTTGGACTCGTATAGATCGGAATTGCCTGACTCCAGTTTGTTGGTTAAAGGGAATCTGTCAACAGGTTTTTGCTATGTAAGCTGAGGACAGTATGCGCAGGGGTTAAAAATCAAAGGTCAAATGTGCCTCTCTTGTAGTGTGTGTGTTATTGTTTACATAAACTAAAGGCTTTATCATCTGGTGATTACCATTATAAGACTACTTTGTCACATGTGTAGCAGTTCGATCCGCCTCCTACTGTGATTGACACCTCACTGTCACTGCACAATTTCTATTTACAGCCTGGCGTAGGCAGGGGCAGCTCTCCCAGATCTGCTACATGCATAAAATGAAATGCTTTGGTTGTGACAAAGGCTAAAGCCAGTAATCTAAATTAAACATCGTTAATTTCAGAATCTCTTTGCCTACAACATGCTGCTCTCAGATTAAGTAGCAAAAACCTGCTGACAGATTCCCTTCTGCTGCTCACAATGCACACCAGCTTGTTGGCCAATCCTAATGTAATCGGCACCATCCATGCCCTGATCTCTTATTTCTATAGTCATCTCATACCAGTAATTACACACAAACACCATCCTCCTGTTTAATGTTGGATGTGAATAGTTTTAATTATCTTTTGCTGGCAGAAGTGATGTGTGGGAGTCAGTGGCTCATCATTCCATCACTATATTCCCCTGGGCAACATGATTAAGTATAGCTGTGAAGAAGGCTGAAGGAAGGTCCAATGTGCTCATTGATTCCCATACAAGCAGCATATTTTTTTCTCATAGGGTCTTCTATATGATTATGCATTTGGAAATGCCAGCGAGGTCTTGGAGTGGTATTCTCACAAGTTACAAAAGTCAGAAAGAGTCTTTAAATGGGCTCACCCACTAAATCTGTAATATTGAATGTAGGGGGGCACAATTATTTGATGAGTTTGAATCCTCTGGATTATCTTAATCCTTTCTACTCTATTATTGGATGGGACATACAAAAGGATCTGAGGGTTGTCTGATGTTCTAGGCCAGGGGTCTCAAACACGCGGCCCTCGGGGCTTCAAAGTGCGGCCTGCGGCACTGTGGACAACGTAAGGACGCCGGGATCCACTGTGCAGGGGGCCGCAGTGTATAAATGCTTTTCTTCACCTTTCACATTACACTATGAGCTCAGACAGGGATGATTAGACTAGTATTATAAAGCTACAGATACAGAGAGTGATAACTGGAGGGGCATAAACCACCTGACAGGTTCCCTTTAAAGTAACTTTTTTTTAGCACATTAATGGGGTTGTCCAGGCTAAAATGACAAGTTTGCAGTCACTCTATGTGACTGCAAACATCACATGCACTATGCACTGTGCACTGAGGATTACCCAGTGTCCGATCTGGGAACAGACAAGTATGCAATATTTAGGGTATGTGCACATCAGTCGTTTTGTGGGCTGTTTTTGAGCGTTTTCCGTCGGCGGTTTCCGCTGAATTTTATGTTAATTTATGTTAATCCTAGCCACCGGTTGGATTAACATGCTAGTCAATGGAGTTTAGAAAACGCTGTGTACATTAGAACGTTTTTTTTTTGTTTCCTTTCCAGTTTCTTCACCGGTTTTCCTCCGGTTTTCAAAGATAGAGCAAGTGACTTCTTTTGAGCGTTTTTCCAGCGGATCTAGCTTACAAGTGCATCAAAAACCAGTCTGGAAAACGCTAAGAAAAACCGCCAGAAAACCGCCGAGAAAACGTTGTATAAACGTTAAAAAAACTGATCGCAAAACGTTAGCAAAACGAGGGACACTGCTGAGCTCAGAAAACTCAGTTTCTGCCATTCTCCACCGGTTTCCAGACGGTCTGCAAAGATGCAGAAACGTCAGATGTGCACATACCCTTAGACTCCCAGCCAGAATCCAACTAGATGGTGTGGCCTCTCACAATATGCTTGCTTTGAGTGAGGCTATACCCATCTAGTTAGATTCAGGCCGGGAGTCTGTATATTACATACTTGCGGCCACGTGACCGCCTTTCTCGAATCTCACACCGGAGAATCCTCACAGCATACAGTGCATAAGATGTGAACATTCACAAGGCTACAGTGACAGAGTGGCTGCAATCTTGTCATTTTAGCCTGGACAACCCCTTTAAGGCTGACGTCGCACATCTACATTTCACAATCCTCTTACAGGTTACGATTTGTGGACCCGCCACACTCAGTGAGTGCAGTCTGATGTTTTGCACACACTAATGACTTGAAAGGGAGGACACCATCCGGCATGAGAAGAAAAAAATTCTGATCGGCACAGCTCTGTAGTATAACATTAGTCCATGGACTAGCCAACAAAATATTGGATAGCATTTGGCTGAGTTATAGGCCAGTTTGAGCGTAACCTTAGGCTGATTTACAAGGATCCGCCCATAACGAGCATTGATCACAATCTATCAAATCCCACGCACCCCTGAGGGTCGGGTACTCTTTCCCCACCTACCAGTCCCACAGCACAGGTCGCCTGGCCAAAGTTCATCATATGTCACTGCTACATGGCAGCAAAATGTAAGTGAATGAGATCGCATAGTGATCCACAAGGCTTTGCGACATCATAAAAAAATCCAACTTGTTCCGACTTTTTGTGACTTGCCTGATGCTGTGGCATCACCTTGTTTTATCATTCATTTGCACTGTGCTGCAGTATAGTAGCGGCACATCACAATATTGGTCATGCAACCTTTATTGTGTCCATAGTAGCTGTATATTCATCATTGCCATCTGTTGAGCTTCTTGGACTACTGTGTCTGCAGAGTCTGTCTGGCTTCCAGTATATCCTATTAACCTGTTTAGTATCAGACAACCCAGCACCCCCCCATGTTGGGGTCTTTTTGGTAACAGAAGGGTGTATCAGGTCTCGGTACATACCAGGGTGACTGTTCTTTGGACCGGTTTCCCTACCACAGCTTGGAATAATTATTTTGCTGTTTGTAAAATCAATAGAAGATCTGGAATTGTTTTACAAAACCATTAGAATATGCAATTAATGAGAAGCTTTATTTAATTGCACTTCTCTGAGCTGCAGCGGGTAACAGATTAATGATGCAGACCTCCCGCTCTTATTTATGTGCTAGTCTTGGCTGAAGAATGTATATGCTGATGCCTCCCAATTCCTTTCATGCAAATTTTCTTCATGCACAAGCAGATTACCCGATGATAAAAGACTTGAGATGCTGAATTGGGGATTGTTTTATATGTTCCGTGACCTACATTGGCCAACGTTACTTCCTAGCCACGAAATGCAGATAACAACGAGCTCAGAAACTACTAGTTAATTTGTATACTTATTCCACTCAGCAGAGAAAGACAATATACCTTTATAACCGATAATTAAGAGATTACAACCTACCAGCTCAATGGGATAATCTGGAAATAATCTGAAAATAATTCTCCTTGTTGCAAATATTTGGGTTTGTGGTCCTGTAACGCCGCACAAGTTATAAAAGTTCAGTTTCTGACGGCCTTGGGCTCTGACTAGGCAATGGTGTCCCTGGGCTCTGGCATCCGTGGACTCTAGCAACCCTGGGTTCTGACCTTGCTGAGCTATGGCTAAGCAAGATGTACCTGGCTTTCATGGGCTGTGATGTCTTTGGGACCTGAGTAAATTCTGATGTCCCTGGTCTCTTGCACCTGTGTGCTGTGTCATCTCTGGGCTTTGACTAAGCTTTAATGTCCCTGGACTCTGATGTCCATGAGCTCTGATTTTCCTCTAATATCTTTGGTTTCTGATGACACTGGAACTCTGTCTTCCCAGGGCTCTGATTTTTAAGGGCTCTGATTTTCCTGGGCTCTGTTTTTTTTTTTTAAGGGTTCTAGTGTTACTGGGCTCTGATGTCACCGGACTCTGTCACCGGCTCCCTGTATGGTTAAATAGTTCAGTGAACGGGTTCTGAAGTCTTTGAGCACTGGTGTCTTTGGTTCTGAAGCCACCAGGCTGGCCCATATGTATTAATAGTTAAGTGTAGGGATTGGGAAATCACTGGGGTCTGGCATCCTGAGCTCTGGAGTCCTTGGGCTCTGGCATCCTTGAGGTCTGACATCATTGGGGTCTGGTGTCCTTAAGGTCTGGCGTCCTTGAGGTCTGACGTCATTTGTGTCTGGCGTCCTATGAGAATAGCATCCTTGGAGTATGGCCTCCTTGGATCTGGTGTCCTTGGGCTCTGGCATCCTTGAGCTTTGATGTCACTGGGCTCACCCATATGAGTATATAGATCAATGTACTTGTCTGTATGGAAGCCTTCTGCACTACTGTGAAAGTCAGGCAGCACTGGATAAACCCTTAGTAGTTGTGTATGCACAATGAGGAACATTACGGGATATTCCCAAATGGGTTCGTCCTGTCGTACAATAAATGTAGGATTACAAATATTTGAGCCTTAAAGTACATGTTGATGTGACACTGAGAACAGTCATTTGCAGCACTTTGTGCACATTGGATAGCTTTGTACAGGGGTCCTGCCATTTTCAAGGTTTCAAGATTTCTGGACCTCTATAGCACAGATGGACTTATAGCGCAGGCTGGTTATCCACAGGTTAAGTTACCCTGAGCAGTGTTCGTTAATCAGACTCGCAGCCTCCCCGCTGCTGCACTATTTTTGGAGTCTTAATGTCAGAACTCGTTTTTCTAGGCTTTGTGGATGCTGAAGTATAACACCCAACATTTCTGAACTGTGTCACGTGAGGCCCTTAGCTCTAGAGTTTGTTGTAAATTGTGGCCTGACCCATCTATACAAGAAATTAAAAGACAAATCTTTGCCTTCTCCCCCCCACCTTCCAATGACATATGCACAATCCATCGATCGGTATTTCTTTACAGGAGCTCATATGGATCAATTTAAGATCTGTCATTCAAAGCAGTGTTGTAAAGCCAGACTGTGATGATGGGAACACTAAATAAATTGGATTGACGCCTGTATCTAGCACTTCTCTGGTGACTTTGGACTGTACATCTTAGTCCTTTCTGTCTGATTTATAGCTTTGGAAAATGGCAACAACTGAAAGCTATATGAAAATGCAGAATTCCCACTGATTTCTGGTTTGCCTTTACAGTTCTACTTTTTCTTTTTACCTACGTACGTTCCTTCCTTACTCTATTTACTTATCCTCTCTGCAGGGCCTTTCCCTCTTTTCCTCTCTTTTACTCCCTTGTATTTTTTATTTCTCTGCTCTTTTCCCTTCCTTTCCTTCTCTTTCTTCATGTTCTGCCTCTTCTCCTCTCTTTTCTTCCTTCCCTTTTTCATGTATTCTTTCCTTGTCTTCATTTCTTTTTTTTCCCACTTTCTTCCTTTCTTAATGTCTTATCTCTTCTTTATTGTTGCTACCTCTTTTATCTCGTTCTGCTTTTCCTTCCTTCGCTTTCTGGCTCTTCTCACTTACCTTCTCTTCTTGTCTCTTGTTCCTTTCATGCCTTCTATTCCTTTTCCTCTGTGTTTTCCTTTCCTCTCTTGTTGATCCTTCTTCCTTTTCTTCTCTTCTTGTCCAGCTTCTTCATTCCTTTTCCTTTCCTCTCTTCCTGGCGTTTTTCTCCCCTTCTCTTCTTGTCCACCTTTTTTCATCCCATCTCTTTCTGTCCTTCCATCTTTTTTCTCCCTTGCCAATTTCCTTTTCACTCTTTCTGGCCATTCTTCTGTCCTTCTCTTCTTCTCTGTTACTGCTCTTCCCTAATTAATCATTATCAGGGTAAGACGTATGTGGCCTTTGCTGTGAAAATGTAGAATTACAAAGTGTATATTCAATTGAATAAGTGACCATCTCTATTCCTATCTTTCCTGATTCTCCATCCTTTTCCTTCCCATTCCCTTTCTTTCTTCTCTACCTCCTTTCTTATCCTTTTTATTTCTATCCTTCCTTTCCCTCTAAACAGCATCCTTAGCTAGGTCTTATTTTAGGCTTATGGCGCTTTATGTTCTGATTTACGGTAATCACCAGTAGTAGCTCTGCGGATCAGGTCTTTCCAATGTTGATGTTTATTCTGTGCCATGTTCGGGCCACAACGTGACTTATTCCTCATTTAGTCGGATCTCGCCCAACAACAGTCAACATAATAAGACTTAATCCCTCTGAAGAGGAGCATCAGGTATTTTGCTATCGTGCATCTTGATAAGTTTCAGAGCAACTGCTCAGATTGCGGATTAGATTTATCTTCTAAATCTTACAAATCAGGCTAAGTAATGCGTTCTGTGCCTTCCAGATTACTGCAAACCCTGCTCCACAGGAGGTATCCGCAACAAATCCCCGATCAGATGCGGGCAGATTGGATAATAGACGTGTGTCAATCCCAACCATACTGCCATGGGGTATTATAGAAGTCATAGGACACTTGCTTCATAGACAAGAACTATTGCAGAACTAGAAGTCCCAGCATTCCCTTCCCATTACATATAGAACATACACAACTGTTAATGAAGGTTTTTAACACACACATTGCAGTGTTTTTCAGATATATTACATCAGTGACGGAGGAGAAGAGAGCACCTTTTGGATTTTGGCCTTTCCCAGTGGATTTGGCAAACAATGCTTGCTTAAAACCGCTGAGGGTCTCAAAGTTGGTGAAGACTTGTATAATGGCACAGAGAGATCCTTGGTGACTCCGTGTGCAGCCATGTATACAGTTATATCCATATATATATTTGAACAGAGGCAACATTTTTCTAATTTTTGTTCTGTACATTATCACAATGGATTTTGAACAAAACAATTCAGATACAGTTTAAGCTCAAACGGTTGAACAAAATGGTTGCATAAAAATATGAGGAACTAAAGCATTTTTATAAACTCAATCCCTTCATTTCAGGGGCTCAAAAGTAATTGGACTAATTAAATAATTGTAAATAAAAAGTTATTTTGTACTACTTGGATGAAAACCTTTTGTTTGCTGTGATGGCCTAAAGTCTTGAACTCATGGGTATCATTCACAGAATGGTTGACCTCACTAATTCAACTCCACACTGCTATTATTCTTACCATACCCCCTTTCAATTAATTCAAATACACAGATTCAAAAACCTGCAGATCATGAATGATGAGTCTATTGGCTTTCTAAGGCTGCCTTCACAGGCACCGCAAGTCCCTATGTTTAACATGGGGACGCAGGTGCCTGCGCTCAGGAGCAGATTGGCGTGCGCACCCTGTGCGCACCCATTCACTGCCATGTATGATTTGTACGCAGGCAGATGCTTGCGCACAAATCATACTTTCTCGTCCGCACCAGGAACGCGACATGTCGCGTTCAGGGTGCGGACGAGAGTGTGTGATTTGTACGCATGCGTACAAATCATACATGGCAGTGAATGGGTGCGCACGCCAATCTGCATCAGAGCGCAGGCACCTGCATCCCCATGTTAAACATAGGGACTTGCGGTGCCTGCGCTCAGCTTGCAGTTCCCCTCCGCAGGACGCTGCGGAGAGGAACGCTAGTGTGAAGCCAGCCTAAGAAGCTACTGCACCTAAATTGTTTGACATATGGTAATATAATTTATTCCCAAAACAGGGCATAATCTGTTTAGACACATTGGACTGCTTTATTTTGAACACTACTGTATATGAGCTGGAAAAAGGACTTGCAAACAGAGAATTAAAAACACCTAAAGTACAGTGTTGGCCAAAAGTATTGACACCCCTGCAATTCTGTCAGATAATACTCAGTTTCTTCCTGAAAATGATTGCAATCACAAATTCTTTGGTATTATTATCTTCATTTAATTTGTCTTCAATGAAAAAACACAAAAATAATTATCCTAAAGACAAATTGGATATAATTCCACACCAAACATAAAAAAGGGGGTGGACAAAAGTATTGGCACTGTTAGAAAAATCATGTGATGCTTCTCTAATTTGTGTAATTAACAGCACCTGTAACTTACCTGTGGCACCTAACAGGTGTTGGCAATAACTAAATCACACTTTCAGCCAGTTGACATGGATTAAAGTTGACTCAACCTCTGTCCTGTGTCCTTGTGTGTACCACATTGAGCATGAATAAAAGAAAGAAGACCAAAGAACTGTCTGAGGACTTGAGAAACCATTGTGAGGAAGCATGAGCAATCTCAAGGCTACAAGTCCATCTCCAAAGACCTGAATGTTCCTGTGTCTACCGTGCGCAGTGTCATCAAGAAGTTTAAAGCCCATGGCACTGTGGCTAACCTCCCTAGATGTGGACGCAAAAGAAAAATTGACGAGAGATTTCAACGCAAGATTGTACTGATGGTGGATAAAGAACCTTGATTAACATCCAAACAAGTTCAAGCTGCCATGCAGTCCGAGGATATAACAGTGTCAACCCGTACTATCCGTCAGCGTCTGAATGAAAAGGGACTGTATGGTAGGAGACCCAGGAAGACCCCACTTCTTATCCGAAGACATAAAAAAGCCAGGCTGGAGTTTGCCAAAACTTACCTGAGAGAGCCTACAACGTTTTGGAAGAATGTTCTCTGGTCAGATGAGACAAAAGTAAAGCTTTTTGGGCAAAGGCATCAACATACAGTTTACAGGAGAAAAAAGAGGCATTCAAACAAAAGAACCCGGTCCCTACAGTCAAACATGGCGGAGGTTCCCTGATGTTTTGGGGTTGCTTTGCTGCCTCTGGCACTGGACTGCTTGACCGTGTGCATGGCATTATGAAGTCTGAAGACTACCAACAAATTTTGCAGCATAATGTAGGGCCCAGTGTGAGAAAGCTGGGTCTCCCTCAGAGGTCATGGGTCTTCCAGCAGGACAATGACCCAAAACACACTTCAAAAAGCACTAGAAAATGGTTTGAGAGAAAGCACTGGAGACTTGGCCAGCAATGAGTCCAGACCTGAATCCCATAGAACACCTGTGGAGAGATCTAAAAATGGCAGTTTGGAGAAGGCACCCTTCAAATATCAGGGACATGGAGCAGTTTGCCAAAGAAGAATGGTCTAAAATTCCAGCAGAGCATTGTAAGAAACTCATTGATGGTTACCAGAAGCGGTTGATCGCAGTTATTTTGGCTAAAGGTTGTGCAACCAAGTATTAGGCTGAGGGTGCCAATACTTTTGCCCATTTTTTGCCCATTTTTGGAGTTTTGTGTGAAATGATCAATGTTTTGCTTTTTGCTTCATTCTCTTTTGTGTTTTTTCATTTAAGACTAATTAAATGAAGATAATAATACCAATGAATTTGTGATTGCAATCATTTTCCGGAAGAAACTGTGTACTATCTGACAGAACTGCAGGGGTGTCAATACTTTGGCCACAACTGTAACTGGGAGAAGTGCAGACATATGTGGCCTTAATGCCTCCATTATACAAAAATAGATACTTCCTAACCTTAAAGGGAACCAACCACCTCAGATCACCCTAATACACAGTTAGTACATGTCCCTGCACCCTAAGGATACCTTTCCAGCACTGTTTTTGTGTAAAATCTTGCATTAGTATAACTGATATAAAGAGTTTATAAACTTACTAGCCTGGAGACTTCTGGGCGTATCCCTCCTTCTGTTATACTTCAGGGCTGTGCATTGCATGTCTGTGCTCCCCCTCCCTCCGTGCCTGCTGCCCTGCCCTGATGGGCGTGATCGTTATCTCCTCTGCACAGAGGGAGGGGGAGCACAGCCATGCAATGAATGCACAGCCCTGAAGTATAACAGAAGGAGGGATACGCCCAGATGTCTCCAGGCTAGTAAGTTTATAAACTCTTTATATCAGTTATACTAATGCAAGATTTTACACAAAAACAGTGCTGGAAAGGTATCCTTAGGGTGCAGGGACATGTACTAACTGTGTATTAGGGTGATCTGAGGTGGTTGGTTCCCTTTAAGGTCTGATTTGGTGCATACCCAACATAACACATATTGCTTAAAAAATGTAACAAATAATGCATGTTCACATTCATGTGTTCACTACTTGCATCCTTCAGCGTATTTTCCCCTTGCTTCAGTGAAACTTATTGTGAAGTCAGTTTTCACATAAAGAGAGGCATTCACTAGGTTACAACCAAGTTGAGAGATACAACGTGACATGAAAACGGAGCTCAAATAAAATTGGCCATATTTTAATTTAAGTACCGTATATACTCGTGTATAAGCCGACCCGTGTATAAGCCGACCCCCCTACTTTTGCCCCCAAAACCTGGGAAAACCTATTGACTCGTGTATAAGCCGAGGGTGGACCCCAGCACAGGTATACAGCCCCCAGCAGTGTGGTATACAGGCCCCCTCAGTGGTATACAGCAGCCTCCCCAGTGGTAGTATACAGCAGCCTCCCCAGTGGTAGTATACAGTAGCCTCCCCAGTGGTATATACAGCAGCCCCAGAGGGGTATACAGCAGCCACAGAGCTGTATACAGCAGCCCCAGAGCTGTATACAGCAGCCCCAGAGGGGTATACAGCAGCCCCAGAGGGGTATATAGCAGCCCCAGAGGGGTATATAGCAGCCCCAGAGCTGTATACAGCAGCCCCAGAGCTGTATACAGCAGCCCCAGAGGGGTATACAGCAGCCCCAGAGGGGTATATAGCAGCCCCAGAGGGGTATACAGCAGCCCCAGAGCTGTATACAGCAGCCCCAGAGCTGTATACAGCAGCCCCAGAGGGGTATACAGTAGCCCCAGAGGGGTATATAGCAGCCCCAGAGGGGTATACAGCAGCCCCAGAGGGGTATACAGCAGCCCCAGAGGGGTATATAGCAGCCCCAGAGGGGTATACAGCAGCCCCAGAGCTGTATACAGCAGCCCCAGAGGGGTATACAGTAGCCCCAGAGGGGTATATAGCAGCCCCAGAGGGGTATACAGCAGCCCCAGAGGGGTATACAGCAGCCCCAGAGGGGTATATAGCAGCCCCAGAGGGGTATACAGCAGCCCCAGAGGGGTATATAGCAGCCCCAGAGGGGTATACAGCAGCCCCAGAGCTGTATACAGCAGCCCCAGAGGGGTATACAGCAGCCCCAGCCCCAGAGGGGTATACAGTAGCCCCAGAGGGGTATATAGCAGCCCCAGAGGGGTATACAGCAGCCCCAGAGGGTATATAGCAGCCCCAGAGGGGTATACAGCAGCCCCAGTGGGGTATACAGCAGCCCCAGAGCTGTATACAGCAGCCCCAGAGGGGTATACAGCAGCCCCAGCCCCAGAGGGGTATATAGCAGCCCCAGAGGGGTATATAGCAGCCCCAGAGGGGTATACAGCAGCCCCAGCCCCAGAGGGGTATATAGCAGCCCCAGAGGGGTATATAGCAGCCCCAGAGGGGTATACAGCAGCCCCAGCGCTGTATACAGCAGCCCCAGAGCTGTATACAGCAGCCCCAGCCCCAGAGGGGTATATAGCAGCCCCAGAGGGGTATATAGCAGCCCCAGAGGGGTGTACAGCAGCCCCAGAGGGGTATACAGCAGCCCCAGAGGGGTATTTAGCAGACAAGAGGGGTATACAGCAGCCCCCGCTGTATACAGCAGCCCCCGCTGTATACAGCGGTACCCGGCTGTATACAGCCCTCCCGCCTGGTATAACCGGGCCCCCCCTGTGGCCACCTGTAAAGGAAGCGATGATTATACTTATCGGGTCGCCGACGCCGACGCCGCCGCTCTGTCACCGTCCGTCACCGCGCTCCTTCCCGTCTTCATGCTTCCTTCATCGGCGCACAGAAAATGACGTCATTTCCTGTGCGACGGTGAAGGAAGCATGAAGACCAGGAGGAGCGCGGTGACGGACGGTGACAGAGCGGCGGCGTCGGCGTCGGCGACCCGATAAGTATAATCATCGCTTCCTTTACAGGTTGCCACAGGGGGGGCCCGGTATACCACGGGGGGCTGTATATTTTTTTTTATTTTTTTATTACCGTATATACTCGTGTATAAGCCGAGGGGGGACTTTTCAGCACATTTTTTGTGCTGAAAAACTCGGCTTATACACGAGTATATACGGTAACTGATTTTGTTAAATCTTCAGCCTTTTCCCCCCTTGTTGAGTGCAACTGTTATTCTTAGGCCAGGGACACACTGTGCGAGATGCATACAAGATACTCTCTGGACAAGAGCATGTCAGCTGTTATTCTGTCCCTCCATTCTGTGCTATGTGTCTCCTGCTAGTGTAGTGTAGCTTTCATTTTTATTTCTGTCTGTCCTTCTGAGCGGGGAGATGAAGAGATGGCAGGCATATTTCTAGTTATCAGATAAGGCTGTCTCCTCCTGTGCTGATCCTCCTGGTGGAAGGTTTTTTCTGCTCTGAGCACAAGCCGTGCTGTCTGTGAGAGATTCTATGTGTTATTATTTGAATATTTGCTTTGCTGCAGACAGAAGGATAAAGCCCCCATGTGAGTGATTTCCACTGAACTTTGCTTGTTGTAGAGGGCAGTGATGTCACTACATGAATATTCATTCCCTGGGGAGTGAGCAGCAGAGGAGTAAGTAATCACTCACTGTGATTGACAGGTGGAATGAATCTCTTTATTTGCAGTTTTCAGAGGATAGGGGATGAGTATAAATAAAACAAAATACATGACTAGAAAGAGCTTCACCAGAAGAATTAGAAAATTATATCAGTTACATATGGATTTTTTACCAGACAGATTACCTTTAAGTGATTAAACATGGGCCCATAGCATTTCCTAGACTTCACTAAAGCCAAACTATGTGTCCTCTTAGCATATAAATGTGAGCAGCAAGGAAATGGTTCTGTCGCAGTTACCCACTGACTAACAGGACTGATTGGCCCCTCATGGAGTCTTATCCGGCAGCCGTTAACGTCTGTGTTACTATCGATCCCTGGTGATTGTGTTCAGATTATTGATGTGGGAAGGAGACTGCTGATCACGTGGTAATGGTGGGAAGTCTACAGGCAGATATCACTCTATTCGCTGCAGTTATAGAGTGGCTATACTTACTGATCATCCCCTTACAGGAGAGTAATGCAGATTTGTATTTTATCCCGACTCCGGTGGGGGCATTCAGTAGTTAGTGTCTATACTCAACGAGCTTCACAAATGGCTTCACCTTCGAGTACAAATAATAATTATTTGTAAGATCACTATTACTTCTACAACATCACAGGACAATACGGCGGCTCCATAGAGGAGATGAGCCATTGTCGGATTTCCATACTTCGTGGGCCCAGAAATGCTGTGGTGTTCCTGCAATGCCATCTGTGAGTGTGCCAGGCTCAGCGGCAGATCCTGGTGGGCTGAATGTTTTCCTTCCAATTATTTTATGTTTAATTAGGAAAAGAAGGAAACAACTTGCCTGATGTTCATTTCTTTCTTTATGGTTTGTGTAAGAACTGATTTGAGGACGTCAGCGTCTGGGGGAGAAGATCCACACAGAAGGCGCAGTAATCGCGGCCTCATTACTCATAGTACGGATTCTGTTCCTTCGATTTCAGGATTTGTCAAAAATGGTTTCTAAGCTTTTAAAAGGGATTTTCACTTAAGACTTGGAACTTTCAGACTGCAGTTAACTCTCTGGTCACATTCACCGGAAATATGAGGAGCGGTTGGCAGGTTTCCTACTCTGTATCTGGTGTTCTTGTGCATACTAAGGGGGGACGTTTCTATCAATTTAAGTATTGACTTTTTGGATTGCCACTTCCTTTAGATGGCACTAGAGTTCCTATCCTCTTTCATCTCTGAAGTTGCTATTTGCTACCAATGGGATATTCAGGTTACCTAAGCAGAAGAGAGCAGGGTCTTTAGCGCGACCTGTTGGAAGGAGCAATCCGAAACGTAAATATCAACCCTTTAAAGAGCCTTGCCATATGACTCTGGTCATAAATGCAAACCAGAACCTCCATTTTATGAAGCCTATTTCTGGGTTTGTGTCGCTCATCAGTGCAAAGCAGGAGCATCGGTTGGCTGGGTGGGAGATGGTAAACCGGAGGTATAAGAGGTAAAATTTTGCCTTGTAGAGAGCGGCATGTGGTGAAATCACTGTGAATTTGTAGCAAAAAACTTGTGAATTTTCTGGCGGGATGCACTGAAGAAATATTTCAGTGTCTGGAGTCACTATAGCGGTTATCCTAGGTGTTGGTTTTCCTAGAAGATCTGCAGCATGAATCTAAAGGCCACTTTACACACACAGATATCTGTGTCCAACTTCTGAACAGATCTCTGGTTGCAGTGAAATCATGGACACATTGTTACATTTGTACACAGCCACAAAATGGAATAATGTGTCCATGATTTCACTGCAACCAGAGATCTGTTCAGAAGTTGGACACAGATATCTGTGTGTGTAAAGTGGCCTTAAGGCTTGGATTTCTTCTCCTGATGTGCAGCAGATGCAAATTCTGGATATTAGGCTGGTTTCACACTGGCGTTTGTGTCTGCATGCGTACGGCATGCAGATGCAAACGCAGTGCAAACGCAGCCATACTAATGTGAACGCAGCGGAGAATCTCCGCATGCGTTCACATTGGCTGGCCGGGCTGCATACTAATCGGCTGTGTCGGCGGCCGGGAGGTGGAGATCAGCGGTGGAGATCTCCTCCATCCGGACACAGCTGATCTCCCGCCGGTGTCGGCGCGGGAGATTTGAAGAAACAGCTGATCTGACAGCTGTTTACATCTCCCGTGCCGACACCGAATAGGTGATGTCGGCGCGGGAGATATAAACAGCTGTCAGATCAGCTGTTTCTTCAAATCTCCCTCGCTGACACCGGCGGGAGATCAGTGGAGGCTCTAGCTGATCCCCCGGTGGCCGCTGATCAGCAGAGGCCACTGGGAGAGATTTTAATGTGATCCGCAGCGTTCTCCTGCGCTGTCATGCGGAGGACACTGCGGATCCATTGACTTCAATGCGTAGCTTGTGCGCTTGTGGATGCTTGCAGATAAAACAAGCGCCTGCGAACGCACAAAAAATGCAACAAGCTGCGTTCGGAGTGCGCTCGGAGGGTGCACAAATTATGCGCATCCGAACGCACATGCAACCAAACGCAGCCAAATGCAGGCACATGCGTTCCCATGTTAAACATAGGAACGCATGTGCACAAGCGTTTGGTTGCGTTCGGTGCGCTGTGTTTGCATCCGCCAGTGTGAAACCACACTTAAAGTTACTATTTGTCCAGAGTGATCAGTTTAAAGTCTTTTTCCGCTGGTTTCCGTAACAGTCCATGGCTCTAGGTGGTGGTCATGGATTCCGTCACTTCATTCACTCTATTAGGGAGTTAGCTGTCTACACTCCTGTATGGGGGCAGATCTAAAGTAATCACCCTTCTCTTGCATTTGGCGACTGGTAGATGGCACAGCGGTCCTGTCCATATAATAGGCTGTGATCTGTCACTGTAGCTCACATATACTGAGGAGACTGAATAGACCAATGCTGTGTCAAAATCACAATTAAGACATCTTACGTGCATTCTGTTATTTTAACCAACTTTGTCATTCGTCTTGTTCTTGACACTTCCACCCACTCCGTGCGTCGTGTGCTCATCGCTAAACCTGTGTGTCACCTGGTGTGTGATTCCTACGCAGCATCTGCTGATCAGGCCGTGTCTCTCTATTTTCAGGCTGCACTATTAATTGCTCACCATGTGGCTGTAACGTACGATTTACATGTGCACCTGGTGTCAGGGGGTGGAGCGTAAAGGCTGGAAAAGAAAAAAGTGTGATAGGGCGTAACCTAAAATTCAAGGGTTGCAATGAGGGATGGTGCTCACCTGGGGAACTTGTGAAGACACAACATGTCCTTCAAAACGCATTGACGAGAAGAATTGCATCTCAAGATGTCCTGATTCCTATTTCATGATTTGATCTTCGACAGCGGAGATTTTAACCTGTTCATCTTCTTTGGTTTACTGGTGTCATGAGGTGACACTTGTATCCCTGTGTCATTGCTCGTTTCCCCAATATCATCTGTAGCTGGGCCCCCACCTACCATGTGACATTTAGAATACTAATGAGTCCTTATAAATGGAAAGTTAATGGGCCCAGGTAGAGTTGCGACTACGTCTCCTGCATCCCCTATATCTATGTCTATATATTGGCTGATCCCACTAAAGCCATTAGTTACATGTATTACCTATCAATTATTCATTAAAATTATATACAGATTATTCCCCTCTGGCCAGTAATTAGCCTCTATGTTTTATCCTTTGTTCCAGAAAAGCCATCCCAACAGGTCAATAGGTGTATGTGGGGGCAGAGGAGGCTGGTGGGGTGACTGAGGGGCAAATTTGGATGAGTGTGTTGGGCAGAGTGGGAACTATTGGGGGAACAGAGGGTCTAGAGGAGGGCAGAGTGTTCTGGTTGGGACATTGGAGTATGCTGGAGGGCAGAGGAATCTTGTAGGGAACAAAGAAGTCTGAAGATGGGCTGACGGGTCTGTGGGGTAGACAGAGATGTGCATACTGCCTTCTCCCCATTAGAGACACCATTGTTAACATAATTGAGGACATCTGAAGAAATAGTTGTTGGGTGAACAAATTTTCGCTGACAGCTGTGAAAAGTGTATAGCTACCTTTAGGCCACCATCCAACAGTTGAGGGTCAAGCAATCGTTTTGCCGATGGCCACCAGCGCTGATCCCACCAATTTTACATGACTGCCAGGCTGCCCCCATGGTCTTCATTCCTGGACAGGATAAAAGGTAGAAAATACTGTAAATGTCTTTATTCCTAGCTTATAGGCCTGGCGGTCTAATTGAACATCGTTGCACCCAAAATGGGGACTCAAAAACACTTTGCACCATATATTTTTGGAGAACAGTTATTATTTCAGGGACCATTTGCACCCAGTAGAGTCGTATCTCTGTCTGTCAATGTCTCCTGGATTTCTTTGATAGTATTTTCTTTTTACTTTTTATATTTCACAATGTTCTTATTTTTGTTTCCGAGGGGCGTCTTCGGAGTGGGTTCTGTCGGATGTGGAGGTCAAGCGTGGCAATGTTTGCGTGAAATAAAGCCCCTCGGTGTTGCTGAGTGTTCCCAGTGACTGTTTATACAAGCTCTGCTTTATTGCACTGTATCTCGCTGAACCGCTCGCTTCTCCATATAAAGGCACAATCCTAATTATGTAAATGTCTCATAGTGACACTATACACAAGCTCCTCTCAGCAATGAGCGGGAATCCGGCCAAGATCCGAGCCGTAGGGCCGCGCGTCTGTTCCTGCAATGTGTGAAAAGGAGAATAACACTTTATCACACCTAAGTCCTTGTGTGGCTCCAATAACATGTGGCCCTCTGGACGTACTCTCACCTAAAAC
This sequence comes from Allobates femoralis, assembly GCA_033576535.1. Lineage (NCBI taxonomy): Eukaryota > Metazoa > Chordata > Amphibia > Anura > Aromobatidae > Allobates > Allobates femoralis. The sequence continues at coordinate 56,276,712 of JARQOC010000010.1, read as the reverse complement.
TCAGAACCAGTATGACCTTGGACATAAATGAGCAAAAGTTGATAAAAAACAGCAAAATGTGTAAGGCTGAAAGTCATTCTTTGTGGATTCACATAGCCACACTACACTGTGTTCCAAATTATTATGCAAATATTTTTCTCTGATTTTTCTAAATGGTTGGCGCAAATGACAGTCAGTGTAATAAAAGTCATCACCCGTTAGAGTATACATCAAATTGTATTGAGGAAATCTCCCTATGATAACAGTATAATTTTCAAAATTAAAAAAACTCTAAAAGCACTGTTCCGAATTATTACGCACAGTAGAGTTTGTAAACATTTGATATGTTTGAAAGAACTGAAAATGCTCATTTATTGAATTTGCAGCATTAACAGGTCACCTTCACTGAAATAAAAAGCTATTTAACTCCAAAACATCCTAACAGGTCAAGATACATGTTAACATAGGAACCCTACTTTGATATCACCTTCACAATTCTAGCATCCATTGAACTTGTGAGTTTCTGGAGAGTTTCTGCTTGTATTTCTTTGGATGATGTCAGAATAGCCTCCCAGAGCTGCTGTTTTGATGTGAACTGCCTCCCACCCTCATAGATCTTTTGCTGATTATACTCCTAAGGTTCTCTATAGGGTTGAGGTCAGGGGAAGATGGTGGCCACACCATGAGTTTATCTCCTTTTATGCCCATAGCCGCCAATGGCACAGAGGTATTCTTTGTATCATGAGATGGTGCATTGACATGCATGAGGATGATTTTGCTCCTAAAGACACGTTTTTGCTTTTTGTACCATGGAAGAAAGTTCTCAGTCAGAAACACTATATACATTGCAGAGGTCATTTTCACACCTTCAGGAACCTTAAAGGGGTCTACCAGCTGTTTGTCAATGATTCCAGCCCAAAACATGACTCCTCCACCTCCTTGCTGACGTCGCAGCCTTGTTGGGACATTGTGGCATCCACCAACCATCCACTACTCTATTCATCTGGACCATCCAGGTTCCTCAGCACTCATCAGTAAACAAGACTGTTACCCACTGCAACTGTTTCTGCTTGTGAGCATTGTTTAGGGATGGCCGAATAGTAGGTTTATGCACCACAGTAAGCCTTTGAAGGATCCTACACCTTGAGGTTCCAGGGACTCCAGAGGCACCAGCAGCTTCAAATATCTGTTTGTTGGTTTGAAAGGCCTTTTTAGCAGCTGCTCCCTTAATCTGATGAACTTGCCTGGCAGAAACCTTCCTCATTCTGCCTGTGCACGAACACATCTGTGCTCAGAATCGGCCATAAATCTCTTCACAATACGATGATCACGCTTCAGTTTTCGTACAATATCAAATGTTTTCATCCCTTGTCCAAGGCATTGCACTATTTTTTGCTTTTCGGCAGCAGAGACATCCTTTTTCTGTCCCATGTTACTTGAAAACTGTGGCCTGCGTAATATTGTGGAACACCCAGTTTTCCTTTTATTGGGCACACCTGCCAAACTAATTATCACAGATATCGGAGATTGATTTCAATGATCCAAAGAACCCTGAGACACAATACCATCAATGGGTTTCATTGAAAAAAAATAAAAATAAAACCCTATGACACTTAAAACCAATTTGCATAATAATTTGGAACACAGTGTATATTCTTAGGTATCAGTTCCAGAGATTTGATCCTAGACATCATTAACTTCTATGGGAAACTATTGTGCACTGAACCGTCCCCATCAGAAAGATAGACTGGCTCTCGAGTGTAAAAGCTCTGAAGGAAAAGATGAAAGCTGGGTATGCAATCGTGCTGTCTGGCCCGCGTAGAAAAGGATGATCACAAGATGTTAAGATTATCCGTAGATTCTTTATTGGGAAAACCTTGACGCGTTTCGCGTGCCACTGCACACTTCCTCAGGAATTTGGAATTAGGTTACCACGTTTGGTAGCGTGATTCTGATCTCCTGAAGAAGTGTGCGGTGGCACGCGAAACGCTTCGAGGATTTCCCAATAAAGAATCTACAGATAATCTTAACATCTTGTGATCATCCTTTTCTACGTGGGCCAGGCAGCGCGATTGCATACCCAGCTTCCATCTTTTCCTTCAGAGTTGTTGTCCCACTGGGGATTCTGCAGCCGCCGACAACCAACATCACTATTAGGATGATGTACTGTTCCAGGCACCTGAATGCGGCGAAAAATGGATCCTGTCCAGCTGGAGACCACCGCAGATGCCAGTACCCCACAGATAAACAGCTGCCGGAAGCCCTGCAGTGGCCTCAGCAGGGGAAATGTCTGTCATGGCTGCTATTCATCATATACTTATGTAGTATGACATGGCGCCATTTAGATGCATTGCCATTTAAGTGGTACATGGTGAGTCCTGCAGAACAAGAGCTGTCCACTCTGGCTCATAAATTGGGTCCTCAGTGTATGATCATGATAAAAAAACAAAGCGCTCCTGGTGCAGTATCAGGGGTCAGTGGGGGAAAGGGGATCGGTGGATTGTTGGTGCTCACCTGTCCTGGTTATGCTGCCAGCATAACCAGGTGTTGTAGCCTTACTGCGTCTCGTGCAGCGGCCGTCTCTCCCTGCTTCCAGGTCTCAGGCTGGCACGTGATCAGTCACACGGTCTGACATCAGCACAGGTCCTTGAGAGCTTTAGCTATTAGATCCCCATTCTCCTCACTGACAGTTTTATCAGAAGCAGCTCTGCACCGCTCACCAGGGGTGCTTGTAGATTAGTGAAGGATGAAAAAGCGGTTTAAGCAGGCGCATTCTGAATAAACTCCGGGAAGTTTGTCCAATTATAAGGGTGTGTGCCCACATAGTGGTTTAGTGACGTTCAGATCGTCAATAAACCACTGGAAAATTCAAGGAGCCTAGACTCCTGAGCTCAGAAGTCACCAGCGGTTTTCCAGCGTTTCTCAGCGTTTTTTTCAGCGTGTGCACAGCGTTTTACAGTCGGTTTTTCCAGCGTTTTTTCCGGCGGTTTTCTATGGAGGATTTTGTCCATGGAAACGCTCAAAAACTGCTGAGAAGAATTGACATGCTGTATGCTGCTAAACCGCTAGGAAACCGCTCAACCGCTGGCGGATCCGCTCACATAAACCCACTATGTGTGCACAGCGTTTTCTAAATTACATAGGGTTACTTGTAAGTCCTAATGCTGCTAAGGATTTACATAAATTTAAATAAAACCTATGCTAAACCGCCGGCGGTTTTCGCTGCTAAACCGACACTAAACCACTATGTGGGCACACACCCTAAAACTTCTTCTTTAATGAGTATCACTGGTCTCTCTCACTACGCGTTTAGGCGTACTAGCACCTTCCTCAGGTAATCACCTAAGGAAGGCGCTAGTACGCCGAAACGCGTAGTGAGAGAGACCAGTGATACTCATTAAAGAAGAAGTTTTATAATTGGACAAACTTCCCGGCCTAGTGTATGATCATGCACCTTCTGGCTTGTGACTACATGTCAGGATAAAAGTATTATACCGTTATAATGACCATCCTATGCCAATGTAGTGGACGAGCGGGCAGCTGCTTCTGTACTACATACACAATAAGGCACAATCCAGTATCGCAGGAGGGAAGATGGAGTTGAATATGTTCTAGAATGTGACACATCAGGGCCGATGATTGACTGCTTCACTTTGCTCCAGTTATTCATTTCAGCATTCTATTTTTCTCTTGAAATCCTGCTGAGTCTGGTCTCCTCTATAGATAGCTTAAAGGGACGGCACAGATTCAGGCAGCTATTTATTGAGTTTGCATTGACTGTTTTCCCCAAGGGAGACCCCCAATCACTTGGTCATGACTACGGACACTAAAGGCCCAGTCACACATAGCGACGCACCAGCGATCCTGATAACGATGTGCAGAGATCGCTGGTGCATCGTTTTTCACATCGCTGGTAAGATGTCAAACAGGTATCTCACCAGCGATCTGAAAAACGACGCACTAGCGATCCAGAATTATACCGAGGTCGTTGGGAATTGTCACTCCATAGCGTAGCATTGAGATCATTGGTCCCTGTCAAACACAGCGATGTAGTGCTCCCAGCGGGAGACCAACGACGTAGAAATGATCCAGAGCAGTGTGTAACGATCAACAATCTCACAGCAGGGGCCAGATCGTTGGTGCGTGTCACACATGATGAGATCTGTGACGCAACAGCAATCTCGTTAGCGATCTCGTTATGTGTGACAGGGCCTTTAGTGATTATGTAGGTTTGTCCACATTATCTCAGTAAAGACAGCCACAAATGTGGAGTCAAATAGTTGTTCCCCATTGTAGCGTATGACTATGTAGGTGGCAGCTCATTTCCCCTCCATTATTATGGTTGTGGATGGATAAACCTATAATCTCATAGTTCAGGATACATTTGCCTTATTACATGCATTCAGTTGTGCACTAGATGATAAAGGGATGTGCACATTGAGTTTTCTCAGGAGCTTTCTTAAGCGGGTCAGCTCTGCGGCCCACATCTATCTGCTATATGTCTCTGAAAGGCCAGACTGTCATTTAGGGAGGTAGGGCAGGAGTTGGTGTTGGGTACTTTGAAGTACTTTGGGTCATTGCTTCTCCCTGGAAAGATACTTCAGTATTCTGAGTCTTTTCTGCTGATGGTTCTTAGTGGGGTTTTATGAAGACTTTTGCCTGCCATACACATTATACTATTGTTGGCCAAAGCCGACAACATCTACGGTGTATGGGAGTCTCGGACAATTGAATATTTCTGATGTGTATTGGGCATGGAGTTTTTGAAGATTTCCCCAATTGAGTTCTCAGAGTATGTCAAAGTCTGCAAAATAAACAAAAAAGAAGTTATTGCAAATTTTATTGTGGAGTAATTGCAGATCCTCATCAAAATCTGCACTTGGAGGTTCCCTTGACTGTTCCCCTGTCAGTCTCTTTACAGCCCAGGGTGACCACTGCAGCCAATCACAATCTGCAGCGGTCACATAGATGAACCTTCATTACATGAGGTTATGTGGATGTACAGAGACCAACAGGGATCAGTGAAGAGAACCAAGGAAGATGAGGATGCTTTATTTTTTATTTCACACTACTTTTGTTTGCAGGAAATTAGCAGCAGATCTGACACATGGAAATGCACTCAACATAGGGTGGATTCACAACTTGTTATTCTACACATGAATACATATCTTTAAGGCCGGTTTCACATTTGCATCCGTCATGCAGCGTTTGCGAACGCAGCCAAACGCATGTGCACTGTGTTCACACGTGTTTGCGTTCACATGCGGTTTTTTCTACGTACCCTCTGAACGCAACTTGTTGCATTTTTTTGTGCGTCTGAGGATGCTTGATTCCTATGCAAGCATCCTGACATGCACAAACAATGCATGCCTGGTCAATGGAGCCGCACTGTATCTGCATGTCACCGCAGCCAAACGCAGCGTTCTTCTTCTTCTCCTTCTCATCCTCCTCCTCCTCCCTCCTCCCTCCCTCTTTTTCCAGACTGCATATCATTATTTCCTATGGAGACCCGCTTTACAATGGATTCCTATGGCAATTTCACTGTCAACGAAAGCTGATAATCAACGCTGCGTTGACATCAGGATGCATGCATTCGGGCGTGCATTTGCATCTGCGCACCAGACGCACACGTACCAAACGCAAATGTAAAACCAGCCTTATTAAGTGTTTCTTCCAAGAAGTGGCTGCTCTCTTACTCACCCATGCTTTAATTAGAAGTCCCAGAGACGGGTCATTTGACCTTTTTACCATTGAAAACCAAGGATCCTTTAAATTCCCGGGACTTCTAGTGTTAACACTTCAGCTCTGCTTCTAATGATTAGCCACTGTGTTTTGAGCTTGTGTAGTCGGCGCCTAGAAATCGGTCATTGTAGCAAAGAAAAAATAAGTAATGGCCACAAAAATATCCATTAAGAAAAAGATGATTATTAGATAACTGCTGTACTTCTGCAGACCACCTCAGACCTTTATGGCAATGTGTAATAGATGAGGGTCTGACCCCTGCACATGTTCAGAAAGGGGGTCCACCTGACTCCTGACATGACCATGCATGTACCCTCTTTTCATTCATTTCTGTGGATGACAACCTCTTTTATTCTTTGCCAGTGCAGACCACCCCATCAGACAGAGGACCCCTATGTTTTCTGTGTATTTCTACTTTGAAAGGTAAATTTAGAAGACCCTACAGACATCATCCTACATGAACTGTGGTCATAGTAAAATACATATACACTATAGGCAAAGAATATTAAATAAGTTAATCTTCTCCGTCTCTTGGGTTTTTAGGATTTGCTGTGTGTGCAGGTCGCAAAGCGTCCTATTCAGCAGAACAGTTACAGATCACAGTATCTTTCTAAAGGCACCGATCGCTGATGATTGAGCCAAGCGTGAGGTTTACTTACATACAAGTGGGAGGAGATGGGGGTGGGGGGGCTCATTTGTGAAGGGTTTCTGCTACCTGTTGTATGGTACTGTGCACCATATTCCCAGATATCACACTGACAGCAGGGGCAATATCCCTCAATGTTATAAGAAATCTGTAGGTTTTTACTACCCCAACTGAATGCAGCATCATGTAGGCACAAAGACCATGATTCCAGGAATGTGTCACTTAATGCGCTGCAGTGGCGTAACTAGATGGGTCCCGGTCCAAAATTTGGACCTGGGTCCCCTCTTGCATGTTGGTCAGATGTATAGATCCTTGTAGTGCTCTTAATCCTAAAAAGACATAAGAGTTATCCCATCCCCATTTATAATGTAGTAAAGTCCTCCATCTTGTTCTAATGAACCCCATCCTGGGCCCCCTCCTGGTAAATATGTCCTTCATCCTGGTAAATATGTTTCCCATTCTGGTTTATATGGCTCCCATCCTGGTGTATATGGTCCCCATTTTGGTATATACGTCCCCATCCCTATAAATATGTCCCCATCCGTGTACATATGTTCCCATCCAGGACCGCATCCTTGTATATATAGCATTATCCTGCTCTCCATCCTAGTATTTATAATTCCCTTTTTGTCTCTAATGCATAAAAAAACAAAACAAAAACATTCTACTCACCTTCCCCGGCTTCCACTTTGCGTCGTGTCCTACTCTGTAGCTGGTGCAGTGGCCGACAGTTGACATACGCGAGTTACTATGGTGACGCATCACGTTCCTGTCATGCACCCCCAATCATGGTATTGCAGATATCAGCTGCCGGCCTCTGACTGGCAGCATGTTTTGCAGAGCAAGGTCTCGGTGCAGGAATGCATTGCAATTGGATGCGTGTCCTCCACCTCTAGACCAGGTCACAGTCACGACCTCTGTATCCACATTCGTTATTTCCCTGCTTGCTGAAATTTTCACAAAATTGTTTTATCAGCAAGCGATTATTACTTAACCTGCTGCCAGGTAGTCCAACACTGATCGGTGGCTTGCTGCCTATCTACAAAAGACACAGAAAGTTGCCAATCAGTGGTGTGGTCAGGGGTGTACAGAGCTCGGCATTCAGAAAAATTGTACATTTGCAGCAGAGAAATCTATTTTTAATCAAAACTTCTGCACTCAGGAAAGTAAGTAACACATCACTGAAATCAGAGTCTCTGCTCCATCATCATGCTGCTCTCAGATGGGTGTGAAAATCAGGTGACAGATTACCTTTAATAAATTTCTTAAAGTATCTTAAAACTTCATCCCCGATTGTCGGGTAGGGGCACTGTCACGGTGGAGCGAGTGAACACTCGCATGTGGCACAAGAGGAGGGGTTAACTAGGGACGACGCAAAGGAAGGCCTTGATGATGGGGAGTAGGGAAAGGAGTCGCCACCTGATCTCACTTGTGGCTGATCCCCAAGCTCCCCAACATACCTAGACAGGTACTCCCCCCACGTGCGCGATCACGTGTCTAGGCAATGGCAGACTCTGGACTTGCCCTGGCTAGTGAGCAGGCCAGCAAGACTCTAATCTTACTACTAATGTTAAGACAAGACATAAAAGGGACATACAAAGGAAACAAATACAGTATAGAACTCAATTTCTTCTCCAAAGAGAGACTCCATTGCATACTCCTTAACTGGTCAGCATAGAATGAACTAAAGCCCCCTGAGCGGAGTGGAGTCCACACCTGCTTAGATGGTTCACTAAATCCAACACCTCAATTGGCCAAATAGCCTCCAGTTACAAGTTTATCCATGTTGCCCTTGACTATAAGCAATCCCAATTCCAAATGGCAGATTGATGACCCCCAACTTAGCCTACAGCACAATTCTGAAAGTTCTACACCAAGCCCCCCAAATTCCTCCCTTCAGCCCGTGTTCTTGAAATCAGATTGAAAATCTTCCACAGATCCTATCTAACCCCCAGAAGGGTCATAGAATGGGGCTATACACAACCTCCGAGTGTTTTAAGTGCCAATCCCCCGAAGCCAATCATTCCATTGCCTGTGGATATGCCTGGCCATTCAGCCCTTCTGGACCAGAATACAACAATTTACCACTACACATCTGACAAACATTTCTCCTGTGAGCCTCTATGGGCCATCTTTGGAGATCTAGAGCCAGATAAATACACATGCTATCCCGGGGCCCGTAAACTGTTACACATGGTGGCAACAGCCATTGTTAAGGCCATCCTGCAGGTGTGAATCCACGATCAAGCTTGCCCATTTAAGATCTTTTTAGTCATCATTCTTATTTCAGATGGATTGGGTTGAGGCCTCCTTGCACAAGGAGGAAAAGGTACAGTCTTTCTTTGAAATTTGGGAAAGTTTCATCTGTCTGCTCCCACAACGCATCCGAGATGACATTAGAACTTGTTTCCAACCAACAGTGTGGTATCAAGAGTAGCTACTACTGGGGAAGCACCTACATAGATACATGTTTAACCGATCCGCCAAATAGAGATACATCTAAGGGTCGGAGGTCCATCCTGGTGTCATTGAGTCCTGCACAACTCTCAAGGAGAGACCAAGGAAAAGTACCTGTTCCAGACATCTCTCCCCCCCACACACTTCTTCCCACCCACTCCCAGTTTTGGTTTATTTGTTTTTCTTTTTCTTTTTTTCTCTTCTCCTCCTCTTTTCAACAGAGGCAGCCAAGCTTGAAATGTATGCTCTGCCATTTACTTTCTTAGAACAACCTTACCATGTATATCTGAAGGTATATCTACACCAATGTATGAAAACTTTTATCTTCAATAAAAAATAAAAAAAAAAAAGAAAGAACTATAGCCGGCATAGGAGAGAGCAAGAGTGGGTTTATATAGCGGAAGGGAGTGGCTGCAGCTGAGATTACAACTACATGTTAATCACAGCAGGCTGGAAAGTAACCTTAAAGGGAACCAACCACCTCAGATGACGTGTATAAGCTGTTAATACATGTCCCTGGACCCTATGTACACCATTGCAGCTATGTTTTTGCTAAGAATATTGATAACAGCAAACCGAAATAAACAGTTTATAAACTTACATGATTTAGCACTTGAGGGCGTCTCCCTCGGGCTTTAGTACGAGAGGGCTGTGTCTCCAGCAGCTTGAGTGGCTTTCCTCCCCCTCCCTCTCTGTTTGCAGGACGTCACTGAGAAGACGTGCACGGACGGGAGCTGCCTTGGGTGCCCGCCCACACCAAGATAATATCACGCCCTAATGTGACGTCCTGCAAACAGAGAGGGAGGGGGAGGAAAGCCACTCAGGCTGCATAAGACACAGCCCTCTCGTACTAAAGCCCGAGGGAGACGCCCTCAAGTGCTAAATCATGTAAGTTTATAAACTGTTTATTTCGGTTTGCTGTTATCAATATTCTTAGCAAAAACATAGCTGCAATGGTGTACATAGGGTCCAGGGACATGTATTAACAGCTTATACACGTCATCTGAGGTGGTTGGTTCCCTTTAAATCCTTCAGCACCGAATGGAATTAAATAAACTCCTACTCCGAATAAACGGCTAGTGGGCTCTAAAGAGGATCTGCGATCAACTAAATGAAATGGCCTTCTGATCTGAGATCCTACCGAGGTCACATAAGGCCATGACACACTTGTGATTATTAAAAACCTCTGCATCCACATTACCTGCAAGACATTACTATTCATTATATTTCATATCATATTTTCTGTGCCTTTTACAATAGTTGTTACTATTTTGAATACATTACCTTAAGCCCAATGTCTTTATAAACCGCTCCTGTTCATTCCATCTTCTCCAGTGTCCTCCTAGTCAGTACATATATGAAATATGTAATACAAAATATACTACATCTAATTTTAAAGTTATGTAGGATTGGTTATAGAAGGGGAGAGTGGCTTTTATGCCCATTTCATCTAAAAAAAATTCATTCTGCCATTTGAAAAAGTTTAACCTTTGAGATGGACAAAATGTGCACAATCCCATGGAGAGCTGTCCGGACATGTTTACATAGTTTGTTTAAGTAGACTTAGTAAAGGATTGCGATATATGAGGCAGTAAGGGCCGGTTTACGCATAACAATATCCCAGCGACCCCACCAACAATGGGGGTGGCTGGGACATCGTTATCTGATTGTTGGTGAGTTGTCAAACAGGCAGACTCACCAGCGATCAGCGAGAACGCTGGTATCCAGGGTAAACAGCGGGTAACTAAGCAGAGCACTCTGCTTAGTTACCCGCTGTTTACCCTGCTTACCAGCTCCCAGCGTGTGCTGTGCGGCGCTGGGAGGTCGATGATCGTTGGTCTCCTGCTGTCACACACGGCGATGCTGGCCGCCCAGCGGGAGACCAACGATCGAAAAATTGCCCTGACCATTGCACCAATGATCAGCAATCAGCGAGCTGATCGCTGATCGTTGCAGTATGTCACACATAGCGACATTGCTATGAGGTCGCTGCAATGTCAGAAGTTGCAGTGACATCGTTAATGATGTTTCTACATGTAAAATGGCTATAAGACCTCAGATCTGCACCAAGCCCGCTAATACATTACCATGTGACATTGCATTTTTTGCCCATAGATGTACATTCATTCCAATAGTGATACAGTGAGTATAAATCCTTCCTGCTGATCGTTCCTTCCAATGACATGCTCGTACTCAGATGGCAGCTTGGTTATTGGCAGTCGTCCCTGTACTGTGCTATTGCCAGGATTAGGACGAGACTTTGTGAAGTCTCTTCTTTTTTTCTGCTGTCTGTCAAAAACGTACTGGCATCATTTTACAATATGTCACTGTAGTGCTGAGAGTAGCCATACCTCAATCAATCTGTAGCATTGTAAAAAGTCAAAGAAAAATGGTCTGTAAGTATCGACAATGGGGGAGTGCAACACCCGCTCTCTGCAGGTCTACTCATTGTCATTGAAATACATATTATGGGTGTACACGAGCGCTAATGCTCATATATGTCCTTGAATAGTATATACTGTATGTCATATCTGTTTCAAGAAATGTTTTGTAGCAACAAGTGCAGCAACAATTATGCAGCTTGTCCAACTTTGGCCTAAATGACAAGTCTGCCCTATAGTGGAAAGACCTACTGTACACCAGTGTTCCCCAACTCCAGTCCCCTCATGAGCCACCTACACTGCATGATTTCAGGGTTTACTTAGTATTGCACAGGTGATAGTTTAATCATCTGCACAGGTGAGGATTAAGTTACTATTACATGGTACGATATCGTGAACGATATCGCAGAAACGTTACGTGTTTGGAGTCGTTGAAACGACATTGTTGGGACGTCGTTTCGTGTAACACAGAGATACGACTACGATAAATCGTTGGCAGCAGATTTGAGAACATGTTCTCAAATCAAACGATCCACAATCAGCCAACCTGCTGCATCGTTGTGTGTGAAATCGGGATAATGATGTCGTTCATGACTTCGCTCATTCACATTATTGAACAAGTAACGTTCGCTGGGTTGAGTGAAAAATAGCTGCTTGCTACATCTCACCAACGATGTCAAAACGATGTTCTAACGATTGCGCATTCATGAGACCATTAGTGACATCATTTCAACATTGAAGCGTGTAACTGTACCTTTACAATACTAAACAGATCATGAAATCATGCAGTGTAGGAGACTCCTGAGGACTGGAGTTGGGGAACTCTGACCTGCGCCCTTCTCCCATTTCAATGGAAAACTAGGCAATTTTGCCATTTAATTAGGAAGTCTAGTTAAAGGGGTTGTCCAGAATTCTATAAACATGGCTGATTTCTTTCACAAACAGCACCACCCCTGACTACAGGCTATGTGTGATGTTGCAGCTTTTTGGATTTATTAGTGTACAATTTTCTTCCTTTGTTTTTATTTACTTAACTGCATGTATTTTGGGCTAAAAAAAATGTTGCACTGAAGATTTGATTGAAAACATTGCACCATTTGGCTTCTACCGTGTTTCCCCGAAAGTAAGACCCTGTCTTACATTTTTTTGGGGGGCAAAAGTGGCCCCCGGTCTTACTTTCGGGGGGGGGGGGGGGGGGGGGGGTCTTATATTGTGTGCCCCAGCAGTGTGGCCTACAGGCCCCCTCCTGCTGGGACACTGCGGGAGCGGGTCGCACGTCACGTGCGCCCGCTCATTACATATGCACTGCATCCCCCTGTCAATCAGCGACAGGGGGAGCAGTGCATTATACGGTATATATGGGCCCCCTCCTGGTGGCACACTACACCCCTATTCTGAGGCCCCCCCCTACTGCTGCTGCAGACATCTTACCCTCCAGGGTCTTCTTGCAGCAGCCAGCGCGTCCGTCCTCTGTCCTCT